>OX579648.1:12673952-13873952 GCA_951230895.1 Carpatolechia fugitivella | reverse complement strand
TCTGTCGGTAAATATTTCAACTACCGACATTCATGTTTCAAGTTACATTGAAATTATCATGAATACGATATGCTTACTCAATACTATAGATTATTAATGTTACAGAAAACGTTAAGTGGGTATCCTCCAGCCTAAATGCCCAGAAGCTGCTGCGATAATAATATACATACATTCAGCGGCATTATAGGTACTTTAGCCGTGTGGTGACGGCAGAGTAGAATGCATTTGTCACCAACCCCTACTGTTCCCGCGGGTGTCGTAAGAGGCGACTTAGGGACTACAAATTGAACAGGGAACGGGCAGCAGCGCTCTCTGATACAGTAACCTTTTAATCTGCCATCTCCAACCCGCCTGACAAGCGTGGAGATTATGGCAAAACCCTCCACTTAAGTGGAGGAGGCTCATAGTCCAGCAGTGGACTGTAACGGGCCGTTGATGTTGATGATAGGTACTTTACCGTGCAAAAACTAGTAGGTTTTATAATGATAAGGAAACAAAACTATTTTTTTACGGCTAGGGAGCAGTTTCAAATCCATAGCAGAGTAAAATAATCATCAACATCCAGTCGAAAGACTTTCATTGCTGGACAAAGGCAATCCCCAAAAATCTCCACAATGATAAGCCTGAGCTGCCTCCATCCAGTCAGTCCTTCAGCGGATCGTGGGACTACCGCCTACACAACACCACCACCACCTCAGCTTGGCTTAGCTCGGCAGCATACGCAGTCAGAAAGGTTTGCCAACTGACTGATGTTGTAATTGGCAGACTATTTTATTGTGGGGTCAAGCTGCTAATATAAATTTTGCATCTTTGTATTACAGAAGAGGGCGATACGTTCCATAATATAAATTGCGTGGTCATGATTCCCACGAAATCAATATTCTCATGCTATCCTCACAGTACATAACATTTGAAAACATTTTGTATGTTCGGAGGAATAAAACGTAATTTTCTTAGAATTCTGTTACTATATATGCTAGAAATAACGCACCGAAAGCTGTGTTCATGGAGTACTTGTGTTCGCTTCTATAAAATACCAAAGGATATTGTTTTGTCCGATAGTCATTTTTATAAGAAAAAAAAAATATATTTACTAAGTTGTGAGGCCCGCTAAAAGATAAATGATTACTTAGATGATAAAATGTCTAGTCAGCTGTTGTTCCAACTCAGCGGAATTATTGTAATTAATAATTTTATTTTATTACAATGGGAAACAGACAGCATCAACGACACAAAAAAGTAAAACTAAATAATTATAATATATTATAATTATAATTAATAAGCAATTTGACGTCGAAAAATTATTTGTAAAAATCACAATTCGAAAAAAAATAACCAATTTCTAAACTTGCCGACTGCGCACTAGCGCCACTTCGAAAAATAATCAGAACTCCGAAAAAGCTAAATAATATATTAAAAAAGTGGACGATCATTCAATAGATAACTGAATTTATCAATTCTAAAAATACAACAAGACTAATGAAACAATTTGATCGTTCATATTTTTGATATTTTGTGTTTTCACTAAGTTATGATTTTTTATCGAAGTGGCTATAAGTGAAAATATTGTTTGCATGCTTTAATATTTAGGCTAGATATGTGACACTTAAACAACTATTTGTAACATCTTTAAACAACCATATCTTTAGCAAATAAAAAGTTTGAGTTTGGCGCTAGTGTTCACATAGGGTACCCCGTTAAGTTTAGAAATTCGAAGCGTAAGATTTAAGAACTAGAATTCTGAGTTTTGAATTTTAATTGATCTTTGAGTGAGGAAACTTCATAGTAGCCTCAGCTTGTAGCTATCTTACTGTAGTAACTAAATAATAACAATAAGATAGATAGATAGAAATACATAAATTGTAAAAAAAAAAAACAAAAAAAAAATGCAAAACGATAAAATTTTAACATGTTCAAATAAGATACTCACTTTTATTATCACTTATCTGTCCTTTGATCTCGACCGCTGCCAACATTAAAAAAATGCAAACAGACAAAGCACATAAGAAAACCTTCATGATGGCTCTTCAAAATGAAAATGGTAATGCTCGTTTTTCTCGCTCATATTTATATAAAAATTATCAAACCATTTCATTTACCGTAAATAATTTAGAATTTTATATTCTTATGGGTTATATAAATTTTAATTTTCAATAATTACGACCGTGACTGACCGTGACAACCATGAAACAACATTTAATCTGCAATCAATACATATAATAAAACTTTACCGAAGCTGTGTCTGCATGTTATATTTTATTTATTTATTTGTTTAGAATAGGCGCACCGACCCGCACCGTTTTTATCCTACTTAAATGTCTCTATGTTAACCGGTTGCCTGGAAGAAATTGCTGCCTTAGCAATAAGGCCGCCAATTAGAAAATTTGTACTTCTGTAATTACTGTATGTTTCTGTCTGTGTGCAATAAAGTATATTTCATTCATTCATTCATATTATATTACGATACGAGGATCGTAGGTGTCAAATTACAAACGAGATGACTGTTGTAAGCCCGAGCTGTAGGCGAGGCATTTGCTTCTACACAGTGAATGGATGAATGAATGATTGATACTTTATTGCAAATAAAAAAAAATAAGATTTAAAATAAGCGTTCGTACAGTTAGGCGGCCTTATTAAATTAAATTACATTATTAGACTATAAAGACCGCTAAAACAATTAGCGCCAATTAGTTGCCATCGCTCGGAACTAAAATATGTTTAACTCTCTCAGCCATTATTGTTAAAGAAATAAGGAAATCTAAAAATGCAGGCGTAGCCGCAGTCGGACGGGTAGCTTCTTATATTTTTGTGTGATCCTAATATTATGAACTTTCATTTCACATTCTCTACGTATTTCATGAGTCGATGTCCATGAGTCGGTCGTAAAATCGATATAGATCTTGTTTCAGTTCGATGCAATCCTACCTATGGTCTTAGAAGCCGCTTGAATTTGCACTATGATATATCGCCAACATCCATATATTCAAGTAGAGCCGTAGACAATAGTAAAATAATTTGAAATACGGAATATTATAATCGCGAAAGGTTGTATGTGACACCGTAAGATTGTGAACGCCGTTATTTTATAATCTTACTCGCGATATTATAACCTTACGGAAAATTGTGAACTGAAACCAACCATTTACAATTTAACGTATTATTTCTCGTTAGTAAAAATAAGAAGAATACCTATCACAAAATCTGTCAAATGGACAAAATTTTAACTACGACCATTACTATGGAAACGACAACTTTCAGGAGAGTCGTGATTGGTTGAAATGTAATTTCTTATTACTACTTCATTTCTCAGATAAGTTGGTAGGCCTGTTAGGTCAGTAACTATATATAGGTAGTTAGACCATGCAGAATTGTCACCTTTAATAACAGAAGCCATTTCTGTAAATATTGAATTATATATTGAAGCAAAGAAGTTAGACGTGCGTCGCCTCGCGCTTACGAAGCGACTTTCTTTTATTTCCTGTCCTTTGGGCTGCTAATAAATTGATGTAATAACTCCTTGCTAAAGCTACAACGTGCGCGTCCGGTGGTGTAGTGGCTAGGCCCGCTGTCTTCTGTTCGGGTGACGCGGGTTCGATGCCCACCGCGTACCAACGTGTTTTCGAATTTCGAAATCATATGTACGTTTATTTGACGCTCTTACTGCGAAGGAAAATACCGTGATGAAACCTGCAAATTCTTGCGAAGAAGTTCAAAGGTTGTGTGTGAAGTCGCCCAATCCGCACTGGGCCAGCGTGGTCGACTAACGCCTAATCGCCCTAGCTCCGGTTAGGCTCGAGCCCCTCGGTGGGGACATATATGAGCTGTTGACGAAAGCCACAGCGCCGCTTTACCATGTGCTAAACATTGTGCTAAAGCACAGCATAATTATGTGGTCGAATCTCTTTTGCTAATAGTATTTGAACGCAAACTGAAAAAGTACATAAGAAAACCTTTATGACGGCTCTTTAAATCTTTCAGTTTGTAAATAGTTATATAAGCACAGTTTTCTCATTAATTTTTATTTAAGAAAAGATCAGACCTTTTATTTACTGTAATTATTCCAGTTTTATAATTTGAAACGAGTACTTATAAAAATAACCATGACCACGCAATCAATATTAATAATAATCCGTGACGAAATCGATTTTTTTTATTTACTTGATTATTAAATAAAATTTGCCACATATGTAGGTTTTTTACTTGGTTTTTATTTCTACATGTTATATAAAAAGTTAATGTGATTAATTACAGACTATACGCCGAATTCTATTGGTTTACTTCATCACATTTGAATGACCATGCTCTCGAGATTTTACAAAGACGAGAGAGATATATCAGCTCGCCTCAACGATTTCAATTTAGGAGTGACAATCACCAAAAATTCTCGTTTTCCCCTCTAGCCTCTAGCCAATAAATGACACGTTTCGTACATAGCGAAACATCTGGCGTGGTTGTTCCATTCACAGATTGCAGCCGGAACGACATCCGGCTCCGGTCAGGGCTTATCTGAACCCGGTAGAGCCTACCTCACCTGTATTTACGTAGGGGGATATAGGGTGCTTGATAACTAGATACAAAAGGTGTACAGTCAGCTGATGAATAATCAAAACCGATGACATTTTCTCAGGTGATTATATATATTTTTACATAACATTTTATATACTCGTACAGTTTATTAACCTGCACAATTATACGAAATTTCATAATAAAGCAAAAACAATTATCCAAGAAAACTTCATCGGTTTCAAGCGGGGGGGGGGTCAGCTAATTCGTCAGCTGACTGTACATAATATAGCCGAAATAATGTACCTTTAAGGAGCCTATGCAGACCAAAAACTTTTCGTGAAACATGAGTAAATTGCCTAATATTGCCTATCTTGCCTGTATTTACGTACTGCTCTTACTATACATGTATATTTATTAAAAACATTAGTTCTAACAAAAGTCCCGCAAAACTGCACAGAAGTCTGTCTGCAGAATCGGGGTCTCTAACGACTAGTAACTTCGTCAATTGACTTTAATTAAATATTTCTTTAACTTACAATTTATTATACTAGTGAATTTAATTTAATAAATGCTTTGGATAGAACTTTGAATTGAACTTAGGTTTTTTGTTAAATAGGATCTAGGATGCTTTAGGACCATAAATGTGAATGGTGTGCTGGCTATACCCCAAAGGACACCATAAACATTCTTCGAAAATGATATGGTACATATAATTACTCTATCATAATATTCGATGTTTTATATTATATTTTACGCATATTTCTATACAATACAATTCAAATATACTTACTCTCCTCAAGTATTTTTGAAGTATTTTACATGTTATCGTAAATTAATTCAAGTTTGTTTCTGTAAATTCAAAGCGAGGTTTTTTGTTTTTTAACTTGCCGTCAACTTACATTTTGCAACATTTCATGGCATTGAAATAGTTAACATAATATCCTGAGAAGTGAATAATGTGTCTTTGTTCATCCCAGGCACAGGGTAGTTTATTTGTGTTTACCTTCTCTTCCACTTGGACGATTTTAATCTGTGGAGCCGGTTCGTTTACCATTCATAATATTTGATTTATTTGACGATAACATACGAGGAGTTTTAAATTCACTCGAAATGTTTGGATGTTATTTACATGTTTCAGCGAATGATTTATCCTACGGCGAAGTTTTATTCAGCAAACAAAGCGATTGCTAGCTAGAAATGTAGAGCAATTTCTTCTGGAGAATATTTCTACTATGTATGAAGTTAAATAAAGCTTGAACCCAAGAATAGATAGATATCGCAAGAATTTTTCAGTTCATTGGTCTGTCTCTGTGGTCTGGTCAGCTCGATTGTCTTATGAGGATATGGCTTGTCAATTATTAGGTCTAGTGAAACAGTAGCCAAAAAATGTGGTTCAAAAACCTGTAGCAGTTACAAGTACCTACCTAACGGGCTAGATCTAGGGATTGTAGATGTTTTGAGTGGTCAGTTTGTAACTAATGTAACTATTGTAATCTCGCGTAGTAACTACAATGTCACAAGCATTCCAATAACATAACTTCAATTAGATGCTTAATTTGATTCAACATTTCGTTCGGAGACGTATAACTATGACATTTTGTGTCCAGGGAAATCAAATATGATGGCAGGCTAATCAGCTAAGGGCATTATTTTACGGGATGGACCTTATAGTAAGTAAGTTAAAGCATAATGTTTATTTACTTTTTATGTTCAGAATAATGTTTTTTTCTTAACCGGAAAAGCCCGAACCTAGTGAAGATTGATTTTTTTTAAAGAATATGTCATATTATAAATGTGAAAATATATTTGGATGTTTAGTTGTTTGGATGTTTGTTACGCTTTCTAAACTACTGGACGGATTTGGACGAAATTTTGAATGAAGATAAATTGTAACCTGGATTAACTGCACATAGGATACTTTTTACCGGCAAAAGTCTTATTCCCACGGGAATCTTACATAGTGCGAGCGTAACGATAGCGTAACGATATAAAACAATGATCTAAGTACAATGTTCATCATCATCATCGTGTGGGTTGTAAGGTCGACAACCGACCTCACAAACCCTGGTGTCAGTGTTATAGAGCCGCCAAAGGCCACTGACTTGGCTCGTGTAACGACTAGATAGTAGCCGGGACCAACAGCTTAACGTGCCTTCCGAAGCACGGAGTCATCTTTCTTTTCAGACAATCAGGTGATTCAGCCTGCAATGTCCTAACCAAACTGGGGAAAGTCTCACAAAGAGGTTTTTGCTTGACAGTGTCCCCACCAGGAATCGAACCCGGAACCTCCGAAATGGGCGTCGAAATCTCGACCGCTCGGCCACGAAGGCTGTTACAGTACAATGTTTATTGTTACAGATTTATGGACGCGGGACCCAGCCGCCCCGCTTTGGCGGCTCGCCGCGCTCGTACTCACTACAGTTACTGCACAATGCACATGAATGATCAAGCCATTTCACAGGTTGGTAATTTAACTCGTGTAAATTTAAGATGTGGATTTTCAGTACATTTTTACTTGAATAGGCTTATAACTCAGTAGGTAAGATGCTGAAATAAGTAATGATGTTTTTTTAATTGGTTGCTTGTATAGAACAATTTCAATTTGATCATTTTAGCTAAACTACAAAAAAAACGATAATAATATTGTACTTTTTTTTTTGCGTATTTACAATTTGATATGACATTTGTTCCCTACGATGAAGTTTAAATAGAATTGATGAAGAGTTAGAATTTATTTGCAGATAGATACTTATTATGTAGTTGGGTCTCCTTCTATTTTTGTGTTAATAAAAGAAAAGAATAATTGTAATTTTATTTATTCCAAGGCTTGAATGATCCGTGACAACGTGTTGGAGGTGTCCAGTGTGTCAACCAGGGTAGCGTACCTTGTACTGAAACTGACCAAGAGGTATTCCCTTAAGGTTGTACAGGTATATGCGTCGACATCTACATACTTGGAGACCATGTATGAATGAAGATATCATAAAGGCCATAAATAACACCACCAAGCCCTACTTCACCGTTGTCATGGGGGACTTTAACACCTATTTAATTCCGTCATAGCCAATGGAACTACTCCGAAGGCGTGGAGTGGTGGCGCTGTTTTTCAAGAAAGGAGATAAAACTCTCCTGAAAAACTTCAGACCAATCGCGCTCTTAAGCCATTTCTATAAGCTGTTTTCGAGAGTCCTCACAAACCGTCTCGCCGCAAGATTTGACGCCTTCCAGCTTCCGGAGCAGGCTGGGTTTCGAAAAGGTTTCACTACCGTAGACCGCATCCACACAGTGAGACAGGTTATACAGAAGTCGCAAGAGTATAATCAGCCGCTGTGTCTAGCATTTGTGGACTACGAGAAAGCCTTCAACTCCATCGAGACCTGGGCTGTTCTGGAATCTTTGCAGTGATGCCGAGTCGATTG
The DNA here is from genome assembly GCA_951230895.1 of Carpatolechia fugitivella. Classification (NCBI taxonomy): domain Eukaryota; kingdom Metazoa; phylum Arthropoda; class Insecta; order Lepidoptera; family Gelechiidae; genus Carpatolechia; species Carpatolechia fugitivella. The sequence goes on along the minus strand of OX579648.1, from coordinate 13,866,027 downwards.
GCGGTACGTTAAGGTACTGAGAAGCCTGTACAGTATGGCGTCGATGTCCGTCCAAGTACAGAATCATAAGACAAAACCCATCCAGTTGCTCAGAGGAGTGAGACAGGGGGATGTCATCTCTCCGAAACTATTCTCAAACGCACTGGACTTCCGTCTTCAAAACTCTAGACTTGCCTATTGCAGTCCATTGCTGGACGTAGGCCTCCTCAAGGGCACGCCAAAGCGCACGATCACCCACTTTCCTCATCCAGCCACCACCAGCGACCTTCCTCAGGTCATCAGTCCACCTGGCAGGGGGGCGTCCCACACTAGGTTTCCCGAGACGTGGTCTCCATTCGAGAACCCGTCTGCTCCAACGTTCGTCGGCTCTGCCACAGACGTGGCCAGCCCACTGCCACTTCAGCTTGTTACACTTCTGGATGATATTTCTCATAAATTACTCATAGATCTCTCTTATTGCATCAGTTAAATTATTACTTATTATTAAAACACCTTTGTTAAGAACATCTTTCCAACCGAGCTCCATTTCTAATATTGCCCTAATGAAATGAACAAGGTAGGCCTACCGTTTCATTTGCAACATTATTATCTAAAGAAGCTTAAAATCCTGTTTAATATTCCCGGACTCAGTTTATTTGAGCTCATTTATGAATATTTTAGTAATATCGTTGAATTTCATTATTACTAAAGTATTCACGGAGGCTCCATGGTCGAGTGGTCGAGATTTCGCAGCTCATTACGGAGGTACCGGGTTCGATTCCCTGTCAAGCAAAAATCTCTTTGTGAGACTTTCCCCAGTTTGGTTAGGACATTGCAGGCTGAATCACCTGATTGTCTGAAAAGAAAGATGATTCCGTGCTTCGGAAGGCACGTAAAGCAGTTGGTCCCGGCTACTATCTAGTCGTTACACGAGCCATGTCAGTGGCCTTTGGCGGCTCTATCCTACCCACACGATGAAGAAAAAGACTAAAGTACTTACGTAGGATATTTTGGTAGTCCAATATCTAGGAGTAAAATCCATGATGGTAGTAACGATTTCACGTCAAAAATCGAGGGCAAAATTCTTGTTATATGTGTAAATTCATGTTTAATGTTTGTCCTCCATAAAAATATTGCCCTAAGAATATTATTATAATTTAGAGTTGAGTCAGATGTCATAAAGACAAAGTTCTCGCTCAAGTGCTAGTAATATCAGGCCATACGGTCGACGCTCTGCAAACTTGTCAATATTAAAACCGCTTTATACGTCCTTGTCTGTGACTTTGTCTAAAATTGGATGCTTACTACCCATCATTCAAAATCAAATCAAAACGGCCCGTTACAGTCCACTGCTGGACTATGAGCCTCCTCCAGTTAAGTGGAGGGTTTTGCCATAATCTCCACGCTTGGCAGGCGGGTTGGAGATCGCAGATTAAAAGGTTACTGTATTAGAGAGCGCTGCTGCCCGTTCCCTGTTCAATGTGTAGTCCCTAAGTCGCCTTTTACGACACCCACGGGAAGAGTAGGGGTTGGTGACAAATGTAATCAACTCTGCCGACACCACACGGCACCCATCATTGCTATTGCTAAGCATCTCCGTTTTAGCTTGGCCAAAAATTGCTTTTGTATATCAGTCTATCTGTCTGTTTGTTCTCCACTACGTGCTTCTTAACCAACTCTAAAAATTTTGTGAGCAGGTTCTTTAGATGTATATAATTTTTTTTTTTCGATGAGGCTGTTTTCCTCTATAACAGGTCACATTACTCAACCGATACAAAAATAAATAAATTATAAGGGGTCGGGATGTGATGAAAAAATTAAAATAAATGGTCGCTTAGTGCACACCAACTCACAAGAAATATAACTAGTGGCTCTGTGAGCTGTAGACCTCGCGAGTCTGTATATCTTTTCATATTTATTTTTATTTTTTCTCCACAAACATCCCCGACCCCTTGATTTTTTTTTATTTAGAAACTTAATTTTAATTTATATTATTTATTTTATTGTATTTTATCTTATTTTATTGATTAAGAAATGTGACCTGTAGAGGAAAACAGCCTCAGCGGTCGACCTTGTAAGCTGGCAACCACCATAGCACCGTCATTTTTCAAAATTTCTAAAATCTGACTCGACGAAAAATTCGATTAATTTATCGAACCTGCTCACAAAATTTCACGAGAATCGGTTGAGAAACGCGACCTGTAGTGTGAAACAAACAAACAAACAAATAAATACAAAAGCAATTTTGGCCAAGCTGAAGCAGAGACGCTTCGCTCGCTCGGTCAAAGAAGCTCGCGAGGTCTATAGACCTCAACCTAATGGCTTTTTGAGCTATAGAAGCCATTAGTTATAGACTGTGCATTTAGCCAAATCCAAAAGCACTCTACGTTTACATATTTATTTATAAAAACTTAATGCATGTACAAATGGCAGGTCTAATGACAAGCGGCATTCTCCAACGGGCAACCATAAGGCAAACTGAGATATGAAAGCGGGTGCATACTAGCAAATTGATACCTCCTATGAAATTAAATCCTACAATACAACAATATAAAAGCTTTAGCTATCTAATAACTAAAAATACCCCACCTAACGATACATACATAAATACGTAGATATATTCTATATTATACATAATATCCACTACCTAAAGCCGGCACTTCGAAAGAAAAGAGGTAGATAAAAATATATATATTATAATGTATTTCAATCATCGATCTGTGACAAAGATCACTGTTCAAAGTAAAGTATTTTGAGAAGTGATTATATACTAATTTCACATTGCCTCCCTCTTTTTCTGTTGCCTAAACATTAGAATGTGATAAAGCAACGTCATCATCAGTCTCAAACTTTTTGTTGCAGAGCTATAATACTAGCCTTCCCGAGACCTGTCAGGTATCGCGTTAACAGAGACAATAATCGCGCCTTGGACACCATGAACTCCACAGAGACCAGCCTTGATGTCAACCGCTCCACACCCATTTACACCATTGGCACAACTTTTATTATGCAATGGTAAGTTGAAGAGAACTATTCTTTGAAAAACTCGTCTGATTTAATTTATCTCAAGTAACAGTTTTTTACGGGACTGATAAAATCTATGCGGGTGGGTGTAGCTGCACGTATACCTATCAAACGATATCCATAGCTTCTGTGACAATCTGGCCAACTTTGATATGTAGTATTTTGTCGCCAGGAAAATGCAGAAGATGAAGCAACGTAGCTGCAACTCGGAAAACTACCAGGAGTGCATGTCTGGTTACTTCACCGTCAACGGCACCAACTACACGGACGTTTACTACTTCAACAGTTCTTTCGATAACATCCTCACTACTAATGGTGGACTGGTAAGCTCACTAATTTGTTTCTGCTTATTCAAGAAAAAAGACTTATTGTTATTTGCAACTGGCATGTTTAAAGTGTTTTTAAGGCACAGTAGACGCACTAAAAGAAAACCAATAACGGTCATCCAAAAACAAAGGTACTTAATTACTTTGCTGCTTAACACAAAGTCTTGCTCCCGTTGAAGGAACGTATACAATATACTTTATTGCACGATACACAAACACACACAATATTTAAAGAAGAAATCGAAAGTGTGCAGGAGGCGTTATTTCTACAAATCAATTTCAGACAACCTCGTTGCTTGTTACTAAGTTCACATTTCGGCTTTGTTTATACAGCAGATCACCTTAATGCTATAAATAACAATTTGGGATAGAATGTACTAGAACATATTAAACTCTTATATTTCTCGGCTTACCCGTTCATGACAAAGTGCTTGCAAAATCTACAGCCCAAAAAATCAAACTAGATTCAAAACTTTTGCAAGTCTGAAATCCATATCAGTAAAAACAATAATCTAGGTGTGCTGGCCAAAGACATTTTCAAATTGTAATTAAATCACATCAACAGCTCTGATTTTATTTCTGAATTAATTGAAATAAAATCCAATTATATATATTAATGTAACATTCCATTTCATTAAAATATTCTGTTTATTGTTTCACAACCTATTTCTGTCAGTTAGACAGTCTTCCGTTTCCTTAGCAAATTATTGAATTATTCCGTTCTTGTCATTTCCCTCAACCCTCTTTTTATCAACTATTCTATTACGCAGATACCTTTCACTCTTGCCTTCACCTATATCATGGAATATATTAATCATAACTACGGTTGATAGATAATCAATGCTTAAGCCATATTGAATGAAGTATCGCGATGCCGTTAAGGTATCGCGTAATATAGAAAACTATATACCTGGTTATACGTATTTATTTACCATTATTTTATCAACAGCTCAAATACTTTCGCACCGAAGGGCTCGAGCTTACCCTAATTCCTTTATAATTAGTAATAATTAATTAACTGTATTTTAAGAAGTTTCTGTGGTGTCGTAATTTACCGTTTCATTGGAAAATTCACAAACGGAAAATAGATTCAAAACTGCATTTTACGTCAAACCGGTTTCGGTTGATAATGATAAATTATCTCTTGGAGGACGTTCTCCTGGGTAATAGAATAAATAATATAATTGCCACATTAAAATATGGAAAATATATACATTAGCTTTTTTATAGGTGGCCTCGTTTTTCTAGCAATTTCCTTTTCCTAGGAAGCCAATAATGAATAGACATTGAATGTCATTATAAAATGCACTTTATTTTCTCTTCTTTGATGGAGTGTTGAAATACGATGCGCCTTCATAAGAAAGCAAACATTTTATGATATCGTTACAGCTTTTATTTTTACCCGACTGTCCTAGAAGAAGGACAATGTTTTAAAGTATTTCAATATCAATTTCTCTGACAAAATGTTCAAACAATCAGGTTTGATTTTAATTATACACTTGCACTAATCATCTACTAGAAAATATTGTACAAATAAACCTTCGGAAAAATGCAGACACTGCAAAATAAATAAAATTAATTATTAATATTAATTTAGCTGAGCGTTGGTCTGTATTGTTTTGTTTGAAAGAAAGAAAGAAAAACCATTTATTTCAATTTTACCACACTACACAATAAAGTACGTCGAGAGATAAAGAGTACCTATTTTAGTTACCGTCATTATAATTGTAATTGTAATGACGGTAACTAAAATAGTACTTCCATGTGCAATGTGACGCAATATTAAAAAAGGCTTGTTTGTTTGCTACGAGTATCAACACGATAAAAAATTAATAGCAAGATATTCCAAATATTTCACTTCAAACAAAACCAAATTATTCTGTCTGCATTGTATTAGGTACAGTAAAATCTAGTTGCAATTAAATTGTCAAATTGAAAAACTACATAAAATATTGGAACTTTGCAGTCTGAAGTAGATCATGTTGCTGTTTTCTTTTGCAACCGAATACCCTTTGGCTATCTTCGGTGTGTTTGTCCCTTTTTTCTTTTTAATGATCATCTTTATTTTATTTGCCATAGCAACCAGTACTCCCACCGTTCCCGCTATGGCTGGCAGCGATCTTCGCCACTTGTCTCGTGCTGGTGATCTTGCTGACGGTCAGTGGTAACGTCTTGGTGCTCCTGGCCTTCCTCGTAGACCGAACTATTCGTCAACCCAGCAACTACTTTATCGCTTCTCTGGCTGCCACTGATCTACTTATAGGTGAGTTTCATTTAATATCATCATTATCACCATCATCTCAGCCGAAAGATGTCCACTACTGGACAAAGGTCTCCCCCAAGGATCTCCACAACGACCGGTCCTGCGCTGCCCGCATCCAGCGGCTTACCGCGACCTTCACCATTTCACACTTATTTAATATATCTGAAAATAAACAAGATGAGTTATGAATGAACCTTTAGAAGTCCAAAATAATGTAAACCAGACTGCTCTTCTTTATCTGACTTTGCAAACAGAAGTCTTTTCTTCAGGCAGTACGAGTAGAAAACAAAAATTGTTTTTATAAGATAAAACATGTAGTTTTTGATTGTACTTACAACAGCTGAATCGTGCCAATCATCTACGAAGTAGCTTTGATACCCTCACTAAGTGTGTCATTCAAAATTAATGTACTATGAATAGACTTCAAACAATTTGGATACCCTTTGAGCAACCTATCCTATGAATTAGTAAAACGATTTTACATAATACTAATTAATAATGAAGAACGATTCATGTGAGCCACTTTAATCAATTAGGAATATAATGATCTAAATACAAACGGTCGGAAATTAAATAGCACGCTTTTAAAGACTCAACGAAATGTGGAAGGTTTCTGAGTATGAGCGAGCGAGCATGTTTTCAAATCAGTGAGCAAAATTTAATAGACTCCGTGTTCTTGCATGCAAATAAAGTTAAGATTTTAGGTTCGTAAGTTTTTAAAGTAAAACTATTGTTTGAAGTAGGTATGATATGTATGATCGACTTTCAATAACGTCGTTTCAAAGGCGGCATAGCAAGTTTCCCGTATCTATCATAAATTCACGATGTCTTTGTTCGCAGGTACATTATCGATGCCATTTTATACTGACTACGTCTTGAAAGGATATTGGCACCTGGGACCCTTATTATGTGATCTATGGCTGTCTGTTGACTACACTGTATGCCTAGTATCTCAGTACACGGTCCTTCTTATAACCGTAGATAGATTCTGCAGCGTCAAAATAGCTGCACGGTATAGGGCTTGGAGAACAAAAAACAAAGTCATATGGATGGTTACAGTAACATGGATTATACCAGCTTTGTTGTTTTTTACGACTATTTTTGGGTGGGAACACTTTGTAGGCTTTAGGGATTTGCAAGAAGGTGAATGTGCCGTACAGTTTCTAAAAGATCCAATTTTCAATACTGCTTTAATTATCGGTTACTACTGGACAACGCTTTTTGTACTGATTGTGCTATATGCGGGAATATTCAAGACTGCTTATGATATGCAAAAGAAGAGTGAAGCTAAGCAAAGGAAAATGCAATCTATGGTAGCTCTCAGCGCGGGGGTTATGAGTGGTATGGCTGGTCGAGCTGCTGGAATGTCAGGATTGTCAAAACCTACAATTTCAAGTGAAGATCAAAAGAATGTATCAGAGGCCATAAGAAAAGATTCAACATCGAAAGGATCATTAGCTGCACCATTACTAAATTTAGGAGGATCCACTGATTCAAATTCTAGTCAAAAATCTTCAGCACATAAAAGCAGTGCAACTGTAACTGGAACTTCGACTACTGACGATAAAAAAGACGATCAAATAGAAGCAGAAAGGTCCAGTAGCCCTGCATTTGATTCTGATGAAGAAAGCAACGCACAAACGAATATCAAAAAGCGACCTTCGGTAGCAAACTTGGTAATGCAAACCGGAGCTCTACAGTTGCTAAACAATATGCGCATGAATGGTGGAATGCTAATAAAACCAGATCAAAAACAAACACCCGTACCCAAGTATGATGTTGATAAAGCCAAAACTTCTCTGTCACAAATATCAGAGAGAAGCAATTCTGAAAATCCTGACACGTCACATAGTACAGAAAAAACTCCGCCGCCTGTACCTCCTCGTGCTGCTACCAGTTTCATGTCCCCTGTATCATCAGGTATAGCTACGCCTTCCGAGGTTTCTACCACGATTGCTCAAAGAATCATTCCTCCACCGTCAGATTTTCGCTGTAGCCCCACTGTATCAGAAAGTCCACCTTCACATTCAGAATCATCCAGAGCCAAAACTGTTAGGGTTGTAAAAAGCGATGGAAGTACTTATGATATTTTGGTAGGAATGGACGGGGCAGACTTAAGATACATGGATGAAAGTTCAATAATTGTCCCTACACCAACCAATGAGAGCCCACCATCATCGGTAACTTTTCCTACTGCAACTGAACCACCGTCTCCTCCTACGCATAATTCTGGAAACGTTACATCATCATCATTATTACAAGCTGCTTTAATACGAGCGACAGCAGAAGCTAAAGTCACGCAAACTAAATCAGTTTCGTCTCAACCTCAACCTGTCAAAGTAAATACAGAAGTGAGTATAACACCTGGAGAGAGACCTAAACCTATTATAACTCTTGTGTCCTCATCTTCCAATAACAACGAGCTACAGACATCAAAACAAACTGAAGCTAGATCATCTCCTTTAAATCTGAACCCAACCATAAGTCCAGCTATAGAAACCAGCGATGTTTCAAGTTGCGCTGTAACTGGGTCAGGTCGCGGTGGATCCAAGAGAGAGTTTGTAAAAAACATAGGAAAAAAATTAAAAGTTAAACGATCGAAGCGAGACGGTTTGTTCGCTGGCATTGGACGACAAAAATCTAAATCGGAAAACAGAGCTCGAAAAGCTTTTCGAACCATATCGTTTATATTAGGAGCGTTCGTAATTTGTTGGACACCGTATCACATTTTAGCGTTAGTTGAAGGGTTTTGTACGAACCCACCTTGTATCAACCAGCATTTGTACATGTTTTCATATTTTTTATGTTACGCTAATAGTCCTATTAACCCCTTCTGCTACGCCTTAGCAAACCAGCAGTTCAAAAAAACTTTCATGCGCCTTCTGAGGGGGGATTTTCATATCACCTAGTCCATGTATGTCGGTCATAGAACCGCGTAAATTTTGAATACTCAGACTTTATCATTCAAAATAACGCACAAGAGCATTGATCTCTTTAAATACATACATTATATTTAAAGTGTAAGACAATACAGTAAAATTAAATATGTCAATGACGTATAGTCAAATGCTTTAGAAATTAAAGACGTAAATGCTTTCGATGTATAGGATTGGAAAAAAAATCAATGGTACGTGTTTAGAAAATGATAAAAGCTGATCATAGTACTCCTTTAAATTTTGTAAATATTTGTAAGTCTTTTGATGTAATAATAAATTATTAGAAAAGTATGTATTTTATTCGATCATAAAGTTCAGAACTGACAATAAAATCATAGATTGTGTAAATAAATATGAGGTAGATAAAATCAAAAGTCTCTTTATATTTCTTAAAAACGAGGTTAATGTGAAATATAAGATAAGTTGTAAGTATAAGATTTTAAATAAATAGTCCTGTCTTGGTAAGTATTAAATAAAATATTACAGTTATTTTCGAATTGTAACTAAAACAAAGATTTTGTTGAAATTGTGTTGTGACAATGAGAATGTTTTGCTGAAGAGTTTTCTTCACAATACCAGTATAAAACTTGTTCATTTTAAAACATCGCCGTCGAGTCCTTTAATAAACTTGGTGTGAAGTCGTTGAATGTTTTTTATTATAATGATTATAATTTTATCGTCGCTTCGTCGTTGTCACAGTACGAATTTGTACGCTTTGAAGCTTTTAGCAATGAGCCCGGCTAAAGTTTTTCAGCGTCGAAATTATTGTCAATTAGTTATAAAGGATCATTAAAAATTCATGTCAAAGGTTTCTCTGCTGATTTATTCTTGTCACAATAATTCACATCTACAATCTCTAATCAGTTTTGTTAAAGTTACTGGAATTTTAATAGGTTACTTTTGAGTCTTTTAATTAGTAGGATAATAATTGTAGTAATCGCCGTGTAGTTATTCTGACATGATAAGCAGCAGCAAATTTTCTCATGGCATTTGAATGATCCATCAGAATAAGTTAGTTTACAGGCCTAACTGGTTTGTGTTAAAATCTTAAGTTCCATTCTGGAACTATTTTACTGTGTACGTACATGTTTGAGTACAATAGTTGCGTATTGAAAATGTACTGGTTATCATTTTAAATTTCTTAGTAACTTATTTGACGAATTAAATAATCTTATAACAGTTGCTCCATTAAGTTTTATTTTAAACAAAAACTAAATGGAATAAATAACTGCTCCTTTGGAGCCAATATTATGAAGACTAAGTGTACTTTGGCGTCAAAACAAAGAAGGTGGAAAAAAACTGCAAGCTACTAAGAAATTTAAGCAATACTCTAGACATGAAATTATTCATATTTATGTATTTAAAAGTAATCGTATTACCTCTAACAGTATTATAAATCATAATAACTACAAACTAAGTTATGACAAAATGAAAGACAAAAGTGAAATGACAGTAGTTAGAGATACTTTAAAAATTTGACACTGTTTCATTATGACAAATAAAAATATGTTACTAAAATGTTTTACGTTTAGAAATTAAATAGTGATTCCAGCTTTTAGTCTAGAGTGGTGGATACCATAACTTTGTCATCGTATGTACCTATATGTAACCGTAGAAACTTGTACTGACTCTAACTTTAATCAAATATTTTTTTTTTTAGATACATAAAGTCATATTTGGTGCCTTCTTTTCGATGATAGCTTTCTCTTGTTTCAAGGTGCACATTTTAAGTAAAAAAGTTTGACATTCTTCTGAACATAGCGAATAAACATGTTTATTTATCAAAGTTTTATGGATAAATGCTTCTTGCTGTGATGAATGCATTAGATGTAAAATAAATCATTATTCAAAATTAAGAAAATTAAAAATTTTCTGAATTACGAAAAATCTATCTTCTATCTTATCTTAACATATCTATCAGGGACTAAATACCTATACATTCCAAAATAAATCATCAATAATTGTAGTTTTTTAAAAGCCAAGTTGATTGTGTTTGCAATTTACTCTTACCTAAAACCACAGTAAAACGATAATGTATTGAAGTATACAAGATAAATTGACCCTTTTATTTAGGTATTTTCGCCAAAATTATTGCAGCTGGTATACTAAATTATTGTGTTTAACTATAATAAATTAATTCAAATGTTTAATTATTAACACACATATTACCGGTTTAATATCCCGATTGAAACCAAAATCGTGGTAATAACCCGGTAGTTTTTTTTTTTTTTTAGTTGATGGGCTTACTCTTGACCACAATCAGGTCCGCGAGGGACGAGATGTTTTCGATGATGGAACGAGTTCGCCCACGAGATATGTGTGTTACTAATATTAACAACCACGAAAACCTAAAAGTCGTGTTAACTATGTTACCTGTCTGACAAAAAATATTTTTATGTAGATTTGATTTGTTAGTACTAGTGCTCACAGTAACTAGTCTGTGTAGGAAACATGGTTTCACTGAATTTATTGTAATTTTTCAATTCATTTATACAAATTTCACTGCATAGCGGTGACGCAGAAATTACAGGTAATTTATTTCATTATGATCATACATTTTCTCTTTTTTCTGTCTTACTAGACAAATTACTTCTTGAGCTTCTAAGAAAGTAGAGTAGAAACTTTCCGATATTTATACGTCATTGCATCTAGAACTACCTATAGATCTAAACGACTTCCTTCCTGTGGAAATGCTTTTATAGTAAAATTGCAGGTTCATAGAAATCAAATTTTAATAGATATTTTTTATTTTTTTGCATACATATTTGGATTCTAGATGGATAGGATACTTACAGGTAGCCTTTTAAATAATAATGGAATAGTTGGAATATGTATGAATTTGTTTTGACCTACTTGCCTCTCACTAGATTTAAACTGAAGACAAAGTAACAATAGAACGCGCTTACCCATAAGCCTATTTACTAAATAAAAAAATAGAGACATTTGTATTTGATGTTTAACCGCCTCAATTTTTTTTTCATATCGTGACGTTTGACACTTGAAAAAATGAAAATCTTTTGCATTTTTATTATTAACAATGATTATAAAGTTTTTCATTATTGACTTCCCGACTCCATTTTGTTAAGTTAGTATAATTTTAAAGAAAATTGTTTAACCTTAAAACTAGTTTATCATATAAAAGTACATAAAAATCAATGTTTCTAAAGTAAATTTTCAAAACTGAGATACTAAAATTTTTGTATCGCTATTTTTGTATAAGGTTGCAGATGTTAAAAATTTTAGTATTCGGTTACATTTCGAAAACATGCCTATTATTTAGTATAAAAATGTATGTTGAATGATGAAGAAAAGTGTGAATTAATACAATACAAATAGCAATTTCATGTTGTTGTTTTATTTAAACAGTAAAACTAAGTGACGGTTACACTTTCCGTACAAATAGGTACCAAAGTTTATAATTAGAAAGGAATATTATTTATTGCACACACACTAAAGAATACTACACTACGAATACTGAGAATATACACACGTAAAGAAAAAAGGTGGGTCGTCTTTCCTTTGACTATACGTGTGTCTTTGTTCTTCAAATAACTCTTTATTTTTTACACTTGAAAATAAACAATTTGCTTTTAATACTAAGTATATTATTATTATCATCTGGAAGAATATATGACAGCAAAGGACCTAAGACAAATAAGTCGTAACGGTAAACTCTTGTTTATATGAACTTGTCCATATTTTCAATAATTTATCCTATTTTTATTAAAGAATATAAATATCATGTCAAACTAAAATATATATATATATATAGAACTTGTTATAAAATTATTGCTCATACAGTACTTTTTATACGTTACACACAACATTTCATTGAAGAATTTGACATCAACAAATTATTTTACTAAAATGATATTTTAGGATTTTAACAGGATGATCAATACGGAATGAGAGAATAAGTACCTACATGATTTACCAATAAATCATCAGAACATCCAGACTGTATTTGTAAATTCTTCATCAAAGGCGCTAACACGACATTCGTTCTTGAGAGACCTTTGTTCAGTAGTGAACAAATTGAATATCTTTCTGTTAATCATAAGCGATATTTTTTCTATGTTAAGGCTTTTTTTTAGTTTATTATCAACCAGTTAACATCGTCACAAACAGCTGGTCTTCACATCATCTTCAACAGCCTTATATTGTCACCGTAAGATTTTGAACATCGTTAGTCTATCTGTTATCTGTCTCGCAATATTACAAACTTACGGAAAATTGTTTACTGAAACTAATCATTTACAATTAAACGTATGATATATATAAAATTGTGAAATAACCTGCTGGGTTCATAGTCCGGCTTTATAATACGTAAAATTGTGAGGCGTCCCTGATTGGTCGGTCTTTGTTTCTTTAATCTACGGATACAGAACGAGCTACTGCCAAAACCAACCAATCAGCAACACGGTTCACATTTTTACAGATAATAAAACCCGATAGATTATGAACTCTGCAGCTTTGTTCACAATTTGCCAATTTGACAACGATAAATTATAAACTATCGAGAAATAATACGTTAAATTGTAAATGGTTGGTAGCTGTTCACAATTTTTCGTCAGTTTATAATATCGCGAGATAGATAATAAACTAACGACGTTCACAATTTTACGGTGACATATACGTCACCACCGAGAAGCTCCAATCTATCCCGAATGAGGGCAATTAGACTATAGGTTGTCTTTTACCAACATCAAAATACTATCATATAATCATACCTATCATTAGTGTCAAGCTAATAAAAGACAAATGAGTTCCGTCGCCAGTAATTGCATTCTTCGTGACAAATAGAAATCACGAACAAACATAATTAGCCCGAAAACAAAAGCAAGTATACTCATATGCACAATAAGAAAGATCGAGAATAGTGAGAACAGTACGAGGATGGTGGTTTGAAATATCTGTGATGGTGACATTATTATTAAATAAAGAAGAAATAAATTGCATTACATAAGGCTTAAGGTTTAAAGATACTTTGTTCTCATTAAAGACAATAAGCCACTTAAATGAGAAGAATTACTAAGGTAGGAATAATATTCGCTAACACTTGGACAACAAACACTGCTGCTCCAGGAGCAGCAACTATACAAAGATTACAAATTTGCAACACAAGTTCACATTATCAGAGAAAAGTACCATTATTCTTTGATACTATGGAATTAAACCACCTTTCTGTAAGATATATTCTGTTAGTTTGCGTTTAAACTCTACATAACAAATTTAAAAAAGCTTTCACACTTTCACCCCTATGGTTTTACTTAACCGCAAACGTTTTTGTGTCCTTTTCACGGAAAACAGAAAACTCATTATTAAATATTTAAATGGAAACACAATATGGAAACTTTGTCTTCCAACGTAAAAACAAAGAAAATAGGTATCTTTTAAGTAAAGCTGATAAAATAATACAAAATATTTGATTATTTAAAATTAAAGATATATTCTGTTTTGTTGCTTTTAAGTACTTACAAGAAAACTTATGGGTACAATTTTCTTCGGATTATGACAAACACACGACAAGAAATAGATGTCAAACAATGCTTAGTAACTGAACAATAAACCGCACTCAAACATCGAACAATGTAGATGGTGTAGATTATGTTGCGCACCCCTCCTGGCTTCAGTGTAATCGTGAAAGGCGTTGCTTAAAAACTGTGTGATAAACTGCGAAATGTGATACACGATCGTTTAAAAAAAAATGATTAAAATCAAGTAAAAAAGTACACATAGCCTATAAAAAGTTCAGACTGAAAATTTACCCATTACAAAGGGTAAACTTATACCTACCTGATTAAAGTTATAATATGGAATAAAACTGAGCTGTGATACGCTTAGATAGATTAACATTAATTATAAAGGTAATTACTCTAAAAAAATATTATTATAATTATAATAGTTAAAAATAATCCATACATATGCAAGAAAACTATTAAAAATTTGAAAGTCACTTAGGCGGCGCGCGGCGAGCTGGCAACTGAAGGAGAAGAAGAATGTCACTTTGAAAGTTTGGAGTAGGTATATGTGACGAGGTAGCCATTAATTTATTTATATCTGTCTGAACTTAAACTACAGCTTCTTTATTAATGTTAGAATTATAAACGTTGCTTGTCTTTTCCTCGCTTTGTCTTCCTCGTCCTTTGTTAATTTGAATTTTTATAAAAAATATGATTGCACCATTATTTGTCAATTAAAAGTACCTATCAATTAGTCTTACTATTTCCATTTTATATAATAGAACCACCAGCCAGATTGAATTGGCATTGTTAGCTGGCAAGAAACAAAAATGTTGCCTATTTTCGCACAAGAATTTTTTTTCTTTCTTGAGCAACGCCCCAAGACCGGCAAAATGCCGACACACTGGGCCGTCATTGAGAATGCTCGACAAAGCACGTCCACGTCCAACTACTGTCAACTAACACAATAAGGGAATGGTGAAGATATTCTATTTGTATCACCGCGTTTAATTTGTATTCATGCGGTCTGTATTAAAAATAACTATACATTACAGATGAGAAAGAACAAAGAAGAGATGCATGAGTTAGAATCATTATGCATAGTTTTCTGATAGAACATTATTTTTTTGAATAATTTATTAATATTTTTTACATAAAATAAAAATCTAAATTTAAATGTAAAGTTTTAGCTTCCATAATTTGAATTATTTGCCTTTGAAAATCTATTGGATCAAAAGTATACTATCCTATTTTTTTTCGATTTCCTTACTTTAGAAAACAGAAGAAAATAAACAAAAATTTTCCAAAAAACTGAGTTAAAACGTCTAATTGGTGAAATTATTTTGTAGGATTAGACCCAAAATAACGTTTAGATAAAGCTATTAAGTACCCTGATTATAATACCATTATAGGCTTTTGATAGAAGAGTTAGATCAAAAAGCAGTGACGAGACTCATCAATGTAGTTCGCATATTGTTGGCCAGATCAGAGGAGACTTGCTTCCTTGCTACAGTAGATATTATGGCTTTCGTACTTATCTACTGTAAGTTCTATAGCAAGTAGCTAAGTATAATCAGTTTTATTATATAAAGAGAGTATTTATTGGTTTTGACTGTCCGACTTTTAAAAGCATGCCATGGCAATTTTTATAATTTGCCCTTGTGCGTCTTCAAGCGGGTCAAAATGTAGCGCCATAGTGAGGCCAAGTGCTCTGTTGAAAAAACAAATAGGATTATGAAGGCTTAGTAATATCATAGTAAATATTATTATCCTTAACCAAGGCAGCTGCGCAGAGTCACAACCATTAAACCTATGATTACAGGACACTGTTGATTATTTTAACGACCTGGGATGTAATGATAAATAATTTATTGGTATTCTGCCCTTGGAGGAAAAGGCTGAAGACAAACAGAGAATATTTTAGAAAGGATCACAAAATGAAAAAGAAAACTACTGCGGCTCTTGTGTTGAATATCTCGTAAACACATTTTAAAATAATAATACAATAATATAGGAAGCCGTGTGGTGACGGCAGAGTAGAATACATTTATCACCAACCCCTACTCTTCCCGTGGGTGTCATAAGAGGCGACTTAGGGACTACACATTGAACAGGGAACGGGCAGCAGCGCTCTCTGATACAGTAACCTTTTAATCTGCGATCTCCAACCCGCCTGCCAAGCGTGGAGATTATGGCAACACCCTCCACTTAAGTGGAGGAGGCTCATAGTCCAGCGGTGGACTGTAACGGGCCGTTGATTTGATTTGAATATAGGAAGTAAATTAAGTATACACGAATATTTTGGTTCCATAAATAAAAGTGGAAATAAGATAGCCGAGAAATCATAACCTTCCGTTTTGCTTGACGCAGTCGGGTAATGTAAGACCTGAAACTTTCACAATAAACATCCTATTCTCTGTTAATCACTGATATTAAACCGAAGACAAGATTCACAGTAATCCTGCGCATAATTACCGTGAAGCCTCCATTGTGCCAGGAATGAGGTCTCCCGAGTGCTCATAAACACGGGCCGCTGTTTCTATCATGGAAATTATATTTATGGATACTCGTGTCGAGGAAAATTATAAGAAATGTTTTGCAAAGGGGTTGTTTCATAATGGGATGCAAGGTGAGACAATGCACTATTTAAACAAATGGACCTCTGGTTTAATGGGTCTACCTTTTGGTGTAGTTTTGGTAATAGACTAAAATAAGTAAAATTGTGCTAGTTAAGAAGCGCTCTCAAAGTCGAAAAGTCCAGCTGCACGACGTGGCGATTATAAAAATGAAGGGCGCTACTCTAAAGAAGATGAACACAATAATAATGGGGGTTTGCTAAAACAATTTTTGATACTAGTGTAGGTTTCAGAAAAAAAATACGTTTTAAAGTGCTTACGGTATATGATGAATTTAAGGTATATGATGAATTTAACCCGTCGAGCGCTTCGGCCCGCCAAACGATAATGTACTTGAGTGTCTAGGGTTTTTTGAAGAACTAATTCCTAACACTTCCCGTGTCAATTTTATTTGCACACACGTGTGATCAAAATACACTAGACAAAAGAAAAAGTATCAACATCAAGTAGGCTTTACAGGTTATCGAATAATAGACCACCTTATAAAATAAACTTGTACAAGTAAGAAATTTGGTACTAGAAATATCATAGAAAAATATTTTGATAAATGTTAACTGTCTTAAACAGGTACCTAAATAGTATTGGACAACTACGGAACCCTACACTTTGCGTAACCCGACACGTGCTTGGCCGGTTATTTTTTGTCGTTTTACAGCCCATGGGGATAGTTGTTCAGTTTAATGGACTGAACACTCCCTTTAATTAAAACCAACCAATTAAATTTCACGGTGTATATCTCTGAAACACCTCAAATACTTAACTAACTGTAATAAAACTGAAGTTCTCAACGTAACAGATTTGAGTATACAGACTTCAGACTTGAATACCAAGTTTCTTATTCAAGAAGTTGAGCTGGCACAATCTCTTGTAAACCGGAATACTGCGGATTATCCGAAGCAACCTCGAGCTCGTTCCACGGAGTATTGGAAAAACATTTACCACAGCTTTATCATATTATAAGGCTGCCGTGAAGAAATCTCATTTTCTGGAGACGTTGAGGAGTTATTTGATTTTAGGAATGCCGGCGGAGTCAATTTGCACGCGGGAAGGGCGTGAACCTTAGGCATGTATACAGCATGAAATTTACATCGTTTTGTTCCCGCCGTGAAATGATAGTACTCGTCAAACTGAACAACATTTCATAAAAAATAAATTCCAGCGACAAAAAAAATATTGTGTTCTCCATACAAAATGGATCGGTCGAGAGTTTCACTTTGTATGGAGAGACCAAATTTTTTTTTTCGCGAAGAGTTGTTCAGTTTGACGAGTATTATCCATGGCAACGGGAACAAAACGATGTAAATTTCACGGACTATGAATCAGTATCGGGGGTTGATGAGAACACGCGTTTGGTTGATCGAAACTTACTTTAATACCTAAATTATACCTTTACTTTAGATTTTTTAATATTTACTTACTCTGACGTTAATTTAATTTAAGCATAGGAATGCATTTGTAAGCTATCAAGCTTGAAAATTAAAGATAGGATTGAAAATTCGCAGTACGCTTGTGTATGTACAATATTTTTATAAATAAATATAAAACAAGCAAATCACCAGTACTAATGTATTGTACCTTTTTTATACTATGCAGTTGACAGGGTATCTATTAATATTATAACCTAGAATAGTTATTTTTTCGTTCTTATTGTAGGGCTCTATCGAAAACCGAAACTGTAAATTTATAAAACTTGATGTTTGATAGGCTAAGAAACATATTGTATTATTTGTAATTGTGTGTGTGTGGTAAATGGTTTAAAATATAGGTACTACGACATTACATGGTGATGACATAGCAGTGGCGTAATGTATACTAGTACAAGGTTATTATTTTCATCACTGCAGAATATATGGTCTAAAGATTTTATTTTCTATGTAACATGGAGCAGCAGACGATTAAGTAAATCGTAATTTAAACTGAAATAATGTATAGGTATTTAACTTTAATGTCTTTCACAACAACAATAAACTGCCTTGGGTAATGAAATGAATAATGAATGCGGAATAAATCTGTCGTCGCTGTTAACCGACGTGTTCAAAGTTAAGAAGTTATGTTATTTTACCACATATGTACTAAGGCTTGTCTTCAACATACCAGTAAACTACAGAGCAAGGAATAGGGGATCGGACTGTTCACCATATTTTATGAATTTAGCATATTTTATGAATTAATTTTAAAATATATATTAGTAGCAGACGATTCGCGAAGAAAAAAACAGAATCGGTTGAAAATAGTTTTTTAAAGTTTCATTAAGTCTGTCTCTTTCAAAAAAGATTTTTTGTATGGAGATTATAATATGGCATTACTAACAAATGACGTCACAAGTGGTTATGTGCCTCTCTGTCTAATCTTGAATTTCAAACCTTTATAAATCGTTAAATTTTAAAGATAGAGCAAAAATTATTTTATATTTCGATAGCAGAAACTAAGAAGTTTGGATTTATAAAATAAAAATAAAGTAGTCCGGTCCCCTATTGTTCGCCTCTAGGGCGCGAGCAGCAAACAATTCCATGATCTGTGCAGTAAACTATATAGGTAGGGTTAGGTAAGAGTTGTCCTTGAACGTTACAGTAAGTATTCTATCTATTTCACTAACTCTTGAAATTACTACAACTCAGGCCACATTATGTTAAACGAGTGAAAAATTTATGTACAGTAGCCAGCATATCTGGTTGGACACTTTGATCTTGAGTGCACTTATATTCCAAAGGTGGTAAGAATATAGATGTACTTGGGTACACTCTAATTTTTTTTACAAAATAACCATACTTTGGTACTACGTGAAAAGTTCCAAAACCCAATCTTCTTGATTTTGATTAAAGCTACAACCACCTCAGTTGTTACAAGAACAATAATCTTTCACGCGCCAGTACAGCTAACGTACTTAAATTTACTGTACTAACCGTAAACAAGTCTTTACTCACGAGGTTGGAAATGTACGGCCTCGTAACGCTTGTCATTCAAACTTTATACCACGTAATGTTGCGGATTACACACATCCTTACATATACCTTACCTCCCTTGAATTTGAAAAACACGAAGTGAATTTCACTAAGGGTCGTATTCATGAAAACTGAAAATCTCTATCTTACATGAGATGTTCTTAAGAGAGTTGGCGACTTACGTCATTTTAGGATTTCAGGCTGCATTACGCAAATAGGATGATTCCACGCTTTTAGCTGTGTTTCAGTTTAGGTAATACTATCTTACATATTTATTTTATCAAAAATTGTATTTTTAAAACTTTTACGTTAACCTTAAATTAGCGATTATTAAGCGATTGGGCCAAGTGTGGATTGGACGATTTTACCTACGAAAAAAGTAATTGAAAAATACTTTATTTGAATTGAAAGATTCCGCCATTGTGTTAGTGTACTCGCCCAAAAAAATGTAATGATGTATGTGATGTAAAATTATCCTATCACATGACACTAATATTATAAATGTGAAACTTATATAATATTTGTACGTCCAGATGTTTGGATGTTTGTTCCGCCTTCACGCTTAAAGTATTCAACGGATTTGGATGAAATTTGGAACGGAGATAGTTTATAATATGGATACTTAATACGAGAATAACTCTTATTCCCACGGGATAATCTGACACAACACGAGCGTAGCCGCGGGCGGGCCGCTAGTGAATAATAAAGTATTTCACTTTGAAAGAGTAATGTTGACATACTTGTACCTAGCTATAAGTTTTCCAGGATCCTTCTGCTACTAAATGTTAGTATGTTTTGGAACTTTCAGAAGATATAGCGTACTAAAATATTTATTGGGAATCCACCTGCGCTCCGCGTAACCTGCAGGATTTTTACAGCTCTCTCAAATGTTACGCTATCTATGATGTAGATCTAATCTTTGCTTTGCTATCTATGATGTAGATGCAATCTTTGCTTTGTTAATTGTAAGATACATCTAATTTCTTTTAATAATTTTTTTTTGGGTTTTGATATGTAAAATATTTCGATGGCAGTTGACTAAGGCCTGCTCGTCCTAATTCAGGGTAGGCTCGAACCCTTCGGTAGAGACGAATTTGAGCTGTTAATAAATATATTATTATCTAAAACTATATATTACATATAAACGGGAACACTCGCGTTGTGTAAGATTTTCCTGTGGGAATAAGACTTTTTCCCGTAAAAATTATTTTATTTGTTAATTCAGGTTACAAACTATCTCTTTCATCCAATTCTGTTAAGTAGGTACTTTAAGCGTGAAGGCGAGACAAACACCCAAACATCTAAATATCCAAACATCCAAATGATATATTTTCACATTTATAATATTAGTGTAATTAAAGCGAGATTAAGATTGGGAATAATGAGTGTCATTTGTACCGTCGTCAAATAAGTCCCAGTTGTATCATCCGACGGCAAAGTAAAACATTCAATAAAGAAACACCGTATGAAGTACGTATAAGAACTTCATTGTTATGTTTAAAACTGTTATTGTTTCGCTGTCCATAGAGGCATGTTATCGATCAAAACACTTTATACAGTAAAGTGGTTCGCACGCTAACTTTAATGTATCACGCAGAGCCGGGCACGAGAGCCTAAGCTAACCGACAATAGCTTTAAAGTACCTTAGATTTTTAAAGATTTTCCTCATCACTATAATAAACGACGTATAAGCGTCGGTGGTCTAGTGGCTAGGGCCGCTGCCTCCCGTCCGGGAGACGCGGGTTCGATCCCCACCATGTACTAATGTGTTTTCGAATTTCGAATTCGTATGTACGTTTTGGACGCTCTTACTGTAAAGGAAAACATCGTGATAAAACCTGCACATTCCTGCGAAGAAATTCAAAGGTTGTGTGTAAAGTCGACCAACCCGCACTGGGTCAGCGTGGTGGTCGACTCCTTAGTCTAGTCGACCCTAATTCAGGGGTAGGCCCGAGCCCCTCGGTGGGGACGTATATAAACTGTTGATAATATACAAATTGTGCCCGGATAGGAGATAAGATTTTGATGGTTTTCGGCTCGAAAATGGAAGTTGACAGCAATGTTGCCGGTGTTGAGCAAGTTGGTATAGTGTTCATGAGCGTAGTTTAGATTCATGATCTCGCCCCTACTGCAACGGAATAAGTGCACTTGCTTAGTCAAACTTTAATAGACTGTCAAATCAAATCAACGGCCCGTTACAGTCCACTGCTGGACTATCAGCCTCCTCCACTTAAGTGGAGGGTTTTGCCATAATCTCCACGCTTGGCAGGTGGGTTGGAGATCGCAGATTAGAAGGTTACTGTATCAGAGAGCGCTGCTGCCCGTTCCCTGTTCAATGTGTAGTCCCTAAGTCGCCTCTTACGACATCCACGGGAAGAGTAGGGGTTGGTGACAAATGTATTCTATTCTGCCGTCACCACACGGCAGATTGTAGTAGACTGTACAAAATGTAAAAAAAAATAATTGCTGAATAAAAATTCAACAATCCACTAATGACTACGATGAATGACGCTCGAGAACAAAAGCGAGTCATTGCGGTGAATGCGTGCAGCAGTTTGATATGCAACTGACAGAACCTGGTAACAAGACTATTATTTAACAGCTGAAATAATATATTTTTCATAAAAAATAAATAGAATAGAATTTCAATCAATCAATCAATTAATCAGCCTATTGCAGTCCACTGCTGGACGTAGGCCTCACAAGGGCACGCCAAAGCGCACGATCACCCGTTTTCCTCATCCAGCCACCACCAGCGACCTTCCTCAGGTCATCAGTCCACCTGGCAGGGGGGTGTCCCACACTACGTTTCCCGAGACGTGGTCTACATTCGAGAACTCGTCTGCTCCAACGCTCATCGGTTCTGCGACAGACGTGGTGAGCCCACACTTCTGGACGATATCAACTACCTTGGAATAGAATGTACCGCTTTTTTAAAGCTATAAAAAAATTATACTGTCTCCTTCCTAAACGTTTTTTTCTATAAAGCATTTGTGGTAAGACCAATGATATCAACACGTCAAACACGAGCAAGTATTTTTCTTATTTAGATAAATTAAGGGTTGAATAATCCATAACGAAAATTACATAGTAAGTTAGCTGTCTCACGCACGCAGCTAACTAAATAAATAAATATATAAGTGGGGACATCTTCACACATGGCCATCTGATACCAAACTAAGCAGAGCTTGTACTATGGTTACCAGACAGCTGATATACATACATACTTATATAGATAAACAACAACCAGACACAAGGCAAACACCAGTGCTCATCACACAAATGTTTGCCCTGGGCGGAATTCGAACTGTCGTCGCGTTATTTTTATTTTTTTGCTGTGGAAATAAGTTTTTTTTTCGAAGCATAATGTAGCTTATGCGTATGAATAAAGCGCTATTCATATTAAAAAATTCACGCCTGTCATTTGTTTTTTTTTTTTTTGCTTGTTAATTTAATGCTTGGTTCTAATAAACCACATATTGGTTTGTTTAGGCACGGAACATTCTTCGTAAAACTACAATTTTGATAACTAAAATAGAAAAGATCATTTTATTGTACTGTGTTTTTAATTTCACCAGCTTCGTTCATTTCGCAGCCAAGTTGTGGATTTAAATGATTGCTCGCCGAGCGGAGTAAGCATTGTTTTGTAACTATTGCCGCCTTTTTTGTTTCGGACACAAAGCGATAAATAATTTCTCCCAGCAGTAAGTATTCCCTTCACAAATATAAAACTTTTCTTCATTTGCATTTTTAGCTGTTCATTTAATCTGTAAAATCTAGGGTTGGGGTACAACTGGAAGTTTATTTTTAGGTCGAATCCAAGATTCTGTTCATTCCTTGCTGTCGGTCAAAGATTTAATTTGATAAATAAATAAATATATATATACTGTTTTGTAAATTATTTTGCTATAATTTAGTAGATTTATCTAAAGTTATTGTGCCCGTCTTATCTGCCCATAACCCAGAGGTCCGTGGATCGGAACCACGTTCAAAAAGATAGAAATAAACTGGAAAATATAATAATATCGAATAGCAGGAAAAACAGAAGATAGATGGCAAACTTCGTAAAAAATATTATGTCAAGCAATAGGGCGGACAACACTTAAAGAGTACAAAGCAGTTCTAACAATCTTTATATATCTTGTCTCTTCCGTTAGGTCTGCTGCAAGATATCTCTTTAGAAATAAATAGTACCTGTTGTGTCGTCTTTTTTCATGTTTTATGTATTGTAATTTACTCGTGACAATAATCGTAAATAAATCGTTTATTCACAGTTAAGCCAACTACTTAACAATCAATACTCTCCGCCCAATATCAATTTGTAGGCGGAATGCCATGGAGTACCTCGCGGTAGAGCTTTTAAGCTTATTGAAATGCACGGGTAACAGCTTAGCACATTATAAATGAATGTATATTACGCGTACTGCGAATGCTAATAGTATATTTATTTTGCATTTGCCTAGAGTGTCACTGAGGGAAAAGCTTAAAGAAATCAATATTCTGACATTTGTGTCTCAATATATCTATGACAATCTTGTGTATATAAAACGAAATATAAGTAATTTTCAGAAGCACAGTGATATACACAATTTTAATACTTGAAATAAAGACAAGTTGGTTGCTTATGTCAGCCAACTACATAAAATTAGTAATTATTTTAAAGGCAATTGTATACGCTATTACAATAAGGTCCCTTCTGATATTAAAAACTTGCCTTTAGACCAGTTTAAAATAATTTTAAAACAGAAATTGTATAAAAAAGGTTACTATAGGATATTTGATTACTTAGAAGACAGATGTCCATGGGAATAAATTGTTTGAGTAGCAGGATTTTTCGATATATAATAAGCATTAATTTTGTAATTGACAATATTTTATTTAAAAAAGGAAACGCAAAAGATGCGACGACTGTGGAGTTTCTTCGGTGAGCTCTTCTCCACAGATTCCGTTATTGTTGAACTCACCCAAAAAAAAATGTAATGACGGATCTAAGTGATGTAATAACTAACATACTATGGAAATAAATAATTTTGACTTTGACTTGGACGCTCTCCGACAACGTCGTCATTTCTTTAAACTTGACCTCATCCTAAATATTGATATTCAAGCAGACGCAGCAACCTACGTTTACTTTTTTTAAGTTCTTCGTGATGAAGGAATTCCTAAAATAAGTACTGGTAATAACTAGGTAGGTATCAAACCAAATCAACGGCCCGTTACAGTCCACTGCTGGACTATGAGCCTCCTCCACTCAAGTGGAGGGTTTTTCCATAATCTCTACGCTTGGCAGGCGGGTTGGAGATCGCAGATTAAAAGGTTACTGTATCAGAGAGCGCTGCTGCCCGTTCCCTGTTCAATGTGTAGTCCCTAAGTCGTCTCTTACGTCGCCCACGGGAAGAGTAGGGGTTGGTTACAAACGTATTCTACTCTGCCGTCACCAAACTAGGTAGGTAATGCTTACTGTAATAACGTTTGTGTGATCTTCTCAATACCTTCTTACTCAACTGCATCTTGCACAGGGATATTCAATACATACTAAATAACTACAACTACATCTACCTTTAAATGTACGGATCTCAGTTACTCGTAATAATAGGGGATCTTATGAATATGAGAATTTTATGAATTTACCATATTTAATGAATTACTTTTAAAATATATATTAGTAGCAGACGATTCGCGAAGAAAAAAACAGAATCGGTTGAAAAACAAATTTACAGTGATTTTTTAAAGTTTCAATATGTCTGTCCCGTTCAAAAACTATATGGCGTTACTAACAAATGACGTCGCAAGTAGGTATGTGCCTCTCTGTCTAATCTTGAATTTCAAACCTTTATAACTCGGTCAATTTAAAAGATAGAGCAAAAATTATTTTAGTGTTCGATAGCAGAAACTAAGAAGTTTGGATTTATAAAATAAAAAAAAAGTAGTCCGATCCCCTGTTACCGCCACCGATTTCTAGAGTCTTTAGTCGAAGCCGACACCGAATTATTGGCGAATCCCTACAGCAGTACGTACCCTTGGGAAAGGTCAAGTTACGATTATTATGTCTGCTGAATAGGAGCATTGCTCTGAAATGGTCCATAGAATTTTGAAGTAGCATTTTAATAAACCCAGCAGAGAGTACGTTCTAAATGAAACGACCTTGCGGTACGATAATGAAAATTGGGTCGCTCAAAGTGGGAAAGATTAAAATTATAACCAATTTCTAAATTTTAAGTTTATTATCTTTGTACTTATGCTACTTGACTTTAACTTTTACAATATAATGAAATACAGATTGAAATCCTCTTATAATTGAGATCCTCATATAAATAAATTGTCGAACCGACTGAGTTCAGCAGCGTTCGCAGTTAAAAAATATAGAGCTCTTACCGACGTAGACACCGCTAGACTAGTCTACTTTAGTTACTTTCATAGTCTAATGACCTATGGTATTTTATTGTGGGGTCACGCTGCGAATGCTAATAGTATTTATTCTGCAGAAACGGGCTGTTGTTCGTGCAATTTATAGATTACTATTTTATCTAGTAAGTATCGATATACAACCCACACGATGATGATAAGGTAGGTACATCTAAAATCTTGTATCCACTGTAAATATAAAAACCTTAGGTAATCAGAAAGACATTTTCATCGATATTTTACGGGCTGTGTTAATAGAAAGAAGAGAGGAAGAATATAATTTCCTTGTCATTGTTAGAAAAGGAAATTAATTATATCCTTTCTCTCTTCTTTCTATTTTTACAACATGATGACATTATGATAAAATTCTTAGAGTTTTTTAAACCCATCGTAAAAATAATGGATGTCATAAAGTTATAAATTGGCTCCTTCGCAAGACATTTGCAATTTAACAGCGTTGTTAGCATAATCGATGTCCGGTAGCTAGGGGCTGTTATCGGGAGATTACTGCTTCTTTTGATCGAGGACATAATCATTTATTATAGGGCTATGCTTGGGGTACCTAGAAGATGTAGCGTGGGTAGATGACATCATAGGAGTACCGGCGATCTAGTGAAGGTCGCAGGAAGCAGAACCGATCATCGTGTGAAATCCTTGGTACAGGGTGGCCAACTTGGAGGTATACAACTTTTTTTTGCCGCCATTTTGTTTCGGCGGTAAATATGACAGTTCTGTTGTTGCATGAATATTACTTTGTGTAGATACGGCAAAGGAAATTTTCAGAAGCGGTATTTTATTCAGAGAAAATTTTAGCACTAACAAAATGTTGTTTCTTTGAAAGCCCTTTTTATGAATTTAACATTAAACCTATCACCAGAATTTATATTACCTCCATTTAATTTAAATAATTTATTAAAAAATCCGCTAAATTCTTATATTATTTCATGAAACGAACAGATAATTAATAGTAACTTTGCTGAATTTACCAAAATATAATAATAATTAAGTTGAATTATAATAAAAATACATAAAATAATTGTTCATCTTCTTTTATTATTATTTTAAATATTTTATTTCCAAATAAATGACTTATTTCGGGAATAAAAAATCGTTTCATGATTTTCCGTGTCACATGACTTGTGGCTGGCCACACACACAAAAAAGATAACTGTCAATCTGTGTAGCAGGCTGTCAGATTCTGACGTTTGTTTGGGTGACAATAAAATGCGCCAAATAATGTGCACCAAATAATTGAGGTCAAAAAAAGCGCGCCAAATAATATGCACTGAATAATTGAAGCGTCAAAAAATGTTTACTTTATTTGTTGTGAATTATTTACTGCATTTTGATGAAGCGCTTGAATAAAATGCAAGGAACAAAAACGTGCAGGAAATAATTCAGTACAGAACAAACCCCAGTTTTTGGCGAGCTGCAACAATGCGCACTCAATAACATGCAGGCATCAATACATGTCAGGGTCATGGACGGACACCTTTAGAGAGTTGACACATTTCAGACCGATTTATCAGCTGTATGTCGAATCGATTTTGAAAACATTTCGCCTAACCAATGTACAGCCCTATAAAACGAAGCCACAATGAATGCCAAGTCAGGGCGGGTGCGAGCGAAGCAAGCACGGGAGTTTGGGGCACCCCAACTCGGTTAGATTAGGTTAGAAGGGTATTTCGGACGGGTGCTAGGCGAGCGAAGCTAGCACGGCTCCCTCCGCCATACCCTTTGGAGTTAGGTTATCTTGTGACCCCCATGCCTGCTTGCAGGCATGCCAAGAGCTTGTCACATAATGTACTTGCAGACTTTAAAAAAAAATGGGCGTTCTTAATATTACGCATTAAATAACGTGCAGTCCAATAATTTGAGCTAAAAACCTGAATTATTTACTGCAGATTATTTGTTGCGTATTCTTTGCTGCACGTTATTCACCGCACATTATATGCACCCGCTTCAATGGTGCTGCCAGATACTTTTTTGTTTCCTACTACCAGTATATTAAAATAATTATTGCAAAGTAATGGTGATAAATAAATAACATTTTCTAATTCAGACTCGTAGTTAATAATATACTCTTTCAGCCTATATACTTCAGTTCGCTGCTAAAAATATCAAATATTTAAATACCACCTTCCATACGATTTCTGAAGATTTCCTTTATTATGGAGCGTTTTACGACGGAACAACGTGTTTTGCCACATGTCACACGGCACGAGCAACAATAGAAACATTAAAAAGGATGTTTCCCGGTCGATTAATTTCGAGAAACGGTGACATTGATTGGCCCCCAAGATTGCCTGATTTAACAGCTCCCGAATTTTTCTGTGGGGCTATCTAAAGGGACGTGTCTTTGCTAACAGGCCAATGAACCTTCAGCAATTAAAACAAAATATTCGAGGCACAGTCACTGAGATAACGCAGGAAATGTGTGAAAATGTGATGAAAAACGCGATGAAAAGGGTTCACATCTGTGATGCTGCTAGAGGTGGACATTTGTCTGACATTATTGTCCATGTTAACTGCCTGCCCTAAA
Source organism: Carpatolechia fugitivella (assembly GCA_951230895.1). Lineage (NCBI taxonomy): Eukaryota > Metazoa > Arthropoda > Insecta > Lepidoptera > Gelechiidae > Carpatolechia > Carpatolechia fugitivella. The sequence goes on along the minus strand of OX579648.1, from coordinate 13,837,512 downwards.
TATTATATTTAACAAGGAATACGTGATATATTTTATATTTCATAGAATAAAATTACAAAACTAAAGTGTTTACCTGTTATTTGGCCAGAAGACTTTATCAGAAGACACTCAACAGTTCCTCTCTACTGCTCACACACACACACACACACCCCTATACACATACTGTACACACAGTTACTTACCCTTTACCACACAATTCCTTTACATTATTATGTACGTTTATACCTTTTACGAATGCATTATGTTTACTGCACTAATTTCCTTTTAATGTATTTTTAATTCTTGAACCTTACTTCATTATAACTATAATATTCTTTAGGAAACTATAGGTCTACACTGTAATATCTTATCACTGTACTGTGTATAACATGTAAGCGACTGTTTGTTTCTATAAAAAGACTTTATCCAGCAACGCCTTTCAGTTTACTGCTAAGACTGTACAGTTTTTCAAAAATGGAACTAACCAATAATTTGATAAACTTAAAACATTTTTTTTTTAGTAAATGCGGTTTCACGTCTATTTTGGACGTATTTTGCCAATGACAGCGTATTCACGCAACTTAACACAAACGAAAAGAATTTTCGGTGAGAAATTTCGAAGGTTTATGGGAGTCCAACTTGTTACATAAAGTGAACAAAACATTTTGACAAGCGTTTCGTTGCAAATCTCTTGTTTTGTGTTTGCTGTAACAATTTGTTTTTCACAGTTATTGCTTCTACTAATACTATAGTACCTAGTAACGTTTGTCATAAAAAAATTAAGCCTTAACTTTTCCTTTCTGTTTAATTAAGACGGTAATAATTAGCTATTTACATAGGTAATAACCAAAAAGTGATACTCGCTAAACGTTTGATGTCCAGTAAACATTTTTGTGAGGGATAGGAGGACGCGTTTCAAGTTGACCACATAAAAGAGTGTAATGTGGCGTGTCGATGTTTTACGAGGGAGCTTGGTTGCGGTTTGCACGCGAGATGAGGCTATGTTTTTTTAGAAAAGAAAACGTCCTGCGTATAGAGGTCACACTATATCCAAATAAATATCCTACTGCAGTAGTGGCGTCATACTTATTTACGGGGTAAGCAGTGCACTCAGATCACAGACCACTCTAGACCAAAGTCTAAATTCACGGAGTATTTTGTATCTGTTCTATTTTAGGGTTTGTCTTCACGGATCACAGTATGAGATTGAATAGTTAATAATTTATTCGCTTGAGCTCCTCGGTGGGGACGTATTCATATACAGCTCATGCTGTTGATGATGATGATGATGATTCGCTCCATTAGCACAATTTGCTCCGTTAGCACAATAGATTAATGTTACTAAATATTTGAAACACTGAAATTATTTTAATTTCTGTTTGAAACCTGTTCTTTAACTTTTCACAGTAAAATATATAAACATACTCCCTAAGAAGCCAACAATAAATAAATTTTAAACAGCGAATTTCCAAACAGTGATTTTTGCCATCTGATGAAGTCTGTTTTTCTGGTTTGTTTGACTTATTTCACTTATCTGTCAGCCAGTAGCTGTCACGGTACAACACAAAACAAACACCAAACAATTTATTTATGGTGAATTAAGTATGATTCAGGTCAATTCGCAAAATCTAAGGAAACCGACTGTTACCCTTCTAAAATAATCCACTGAGAACATCCTCATTTTCCTCACCCGAGAGGATATGAATGGGTCCCTGCAGACGTTTCCGTCACGATAATTTTCCTTGTAAAAAATATTCCACAGTTTTGTGGGAGAATAAAAAAATTACTTTGTCATCTCAGCCTGTTTCGTAGATGGTTAGGCAGGGTAAACTGGGTTAAAAAATATAATCTTGGTTTTTTAGGCGTATTTTGGGACAAGAGGCGTTCTCAAATCTTGCCCTCTGCAAATAACACAGTTAAGCCGATTATCACAATATTACACCACGCACCACCTGTACAAGCTATGAAATGGACACTGCCTGAAATGAATTCGGCTCCGTAGCGTAATTGGTTGGTAATACGCCTGCCTACGAATTGGGAGTTTGGATCCCGCACGAGGCAAATTATGTGATTGACAAACACTTGTATTTGCGTGAATGTTTGGACTAGATGTAGTTTACCTATCATCATCATCAAATCGTTTGGGTTGTAATGAAGAATGTAGACCTCACAAAATCTGGTGCCTGATTTACTTTGTAGCGACTTTTTTTCCGTTAATAATAGCCGAGACAAACAAATTGACACTGTAAAGTCTATTTTATTGAAGCGTCAAAAGGCCATTTCGAGAAACAGCCTTATTTTTTTGTTAAAAAAAAAATATCTCTTAGGATATAAATTACACTTTTTGAGAGCTATAGTAAAGCTACTGATAACTTAGTTTTTATTCAACGAGATGGCATTACACATGCTGAAATATTGAAAAAATCCACGAGATTCTCATACAACTTATATAAAAAAATAGAAAAGGTTTTATGTTTAAGATATGATAATTAGCGACCGTGCTAAACAATCAAAGCAGCGTCTTACAAACAATGTCCTAACCAAACCAAAAGGCCCTACCGCTCGGCTACGGAGGCTGTTAAAAAATAAGAACGTATTTATCTATAGACATAAATATTATAAAACAGAAAATGATAAAATTTGTTGATATTGGACAGAACTCGAACCTGCATCTCCTTGGCTATCCGGGCCAGAAACAGGCGCATTACCAAATATGCCACAAAGCTCTGTGAAAGGTCAACGAAATTTTTCACTGCTTTTTCGTTAGCATACGTAATCTATAACAATAAAAATCTATAGTATTTATCTATGTTTATCAGTTGGCCTGTATATAGGCTCTGCCTATGTTTTGGACATGTCAGCCTGTGTGAAATGCCACAATATATACTTAATAGCCCCAGTACTTAATCAGCCGTGTGGTGACGGCAGAGTAGAATACATTTGTCACCAACCCCTACTCTTCCCGTGGGTGTCATAAGAGGCGACTTAGGGACTACAAATTGAACAGGGAACGGGCAGCAGCGCTCTCTGATACAGTAACCTTTTAATCTGCGATCTCCAACCCGCCTGCCAAGCGTGGAGATTGTGGCAAAACCCTCCACTTAAGTGGAGGAGGCTCATAGTCCAGCAGTGGACTGTAACGGGCCGTTGATTTGATTTGATTTGAGCCCCATTTCTTGCACGCTCTGAATCTTTACATTTTTATAAGTAGTGAACCTAGTTGGTAGTACGCCTGCCTACGAAACACAGGGTCGCGGGTTCGAATCCCGCCCAGGGCAAACATTCGTGTTATGAACACTTGTGTTTTCCTTGTCTGGATGTTGTTTATCTATGTATGTATATCATCAGTATATCTCATATCCATAGTACAAGCTTTGCTTAGTTTGGGATCGGCCGTGTGTGAGATGTCCCCACATATTTATTTATTTATATTATTGTACTTCAGTATGTTTCACAACGAGATATTTTATCAATAAACAACCGTGATGTAAGCAATTTTTTTTTTACCAGAGTGTTCATCAAGCTTAATGAATACGTTTTACAGCCACAGATGCTCGTTCCTTGTTTACTACTTTACAAATTGTTGTGTCTGAGTTTCTAAATGTTAGTCAAGGGAAATTAAGATCATTTTCTCTCGGTATAACACTTGAAAATTATAGCCGTCAAAGCTGAAGGCTTGAAGGGTTTTACGGGCAATTTTTTTGAAGGGTCTAATTCTCGATGACACGCTTTAATCCATAATTTAAGTTTGTCCGTCCTTTTCACCTTTTAAACATTAAAAAGGTAAAGGTGATTATAATTCCATGTTTGTGAATGTCTGTCACATAATTCCAGATTATGTGACAGACATTCTCTCTGATAGACATCCTAATAATATTAGAACTGTCAAACATGGAATTATACCCTTATGGACGCGTTGCGTTGTTGATTGCACGATTTTAGAGCGGAAATAAAGACGTCCGTTTTAAAAATATCTAATTTTGACACTTACTCACTTATTTTAGGATTTCATTCTTTTGTTTAAATTCACATCGTCTCTTTCAATGGTCATAAAAACGAAAATTAGGACTAGAGCGTGGCCAATATTTTTGGCAATCTATTCCATAAATAAAAAGTTATCTTAAAGCCGTAGACTCATCATTAATAACGTTTTTCTTTGCGTAAGAAATAACATCTTTTCTAACACTGCTGGAACCTGCACATTTTTTCCGCCCAACGTTTAGTCGTGTTCATGTAAGTGTGACCTTATAGGAAGCTGTTTGCGTTATTTATGGATCCGCTCAGCGATTATTTCGCTGCGTCACGTATCTTGATGTGCTTTTGAGCATTTACGAGTACGCATGTAAATTTACTTACATAACTACGAATGTTTAATTTCGAACCACAGTTTTGTGCATTACTCAAATAGAAACATGAATGAAAAAAAAAATATAAAGGCTGCATACGTTATTTTCCTTTAATAGGTGTTTCCTTCGTAAAATAAGATTTTCTGAATATAGATATGTCTTACATCTGAAATATTACGTTCGAAGTTTAATCCAACATACTAGGCAAGGCACATGTAATTGGACTGGATGGTTATTCCCATCTGCACCACCTTAATGCTTCGGGATGTAATTGAAGTGGATGGAATTTCTCCCATTTCATAACATGTTTGTTTATAATTATTATTCATTTGTTTGCCAGTTTGGTAATATCTTTGGACCAAATGCCCACCCCACCGCAATGTTCCACCGTAGGGCAAAGGAAAATGAATAAATACTTTCTTGAAGATTAGGTAATCTTACACTTGGTCCCATAAATCTACCATTATGGGGTCTGATAAGTAATTGGGTTAATCAAAACTTGTAGCTAGCCATTTCTATCCTTACATAGTTTCGACATTAATTTCAAAGATTGGCCACTTCAGCTAAACTTTGTTGAGATTACTGTTGGCTTTGCGATTATTAGACGATTTGTCAAAGAGAAACTAATCAATCTATTAAACAAAAAATCAATCTATTCTAACTAATCTATTACGAATTAGATAAACAATTTTACGTTAGGTACTGCATCCGTGGTTGAGCGGTAGAGCGTGCGACTCCCATTACGGAGGGTTCGGGTTTCTATCCCGGTGGGGAAACTGTGGTCAAACCAAAACTACTCTGTGAGACTAGTTTGGTCAGGACATTAAAGGCTGAATATGAATGGCCTATGCTTGATCGTCTGAAAAATAAGATTCCATACTCTGGAAGGTACATTAAGGCCCGGTTTCCTCCAAAGCGGAGAGGAGAAGAGATGTGTTGAGATGTGCTGCGAAGCTGGCAGGCTATTTCCACCAAAGCGGAGAGGAAAAGTGAGCTGTGCGTAGCGGCAAAGCGCGGGCAGAAGGCAGCGGGGCGGGGAGTGGGAGCGCGGGGGCCGTTGCGCGTCGCTCGCCGCCCGGCTACACACATCTTAGTTCGGCCGCGCCCCGCTTGCTATAGAAAAATTAGATATCTCCTCTCCGCTCCGCTTGATCCATTTCCACTGAAGCTAAGTGGAGAGGAGATGTGGAAATAATGAAATTTGATCGATTTTATTGGTTATTCAAACACATCTCCTCTCCTCTCCGCTTTGGTGGAAACCGGGCCTAAAGCCCAAGTCACACAGAGCGGGAGTGGCGCGGTCCGGGGCCGGGAAAGCGAGACTGTGCTATGCTACGCTATACAAAGTGGCCGAGGCTTAAGCCGTTTGTCGACAAGTCGACCTGCTAGCTAAATATTATCTATGACGTTAGACGATCTATCTTAAAAGCCAATGGCATGGCGGTTCAGTAATTCTGACACAGACTTTACAAGTTACAACTCACTCGATCATGATGATGATTCAGAAAACTTTAGTGCAGACTAACGAATACGTAAATGTAAATAGAAAAGTAGGTGTTTCAACTCAGAATAGGTGGGTAATGACATAAAAGCGGAGCTAGGGGTCCTTTTGAAGGTTCACAAAGGGCACAGTTATGGAATACTCCACAGTCTGCACATAGTTGCTTCGTCTAGCTCTGGCCCTGTTTTCATGTAGCGCTTTAAATGTAGCTTCATACATGTCCAACTGCGTTCTATGTTTCTTTACTACGTTTTTCTACGTTTTGTTTACGGTGTTTTTGTCCATACTAATACGCAATATACCTGCATTGCAATTGACAAACTCTTGGTTTATTTTTAGTGTAATTTTTTTTCAATAGATATCTGTTCTGAAATTCAAATTGGTGTTTTTGCTTTTTGTCTCTGTAAGATGATTTGAATCAACTTTATCTGTAAACTTTGCTGTATTTGGGTTACACTTGGGATGACCTGCCTATGCCTAATGACCTGTAATATTAATTAGAACTCTTTTTAGACAAAGTGTATAGCGGCTCTTGGTTTCAGCGGCAAAACCAATTAAGTACGAGTATATAGGTAATGTATAGACAACTGTTTATTTTTTATTTTGCTCAATTAATGACTTTTCTAAAATCCAGGTCTATACAAATCAGGATATTTTTTTCATTCTTATCTGCTCACAGTATCACAAGCATCCTGGAAAGTTTTATTTCATACCTCGTTCCTAATGTACCATTCAGAACAAACTGACTTTAAAGTGCAGTGTAATAAAAGAGTTAGCTTGCACCAAAGTATGACTCGGAATAGAGGATCATCTAACTAAAGTGTAATACTTTGAGATACTCTGTAAAGTAAGAGAACGAATGGACGTGAGGAGACTTTATGCATAATTTAGAATGCAGTATATCCGTTTTATGCTCTCAAAGTGTGTTAGTCTAATATTTTATGAAGGAAAATTAGTAGAAACCTACAAAACTTTGAGAAGAATCAAGGTTTTGTGAATGTGTTGTCTATGTAGCTATTTTAAAGACATTGTACCGTTGAAAAACGATTGCACCGTTATTGTCAATCAATATCGAAAATGTCAATATTCTTGTTTCACACCTAGAATCTAAATTAAAGATAAAGATAAAAGTGTCTTTATTCGAAGTAAGATTTAACAAAATCATTTTTCGACGTCAAAGCAAGATGGCTCGTTCACTACAAGTGTACGCCTTCTGTGGAGAAGAATGAATTTCGTTTTGCTGTGCGCCCGTGAAAGAGCCCGTGTAGAATTTTTCCCGCAGAAAAAATAGCTTGAATACCAAATGCACAATTGAATCAAGTAAATAACTTACCAAAATTATTCAAAACGCTATAAACCAGAAGTAATAGCTAGTAAGCTTTTTGCTGACTAATAAAAACTCAAAAAACGGGTTACGAAACGAATTCATGGCCATATTTCGCATTATGGCCACTTTGATTTAATATTCCAAAGCTACTCACAATGTGCCACAGAAAAGAAGATTGTACTCGTACTGCATTTCACTTCAACATCCTTCATTGCCTAGTGACACGAAACCCAAATTCCGGTGTGAATACTGTCAGACGAAAATCACTTTAAAAGATTAATATTTATTCCCAGTTTAGTTAGTATATTGCAGGACGAATCATCTGATTGTCCGTAATATATATAAATAGTCGTTACAAATAATGACATGGCGGTAATCTTGAGCGACTCCATTACTCTGAGATGATATAATTTTAAATACGGGGTTATTTTTTATTCAGTGCACAAACTTTGTGTTGTTCAGACCATGAAACTGAACAACTTTCTCATGGGTCCAACATGGGTCCGGAAATGAAAGAAAATTTTGTACCTCCCATACTAATTGCTGAGTTGGCTGCGGCAGTTTGTATGGGAGATCGAATTTATTTTTTCAGTTCCGGATCTATTTTTTTTTTTCAGGAAAGTTGTTTAGTTTCATGGTCTGGTCGACATATTAAAGTTTGTGCACTGAATAAAAAATAACCCCGTATAGTATGAAAGAAAGACAGAAATGTTTGCCCTGGGTGGAATTAGGACCTATGATCTGAGCCAACCAACCAACCAACCAAGTCAACCAACTAGGTTACGCTATTACTTTTCTTAATCTCTTTCGTTACTATAGAAACAAAAAGGATAAAATTTTAATATTAAGGTTAGACTTCCTGAATTAGCCTCAGTAGTGTCACAGAATAAGTAATAGTATTAGACACTGTTAATCTTTGTTTCATGCACTGTCATAATTATATAGGTATATTTTTGTCTTTTATTATAATTTCACATTCACTGTAGCATGAACCTCTTTTCTCCTTGCGCCACGTACGCACGTAGCACGTGAAGCAAGCATTACATTTTATAGTAGGTACAAACTTTATGTGGACTGGGTTTTGAGTAGCTGCTGATGTCCACAATTCTCGAGGTAGGCATAATCAAAATAAATAAATAAATATGTGGGGACATCCTCACACACGGCCATCTGATCTCAAACTAAGCAGAGCTTGTACTATGGGTACCAGACAGCTGATATACATTACATAAATAGATAAATACATACTTATATAGATAAACAACAACCAGACACAAGGCAAACACAAGTGCTCATCACACGAATGTTTGCCCTGGGCGGGACCCTGTGCGTCGGAGGTAGATACACTACCACCTGGGCTACGAAGCCGTCAAAAGAAAGAATGGAGAAGAAGTCTCAAAGAAAGAAATTTCCAATAGAAAGTTTGTTTGTTACATAATATTTTGCTTGTTCTAAATAATCTTTTTACAAAATATAATGTTTTATCTATAATTTACAACTTGTTTGCTTTGCGCTTCTGATTTTTCGAATGGATAAGTATTCCAAAAAGAAAGTAGGATTTACAATAAATTATTATTTAGCTCCGGGTACTATTCGTTTACATGCCATAATATCTTTAGTCTCAGATTGCACCATTATTGGCAAAATGTACAAAATTATTTTTATACTTTGACAATGAGTCAAAACGTATTCATAAACAAGTAAAATAGTCAAGGACCAAAGAAAAATCTGTCCTATTTTATTCATATATATTTTTTTAAACAATGTACCTGCCTACCTATTTATTAATGGTCTGCTGGAAGATATTTCTTTAGAAATAAATAAGCAGGCCTGTTGTGTCGTTTTTTCAAATGTAATTGTATTTTTATTATCTATTGTGTACAATAAATAAATAAATAAATGGCTTTTTCCTTTGAGCCTCTAGTTGAATAGAAAATTTGGCGCACATTAACACTTAGACTACTTTTACCGTGATAAAACATACATTTCCCACGAGAGAAACCTATTACTATGAGATCGTAGCAAAAGGCAAGAGACAGCAGTTTTATTTTAAGGGGCAGGTATAAACGCGACGGTAAAGATACAAAATATTTGCTCGAAGTATTAAACTGACATCATCCAAGTTAAAATTATGCATATCCACGCGCGTAGATAAGCACGTTTAATGTGCTACGTCGTAGCCAATGCAGCAAAGAATAGTGTTTTATCGTAGCAGAAACTCGTAGCAATAACGTTGCTGGGCGCAGTTTAAGTTTGTATGCCATAAAAAGTAATAATTTTAAAAAATCTTAAAATTGTTTTTAGAATTTTTGGCCTTCGTTTTAATTGATTTATGATGATAGAATTAGATTTTGTTTATAAATGTCTTAAGCAAAAAAAAAAACAGGCCGAATGTTCTTATACTCGGTTGCTGCTACTTTTTTTTATTTGTGTCGCAAATGTTATTTATTAGCCATAAAAAATTGATTTAGCCATTCAGTGTAGGAAACAAAAAAACAACAAACCCAGTTTTATGTTTTGCAATCATAAATAATAAAAATGTTTGAGGCAAAAAAAGTTCAAAGAACTCTTAAACTCGTACATACACTTTGAATGCTGATTTATTTTGACGTTGGGTAAGCTTAGTCTACCGGATAGACATATACAACAGCATACCTATACTATTAAAAGAGTCAAGTGTAACATATTTGTAATACTTTTTGGACTACATTATTACGTTGCAAAGCTTGCTGCCGCTACAGCCGCAATATAATTGAATCCCGAACGAGTAAACAAAATTAGTTCGCTTCACATTGCTTGGTTAGCCCATCCATTATTCTATTAGCTAGTCTGGGAAAAATAATGGAATCAAAGTGTTCTCGACCAAAATAACCGCAGAGATTGCTTTTGCCGGTAAAATTATCGAATATGGCGTAGTTGGAAATTTCATTATTTGTGTGTCGTGGTTTGTGGTTGTGACATTAAAACCGGTCCGAACCTCGCCCGCAGAGTTGGCGTTTGGTATGGGTTTTCGCCATAACATTTTAAGGTATATGAAAACTTATAAATTATATTAACACACATGACCAAGTAAGGTATTTGTGATAATAATCAGGACCAACGGAAGAAAAAATTAGGCACTAATACCCATTTCACCGTTCTCGATCTGCTGCCAGTGACTCCCAATCATCTTCGAAAGCGTCGAGATCGTCTCGCCATCGTCCAGCCCAGAGGTCTTTGCCCAGCAGTGGGACAATTCAGGCTCGAAAGAAAAAAACACCCGTTCGCGATGTTGATTGGTTTGGTTGTTTATAGCATGCAGAACGATGTTTACAATTTTACAACTAATGCTTCAAAACTTACTTACTTTAGTTCTGTTATTGTCCTTATTTATTACAAAAATCACACAAAATAATCTTTTTTAACCTATAAATAAATGGTGTCTAACGCCGAGTTTCAATCATCAGAGATCTTGATCAAATTCACTGAAGAGATATTCCGAGTTGCAAAAGTCAGTCCCTTGGAAAATTCGTTTTCTTATCAATTTATAGACCATCCTAAAAAGATAAATGTTAGCATCCTTTTATTTAGTATCTTATTTTATCTATATCTATTTATTATACTGGTTGATACAATAGATTTCATGTTATATTATGTTTTTGGAATTTATGCGAAACAAGAAAATACTTTTAGAAACCACGCGCTTCAAAAGATTTTGTTTTTAGTTTAACAACTATAAGAATTTTAACTTTCAACGGCGCGCAACGCACCCGCATAGGCAAACACATCCGCATACGCATACGTGCCTTCAGTTGGAGAAAATTACTTGTAAAATTACTTGTAACTATAGTTTAAGAAGAGCGGTGCCTCCCAACACAAGTGATGAACTTACTGGGAGACTCCTGCCCCCCCTATTTTTGTTGTTTTCTGGGAATAATAATAATAATAATAAATTTCTTTATTTACTTAATTTGTTGTACATAGGTACATGATTCAGGTCCATGATTTTATAAATTAAGTTCATACAACGGGTCCATAAAATTGTTTGGTACAGTCAACAAAATATAAGGAAAGATATGTAATATTTCATGTAAAAAAAGACAGAATAGATCTTTAGTATGATTTCGCAACGTAATTTACAATCTGTTGGACAGTGGATTTAATATTTTCATGTCAGTATCCGTCTTCTGTATAAATATTATCCAAAGAATTTCAAATCTTATAGATGTATCATGAAGTGATTCGTAAATAAAGTAGAGATTATTGAGTACATAGTTCTTGTAAAAATTATAATTTACTTATCACACATTTCCTCATGTTTGCTATCATCAAAAATCAACGGCCCGTTACAGTCCACAGCTGGACTATGAGAAAGAAAGAAGAAAGAAGAAAGAAAGAAAGAAAATATTATTATTATTATGAGCCTCCTCCACTTAAGTGGAGGGTTTTGCCATAATCTCCACGCTTGGCAGGCGGGTTGGAGATCGCAGATTAAAAGGTTACTGTATCAGAGAGTGCTGCTGCCCGTTCCCTGTTCAATGTGTAGTCCCTAAGTTGCCTCTTACGACACCCCCGGGAAGAGTAGGGGGCGGCGTGTGGTGACGGCAGAGTAGAATACATTTGACATGTTTGCTAGATATGTTTAAATTCTAAACTGACGCTGAATAATATGTAAAATTAATGGTAAGTAATATTCTTTTATATAAACAAAAAAATACACAATATATACTTTTGATGATGATAAATACTTATACATATACAGAACCGGAAGAGAGAAACGGAAGAACTTATAACATGTGCACACCGTGGTTATGATCATGACGAATATCGACGGAAGATACCTAGCAGATAGTGCACCTTATCGCTTGATGAGGAGACGTGATGTGACCTATTTCGGGCACTAGCTTATCCCCGGCGAGCGCACGCCAAACCGAGCCTAATGAAAAATCGATGTCCTTCCCACAGTATAAAGAGGGAAGAACATCATCTACAATCGGTAAAGTCTGATTAGGAAGAGGTGACGACGCCTGTATGCGAAAGTTTGGTGGAAGTCATTTTTATATTAGAGAAGATCATCAACAGCCTATATACGTCCCCAACGAGGGGCTCGAGCCTACCCTAAATTAGGGCGATTAGGCCTTAGTCGACCACGCTGATCCAGTGCAGATTGGTCGATTTCACTCACACGCAACCTTTGAATTTCTTCGCAGGACTGTGCAGGTTTCATCACGATGTTTTCCTTCACCGTAAAAGCGTCAAATAAACGTACATAAATGAATTCGAAATTCGAAAACACATTGTTACGTGGTGGAGATTGAACCCGCGTCTCCCGGACGGAAAGCAGCGGTCCCAACCACTAGACCACCGACACATAGATATGTAGTTCTTATTAAAGACACAAGTGGCTTCCTCTTTTAAAAAAAAAGCCATCAATTTTAAATAACTTTTTTGACTCTCTATACAGATAAAAATGCGTGCTTCTATTTAAAAAAAAACAAGTTTTTTTTTAGGTCCAATCGCTATTTCTACCAAAGTGGTAATATAGTGGGCGTGGAATTGGATATAGCGGGCGCCAACTTGTAAAAACCCACCAAACACTCCACCGTGTACCTCGTCAGCGCAACCACGACCACTCTGACAAGAGTGTCCGACAAAGAAGAAGAATTTGTAAAAAATAAGGAAGAATCAAAAATTTTTGTCGCGCGTCGCCCCACAACTGAGTAGCGTCAAATTGGACCATGAGCCATTAGTTGCTCGATTATTTTGCCACCATGAAATTTTAGGCCGCATACAAATTGCATGCAGGCAATGAAAGTTTGGTTGCTAGCGGTGTTGTGTTGACCTATAGATTGCGTTGCTCGTGGAATATTCCTTAAGCTCTTTCCGCGCATAAAGCTGTGGCCCAGCAGCCGCCACAAAGCCGTTGAGCACCACACGAAGAATGTTGTAGAGAATAATATTATAGGGTATGGCAAAAAACCAGGGTTCAGACCGAAAAAGGTATTTACATATTTATATGTTAAATTACAGACACTGACAGGAAGTAAAGAATGGTAGAAAAGGTATGTACTATTGGAGATCAGGACATGAAGTGAGAAATTTAGCAGAAAAAAGACAAAATCGAAACGTAAGAAATCTAAATTTGAAAATGAATTTAAAATGAAAGATAAAACTGCCAGTAAGAAAGGTTGCCAGTCATAAAACAGGAAAGAGGACGAATGCCTCGTTACAAAGCTATTCCGTCCGTAACGCAATGACTTAGTCAATAGTTGCTCCGGCTTTTTGACAAGCAAATAACCTACTATTCTTAATTTATACTAAGCAATCGCGTGCAGTCTCACGCTTGAACCTAATTAGGTATCATAGGTGTACGTCAGCCCGTCGCGTCGCGTCGTCAGCAAGGGCTGACTTTGTTTACTTTATGCGATCATCACTTTAATAACCTTTGCATTATGGATCGCTAAACAACATGTTCGTGACGATGCTACGAATAGATAGCGATGCACTTGTTTTCTAATTGATGTTGGGAGAACAAAGTGCTGTAACCTTTCTTTAGAAAATTGTGTACTGCTCCAGGCTTTTACTTGGTAGGGGTGTACTTGGTAGGCTTATTACAGTACCTTACAGTTCCAACACCATCATGTACTTTTTTTAATTCATAGGAGCTTAACAACCAGTTTTCTAAAATATGATTCCATTATGGTTGAATCGAAATTCGAAACCGATGTAAATAACATAAATATCTATGTTCGAAGCTTTTACGTTGAAGAAGAATATCAGCGGGAAACCTGCGCACACTTCAAGAAGAAATTCATAGGTTGTGTATGAAGTCAATCAATCTACACGACAAATAATCTACTAGAGTGGTCGACTAGGAATTAATCACTCTGCTGCAGGGTAGGCTTGAGCCCCTCTGTGGAAACGTATATAAACTGACAACAACAACAAAAGGTCGCCTTAGTCTGGCTTGACAGCTGCTTTCCGTCCCTACTTTACTTTGCGTCTCTACTTGCGGTATTGCGAAAACCAATTTTAACAAAACACTTCGTATTAATTTTATTTTCATTACTCATACTCTGAAAGTAGGTCGGAAGTTGCCTGAAGAGCGGATTGAAGGTGATACTTTTCAGCCCAAGGTAGAATTGCTTTCAAATAATAAAAAAAAAATGGTTCTAGTTTCACATTTATATTGAACTATGTTCCATCTTTCTATACAGCCACTCAATTACAGCGATTGCGCTGTAATTACTGATACTTATATTAATGCTGATACTTAAGTTTATGGTATTTAAATTTAACCAATGTTAAATTTAAATACCATAAACTTAAGTATTAATTAAATAATATATATTTTTTAAATTACTATTATAGTTGACTTTCAACTATTTCTTTAAAATAAAATAGATTTGGGCAAAATATTTACCATTTTTCAATGATGGAAATGAAAAATAATGGCTCAAAAGCTGGCCGACTCTGCCACAGAAAAAAAGAAAAATAGGCGGGAAAGCAACAATCCGATTATCATTTGTTTTTCGAGTTTTAGGGTTTTGTTTATAATGAGTTCATCTAATTCAGATATGGAAGTCACTCATTTTTTCTTTAGCTAATTCGTGTTTTTATTTTTACTTTCCTTGTATTCGTAATTAAAAGCACAGTGTTTACCTCTGGTTAAAGACTATTTCTGGTTATTTAGTGCCTCGAACTATTAGAGCCCTCGCTACGCTCAGGCCCCAAACCCCGTCTCGGCGCTATATAAAGTTACTTTCACCCCTCGTACACAATGTACTATTATCGGTACTTGAATTGGGAATTGACTTCGGATTTTTTATTCAATCTAACCGCCCCTACACCACTAGATGACAGTTGGTTGAGCCATTTCAAAGAATTTGAGAATACATAATAAGACAGTCAATGAGAGTGCTTAATTTGACAGGCAAATTCAACTTGGCACAAGAAAAAGTCTACAGCACACAACTGAGTACCGATTTTTCTTCTGTCTGGCCTTTGAGCTGTCCATGTTTCTTCTCCATAGCGTAAAATTTGAAAAACTAAACAGTTTGTCAACAAAGCAAACTTTTTATGTTCTTAGTTATCCAACAGTATAAGTACTACAAACTGAAAAAAAATACAAAAAAAATTAGAGTAGCCATAGGACTACTAATAGAAGATAGCTTCTAATCTAGTCTTTAAAACAAAAAAAAACTGAATGTTGTTGCTCGCAAAAATTCGAATGTACTACCTTCATGAAAAAAAAAACTAGCTGCTGGTGAAAGTTACTCAAAAATAATTTCAGCTTGAACGAGGTACATGAACAATGATCGAGATTTATCAAATGTAAACACATAGATAATTTAAAACAACGACGACTCCATCCCAGTTGAAGTTTCTATTCTACTCTAGCCTAGCTCGATCAAAATCACATTTGCAGCGCTCACGTGGAAGCGTATACTATACAGGATGCTACAGAATTTGTAAACAATTACGAGTAAATAGGTAGCACAAAAAAAAAGACTTATCACTAAAACTCGTCGATTCAAAATAATAATAGAAATAATTTATTTGCAAACTTTAATAATTATTATTCATTTATGTAAACCGTTTCGAATCAGATCCGAAACGAAATCATCCGGCAGAGGACCAAGGTAGTTGATATCGTCCAGAAATGTAGCAAGCTGAAGTGGCAATGGGCTGGCCACGTCTGTCGCAGAAACGACGAGGGTTGGAGCAGACGGGTTCTCGAATGGAGACCACGTCTCGGGAAACATAGTGTGGAACTCCCCCCCAGGCGGACTGATGACCTGGTCGCTGGTGGTGGCTGGATGAGGAAAACGGGTGATCGTGCGCTTTGGCGTACCCTTCGGGAGGCCTACGTCCAGCAGTGGACTGCAATAGGCTGATTGATTGATTGATATGTAAACCACTGTGAACTGTGCTATCACATAGTTGAGCATCATCATCACACTTCACAGTAATATTATAAATTGTAAAAATATTTTAGATGTTTGGATGTTTGTTCTGCCTTCACGCTTCAAGTACTCAACGGATTTGTATGAAATTTGGATTGAATATAGTTTGCATCCTGGATTAACACAGGATACTTTTTACGAGCCCGCTAGTCATAGATAATTCGATGTTGCTAGCATCTAGCTGCTGCTGTCCCAAGTGGTTCATCCTGACCATATGAAAAGACAATCCTTTGTAATAAGAAGTCAATGAAATAAATAATTAAGTATGAATATAATTTATAAAGTAATTTAAGCTGTACAGATGGGGATTCTCAGACGGTTCTAACTTGGAGTGGCAGTGTGGTGCCGTCCCCCAAACGATGGAGCATTTGATGTCGTGCGTGCCCCAGCAGCTGCACGCGGGAGGATTTGAGTAACGCCACTAACAGCGCAATTCTCGTGGCTTTTTGGGCTGAGACAGTCTAGGTTTGCCACCGACTCGAAAAGGAGAAGGAGAAAGTAATCGAAACACCCTGTTTATTCAGAATTCAAACTACCTATATAAGGCACGCCTACGATGTGCATGCTATTATATTTGCTCTGCCTGAGAGATTCTCGTTTACTTTCGAACAAGTTCAATATTTTACTTCTAAAGTATTTTTTAAGCTTATTATTATAAATGACAGAAAATATCAATTGAAATGAATTATATGAAACAAGCACGTAAATTTGATAACATACCTAGTTCCTTTGTTTTTTTTATCTCACTCCAGACGGGATTAATTTCAACGAATTTATTCCTACTTACTCCTAGTATCATTAAAAAGCACAAAATTTCAATAAATTACGGGCTAAATGTACAAACCCTTTAAAAACACTTTGGGGATTGGTCAACGTGATTTACGTTTTTTATATGCTTTTTACGTATCGCCCCTTTTAACCTTTGATTTTTTTAATACCTTACAAGACCGTACTAGGAAATAAAACGTTAAAAAAATGTTTTCTCATAAAATGGATGTCATAAAAAATGCCGTAAAGTGTTATTCACTACCCACTTGAATACAATAATTTTACTGAATAAAATTAAAGAAAAAAAACCTTTTTTAAAAACAAGCTTTTATTATTTGTTAAGAAAATGAACTAAAAAGTTAAAAATAAATTAACTCTAATTAGAAGTATAACACTTTATAAGTTCATTGTAACCTTTAACGATAATTAAGCTTCTTTGTCTACGACAAAATAATTCCATATCGTAATCATATATTTTTAACACCAAAACTTTACACCTTAATTATTAAATCTTCCCGTTTTTATTACAGTCTCAATTTTATAAATAAAAAAGCGTGTTACATTGTGATAGCTTAATTATACCATCAAAATGTAACACGCTTTTATTATTTATAAAATTGAGACTGTAATAAAAACGGGAAGATTTAATAATTAAGGTGTAAAGTTTTGGTGTTAAAAATATATGATTACGATATGGAATTATTTTGTCGTAGACAAAGAAGCTTAATTATCGTTAAAGGTTACAATGAACTTATAAAGTGTTATACTTCTAATTAGAGTTAATTTATTTTTAACTTTTTAGTTCATTTTCTTAACAAATAATAAAAGCTTGTTTTTAAAAAAGGTTTTTTTTCTTTAATTTTATTTTTAACTTTTTAGTTTGTTTAATTCGAGATTTACTACGACGTAGTTAGTAGCGCGTAGCAGCGTTTTTCCCTTATGTAGTCCGTAGTACGTTCACATAATAATGTGCTGCTTTGAGCACTTAAAGTTTATGTATTTTATTTGTATTTAAATATTTCATTTTTTTTGTTTGTAGTAGGGTAAACTAATGTTTAAATTAGTTATGTAATCACAAGTTAGTTATTTGTAACATTTCTCATTCTATCCATTTCTTTTAATGCATCAACATTACAAGGTTTCTTCGAAGTCAACTTGGAGCAGTCAAGTTCTTCGATTCGAAGTCCTGCTAAAGACTTAACTCTGCTTAAAGCCACATAAGCTTGACCAGCAGCAAATAATTTAGAGCCTAGATAAATAACAGCATGATCTACAGTAGTTCCCTGCATTTTGTGCACAGTTGAAGCCCAAGACAAGACAATCGGAAGCATTCTTCTTTCAGCTGTGCCGTAATTAAATTTAGCAGGAAATTGAATTGATTTAGGCTGTATTATGTGAATGCCATCCTTGCCGAGGTCCATTGTAGAGGGATAAGGGCTTCAGTACAACAGGGTTCGCCCTGGTACCCTGAGGCGCAACGTTAGCGATATGAAATGTTTATACACTCTCATACCATTCAGCCCTCGGCACGTGCTCACCTTGGCATTGGGGCATCCATCTAATCAATCAGACATAATAATATAATAATCCACATTCATAACAAACGGAACGAACTTTTTCCCAAATCTGTTGGAGTTGCATATTCACGCCAACTAAGATGCTCGTCAAAACGAATCAAATGAGCGCAAACTCGATCGGGTTGCGTCGTTTAATTACGGAGTTCCTATGACCACCTTCCAGCTCCATCATCAGACCCTGGTTACCATATAGTATCACAGTACTCGACAAGACGAAACAAATGGGCCTAAACTCGATGGAGTTGCGTCGTTCCGGAGTTCCTATGGCCACCTTCCAGCTCCATCATCAGACCCTGGTTACCATGTAGTATCAAAGTACTCGTCAAGACAAATCAAATGGGCCCAAACTCGGTGGGGTTGCGTCGTTTAATTACGGAGTTCTTATGGCCACCTTCTAGCTCCATCATCGAGTCTGATTTAGTATCAAAGTATTCGTCAATACCAATCCAACAAGCCCAAACACGACTATGTTATGTTGTGTATTTGTGGAGTTCCTGTGACCACCTTCCAGCTCCATCATGAGACCCTGGACATCACGTAGGACTGAAGATCTAGTCAAGACAAATCCAACAAGCCCAAACATGACTAAGTTATGTTGTGTATTTGTGGAGTTCCTGTGGCCACCTTCCGGCTCCATCATGAGACCCTGAACATCACGTAGGACTGAAGATCTAGTCAAGACAAATCCAACAAGCCCAAACATGATTAAGTTATATTGTGTATTTGTGGAGTTCCTGTGGCCACCTTCCGGCTCCATCATGAGACCCTGAACATCACGTATGACTAAAGATCTTGTTAAGACAAAACCAACAAGCCCAAACACGACTAGGTTGTGTTGTGTATTTAAGGAGTTCCTGTGGCCACCTTCCGGCTCCATCATGAGACCCTGGATATCACGTATGGCTAAAGATCTTGTTAAGACAAATCTAACGAGCCCAAACACGACTAGGTTGTGTTCTGTATTAGAGGAGTTCCTATGGCCACCTTCCGTCTCCATCATCAGACCAGCTCCAAGGTACCATAGTATTGCATTGTCATCCGATTTATACATGAATGCAAAATTTCAGCTCAATCGGAAACTGGGAAGTGGATCAAATTTAACTTGCAAGATTTGATTACAGACAGACAGACAGACAGACAGACAGACAGACAGACAACGGGACAGGTGAAACTAAATAAAAGCTTGTAAAAAAATATAAGGGTAAAATGATGTCTTATTTTTTTTTTTATTATAAAACAACCTGACGAATTAAGTGAATTTTGTATTATAATTTAAAAGTCATTCATTATCAGCATGTTATGTCCTCAACAAGGGGCTCAAACCTTCCTAAAATTAAGGTGATGATAACTGTGAATAGGCCTTAGTTAAGAGATGTAATAAATCTAAATGACAGATGAAAAGACATAAGTACGTCTGCGTGTTGCAAATATTTCCTTTTTTTTTTTTTTTTTTTTTGACGGACCTAATCACTATTTATACCAGAGTGGTAATATAGTGGGCGCGGACTTGAGACCTAATCACTATTTATACCAGAGTGGTAATATAGTGGGCGCGGACTGCAAATATTTCCAACTCGCGTCGCGCGCGCGGTCGCCTCAAGGGAGCGAAGCGATCGTCTTTGGTTACTCTGAGGCGTGTGCCAAAAATTTAATAGTTTTGGACATTGATCTACACAATTATTTAGCACACTATGCGGTTTTTGTCTGAAAAAATATCTGAATTTAGCGGGAAAAGTGCTAGGTAAAGCTAATCAATAAACAATTAAAAATAAAATTAAATGCTGTTGTAAATGAGCTGCAAAAGAAATCTTATTTCTAATCGAGCCAAATTATGAAGAAACGCCCTTAGAGTAACAGCTGTACCTATTAAAGAACTTCTGAAGGAAAAAGTTGTTAAAATCTTGGATGTTTTGTACGGTTCCCTTTTTCATAGCAAATTTAACAATACCTCTTGTTTGTTCATAACTTGTAGCAGCAAATGTTTCTTTTTGGAGTGGTCGTTTTGTGAGAATTTCTTTGCAAAGTTTCACCTTATTTCCCAAATGTTCGACTTCATAGACGTCTTTCCTGCCTAAGGGACCACTCGGTTTTTTATATTACACTTAATAAGAAAATATAATGTACGACGATTTGTCATGACTCGTGAGTTATGTTTACTTACGGCCGTTTTATCAATTCTGTACAGTACTGCCCGCATCGGGTGGGGACGTAAATGAGCTATTGATGATAGATGCACGTGATGAATCCACTTATGAATCCAATTGTATAATATGACCATCAACCACTACTGGTCGATGTTATCACTAAAAAATATTCTTAATACATAAAAAAAAATATATGAAATATGCATAATTTCTACAATTTATGGACCAACACACGAGGAAAAATAATTGTTTGTCTACTTTAAATTTGTTCCAATTATGATCCTATTTTAAGAAACGAAAAATAAATATAACGTAACTTGAGGAGTTACTTTTCAAATGTTGACTATTCCACTCTTGACAAAACAGTTATTTTTCAGTTGGTAACATTGAATTTTACTCGCTGCAAAATCTAAAATTGTTCAAAACTAGATCTTTACACTAGAAAAAAAATGATAAAAACGCATGATTTCGTCAAAAGTTGATTATTCCATTACAAAATGACATTACCAACTTCAAACATAAATTTTTAGAACAAAATATAATTAATCCAGAAGGTATTTTATTATTTCAGTAGAAATTGTAACAAAATATGTTTTTCAATACACCTTGCTCGAAAATTGAACTTACGAAGGCAGTAAACTGTGCGGTAAATGCGTTTTACCGCACTAGTGCGATTTTATAACAATTTTTTTTTAATTCCTACGGTCTTCAAAATTATTATTCAGCCAGGATCATTTTGACACTAAAAATATTTAAATCGATTTATACAAAGAGAAAAGTATTTTATATTTTGTTTATTTCAACAAATTGTATCAAAAATATCATCAGCCAGTTATATTTTAATTATAAAAATAAAATTATCTCGATTTAACAAATAATATTCGTAGAGGCTGAATGTCCGCCAGAGCCTTTTCTCCGTAATTATGCTTATAAAAAAGAAACATAATATCGATTTGTGGTTGGCGCCAATTTTGTGAAATTTTCATTTAATTGTTTTACATTGAATGTTGTTTTATGAGTGATTAAGTGTTGATATTTAGTGATAAGTGTGAATAGTAAGGATGCTCAAACTGCGCACGATATAATAAAGGTTAGTTCGTATCACGCATACGTAGAATCGATTTTACGCTATGGTCTTATATTCTGGGGAAATAGTACCGACGTAGGACGGGCTTTCGTTGCTCAAAAAAAGTGCATTCGCGCAATATGCGGAGTCCACCCCCTAGAATCCTGCAGGCCACTTTTTAAAAAGCATGGTCTATTATCTCTACCGTCCTTATATATTTATGAACTTTGCATCTTTGTAAAAAAGTATAACTTGTACAAAAAAGCAAGTGATTTAAATACCCGTGTAAAAAGAGATCCCGATAGACTTGTACTTGATGACATTCCAAAAACGATGATTTATAATAAAAACCTATTGGCAATGGGAGTACGAATTTATAATAAGATACCAAAGGCTTTTAAAATTTTGAATACGAGACAGTTTAAGAAAAAACTTTACTTATGGTTGAATGAAAATGTTTTCTATGACATGCATGAATTTTTTAGAATTTAAATTTTGACTGATGTACCTATACTAGCTATTTTTTATTATAATGTTGACATGCATGAATTTATTAGAATCTAAATTTTGACTGATGTACCTGTACTAGCTATTTTTATTATAATGTTTGCATGCTATTATGATTTTAGCAAAACATGAATGCACTTACTATGTAACATACCAGCCTTATACCATGTTTTACGCAAATAAAATATTTTTATCTTTATCTTTACAACTTCTACATGATCAATTTTACCTGTAGTATCATAGCTTTTGTAGGGGTACCTTCTAACCATTTCAATTTAATTATTTACTGTCAGTTTTCTCACAAGTGTATTGAAAAACGTCGTACAACACACGGATCTTAGGTTTTATAACAAACTCGTGACATCATAAACCCTCGCCTGCGGCTCGGGCTTACAAAAGTCAGCTCGTTAGTAATAAGCCACCTACGATCCTTGTATCGTAATGTACTATTATCGCTTAACTTTTTAGTTAGTAAAAAACGTAATTATTGCTGTAGTATTGTAACAAAACTTGACTATTCCAGCGCCACCGCGTCAGAACCTGATTATTCCATTTCAAATTTTGGATTTATTCAAAATGTATCATTGCTAAATTTTTTAAATTTATACGAACCAATGAGTAGTCTAGTCGTCTATAATAATGCAATAAATTTCTCCTTAAATTCATAGCTGCATACCTAAACAACTATTTTCTCAAATTGTGCAAAAATAAAAAAAGTGGAATAGTCAACGTTTGAAAAGACCCTCCTCAGTTGATGTTATAACTGCGATTATTATTTATTAAACGTTATGAAAAGTACATAAAACAAAAGTTACTTTGGTATGTTTGGTAAAATAACTTGTTCAATAACAATCGAAATAAACAAACCCTCCAACCAACCAATATTAATTCTGCAGAGTTCACGAATACTTTACAAGAGTAACTCAGTTGATTTAAATATTTTAATAAATTTTCAATTTACACAATCAAGTTAGTTGAATAAGTTGAAGAATTGAAGATACTTAATTCAAATTCAAATTCAAATTGATTGTTAATTGAACAAAACAATATATGCACAATAGATACCATACAAACATTCACAGAATGAAAATAATTATATACACAGGCTGAACACGATCCTCACACTAGGTCAAGCCTGTATTGTGAGGATCAGTAGAATCACACAAATATTATAAATGTGAAAATATATTTCAATGTTTGTTCCGCTTTCACGCCTTAACTACTGAACGGATTTGAATGAAATTTGGAATGCTGACAGTTTGTACCTTGAATTAACACATAGGATACTTTTTACGGGAAAAAGTCTTATTCCTACGGGAAAATCTCACATAACGCGAGCGTTTATTAAATTTGTCAATGATCGGCTCTGAACTACAGAATATCCATTTTTATCCACGTAATTACAGAGTGCAAAGTGAATTTCTGGATTTTTATTGTAAGAGACGTCTATACGTTAAAAATTGTTCTTGCTCAGTTAAGACGTATTCTCGTGCTCTTATCTTTTTTTTCTAAAGCGATCACTTACTTGGTTAGAAGCCCAATCAATATAGTCGTGAAAAATGCTGGCTATCGCACCGCTCTGGCCTGACGTCCAGATAAAGGTAACAGATTGTTTCCCATTTTAGAGCTGCTCTGAAAAAGTGATATTATCCTGACTTAGTGAAAAATCCACCCATTTGAGGTTTACTACTTACCTATACCTATACTATTGATTTACTTAACAAAACGAAAAGAGATACATATTGTAAGTTAAAACTTAAAAAAAGAGCTGTGAAAATTAAGCGATCAACAAACCAGCTGTCTCTTTTAGATATTCTAGGTAGTGACCTAGATTAACCTAAAGCGACGGTATTTATTTAGTGAAATAAATACCGTCGCTTTAGGTAAATACCTAGGTACCGAAGTACGTAGCTTTATTTAATTTGGTGAGCTCCCGGAATCATTTACTCTGCGAAGAATCTACGATATAAATAATGGAATATGAAGCACGAGAGTAAATTTGACTTGCAAATTCCATTTAACAAAAGATGTCACAGAATATCAAACAGTGTGTTAAAAAAATTTTCGTCATAAGATTTATCAAACAAGAGCGCATTCGAACAAATCAAATCCCTTTCAACAGATATAACCAGCATCATTGAAAATAATGTATGAGTGCAAACGCGACATTAAACGGCAACTATCGGTAGGTACCATTCCATTTCAGAATCGGAACTATAAAATTTATTAATTAAATTTATTGATAGTATCATCTCCTAAATTATATCAACGGCCTTGCCATGGAAAAAGGAAAAATGAAAGGAAGAAAAACATTACTAAAGACTATTTTCATCTAAGAATTAATCACTAACCTATATTAACCTGAATGGAAGCTCTTAACCTTTCTCCTCGGTGGAAACACTTAGCGAATTTCCTGCATTACCGTTACATCTGTTTTGTTTTACTATATAAAAGTAGTTTAGTTAAAAGTTTTTCTGCCTTTTACGTAGGAAGTGCCGTGTTCAATATCCGGTCGAGCGGGCTGTTCGAATTATTGTTAAGTTAGTAGATTTGTAAATACTTAATTTAATTTCTTATTTTTATTATTTTGTATTGAACTGTCTTAGTATAAATAAACTTCTATGATACAAAATAAATAAAAAATCTATGAAATAAATGTAAATATATTCGGTACCTATATTTGGTTTTAAAAATTGAATAAAGATGAAAATGTCATACTAGAAAGTTAATTTAGAATTTATAGTAATTATCTGCGATACAAAATTATGAGAAGACTTTCAAAACTGAAAGCGATATGAAGTTAATATTTTTAATGGAGAAAAGTCACAACCCTATTATGGGTTGGGTAAGGTTGACAACCGAACTCACGAATCCTGGTGTCCAAAATAAAAAACCTAAATCTTATCAATTTTGACCTTGAGAGCACTTTTATTCCTTAGCAATTACAGGGGTGGTATTCAAAAAGTGAATGTATAGCTGAATGTGAATATAAAAAATTTGAAGGTCTCCAACCCTATCTCATTATCATCATCAACAGCTCATATACGTCCCCAGCGATGGGCACGAGCCTACCCTGAAAAAACCCCCTATCTGGTACAACTGAAAAAATATATCTGAGTTTTCTAATTTAATTTTTTTGCAGCATCCCAGCCAAATGTTTTAACGATAATGATTGCCAGGGACTGTTCGCCCGCCGAATTTCAAACCATAATATCCGTCACATCAGAAAGACTCTGTAAACAGAATGTTATGCGATATTCTAATTTCCTACCATTGACATTTTTTTTTCATTTTACTGTCGATCCATCTACGTCCACAGCAAACTAACAATGGAGCGGAAAACAACGAACGCGATCAATGATCTGTTTGCAGACGTGCGCTGTTTGCGATGCAAATCTAAAGGCAAATGTTATAGTGGGAGCTTTTGATAAATCACTCTATGTCTAAATAGTGTGAGATGTCAACGACCTACCTGCAAACCTTGTTCTCGGAGTTATTAAGGCTGCAAATCCACCACCGCGACCCGTGCGAGGATGTGATAAACGGAGCTGTCAAAATGTGTGAGCGTTTCCACCGGAAATGTGCGAGGAAGATGAGCGGTGCTAGGATACGTAGCGGGCGCATTCCGAATCAGACTTTCAGCGTTTTCAGCGATCAGAAAAGCAAAAAAATTTATGGCTGACAGTGATTCGGAAAGCGATTACGGGTACTTTAAGTGATTTCAGCGCGTCTCGAAACGCAGGGTAGAAATCCGCAAGAGGCTGTTTTTCACCAGAGATGTGCAAGGATTTACCTTGTCTCGCTCAGCACAGCTCTGGCAAAGCGATTCTATTGGTTCTTGAAAAACACGTCCCTCGCAATGCATCCTCGCACATCTCTGGTGGAAAAGCAGAAGACTTGTCACACGCGTCACTTGCACACATATCTCGCACACATTCATCGCAACACATTCCTCGTAACGCATTACTCATTTCATTTGATTTGTACCCTCTGTGTGTGTTTTGTTTTGTGTACCGTGAATAAATGTCTTATTATTATTATTATTATTATTACTCGCTTGTTTTGACAGTTTTGTATGTAAGCTGAGCGAGGTTAGGAAAATGAATTGATGCTATTAGGAATCGCAGCCTAAGTCGCCAAAAGCACCTGATAACTTCCGTAGATAATAGCCAGGACTAACAGCAATACACTGAAGGAAGCACGGAATCTTCTTTGCACAAATGTGTTTCCAGGGTGAAGTGGAAATCATTCGGTACTATCTGTTGCAGATGAGCGGCGCTTGTTTGCTATGCAAATGCTGCAGGCGCTTTTGATTAAACGGCTGATTTTGGGAGTCGAGTCATTACGTAGATTAGAAGCGTAATTGATCGGTCTGTGGCCGTTAGGATTTATTTGGGGTTTTTATTAATTCAGAAAATTATGTCTACAAAGTAGCATTGTGTGATTCCAATATGTGATTTCAATCGAATCAGGAACTAAACGGCGTTAGCTGCAAACGTCCATTTCTCAACGGCCAAACAGCTGGACAGCTATTTTCCACGAATTTTCAAACGTCAAGGTAATGTCACATATTTTTTTTTTTTTATGTGGGAGGGAAATTAAATTATGTACTGATAAATTGCTCCTATTTTGTTTCTCAAACACTTTATCGTTATTTTATTTCTTATTATATAAATACACATCCCAACACAACAAACCACAATCCACTATTACTATTCGATTATTTCGTTTGAACATAGTTTCTTAGTTTTCATTGTGTACAGTAAAATACATCATTCATTGTTCATTTCAAGGGGATGGCAGAACCCTAATATCTATAACTGTGATTAATTTTCAGCGTCACCAGTTTTACGAATATAGCCCCTTCGTTTTTTGTGACCACATTGACGAGGTCTGGATTGTAATGAAAAGAAAATTGGTTCCGCCATTCACGCAAGTTTGTTTAGGAGGAGTGTCGTCAGTAGTCGTAGTCAAACTACTGTGTAGGTAGTTGTTAGTTGTCACTCGCATTAGAATACAATATTGTACGCCATTTATAGGCACATGAAACAACTGAGATGAAATTGTAAAAACATAATTATTAGTAATTTATGAATTTTCCGTAAAAACTACTAAAATGTTCGTGATGATGATAAATGTAATAAATGCATGTATGGTGTGTTTTTATACAAATTGTATTGCAACAAAGATTTTATTGAGGATTTCGTTTAAATTACTTATTAACTTTGAATGAGAAAAATCACGTAATGTGACATAGAAACATGACCAATATGCAAAAAAAAAATATACAAAAAGATCCTTGGAAAAGGTATTTGTCCTTGGACAGTTTATTAGCCAAGTGATTTCAAGATATGAATAAGAAAAAAACTTTTACTTTACTTTTTTTTAAGGATCCCAAATGACGCCATTTCAAAGATTGCAGATGCAATAACTTTGTGTTGTAAAATAATGTTTTCTGGAAAAAACAGTTCAGTTTTACTATTAGGATCACGTTTCGGGTCTATTGCTTTGCCCTCTCCATCGCGTAGTAACATAGCGTTCCGTCGAGGAAGTATCTTATACTTCCGGAATTGGACATCTCGGATAAATTTACGGTCGGCGCCACGGATTTATAAGCGAAAGGGGAGGCGGCGCGGCGGGGCGGCGCACATAATATATAGTCGATTGTTAGCACTTAAAGTCAAAATGCAATAGGTTTATTTGTTACTAGCTGTCCGCCCGTGGCTACGCTTTCATTATGTAAGATTTTCACATGACACATGCAGTTCATCAAACGGTATAGAAAATGAAACCTATCTTGAATAATTTAATATAACTTGCATGTGGCAGACTTGTGAAGATTCGGTTATCGTACCACAATTTATTGGTGGTGTGTATTGTGTGGTGTGTGGTGTGTGGTGTGTGGCGTGTGGCGTGTGG
Source organism: Carpatolechia fugitivella (assembly GCA_951230895.1). Lineage (NCBI taxonomy): Eukaryota > Metazoa > Arthropoda > Insecta > Lepidoptera > Gelechiidae > Carpatolechia > Carpatolechia fugitivella. Next base: position 13,809,433 of record OX579648.1, on the reverse strand, counting down.
CGTGTGGCGTGTGGCGTGTGGCGTGTGGCGTGTGGCGTTTGGCGTGTGGCGTGTGGCATGTGGCGTGTGGCGTGTGGCTTGTGGTGGTGTGTTTGGTGGTGGTGGTGGTGTGGTGGTGGTTTCGTTTCAAGTCTGTGAAACACCTTAACGTAAATAATAACATTACGAGTATTATTTATCATCTTATGCCAAACATAGAAAAATAATTTATCTATATTATCAAGATAGACACAGCCTTGTAGATTGATCAACCGCATCCATTTTTCAAGATTTTTCTTTATTCCTTAAAAAATAAAGGACGCTATATTTTTACTTTACTCAAACCTATTAGGTTTGTCCCTGTGGTCATCTACTGAGAATTCTTCCTTTGTTTCACTAACACCTTTGTTGTTAAGGCTGGTCAAAGTAAGAATGAAATATTTTGGAATAACTGATAAAAATAACAGCTCACATATAAATTAAAAGAAAAATGTTTTTCATCATTCTTCTTCATAAAAACACTAATATGCGGGTATTTTTAGTCATCTGAATAACTTGAGGAAAATTATAAACACTTTTAGGTTTTCGCGGTTGTTAATATTAATAGCACACATAGAAAATGAGGTTTGATCAGTTTCATGCGCTGAGCACTTTCATAAAGGGTTAAAAAACACTGTATAAGCAGCTTTAGAATGTATGTGGAGCATTGTTCGATAAACGCGCCGTATAGAAGTTGAGCGTAGCAAAAAGCTACGTCGTAGCGCTTCGTAGCAAAAACCGTCATAAAAAAGTTTTACTTTTTCTGTTTTCGCTTTGACAGCAGTTTTTGTATGTATTTCATAAGCCAGGATTAAAAGTCAACCAGGCATATCGTATGAATACAAAATGTGGTGTTTTAGTTCATACTCCTAACAGGGAAGTAGAGTTTAGTATAGTTTTAGCTGGTACACGGGCTCAGACACAATTTAAAATAACTTGAAAATCATAAGAAAAAATAATTACTCTTTTTATATTTAGTATAGTAAAGTTATAAAAACATCAATGTAAATAACTCAACACATACAGCACAAATATAAAAAAACTGCAAAAATAAACATTTCTAAATAGAATCGTACAACAAAAACTATTCAGATTTAACTAATTTCCGAATAAAAAACGCATTATAAAATCTCATGAGAGTTAAATAAAACTAAAAAACTCAGCTCGCGGGTCAAACGATTTCACACTAAAAAGACAAGTAAAGGCGAATGAAAAGTCCACGATTCTTACTTACAAAGCGTTAAATTTCAAGCTGTCCTTTGTTGACTTCATAGCTTTTGTGTTCGAGAAAATTTCAATAGTACTGGAAATGACGTTAACTGACGATAGGGCTGGATGAGATAGACCAAGTAATATGGATGGCGACGCTCGACAAACATGAATTTTGAAGCCAAGAATAACTGGAACGAATGTTTCATACCGTGAATGAATCTGTTAAGCAAAGAAGCAAATGTACCAGTAATTATAACTGCGCGAACGAAGTGTAATCTTCTTATAATTTAGGTTTTTGGAACGAGACAGTCTTGGTTTGCGAATGATTCGAAAATAATAAAAAGGTTGAAAATTGACCTGAATAACTCTGGAGTCAGGTTACATTTTTGAGACATGACAAGCATGATGACTATTTCCCAGTTAAAAATTGTCGTTACCAACGGTGGCTAAGCTTTTCGATGATTGAAATCGTCTTTAATTTTGAATAATCTGGTATCAACTTGCATAACCTTAACTAATAATCAATAGCTCATATACGTCCCCACCGAGGAGCTCTAGCCTACCCCGATTAGGCCTTAGTCGACCACGCTAGCCCAGTGCAGATTGGTCGACTTCACACACAACCTTTGAATTTCTTCGCAGGAGTGTGCAGATTTCATCACGATGTTTTCCTTCACCGTAAGAGCATCGAATAAACGTACATACGAGTATTAATTCGAAATTCGAAAACACATTGGTACGAGGTGGGGATCGAAGCCTCGCCGCGTCTCCCGGACGGGAGGCAGCGGCCCTAACCACTAGACCACCGACGCTATCCCTAATTCATGAGGACAAGCAACCAATAACTTAATCATTACAAATACATAAAATTAAAGAAAAAAAACCTTTTTTAAAAACAAGCTTTTATTATTTGTTAAGAAAATGAACTAAAAAGTTAAAAATAAATTAACTCTAATTAGAAGTATAACACTTTATAAGTTCATTGTAACCTTTAACGATAATTAAGCTTCTTTGTCTACGACAAAATAATTCCATATCGTAATCATATATTTTTAACACCAAAACTTTACACCTTAATTATTAAATCTTCCCGTTTTTATTACAGTCTCAATTTTATAAATAAAAAAGCGTGTTACATTGTGATAGCTTAATTATACCATCAAAATGTAACACGCTTTTATTATTTATAAAATTGAGACTGTAATAAAAACGGGAAGATTTAATAATTAAGGTGTAAAGTTTTGGTGTTAAAAATATATGATTACGATATGGAATTATTTTGTCGTAGACAAAGAAGCTTAATTATCGTTAAAGGTTACAATGAACTTATAAAGTGTTATACTTCTAATTAGAGTTAATTTATTTTTAACTTTTTAGTTCATTTTCTTAACAAATAATAAAAGCTTGTTTTTAAAAAAGGTTTTTTTTCTTTAATTTTATTTTTAACTTTTTAGTTTGTTTAATTCGAGATTTACTACGACGTAGTTAGTAGCGCGTAGCAGCGTTTTTCCCTTATGTAGTCCGTAGTACGTTCACATAATAATGTGCTGCTTTGAGCACTTAAAGTTTATGTATTTTATTTGTATTTAAATATTTCATTTTTTTTGTTTGTAGTAGGGTAAACTAATGTTTAAATTAGTTATGTAATCACAAGTTAGTTATTTGTAACATTTCTCATTCTATCCATTTCTTTTAATGCATCAACATTACAAGGTTTCTTCGAAGTCAACTTGGAGCAGTCAAGTTCTTCGATTCGAAGTCCTGCTAAAGACTTAACTCTGCTTAAAGCCACATAAGCTTGACCAGCAGCAAATAATTTAGAGCCTAGATAAATAACAGCATGATCTACAGTAGTTCCCTGCATTTTGTGCACAGTTGAAGCCCAAGACAAGACAATCGGAAGCATTCTTCTTTCAGCTGTGCCGTAATTAAATTTAGCAGGAAATTGAATTGATTTAGGCTGTATTATGTGAATGCCATCCTTGCCGAGGTCCATTGTAGAGGGATAAGGGCTTCAGTACAACAGGGTTCGCCCTGGTACCCTGAGGCGCAACGTTAGCGATATGAAATGTTTATACACTCTCATACCATTCAGCCCTCGGCACGTGCTCACCTTGGCATTGGGGCATCCATCTAATCAATCAGACATAATAATATAATAATCCACATTCATAACAAACGGAACGAACTTTTTCCCAAATCTGTTGGAGTTGCATATTCACGCCAACTAAGATGCTCGTCAAAACGAATCAAATGAGCGCAAACTCGATCGGGTTGCGTCGTTTAATTACGGAGTTCCTATGACCACCTTCCAGCTCCATCATCAGACCCTGGTTACCATATAGTATCACAGTACTCGACAAGACGAAACAAATGGGCCTAAACTCGATGGAGTTGCGTCGTTCCGGAGTTCCTATGGCCACCTTCCAGCTCCATCATCAGACCCTGGTTACCATGTAGTATCAAAGTACTCGTCAAGACAAATCAAATGGGCCCAAACTCGGTGGGGTTGCGTCGTTTAATTACGGAGTTCTTATGGCCACCTTCTAGCTCCATCATCGAGTCTGATTTAGTATCAAAGTATTCGTCAATACCAATCCAACAAGCCCAAACACGACTATGTTATGTTGTGTATTTGTGGAGTTCCTGTGACCACCTTCCAGCTCCATCATGAGACCCTGGACATCACGTAGGACTGAAGATCTAGTCAAGACAAATCCAACAAGCCCAAACATGACTAAGTTATGTTGTGTATTTGTGGAGTTCCTGTGGCCACCTTCCGGCTCCGTCATGAGACCCTGAACATCACGTAGGACTGAAGATCTAGTCAAGACAAATCCAACAAGCCCAAACATGATTAAGTTATATTGTGTATTTGTGGAGTTCCTGTGGCCACCTTCCGGCTCCATCATGAGACCCTGAACATCACGTATGACTAAAGATCTTGTTAAGACAAAACCAACAAGCCCAAACACGACTAGGTTGTGTTGTGTATTTAAGGAGTTCCTGTGGCCACCTTCCGGCTCCATCATGAGACCCTGGATATCACGTATGGCTAAAGATCTTGTTAAGACAAATCTAACGAGCCCAAACACGACTAGGTTGTGTTCTGTATTAGAGGAGTTCCTATGGCCACCTTCCGTCTCCATCATCAGACCAGCTCCAAGGTACCATAATATTGCATTGTCATCCGATTTATACATGAATGCAAAATTTCAGCTTAATCGGAAACTGGGAAGTGGATCAAATTTAACTTGCAAGATTTGATTACAGACAGACAGACAGACAGACAGACAGACAACGGGACAGGTGAAACTAAATAAAAGCTTGTAAAAATAACGTGTTTCACTTCAATTATGCTCTGTTTTGTTCAAAATGCACCAATGCAATCGTCATCAGGGTTCTGTTTTTTATTCTATTCATTTGATCTAGTTTTTAGTATAAAATTTTAGGTTTGTCAAATAGGTCTGCCAGCAGGCCTAAGATGCGCACAATGTGTAGACAAAACTCTCGGAAGAGAAGAGAAAATTTGTCTTCTCTTTTGAGACTCGAAAGTCTTCGAAGAATAGACACTTACATTACAAATTACTTTGAAAGTGTAAGTAATATACACAATAATTCTTTACACAATTATACATAATTATTCACAATACACACAACTCTTAATAATAATAATAAATCAATAAAAGTATGTATTCCCGGTAATTCGCAATGACGTTTTTTTTTTGTGGCTTGGCTTTTGTGTAGCCACAATTCCGCCAATATCACATATTAGCGCGCTGCCGCCACCTTGTAGATTTGTATCATTTTTACTCTCTTTCATCTCGCGCTGCATAGGTACACGAAAATTAAGATGTACTTCACTTATTTTATGCGTTTAAAGTATGATTCACGTTGCGGAAATTAATAAAACATAACTTTGCTGCCAATTCTTCATTGTCTTCAACTCAATACGTTCTCTTCTCTCTTTTAATCCAAACGTCAAAAATAGACAAAAATAGCGATCGTCTTTTGTTCCTCTGAGACAAATATTGAGTGCGCATGTTAGCCCACGTAGACTTGGCTCTCTATTCTTCCTAAGTATAGAAATGAGCGTAGAGAGACTTTTTGTCTTCGTGCGCATCTTAGGCCTGCTGGTGAGTTGATCTGACAAAAGGGGTAGAAAGGAAGTGGGGAGGGACGGGGGGGTATCTTTGTCAGGCCTTAATAGAATAATTGTGTTGCGGTCGCGTGGCCGCCAGCCTGCCGGTGACGCGGTTTGACGAATGTCGGATAAGTACCGGTCCTGTGGCATTAATTTTGTTTTGTTTTTTCGACGTGATTGTTTATTTTTTATTCGGATAACTTTATACTGTCGGGATATAATGGGTCTTTTATTTCTTATTAGAACGAAAACAACAATAATATATTTATATAGAAATACAAAAATATATCATGGAATCACTTGTTTAAAATGATTAAGTGAGGCAATCCTGAAATAGATCAAAGTTGTTTGAAAATAAAAACTTAAGATATTATTATAATAGTTTAAAGACACACTTTGATTTTTTGAACAAACTATTCATGTATCAGTTAGAATAAAACGTTAGATATAGATTTGACAAAAAAGGGACATAACATTATAAACTATACATAAACATTACAATCTAAACACGTAATAAACATCAATCAATCAACCTATTGCAGTCCGCTGCTGGACCGGCTGGAGGCCCCAAGAGCACGCCAGAGCGCATGATCACGGCTTTCCTCATCCGGCCACCACCAGCGACCTTCCTCAGGTCATCAGTCTACCTGGCAGTGCAGCACTACGTTTTCTGAGACGTGGTCTCCATTTAAGAACCCGTCTACTCCAACGCTCATCGGTTCTACGACAGACGTGGCTAGCCCACTGCCACTACAGCTTGTTGCACTTTTGGACGATATCAACTATATTGGTCCTCTGCCGGATGACCATGAACGACCAAGCATAGATATTTAATAAACTGTAATACATAATAAGGCCTAAAAATCAAAATCTTCAACATAGTTTATTTTTAATCTCTTTTTCAATTACTGTACGAAACAGAAATTCAAAGAGTGTGTATTTTAATTGCTACTTTAAGAACAAATAATAAAAATAAAATAAATCTCATTACTTAAGGAAAAACGTGATCGTTTCGGAACCTTCTTTTCGTGCGCGAATCTGACTAGCACTTAGCCGTTTTTTTTTTTTGTTTAGTCAGAGAGTTTTCGTGCTTCTAAAGTCACGTCAAACAGTATTTTTTTTTAAATGATCTTTATTTAAATATCATTTATTTTTTTTAAATAAACTGTGTGACTATAAAGATGGTGTTATAACTAGACAATTCAGACAGTTTCAGACAGATACTAAAGGGCTTTGCAATCTGTATACGTCATTCAGTACGATGTGCTATTGTGTACTACGTAACAATGACGTCACTGAACATTGACGGCGCGCGCCGCGGCTTTACGTAATTTGTGACATTGAGGTTCTATACAGACCGTACTAATGAAAACGAACAATCGATAAAAATGGAGTTGCGAGCATTGAGGACGATAGATAATATCAATGTATTTATTAATTTTGTTTATTTTTTAAATATATATAATAATGTCATGAAAATGGTGTCAATCCACCACTGTGTTATAATGGCTATTATAGCTATCGTAGGGCTGCTGCCTCCCGTCCGAGAGACGCGAGCTCGATCCCCACCACGGACCAATGTGTTTTGAAATTTTAAATTCATATGTGGTACGTTTATTCGACACTCTTGCGGTGAAGGAAAACATCGTGATAGAACCTGCACACTCCTGCGAAGAAATTAAAAAGTTGTGTGTGAAGTCGACCAACCCGCACTGGGCCAGCCTGGTTGACTAAGGCCTAATCACCCTAATTTAGGGTAGGTATCGTGCGTGCGTGAATCTAAAAACCATTTTATATGCTATTAAATTTTTAAGTATATTTTTCTTATGTATTCTTGTGTGTTTCTTATGTTCAAATGCAGTTGTTTGCACGCGGTTACTATTGTCATCATAAAATATTGCTTGTGGCATCATTCAGCCCATACTTTAAAATAAAAAGTCAATAGGGGATCGGACTACTTTTTTTTATTTTATAAATCCATATTTCTTAGTTTCTGCTATCGAACACTAAAATAATTTTTGCTCTATCTTTAAAATTGACCGAGTTATAAAGGTTTGAAATTCAAGATTAGACAGAGAGGCACATACCCACTTGTGACGTCATTTGTTAGTAACGCCATACATAATCTCCATAAAAAAAATCGTTTTTGAAAGAGACACATATTGAAACTTTAAAAATTTACTGTAAATTCGTTTTTCAACCGATTCTGTTTTTTCTTCGCGAATCGTCTGCTACTAATCTATATTTTAAAAATAATTCATAAAATATGGTAAACTCATAAAATATTGTGAACAGTCCGTTCCCCTATTACTACGTATTGCTACTGGAAAGAAGACTAAAAAAACAACAATTTCGCATTTATAACAAAGTAGGGTTAAAATAAAATGTCTGTTTTATTAAAATTCTTTCCTATTTTTTTTTGTTTTCCTGTTTTGTTATATTGGTCTGTACGATTTCTTTTCACTTTGCAAACATTATAATAATGAACACATTGTACAATACCTCATTGAATTATAAACCCGAAATAATTTCCACACGGTTTTAAAATTTATAAAAAATTTGGTAATTTTAAATAACTAAAAATAATAATCATGCTGATATTTTAGCGCGACAGCTTTTTTGACTCGCCCAATATCTATCGCAAAATAGAAAAAAAAACTCAAAAAAAAAACCATGCAAACTAATTTGTCATTTCATTAATATCGCTTATCTAATAGACAGCGTTTTTTATACCCTGTCGATAAAAATTATGCATAAAAACCACAGAGTACATATTTGTTCGTGTTTTCCAAGTTTGTGTTTCGCCCCAAACCAGATTTATTATCCGGCTATGCGAAGGGAAAAACATCTGTCACTGTCAACGGGCTAGACTTATGATTTTAGGGTTCCGTCAGTAAAAAAAAACACAGATAGATACGCTCAGAACTAAGAACATAATTGTCTAGAAAAAAAGATATTTTTGAAATGGCACTTAGGCTGCTTTTCCATCAGAGATGTGCGAGGAAGATAAATAGTGCACGAAGATGAAATCCACCAAATAGCATCACTTCATTCTCCTAGCCTCGCTGAGCTTAGCTCTGGTCGAAAATGCGAATCGATGTCTTTCTACATACTAGTACCTGGGCTGATTGATAACTGGCCGAAACGACGAACTTAAAAAAATGATACGCAAAAAAAAAATATTACATTATATTTTGGCATCTTTTTGAAAATAGAACGCCAAATTTGAATTTAATCGAACTGGTGGAATTTGTTTGATAGGACGTAGAACTTTCTCTGTCGTAAATTTTCTTAACAATGGAAAGAAACGAAATTCGTGCGGTGATAAAGTTTTACGTTTTAAAACAGAAAACAGCAACCCAGATTAAAACCAAGCTAGACAGTGTTTTAGGTAATTCTGCTCCTGCATTGAGTACAATTCACACCTGGGTAACTGATTTTAAACGTGGAAGACAGAGCTGCGAAGACGCCCACAGGTCTGGCCGTCCAAATGAAGTCACGAATCCGGACATGATCAAAAAAATTCACAAAATTGTATTGAATGATCGGCGCTTGAAGTTGCGAGAGATAGCAGAGATGGTGAGCATTTCATCTGAACGCGTTTTTAATATTTTGCACCAACATTTGGGAATGAAAAAGCTTTGCGCGCGATGGGTGCCGCGTTTGCTCACTGTTGACCAAAAGCAACGTCGAGTGGACGATTCATCGGAGTGTTTGGCGCTGTTTAACCGAGATCCTAACGAGTTTTCGCGGCGTTATGTAACAGTCGATGAAACCTGGATACATCATTATACTCCCGAGACAAAAGAACAATCTAAGCAGTGGACTGAGAGCGGAAGACCTGCGCCGAAGAAAGCAAAAACGGTTTTGTCGGCCGGCAAAGTGATGGCGACTGTTTTTTGGGATGCTCGAGGGATTATTTTAGTGGATTATCTGCAAAAAGGAAAAACAATAAATGGAGAGTACTACGCAAGCTTGCTGCAAAAATTAAGTGAAGAAATCCAGAAAAAACATTTGGCCAAGAAAAAAGTTTTGTTCCACCATGACAACATGCACACACGTCAATGGTTGCAGTCGCCAAACTCCATGAATTGCGGTTCGAATTGCTACCGCATCCACCCTATTCCCCGGATCTGGCCCCGTGTGACTTCCACTTATTCCCAAACCTGAAGAAATGGTTAGGTGGCCAGAGATTTTCATCAAATGAAGAAGTCATTGTTGCCGTGGACGAGTATTTTGAGGGGTTGGAGAAAACATTTTATCAAACTGGTGTAACGGCATTGGAGAAGCGCTGGACTAAATGCATCGAGGTAGAAGGAAACTACGTTGAGAAATAAATTTATTTTTAATAGATTTTTGAAGTTTTTCTTTGTCGTTTCGGAAACTTATCAATCAGCCCTCTAGCTCCAGCCCCCTAGCTCTGTGAGCTGTAGACCTCGCGAGTTATTTTATAATTTTTTTGAAATGACTGATTTATATTTTTTTAAACGTTTTCAACCCTCATTACTTTGTCATTATTTAAAATTTCCAAAAACTGACTCGGCGAAAAAAAGTCTATTAATTTATTGAACCTGCTTACAAACTTTCAAGAAAATCGATAAAGAAACGCGACTTGTAGATGAGAACAAACAGATCGACAGATCGACAGATGGATACATGGACAGATAGACATACAAAAGCAATTTTGGCCAAGCTGAAACGGAGACGCTTCGCACTCGCTCGGTCAATGAAACAAGTGCATGCGAGGGATGCATGCAAGGGATGCGTGCGAGGGATGCGTGCGAGGGATGTGTGCGAGGGGCGCGTGCGCAAAATGTATGAATCCTAAATCCCGCATATTAACTTAATTTTGTCCGTCAATACGTCTTGACAACCGCAGACAAGGGGACTTCTCCACTTATCTTCGCAACGCTCATTTAAAAATTCAAATATTTATTATTCGTTATCGTATTCAAAATAAATTTAATATATTTTTATTGTATTTCAAAATAAATTGTGAATAAAATTTAATATCTACAGAACCATAAGCCTGTTTCATAATTATTGCGATTCGCTCTTAACTGAAAGAATCGTGCAAAATTCTTGAAATTGCTTTAGTTTTTTCGCGTTTGTTTGCTTAGGTATATTTTATTACATTAATAAAATGTTAGAGACCGACCAAACACGATCTTAGGCTGAAACTAAAACTTTGTGACTTTATATAAATTATAAATTAATTTTTATGACTACAAACACAAAAAATATTCTGATATTTAAAATAAAGACATTTTCTTACATTAAAAAATTACTATTTTACAAAACATTAAATATCCGAGACTACAAGCGCCCATCTCAAACTCGGTCACATTTAAATATTACTGTGCCTGTATAAGCGAGATTATTTAGTTTTTGTTAACCAATCAAAATACTTTTCCAAGGAAGAGAAGGTATTACAATGGGGTATGATAAAAAAATCGCAATTTTTTAAAGGATTATTTACACTATTTTAAGGAACTGATTCGATAGTTTTATCGTTTAGATCATTTATCATTTTTATATATTGGTTTTAAATTTTTGACCGTACGACGTCAAACGACCGACGACGGACTACCATGTACTCGTGGATTTGATTAACGACAATACGAAATAGCTCCCTTTCTAATATCAAATCGTCAAACGTAAACAAAGCTTACTTTGTACTTTTAAGGTTTTTATAAAAATTAGATTTGTGTAGAAGATGACGTCAGAAACCAAAGATCAAATGGGTCATTTGGTTTTGGATTTTTCAACGTAATCTTTAACTTTTTTCCGTTAAAAATACTCGTATAATGTAGAACCATAAAATCTCGAAATTTCGTATTTCTATAATAGTCAAGTAATTTTAGCATACCATACCCCATTATTAAGAACCCTAAAGTGCTCTAAACAATATAAGATAAGTTTCATAAACTTTTTTCTATGAATTTAGTTACAAAGAATATTCTTTTCGTTATATCGCGGCAAAAGTTTTCATCGGCGGCGGCGAGGCGCCTTCGTGACAGCTTCTAGTTTGAAAGAAATTGAAAGCTTGTGATCAGTTTAGGTGAGAAACTTTATATCTCTTCGGCATCCCTACCGATATTTTCTAAGTGGAGGTCAACTTGACTTACTTGCATTTTTATATATAAAAGAAATCAGATTTATTTGCTACATTTTTTGTAAAACATTTAATTTACAGGATAAATTTAAATGCAATAGGATAAAATATTAAGGTTGCCTGAAAATACTGAAAATGGTTTATTAAATAAACTAAAATAAAGAAAATTTCGGACAAATAAAGCAAATAACTACTATAGGTTTGGGCATAGAATGCCTAAAACAACATGGCCGTTCAGTGCCGAATTCCTACAGCAACACATCTGATAACAAAGATAATCATCATCATCATCATCATCGCGTGGGTTGTAAGGTCGACAACCGACCTCACAAACCCTGGTGTCAGTGTTATAGAGCCGCCAAAGGCCACTGACGTAACGACTAGATAATAGCCGGGACCAACGGCTTAACGTGCCTTCCGAAGCGCGGAATCATCTTTCTTTTGGGACAATCAGGTGATTCAGCCTGCAATGACCTAACCAAACTGGGGAAAGTCTCACAAAGAGATTTTTGCTTGACAGTGTCCCGGGAATCGAACCCGGAACCTCCGTAACGGGTGTCGAAATGTCGACCACTCGGCCACGGAGGCTGTAAAGAAAAGATAATGAGTAACAATAAACACAAATGATATTAAGCATCTATAACACGTTCTATGCTCGGCTTTACTTATGCTAAGCGATCTAGCTACCTATATACAGGCCAATGGAGAAAGTGATCGCTCTGGTTAGCTTTCATATAAAAGTGGCTTGGAATTGGAATCCATTAGCGTGGAGTTCGATCCAGGGCCGGATCAAGTATAAGACGAGTCTAACAATAGAACAGGATTAAAAAACTTTTTTTTTCAGAGATGAAAAATCATGTCCGAAAAGAAATATAATTCTGTAATCTAATACGCGCAATTTATTGATTGAATGTTTGAAGCGGGAACTGGCTTCAAGTTACCAGCCACATCCACGTCCTGAATTCTCGTAGACTTAACGGGCAACGATCTCAGACAATCTTCAGAAGGAGAGCTTAGCGATCTTCTGGACACAGTGTGTAGATCCGGATAAAAACTGAAAGATAATAGGTAAACTAAAGAACAAAGGTGGGACAAGAACTAAGGGCAAATAAAATACCAGGCGCAATCTCATAAAAATCTACCTAGTATTACCCTTTTATTACCCTACGACCTGGTGAGGATAGCTGGGTCTCGTTGGATGCAGGTGGCTATGGACTGGTCGCGCTGGATTACGATTGGAGAGGCCTATGTTCAGCAGTGGACTTCAATAGGCTGAAATGATGATGTAGATGGTGATGATTATTTTTTTGACCGAATTCGGTTAACCTCTCGAGTGGATGTTTAGTCCGTGAACGACTTTTTCCCCAATAATAAGTAGCCTGTACCTATTCTTAAGTGTGAAACTACCTATATATTTGTACCAAAATTGATCAAATTCAGTACTGTGGATTAGCTGTGAGAGTCGTAAATACAGACAGAGGGACTTTCTTTCAGTTCGACAGATATTACCAAATAACTATTGACCTAGTTCACGCAATACTTTTAACACTTACCTCTGTATTCGTCCCTGTATTTGAACGAGAATCAATATTCCAGTCTAGCTATGCAAATATCGAGGTTCCCTGCACACTACTCAATTGTCGCAGACGGACTTCCAGCACGCCTAGGCTACCTAGACCATTATTAATACCTATAGCCATTATTATGGTTATGGGTAGCTCACAGAGCCACTATATAGCTCACAGTAAAATGTTGAATTAGACATAATGCTCTTGAAAATACAAAGTTATGAATGGCTAAACCAAATATTATTTAAGAATGATCATATTGATCATTCTAGTAATTAAATTAATCAGATTGAAAGGTGAGTCGGTTTTTCGATCCACTTGGACTAAATGAATGCTCAACATAATGTTGTTGTGAAATAAACCGCAAAACGACCACAAACGGCAACAGACAGATTAATCGTTTGACTGAGTCGCAAATTAATATTCAGAATATTCGGTGCGCCAACGAATATGAATGAATGAATAATAATACTCAACGATGAATGTAAAGAAAATTGTATGATATTGAGCAAGATAAAAATAAGTTCTCAAAAATTATATTAATGTAGATACTTCTATTAGGTTAATTATTAATTAACTATTAGGTTATTAACAGTGTAAGGAGTCCTATTTACCTAACCATATTTTTTTAAATTCCAAGAAATGAAGTAGTCATCATCATCATCATCATCTCAGCCGGAAGACGTCCACTGATGAACATAGACCTCCCCCATAGGTTTCCACCGTGAACGGTCCTGCGCTACTTGCATCCACCGGCGGCGCCCAGCAACTTTCACCAAGTCATCTGTCCGCCTTGTGGGAGGCCGTCCAACACTACGCCTTCTTCCCCATCAGTTATCAGTTCGTCGAGCTATATGGCCCTTTACCACTTCAACTTACTTATCCTGAAAGCTATGTTGATGACATTGGTCATGAAGTAAAGACGGCAAAAGAACCAGAAGATGGAGGGGCAAAATTTCTCTAACGCGCGGTCTTTACTGGACTAGAGTAACAAACAGCTGATAGAACGAGACTACACAAAGCAGAATCAAAAATATTTTTTTAAATAAATATGTAAGGACATCTCACACACAGCCATCTGATCCAAAACTATACAAAGCTTATACTGTTAGACAGCTACTTATACAAATCAAACACAAGTGCTCATCGCTCAAATGTTTGCCCTGGGCGGGGTTCAAACCTGGGACCCTGTGCCTCAGGCAGTGTGATGGTACCGAACGCGCCATTAAGATAAGCGTGAGAAAGACAAGTAATGGTTAGTAGTATTGCTTCGAGAAATGCACATTTGGCAACAATAAAAATTAAAACTGCCAGAGGTCTTTTTGTCAGTAAGTAATAAACCGATATTTTTAAAACGGAAATATCTAAACACCCGGGAAGCGGCATCACAAGACAGACGGTTCGAAGAAATATAAATTACCACCAAACAATAGGCAGATAAAGTTCAATGGTTTTGCTGTAGCACGTGTAGGAAGATAGAGAAATCTTTATCGACCCAAACTTTTACACCAAACAGATGTCAGACAAGACAAAATAATATTAAGATAAAAAGGGTGAAACTGCCACTATGGTTTGCTATGCAAAGTACGACTCTAAGTCCTAAGACAAAACTCAACTATGTCTTATGTTTAGCGGGTTTCATAACTATATTATTCATATAAACAAAACCCTAATTGATATGACTTTATCAATGATGATGACCTACGGTGTAACTGTGTATAACAAATTACATAACATTAACAAGATGTGTATGTACAATAGAAATGGATTATGCAAAGGATTTTGCTTCTAAATTCCAGGCTGTCTACATGAAGTCCTAAGCATAGCAGCGGCTATGAAGTCATATGAATCGCTGAAGCCTGAGTGACGTCAGCAGGGCTTTCATTGAGGCGAAGTTGACGATGGCGCGCATGGCAACAGGAGAGCTCGCAAGGAGAAGCGTCGCATCGTCGGTGCGCGGGAGCAACCGGCCAATCAAGATCAACGGAACGACTAATGGAGAGCGGCCGAACTTAGCTGACCAATTAGATGTTAAGATTTAGGGTTAGGGTTGTAGGCGGAGATTAGATGTTAGAGATAGGGTAGGGGAACTAGGATAGGGACAGTCAACGCAGAGCTGGAGACCAAGCCGGGAGCGTCGAAGCGATAGTGCAGTGTATTTCTAAGTGTTGATTAATCATAGAGTCAGTGACAGGGAGTACAAAGAACTTTGGGTTTTAAAACTTAAAGCTACATAAATAAATAATTCAATAAAAGTTCCAATTTTAAACAATATTCATAATATTAGTCGAACATTAAATCCAAAGTTGCATATCATACTAAATTATATTTTAAAGCCCAAAGATAATCTTATTTTTCTATTCCTATTTTCTTCGCTGTATTTTACGCTTCGATATTGACATAAACTATACTCAGATAGAGCTATTATTACTATAAAACTTCTTAGCACTTAATCATAATTTGAATCACAAAAAAGCTAGTTATTTACATAATAGGAAGCAATGTGTAGAGATAATAAATATAGATGAAGAGTCAACAGTAAATAAGTATCAGTCAGATTATAGAGAGAATAACTGCGGAGTTCCGCAAGGAAGTATACTTGGCCCTTTGTTATTCCTCTTGTACATAAATGATATAACTGACATCACTTCTAATGAATGTTACTTGTTTGCTGACGACATTTCCCTCGTAGTAGCATCTGATTCTAAATGTGAATTAAATAAACTGGAAGACGAGGTAAATATTTCTGTAGGGAAAATTATAAAATGGTTAGAGAATAATAACCTAAATGTTAATTTAAGTAAAACAAACTATATAAATTTTTGTAATTATGGAACTATACCAAAGAGTATTACTATACATTATGATAAAGCACATATTAAGGAAGCAACTTGTACAAAATTTTTAGGCTTAACACTGGACAGAAATTGCAACTGGAAGAATCATGTAGAAAGTGTATGTAACAAAATAAATAGCTTTAATTTCGTTCTACGTAGACTTAGGAAGTCAGCATCCGTTAGTACGGCGCTGACTGCATACCATGGATACATAGCCTCAACGTTAAGATATTGTTTGCTACTTTGGGGAAACAGCACTGACTTCGATAGAGCTTTTAAGGCGCAAAAACGATGTGTAAGAACAATAATGGGTGTTCCCTCTACCGAATCTTGTAGACCATTATTCCAAAAACTTAAAATATTAACCCTACCCTCTATGTTTATTCTTGAAATAGCTAAATTTGTAAAATGTCATGATTATTTGTTTCGGAAAAGATGCGAGGATCAAACTAGAAGTCTTAGAGATCCTAATAAATTAATATATGACACTACACCGAAAACAGCTTTATACCTAAAAAGTTGCTATGCCATGTGTGTAAAGGTATTTAATGCTTTGCCACAGGAAATAAAACAGCTACCTTACAATACTTTTATTTATAAAATAAAAATATGGTTGCTAGGCCAAAATTTTTACTCAACGGCTGAATTTCTGGTACAGAATAAATAATAATAGGATTTTGCATCAAGTTTTCTATCGCTGCTTTATGTATCTAATGTTACGAGTATTTTATGTGTTGCTGTTGTAAATTTGTTTTTACCCAAACCCAATTTGCATGCCAACTATGGTTAAGTGTGCTTGAACTTTTAAATGTATAAAATCTTGCCTGCGTGCACCACCACACTTATTGCAAATAAACGATTTATTTATTATTTATTTATAAATAAATATTATAGCAGTAGTGATAATAATTGGCCTAAGGGGTTTTTTCCTTTTTCTGTTCATTTTTCCCCTTCATTAGAATACTTTTGGCCTAGAAATCGAACAGAGGGTCAAGGAATACCGTTCTTCGGATTCCTCGATTTAAATCAGACTAAATTAAAAGTAAAGAAAAAGAATTAATAAACTAAAGTCTATAATTTAATTTATCTTGTGTTTTCCTCATCTCTCCTCTAAATAAAATAATCTATAATTTTTCTTAAATAAATAAATCTGCTCTTAAAATTCGCCTTAAACCTAACTCTTAATCTAAATCATAAATTAACTTTGCCTTAATTTTTAAATATAAAGAAACTATCAAGATCTAATTAAAGCAACTATAATTTACTCAATAAAGTTGCTTCAAATATCTTATCCTTGCTGACATTACATAGTAAAGAGAAGTAATAATCTATTTGATATCCTGCTGACACTTGGGTATATCACAGGTACTGAACAGTGTCAGGAAATACGAGCTCCCCTAAACAAATAAAAGCGCTATAGCTGACCTCAAGAGTGGCCACTCACACACACACACACAAACCAACTCAAAAACTAAATAGATGCATCCTAAAATATAAAGAGGCAGCTACTGTTCTCGAAGTCTGACTGCGAGATACAGAATATAAAAATAATAAACGTTACGTAACAACAATAACAGGGCGAGTCTCGAAATCTGTGGCACAGCTCGTTTCTCCACCGAAAATCGGCTGGGATCCTGGCGTTCCAGAAGATGTGGAAAACGGGTGTATAGTGTTTGCTCAAATCAGTAGAGGCTAACATTTTAACTTTCAAGGGGAGTCGACGTGTTGTTTCTCCGTAGAGACCACCGAATATCGGCAGGTTCCCTGGTGCTCCTCCTGATGTGGTAGGGTTTCAACGCGGCATCTCTTTTTGGGGTTACGTAAAACTTAATTCACAGAAAGTCGCTGTGGTAGAGCTCGACACGGAAACTTTCTTTGAACCCTTTTCACTTGCTTTATGTTTAGCAAAGAAAAAAAGTAAAATGAAGTATTACAGAATTATCCACCAAGATGAAAATTATTACTAGACGATCACATAATAATACATAACATATTATGTATATCACAGCATAACTGAGAGCCTGAGACTTCAGGCTCGGCATTGGACCATCACAGCAGGGCATAATTCCAACTAGGCTACGGACAAGGCCGTATATTTAATTAATTGCAGAAATGTGTATTGAAAAACTTGTCTCTAAAATAATAGTTATGTACTCGGAGTAAATATCAAAATATACAATACTTGATAATATTTATAATTATGGGACGTAAAAGTAGGTAGATATGAAGTTTTTGATATAAATTAAGTTCTTTTTAAGATTTTCAAATAACTTCCGTCAAAAATCTCATTTTACGTAGCTAACTAAAGATTTGATCCCTTAACTATATATAATATGAAGAGATTTCTTTCAAAACCATATTCATGAAATTTATACTTTTTAACCGATCAATTTATTTCAACATCAACGGCCCGTTACAGTCCACTGCTGGACTATGAGCCTCCTCCACTCAAGTGGAGGGTTTTTCAATTTATTAAATAAAGGAAAAAATACTTTATTTAAGTGACATTTATTCGAATTCGTCTAATCTTATCTGAATAGGACGTACAGGCGGCGGCAGCGACGGCGGCTCGAAGCGAAAAGCAATGGGGAACGATTTTGAAATTAAATACATCACTTCTTAACTTCAATAAACCTCTTCCTCTCATGTTATCCTCATAAAAAGGATCTTTTAGACTTTTCGATACGATTGTTGGATACCTAATTCTTTCGATCCAATCGCATACGACTAGTTAGTTTGTCAAATCAAATCAACGGCCTGTTACAGTCCACTGCTGGACTATGAGACTCCTCCTCTTAAGTGGAGGGTTTTGCCATAATCTCCACGCTTGGCAGGCGGGTTGGAGATCGCAGATTAAATGGTGATTATTATGTATCAGAGAGCGCTGCTGCCCGTTCCCTGTTCAATGTGTAGTCCCTAAGTCGCCTCTTACGACACCCACGGCGCGGGAAGAGTAGGGGTTGGTGACAAATGTATTCTAGTCTGCCGTCACCACACGGCGGTATTACAATAGTTAATTAGTATTTAAAGTATTTTTTAGTGAACGAATCTCTCAATGAAAAATTGTTTTAAATTCAAAAGTTAATTAGACATAATTTTTGGATATACCAAATCAGAAGTTACACGGATTTGAACGTTTCCAAATCATAAAAGAATTGATATCATACTAATTGATCTGCTGACCGAATCGTTAATTTATTTGAAGAAAAAAAAAAAAGGTTTATGGGCTGAACTACTAACCTTAGAGGCTTTATTTAGTTACCTACTTTGAATCATAAAATAAGTATTTTTATTGGTTGTATCGTGACCAACCCATGTTGTTCTAATTCTTAAAACGGTCGAACATCGCATCGGAAAGTCTATAGAGTGTAATTCAAGAAGTACTGTCAGCTAAGTCGCACTCAAGGAGCAATCAACAGGCAGATTGGAACTCGGTTGCGAGCTTCCGACCTAATCAGGACATTGCCACTTTGCGGGGTTGCAACTGCTCAGGGCCGAACTCAGGGACATCAGATCCGTTCTCCAACCTCATGCTATTTTATATTATGCTGCTAGCAAATATTCCATGGCAGTAATGCAATGGTTCAACTTACATTTATATGATAGAAAGGTGATGAAATGATAGTCAACTTATTCTTTATCATCGTATCAAGTATTTAACATTTAAAATTTTGTTGTGTGTTTGTACGGGACGGCCTCTAATTAACTGCTAGCATAAGACTTAGCCTTATAGATATTGTAGATTAAGTTTATTGATTTAAACTCTTTTTTCCTACTAGAATAGTATTTTATAGGTATATAGGGAAGAACTTTAGTGTCCTAAGTAGTTATAGATATTTAATAGCTTGCTTCTATAACAAAGGCACAAACAGAAAGTGGACTTGGATATCGCCAGACGGCAAAGTAAGAAATGAAATTGATTTTATCCTATCAAATAGAAGAAGAAACTTTAAAGATGTAGGAATAGTAAATAATCTGAACTTTAATACAAATCATAGAATGTTAAGAGGATCGCTGCATGTAGGAAACATAAAAACAAGAAAACATATACAAAAGAGAGATATGACTATACCCTTACCAATTCCTGATACCTTTCTCGCCGAATTGAAAGTAAATCTTGAAGGGGTTGACGAAATTGCAGTACAAGCCAGATATAACATAATAGAACAAGAACTGAAACAACTGACTGATAAACTAAAACCAACCCTAAATAAACCGGATAAAATTGGGCAAGAGGCTGCTAAATTAATAAAGATAAGACAAACACTATTAGAAGACAAGAAGAATAACAGACACGAAATAGCTGAAATTAGCAAGAAGATAAACTCCAACATAAGACTACACAGAAAAAGGGAGAGAGAAAAAAGGCTAAGCTATCACATTGAGAAATCAGGCGGAATAAAAAAAGCATTGAAAGAACTAAAAGAAACTACTAATTGGATACCCAAAATGAAAAACAAATTAAATAAAACAAAAACAAACAGGAAAGAAATTGTTAAAACCGCTACACATTTCTACAAACAGCTATATGAAGATAAAGACAGGAGAATAGAAACAAACATAAGTACGGCAGATAGCGTCCCACCAATTTTGGAAAGTGAAGTCAGGAAAGCAATAAAAACCCAAAAGAACTTCAAGGCACCAGGAGAAGACGGCATACCGAACGAAATACTCAAAGGGACTCTGGAAGTAACAATTAAACACCTCACAAAACTATTCAATGATATTCTACAAACAGAAGAGATCCCAGAGCAGTGGAGCAAAAGTACAATAATTCTGATACATAAAAAGGGAGACAAGGACCAAATAAACAACTATAGGCCTATCAGCATAATACCGAATCTATACAAAGTTTTTTCAAAAATAATACTTGCACGAATGACCAAAATACTTGATGAAAATCAACCAGTAGAACAGGCTGGGTTTAGAACTAACTTCTCTACGATAGATCATATTTACGTGCTTAGACAAGTTATCGAAAAATGTAACGAATTCTGCACCAAGTATTATATTGCTTTTGTAGACTACAACAAAGCATTTGATTCATTAAAACACACAATGATATGGGAAGCACTTAAAAGTCAAGGAATAAATAGGAAATACATTCAAATACTTAAAAAAATATATAACTACAGCATGGCAAAAATTCAGCTTGAGAGGAAGGGGGAAATGTTTGAAATACAAAAAGGAGTACGCCAAGGAGACCCACTCTCCCCAAAGTTATTTTCTGCTGTGCTGGAGCAGGTCTTCCGCAATCTGCAATGGAACAAATATGGTATAAATATTAACGGCAGAAGACTACACCACCTCAGATTTGCGGATGACATAGTTCTAATAAGCACAACACCTGATGAACTACAAATAATGCTGCAAAGTCTAGCACAAGAAAGTGAAAAGGTAGGTCTAACCATGAATGAATCGAAGACTAAGATTATGACGAATGGACACAAAACCAACATTACCATCGACGGTAATATCATAGAATATGTAGATGAGTATGAATACCTTGGACAGACTATCTCTCCAGCCAACTTCATTACAAAAGAAATCACAAAAAGGATAGCCAACTCATGGAAAAGGTTTTGGTCTCTAAAAGAAATAATGAAAAACAAAGACATCCCCCTAGTAGCAAAGACTAAAGTATTCAACTCCTGCATACTTCCATGCCTATCCTATGGCTGCCAAACATGGTCACTAACTAAAAACAACCTCAAAAAGCTGGAAGTATGCCAAAACAACATGGAGAGAAGTATGCTAAACCTAAAACTAAAAGACAGAATAAGACTAACAAAAATTAGGAAAAGAACAAAAGTAATGAGGATCACTACAACTATACGAAAACTGAAATGGAAATGGACAGGTCACATGATTAGAGAAAACAAGGATAAATGGACGGAGAGAATAACACCATGGTACCCAAGAGAAGGAAAAAGGAAAAGAGGGAGACAAATAAGGAGATGGGAAGACGAGATAAAAGAGGAGGCAGGGAAGACGTGGACAAGAAGGGCAAGTGACAGAGATAGTTGGAAAGCCCTGGAGGAGGCTTATGTCGGAAAAGACAATCCAGGGAAGGTGTGATTCTTTTTACAAAATAAATGTATTATAAACCTGGAAACAAGCTATAAATAAATAAATAAATAAATAAATAGCTTACAGTTTTATATTCTCGAACTTTACCCACCTTTTCGCTTAATCTAGTCGGGTAAAGAATAGTATAGAGCCGATGTTTTTTATGTTGTTTACGATGTTGTTTACATTCGTCATAGTTAGCTAGAAAATTCTAGAAAATAATAGGTAAACAACCCATTGTTATTTGTTGTAAACAACTATTGTTTAATAAACAAACATCGGTCCCTCGCCCCGCTCACTCCGCCTTCACCTCCCCTTACCCTAACGGGTAGGAGTATAAATACGGAGCACTGCCCGCTGCACAGACAGTGTGTTTTAAGCAGTGGTTCACAGTACAGTAAACAGTTCGGAAGCCTCAAGAGGAAAACAGAAAGAGGAACGGTAGCAGCGGCAGTGCAAATAGTACCTCAACGGTGTAGTGTGGTACAGCGGACCGAGGAAGCGATCCTGCACAGAATACTGGTGTTTCTTTTCGACGACCCTCAACCGGACGGCCCAATCCCAGCAATAGTCCTGTGCGGCACTTATCCTATGTTTCAGTCCACGCGATCGCACCAACAGTTATAGTAGTGCCACACAGTGTTGTTCTATTACGGAGACCCCAGATTATTGGATACCGTGCTGCTAGAAGGGCACAATGAGCAAGAGAGAAATGCATCATATTTTTTATTGGCTCCACATTTGCAGTCTTTTAAACGAAACCACATCTTGCCATGTTATTCAATGTATTCAATATTTTTTCAATATGGGTCATTGTGGGGAAAGTCTGAAATTAAGAGACATACCAAAATCTGTTCTTAGGAACCATGTCATCGATTTTAGTAACAAGAAAAACCAAATATGCAATGTAAACCAAATTATATTATGTAATTATGTCCCTGACGATGACTAGGTATTGTAGTGTATTCACTGAAATGTATTTCATAACCGGTTCAAACTAGACCTCGTGTATGGTTCCAGTAGTATTATCGGTAGAGTACGTCATTTATGAATACTCATGATGTAACGGGGTTTTATGCATAGTTAAACTAGAGTACCTGGTTGACCGAGCTTAGCTCGTTTATTTTTTTTGTAAGACACCTACGCATTTCGATAAACTCTACTTACTTCATACGTTCAGAAGAAAGTACACGCGGCTAGACATAGTAGCACCACTCTTATACTTTAAACGAGCAAGATAAAAATAATAAGGATCTCGGAAACGTACGGCTGCAACGATTTCGCAATTTAGTTTCGGGGGCAATAAATCGATCTAGCTTATAAAATAGATTTCCCCGTATTTTCAGGCTTAAAAGAATTGATACGCGATATCATTGAAATAGAAAGGTAATTTTGGCTCAGTCGGGACACCGCGAGTTTGCAGTTTGAATCTCGACAAATATATTTTTTAAATTTCTTTATTCTTTTTTTATTGTTTTATATTTTTTTATTCTTTCATTTAGTTATTTAAATACAAAAATGAAAGAAAATTTCTGATAAATTTTTTGGTGGTCTGAAAGTTTTCCATCAGATCAAATCAGATGGCCCGAGTAAAACGAGGAAAAGAATATATTATGTATTATAAAATAATAGGATGGGACTTTTGATAGGATTCAGAAAGGATTATTATAGGAAAATAAATTACTCCCATACCAACTAACCTATCAACTTATTAGCAGTAGTTCCAATTTTAGTGGTAAAGGCGGCGCTAGTAGTAATATAATTTTGCATTTATTGAGGTTGCGTGGATAATTTCGATAGCATTATATGGGGTTTCGGGAGCGATAAATCGATCTAGCTAGGTTTAATTTGTAGTAAAAATAGATTTCCTTGCATTGACAATAAATAAGGATCGGAATTTGGATAGAATTCAGAAAGGAAAATAAATTATTATTCCCATGCCTAATAGTGGTAAAGGCAGCGCTAGTAGTAATATAAAATTGAATTTGTTGAGGTTGCGTGAATTAATTATAACGTCTCCGTGAAGAAAATAGCATTTTCCATTTCTGTGTTACATATCTGAAAAAATAACTGGAAATACTTTTAAATGTTTTTTATAAGAAAATATCGTCATTATTTATTTATTTATTTATTTAACGATTTATTGTACACAATAGATAACAAAAATACAAATACATTTGAAAAAAACGACACAACAGGCCTGCTTATTTCTAGAGAAATATCTTCCAGCAGACCTACGGAAGAGAAAAGAGATAGTAAGACGCAGATAAAACGTGCACAACTTTATAAAACACAAAAGAACAGGACAATCACAAGAATTACTTATATAATATTATGTAAATATACATAAATAAACTAACACAATATGATACTAAAATATATACCCAAAAATATAAAATATAATATATTTTTTAAAAATACAATAAATATAATACTTAAATAAATATAATGGATCAATCTGACAGCGAAAGATAATGCTCTTTTTAAATAAAGTGCTACAATCACGGACAGTATATGGTAGAGAGTTCCACAGCCTTGCAGCATGGACGACGAACGAATGGGAGTAAAAACTAGTATTATGAGAAGGTACGGATAAAAGAGTACGAATATTAGAGCGGCTGGGATTACCCTCAGGACGCATGAAATTGAAGCGTTCGCGCAAATAAACAGGAGAAGATTTATTATGAAGTATATTGAAGAGAACTGATAGAATATGAGTATTCCTGCGGAAACGGATTGGGAGCCACTTGAGTTGAGTGCGAAATTGAGATACATGATCGTACTTGCGCAGTCCGAAAATGAAACGAATGCACAGATTCTGTAGGCGCTCAAGTTTATTTAAAAGCTCCTCGGTGGCGTCCAAGTAGCAGGAGTCGGCGTAATCAAGAATAGGTAAGAGTAAAGTTTGAGCTAGGGAAATCTTGGTCTTCAGAGGCAGAAAACTTTGGAGACGTTTGAGCGAGTGGAATGAGAAATGGACCTTCTTGCTGACCTCATTGACATGGTGAGTCCAGGAGAGATTGGAATCTATAACCACACCAAGGTTTTACTTCACTATGTGAGTTGTAGTGCCATCTGTTGCAGAACTTTCGGTGTAAGAAAAACGAAGTGATTTTCTGTAAAGGTATTTTAATTGAACTAAGTAAATGAAAAAATAAGTAATAACAACGACGACGACGGTAAGTAATAAATAAAAAAACATACCTATAAAAATTGCTCTATCTGTTGGAAAAAATTTAGACCACGAAAAAATAAGGTACTAAATAAGAAATTTTTATTTTTGTCATTTTTGTATTTAAATAACTAAATGAAAGAATTAAAAAGTTAAAAACAAACAAAAAAAGAAACATGAACAAAAAAATAAAAAAGTACATTCATGTGGATTCGATCGTCTGACCTTCGGTTTCATTGCCTCCCGGTTCCCCAACAGAACCACCGCGAAATTAACCTTCTGTTTTAATGATATGGCGTAAAAATTCTTTTAAGCCCGAAAACATGGGGAAATCCTGTTTTACCAAAAACAAAAGCTAGCTAGATCGATTTATCGCCCTCGAGACCCCCTATATACCAAATTTCATCGTAGCAGCCGTTTCCGAGATTCTCATTATAAATATATATATATATATATATATAGGTATATACAAGAATTGCTCGTTTAAAGTATTAGATTTAACTAGATTATTTTGTACTTATTGATCATAAGTATCTAATTCATATTATTCCATTTTGCTACTCTTTTTAGGGGAAAATAATAATCAACATCATCATCATCATCGTGTGGGTTGTCGACATCCGACCTCACGAACCCTGGTGTCAGTGTTATAGAGCCGCCAATGGCCACTGACATGGCTCATGTAACGACTAGATAGTAGCCGGGACCAACAGCTTAACGTGCCATCCAAAACACGGGATCATCTTTCTTTTCGGACAATCAGGTGATTCAGCCTGCAATGTCCTAACCAAACTGGGGAAAGTCTCAAAAAGAGATTTTTGCTTGACAGTGTCCTCGCCGGGAATTGAACCCGGAACTTCCATAATGGGCGTCGAAATTTCAACCAGTCGGCCACGGAAGCTGGAAAATAATGAATGAATATATTATAATAACTTCAATCAATCAATCAATCAGCCTATTGCAGTCCACTGCTGGACGGAGGCCTCCCCAAGGGTACGCCAAAGCGCACGTTCACCCGCTCTCCTCATCCAGCCACCACCAGCAACCTTCTTCAGGTCATCAGTCCACCTGGCAGGGGGGCGTCCCACACTACGTTTCCCGAGACGCGGTCTCCATTCGAGAACCCGTCTGCTCCAACGCTCATCGGTTCTGCGACAGACGTGGTCAGCCCACTGCCACTTCAGCTTGCTACATTTCTGGACAATATCCACCACCTTGGTCCTCTGCCGGATGATTTCGTTTCGGATTTTATCCCGTAGCGAAATACCAAGCATAGATCTTTCCATAGCTCGCTGAGTGACATGTAGCCGGTGGGCTAGCTTCACCGTCATGTTCCACGTCTCGGCTCCGTATGTCAAAATGGGTAGGACACACTGGTTATAAACCCTGCTTTTCAGGAATTGCGGTAGCGGCGACGAGAAGATATGACGCAGTTTTCCGAATGCTGCCCAGCCCAACTGTACTCTTCTTGCGATTTCACGCTCAAAGTTTTCTCTACCCAACTGCAATGTCTGCCCGAGGTAGACATATTCTTGGACAACTTCGAGCACTTCGCCATTGATCGAGATCGGTTCCGGAGTGATTAGTTCGTTGAACATGAATATTATAATTGAATATTATAATAACTTCACCAAGAATAATAACGTTCTACACCAAAATTCTTTTTCTTTTTCTCGTGACGATGGGAGATTATAGTTATCATTTTATAACATAAAAAAAACTATAGACAACTCGAGCATACACACAAATGATTAGCTAGAATATTTTAACGTCTTCGTTTCAGCTTAGCGCATCTAGTGACAGGATGATAGCCTGCCGCCTATTTGTCACTTAGTTGCCTTGTACGGCACTCACAAGCAGGGATGGAAAAACAGGGTCCATAACTAGAACCCGCTTAAAGTATAACAAGTTGATTAGTAACCCTCTCGTCTTGGTAACACTCATGAATCTGTTAACCCAAACGAATTAACCTAACAGGAGCGAAAGCATAACAGACAAAATTGTGTGTGTTAATAAGTGTGGTTAACACCATTGTACGCTATGCGCGCACTGACGACTTTTGTCGCGGCGACAGTATGTCTCTCTCGTTAAGTTTACTTGAGTGCGAAAGAGAGGCACATAGTGTCTCGAGAGACAAATGTGTCTGTGTGTGTGTGTGTGTTGTTGCGCGCATAACGTTAATAACGCGCTGTTGCCAATTGTACATTCGCGTCTTCGATCACAAAATTCGCGTAATAACAAAAAAAATGCATCTTCCCCGGCTCGCGGGCGGCAGTGGGTGGCGCACAGTAGGCTGAATTTAATAAATCGTTATCATAGAAAAAAATTGTGGAATATCGACCTGATTTTTTTTATACGATTGATGTGACCATTCCTGGCAACTTTTATTCTTATATAATTTGTCGTAAAGTTGATACTATTCGAGAAAAAATGGTCTAAATTTGTTTTTTGTATGGAGGATTAAACATCTTATTTTATATCTTAAAATGTATTAAAGTTTTAAATTTGTGGTTTAGATACAGTACAGTCCCCATCATTCGCCACTAAGAAAAAAATAAAACAACCGCGGTCACTTGCGTACTTACGAGAGTAATAAGACAGACAAGTTTGCATATTTTTTTCATCAAAATAACTGAAGTTCATCGTTTTTCTTTTTCTTCGTTCATGTCTTATATTATTTTAGTGTAATTTAGCCTGTAATTAATTATCTCTGCCTGTAATTAATTGTATTATCGATACTTTTTACTGATTTGTGGGATCAATTTGAAATGAATGTTCTTTAGGCAATGTTTAATAAATGTACATTGTTACTGTAAATAAGTCATAAATAATAGGGTTGTATTACTTATTTAAGCTCGCAACAAATGAATCATCAAATAGGTACTTATAATAGAAAATATTGTGATATTGCAAAAACAAAATATTACTCAGATTTAATAGAAGTTTAACCAAACCACACTAGGCCAGCGTGGTCGACTAAGACCTAATCTCTCTAAATCAGGGTAAGCTCCAGCCCCTCGGTGGGGACGTATATGAGCTGTTGATGATGAATAGAAGATTTACACATTTCTACTCAAAACTTAAAAAATTGTATAGTCTGAGTTAGTTCTAAATTCAAAACGAGTATAAAATAATAAGTATAGTTTTTTGTACGACGCTGTAGTAAGCGCTATTCCAGGTGAAATATCCCAGGAAGACCATATAAAGTTAACACAAGAAACTCATCACGATTTACTCCCTGAGACAATTCAGCTATTACAAGTAGACTCTGAAAGTTATGTCTTTGAAGAAGAAGAGACCACAGTGACGGAATTTGAAAATTTGCCAGACTCACTCGAGATAATGGGTTCAGGAATGTAGGTAGAAACAGCCTTCTCTCAGGACTACCACAAAACAGTCTTTTTCAGGGCTACCACTAAACATTCCTTTTCAGGGTTAAAATAAAACCGCCCTTTTTAGGCCTACAACATAATAATATGTTTTGAGTGGACTAAACGATCTGTTTTTGCAAAAGCAAAACCATTTTTTATTATATACTTAGGTACTTGATGACTTATCTTTTGCTCACTTAAAAAGGTAACACAACCTTATTATGACTTATACACACTAATATCGCACATGCAACAAAAAATGGCTAAAACAATCCACTTCAATTTAATTCATCCCACAAATCAGAAAATGTATCTATCTATAATACCATTAATTACAGGCAGAGGTAATTAATTACGGGCTAAATTACATTAAAATAATATAAGATATAATACAAAAGATGAACTTCAGTTATTTTTAAGATAAAAATATACAAACTTGGCTGCCTTTTAAGTCGTAAGGCTGCAGGTGACCGCTGTTGTTTTATTTTTTTCTTGATGGGGAATGACGGGGACTGTACTGTACGTGGGGCATAGTGAAAGTCTCTGGATCTGGCCACTTGCAATAAATGAATGAAAAAACAATTAGAATTCGAAAATGGTTTTTTTTTGTACTTACATGTTACTTTTTAATTTGCAAGACTATCATTTGTTTTTTCATTGTGAAGTCTTTTCGAAAATTGTTTGTCGCTATCAAAATGAACTTAACTCGTATATATTTTCGTTCAATTATTTTTTATGATTTTCGTTGTGGCTTACGTCAACAAGAGAGTCACCAGAGACTTCTATTGGCATATGGTGATGAAGCACCATGTCGCAGCTCTGTGTATACGTGGTTTGGAGAATTTAGACGTGGATGTGATCATCTCGATGACGAGGTACCATGACGGTCGGCCGGCGACTGCGGTTACAGACAGAGTTTAATATTGACATCGTACGACAACTTATTGAAACTGACAAAAAAAATACTTGCCAGCAATTTTGTTCTTTGTTACACATTGGAATGAGCCTAGTGCAAAACATTTTACATGTGCATCTGAAGGTTCGGAAGCTTTGCACTCGATGGATACCACATGACTTAACGGAGGACCAGATACGACTGCGCGTCCGGTAGTGGTGCCGTAAAATTAAAAAAAAAGTTTAACGGAGAACAGTCATTGGCTGTCTACCTATAGGTATATAATATCGTGACAGGTGACGAAGCTTGGGTGTACTGCTTTGTATCCGTAAATAAAAGCCAGTCGGCAGAGTGGGTCTTTTGAAGATTTGCCGACGAAAGTTAAGAAATGTCGAAGCATTGGTTAAAAAATTGTTGCTTCTTTTTTCGGCAAATCAGGACATTACACAGTGACGTTTGAAGATCAAAGGACAGTGACTGCAGATTGGTACGTCAACGCTTGCTTGCTTGCGTAGAAAAAGTTTACGAAAAGCGTCTTCGAGAATGTCCACCTTCACGATGATAACGCATCCTCACATTCCGCTAAGGTAACAGAAGCCTATTTGAAAGCTTCAAATGTGGAACTGATGACGCATCCGCCTTACAGCCCGGACCGCGCACCCTGCGACTTCTTTTTGTTTCCAAAAATTAAAGACAAACTTAGAGGCACATGTTTTACGAGCCCTGAATCGGCGGTGAATGCGTTCCATGATGCTATTGAAGAAGTCTAAAAAAGACTGGTCCATCTGTTGTGTACAGTGGTTTCAGCGAATGCAAAAATGCATTAAATGCGAAGGGAATATACTTTGAAAAACAATAAATGTATTGAAGTCTTATATTCGGCATTTCTCCACTAAATGGAAAATCGCTGTCCCAAGCTAATTTTATGTAATAAATCTTAAAATTTATCAGTTTTTTGTATCAATATCGACATAGTATTGAGTATTCTTGGCACGCCACAGCTTATTTAGTAATTTAAAAATGGAATATTCGAATAAATGAACCTCAAACCTCTCAAAACACAGTCTCCTGGTACGTCCCTTTTCCAGAATTACAAATCTTGTTACAAATATTTATTTTTTTGCCGTTGATAATTGAATAAAAAATATGCAAATACATTAACAAAAACAGTAAGCTTGTTTAAACATCACAATTATATTTTTACAATAAATTTTTGATCAAGATAATGTTAATGTGCGAATGCTGTCCGCAAATTATTAAAACAGTCCCCTGTTAAAACTTTAAAACCGTGCAAAAGTTAAATTTAGTTTTGGTGCGAAGCATTTAGATTGAGAAACGGTACGCAATCGGTGTGAAGTTCGTTCGGTTGTGTAGCTAAGCGGGCAACCACCACACCATTTTGTTTAGTGCTACTACTGCGTCAGCTGGTGAACCACGCGTCTCGCCGTTAGTGAAAACAGTCCACTGGTAAGCCTTTTTTTACTATTTTAAGAGTTAATAACGACAATTTGTTTAAAATAATTGATCATCTAGTATGTAGCCACATCTGTTTCATTTATCTGAATATTTTTAAAAGATATTGTTTTATTAAGTATTAATGTAAAAATGACAGTCCCCTGGCCAACAGTCCCCTGTCATTTCACAGTACAATGAAACATTTGGGAATAAAATTTCTGCGAAAAGACAAGATAGTATATTTTTAACAATTATAAAGACTGACTTTAGTGTCATACAATTTGTCTTAAAAATACTATTAAACTAAGAAGTTGATTTTGTTAAGTTTAACGCAACTGTCATTAGGCTTAAGAAAAGTCACTATAATAAGTAAGATTTGTTTTAATACTGTTGATTTATTTAAAAAATATACATATTTAAGAATGGCTAAGAAAAATAAAGACTTTGAAACAAAAATACTAATTGTTTTGTCCATAAAACATTTCCCTTGATGGTTACAACAGTCCCCTGTCACGGTTTTGCAAAAAATCGTTAATAACTCAAAAATCAAGATGAAAATGTGTGGGCTTTTTTTAAGATATATATTGAATTTACTATTGCCCTTCATTTTATTAACAAACATTCTCAACATTTAATAAAATTACTTCAGGACAGTCTTGTATGGACGAGTTTCCAAATAGCAGAGAAACACCCATTTATCAGAATTCAGAAACATTCAATACGCCCTAAGTATCCAAGCCACAAACTTAATACTTTAATACATTTTAAGATAAAAAATAAAACGTATATCCTCCATAAAAATAAAAACCAGAGCATTTTTTTTCTCGAAAAGTATGTACTTTACAAGAATGAAAGTTAACAGGAATGGTCATATCAATCGTATAAAAAAACCAGGTCGATATTCCACAGTTTGTTTCTATGATAACGATTTATTAAATCCAGCCTACTGTGTGGCGCATGGCGGCGGTGCAGGCGGCGCGGCGGCGGGAGCGAGAGGGGAATCCATATCTAGGCCCAACGCACACTGAGCGCGGCGCGACGAAGATACTGAGAAGTCAACAATTTAAATTAAACCCTAATCCCTATCTTATAAGGTTGAAAACACCAGGCGAAGATAAATAAGAACAAGCGGCGCACGCGGAGCCACGAGAGTCAGCGCGCGCGAACCTTATAAGATAGGGATTAGGGTTTAATTTAAATTGTTGACTTCTCAGTATCTTCGCCGCGCCTCACTCGGTGTGCGTTGGGCCCTAGAGTTTGTGCGACGCGCGAGTCGCGCGACGTTGCCATACTTACTTTGCAATGAACCAACCAACAAGCAACAATGAGTGTTAACCACAGATACGTGGGTTAACACTTTCATTCTGTTATAAAATCATTCTGTAACCAATAGTTTACGTTTTGCTGACACTATCCTCTATATTTACAGTGTTAAAAACCTTTGTGCGGGTTACTGTTTACGTCCCTGCTCACAAGAAGCTTGAGTTGGTCCAATTCTAACACCTTTAAGCACACGGCAACACTTCCCTGAAGGCCGATTTACACTTCAACAAGTAGCAAGTTGCAAGTTTTTCCTGTTGCCAAAGAAACACTCGCACGTGCGAAAATAGAAGTCAACAGGAAATAATATGCTTTTTGACAATAGCAAGATATAAAACTTTTGTTTTGACATCTTGCACTTGCAACTCGAACTTGCAACTTGTACTTGCAATTCGCACTGGCAACTCGCAGTTGCAACTTGCACTTGCAACTCGCACTTGCAACTCGCACTTGTACTTGTCAAAGTATAAACTGGCCTTTAGTCACCTTTTACAACACCCGGGAAAAGAGATTTGTGCAATTCTTATGCCGGTAACTATAGGTACAGTCGCCTGCAGAGAAATCTGACCCCCTGGCATAGCGTGGCATAGCGCATAGTATTCTAGGGGGGTCCGATTTCTCTGCAGGTGACTGTACATGGCGGCTCTTCCCTTAGTGGCCTTTTGCAACACCCATGCGAAAACAGGTTGTTCCAATTCTAACGCCGGTAACCACACGGTGCGGCTCTTCCCTTGGTCGCCTTTTGTGACACCTATGGGAAGGAGGGTTGATCCTATATACATGCAGGGAACCACACGGCCTCAGTAGTATTGTCTTAATAACGTAATCACGATCACCATAAGCCGTAATCATCGTAATGAAGTCCTATTGTATTAGGACCTTCAAAACTGTATAGATAGAAACATTAATGTGTTTCTATACAGCTTTGAATACGAGAAGACGAATTATATTGCTTCACCGTAGACATTGCAAAATAGAGCTTCAGGGTGGAGATAAATGGACTTAACTAATCACTGACTTCCAGTTCGGTTCAGGAGATATTATCTTACGTAATATTTTAGTCATCGCTTCGCTGTTTAATAAAGCAGAAAGCAAACAACAAAGCTAACAAATTGGCCATCTAAATGTGAGTCTAATACAAGTCTAATATATCAACAGCCCGTTACAGTCCACTGCTAGACTATGAGCCTCCTGCACTTAAGTGGAGAGT
Source organism: Carpatolechia fugitivella (assembly GCA_951230895.1). Lineage (NCBI taxonomy): Eukaryota > Metazoa > Arthropoda > Insecta > Lepidoptera > Gelechiidae > Carpatolechia > Carpatolechia fugitivella. The sequence continues at coordinate 13,776,047 of OX579648.1, read as the reverse complement.
TTTGCCATAATTCCTCGCTTGGCAGGCGGGTTGGAGATCGCAGATTGAAATGTTACTGTATCAGAGAGCGCTGCTGCCCGTTCCCTGTTCAATGTGTAGTCCCTAAGTCGCCTTTTACGACACCCACGGGAAGAGTAGGGGTTGGTGACAAATGTATTCTACTCTGCCGTCACCACACGGCAAGTCTAATATAAATAATTTAAATACAAGAACATTTTCGTTTATAAATAGAATCACGCTTTAGCCCTCTGCCTATATATAAGTATACTTCTATGCCCTAACGGGGCTTCACAATTGATAATTTTAACACCTTATATTTACTACGAGTACCTAGTGCCTAATTAATTGTGGTAATGCAATAAATAAATTTTGAATTTGAATTTATTCCTTTTTTGTTTTGCGAAATTAGTACTATTCATCTGGCGTCTCCTTAACATCATAGTCACAGGGTTTATTTTCCGATAGTGATTTTCTATGAGTTTGACAGGCGTGCGTGCGTAACGGAATCAAAATTCAAATACCCAAATAGCTTCCTCTGACTGAGATATTTTGTGTTATATAATAATACCATGGATTTTCGATAAAAGAAAGGAACGATGGAATCACAGATGAGTTTGGTCGGAGGTATGTATAATTTCTTTAAAATAAGTCTACAAAATACACGTATGTAAAGTTAACAATAAAGGTTTTCTTCATCAACAACGGCCCGTTACAGTCCACTGCTGGATTATGACCCTCCTCCACTTAAGTGGAGGGTTTTGCCATAATCTCCACGCTTGGAAGGCGGGTTGAAGATCACAGATTAAAAGGTTACTGTATCAGAGAGCGCTGCTGCCCGCTCCCTGTTCAATGTGCAGTCTCTAAGTCGCCTCTTACGACACCCACGGGAAGAGTAGGGGTTGGTTTTTCCTCCAGAACAAAGAAAACATATGTTACTGGAAGAAATAAAAGAAATAATAAGCACCAACTTGAATATAAATTGCTTGCTTGCTTATAAATCAGTCGCTTTCTTCACAGTGTAATGAAATTAAAGAAAGCTGAGAAAATTCTGTTTTCGAACGAAATTATTTATTTCTCCGTCCTACGCCGTCTCGCTAAATAGGTTGAAAGAAATATGAAACATTTTATGGCTGTAACATTGATACTTTTTCTGAAATGTAGATGGATATTAAACGTTGGAAGAGTAGGCTTCACAAACAATTCGAATTGGTGACTTTAAAAACTTATGTGATTCTAGCGGTCCGCCCGCGGCTACGCTCGCGTTATGTAAGATTTTCCCGTGGGAATACAAAATTTTCCTGTAAAAAGTATCTTATGTGTTAATTTAGGTTACAAATTATCTTCATTCCAAATTTCATCCAAATCCGTTCAGTAGTTTAGGCGTGAAAGCGGAACAAACATCCAATTATCTAAACATCCAAATATATTTTCACATTTATAATATAAGTGTGATTATTATATTTTTAACCAACAGGAAAATAAAAAATCAATTCTTATTTTTTTACTTTTTAAATATAATTTGCACTCTAACTTAATTCTAGCTTTAATATTTAATTTTAATGCTTTGAATACATCCCAAATGCTGTAAATTTTCAAAATAAATAAAAGTTACATGCTAATCTTTTCCAAAAATGCGCAGGTTTCATCTCGATGTTTCAATTCACCGAATACGCATTTTCTGTTAATCTGGATTTTCAAAATGTAGGTTAATACGACCTCTCGATCAGAATCCACCTAGCTTTCAAATCTTCAGATTAGTTGATACATAATTTTGTTGGTGTAGTAGCTGGAGCTGCTGCCTCCCGTCCGGCAGACGCGGGTTCTATCCCCACCACGTATCAATGTGTTCTTGAATCCATTTATGTATCGTACGTTTATTCATCACACAACACGTTAAACATCGTGATGAAACCTGCACACTCCTGCGAAGAAATTCAAAGGTTGTGTGTGAAGTCGACCAACCCGCACTGGGCCAGCGTGCATAGCCGACTAAGGCCTAATCACCCTAATTTAGGGTAGGCTAGAGCCCCTCAGTGTGGACGCATATGAGCTGTTGATGATGATATACGTTTATTCAATACACATTTAGGAAAAAATTCAAAAGTGTGTAAAGTCGATCGACGCTCTCTGGACCCGCGTTTCGACTAAAGCCTGATCGCTCAAATTCAGGGTAGGCTTGAGCCCTTCCTTGGGGACACGCATGATGATGATGAAGTATTTCTTAATAGATTACGTCTGTTAGAATATCTAATACTTTTTTAAGGAAGCAAGTAATATTTAATTTTTGGTCCATCTTGACAGAATCGTGAAGATATAACTAATATGAAAATCTTAAAGTACCAAATGGCTTACGCTTATATAAATTGAAGGACACGAAGGGAGGTAATAATCTGATATTCGATCCCAAGGGGCAAACTTGGCTAAACTTAATTATTTTCTCGTGTAACTTGATAAAACATTTCTCTTAGGTGTTGCTTAGCGAAATTTATTATTTACACCTTAGTAGATTTACACCAATGTCAAAGTCAAAGTCAAAATTATTTATTTCCATAGGATGTAATTACATCACTTAGATCCGTCATTACATTTTTTTGGGTGAGTTCACTAACACAATGGCGGAATAATAATGGAAATTGCCAAAATGAATATTTGAGAGTTTAATAAACATAATATTGTGGATTTTAAATCAAATTCCTAGTTACAAAACCTTGCCTAGTTTTATTTTAATTTATCCACCTGTATCTGCATCTAATAAAGCAATTATAAGCAAAAAGTGTTGTTTATATAGGCAAGTTTATTGCTTCCTATTTGTTTTACAACAACCTTTGTTCTGTACAAACTCCTTCACTTTCTCACCTTTTACTTTATAAACAAAGTAAAGTACATAGACAAAAGAACGACCGACTAAATAAGACTGCTGCTGGCAGGCACAAATATTAAGCGTTCGAAATAAATAGAAAACTTTTAAAATAAATATCTAAAATTATTCGTTCATAGAACCAACTCAGTCTCGCTGCACAGAATTGAAATCCCATTTCAAATATGCATAGATACAGGATGAAACAGTGTATTAAATTTTCGAGCTCTCGCGAAATATTATTAACAAAGTTTTCGTTTGGCAGATGCAGAAAACTTAAATACTGTATTCCAACTCTAAATAATTTGTCAGGTAGGTAGTTTTAGTACATATATTTCAACAATCGGTACTAATACTTAAAACACTACTATACACCAAACAGCGTTATCTATACTAAAATATTAAAAAGTGTTTGTACTGTTATCATATTTTCAAGATTAAAAGACTCGGAAATGGACTTAATATGTACAGATAAAAAAAAACATTTATATTAATTATATATTCCACTGACAAAAACCTATAAGTGCCACGTATAACAAAAAATATGGTAAGATTACATTTTAAATAAAATTAAAGTATGTCTATCTTCTCATCAATGCAATTAATACAAGAACTCGACGTTATCGGAACTTGACGCCAACGGAATAATTATTATCAATCGCTTACACAAATACTTTTAAAATTGTATCATTCTAAGTCATCCTGTACATTTAGCTTAATACAATGTACAAGTACTTTATACACATGCCGCGGAAAGTGGATTCCCGTGTTTGCTGCAGATATTTATTAAAAGGCTTTTATCCGATTTGTTGATCCTGTTTTACAACTGGCTACACAATTTCGTAGGTTCAATAAATTGGTTTTAAACTTTTTAGCTTTTTATTTTCACTTTAATTAAGTGCGATGGAATCTGTGAACTCGCCGAAACTTTCAAATTTGTATGTGATGTAGACTTATTATGTTATATACGCACTTATATTAGACACTTTTGATGTGTGTTTAGAACACGAATCGAAAAATTTTACTTAATAAGTTAATAACATAATGATGATCTTTCCGACGTTATCGGCCATGACGACCACTTAAACTCCTAGTCAGACTACAGCGCACTATAACGATAGTGGAGCCAACTCTAAGAGGAATGACACAACGGTATATATGTCACCGTAAGGTTGTGAATGCCGTTAGTATATAATCTTACTCGCGATATTATAAACTTACGGAAAATTGTGAACTGAAACCAACCATTTACAATATCACGTATTATTTCTCGTTAGTTTATAATCTTACGATGTCAAACCGTCAGAAGAATACGTGTGTATGTGTTATGCAATAAGGTGTTACTTACTTACGTGTCATCAATTGTCAATTGTCAAAACGGGCTGGTTTCCGCAACTCGACGTCTAATGCGCCTATTTTGCATGTAGGTGGGAATGCAGTGTCATCAAACATAAGAAGTCATAATAAGAAGTCTTATGTTTGATACATAAGAAGCAGAGACTTGCGCAAAATAATACTTCCCACAAAAATATCGTAAAGGTTGCAAATGTAAGAAAATCCGACCATAGCCTTTATCAATTCAGGCTTGACGTAGTCGGTGCTACGATAGTGCTACGCCGAGCTGCTACGCGCTACGCGAACTCTACTTACTGGTGCTTTTAGTCAAATATGTGTGATAAATGTTACACCTCTTAGTAAACATGCTAACGAAAACTAATATGAAAAAGAAAAATCGCAGGTGTTTTGTAAAAACCTATTTCATAAACAACGTAATACAATATTTTGTTGATTATAATTTATACGACACCTAATAGAAAGCTATTGCCGGTAAAATCCCCAAAAACTAAAACAGCAAACCAACACCCAAATTATCTTGACAAAGTACTATTTTAAGTCCACTCCATGACCTCTAAAGATACCTTGCACGTTTTAAGTGTAAAGTCTGAGATAAATGCACTTTTTGAATGTTTGAAGCCGGCGGCGGCGGCGGCAGCGGCGCGGGGGCAGCAGCGGCGAGATTGCGCTCGCTCATATTCTGTTCATCTCGAGGTCGCACGGCACGTATGGTGCAAGTAAAAAAAACGTGACAAAAAGTTAAAGATTTAAAAACAACGCGATGAGAGAAAATTATATGTCACCAAGAATCAATTTAAAAAGCGCAGTATAGGCCAATTGTACAACTCCGGCAGCGTGCGTCGTGCTAAAATTGCCGAATGTAAACAATTAATGGACAAATAATTAATTTAAATTTTTGAGCGGAAAAATAACAGACATATCAATTACTCGTATTTTTAGCCAAATTTACCGACTCAAAATAATCCCATATTTTCAATCCGACTTTACAAAAGTTGTATCCCACGTGAGTTACACCAAAAATGCAAAACTTGTATAAATGTTTTTTCATGTTTATTACATTCTTAAGTACCACACTTTTACACTGATGATAGTAAATGGAACAAACTCAAGTTCAATGTATAAATCCAGATTAAAAACTGCGGATAAGTATTATTTTGTGTGCAGAAACTTAATATGAAATAGCCATGAGCATAGTCATTCAAAGCAAAAGTGAATAGGTATTTTCTGTCTAGTTAAACATGTTTCACCTTCGATACCCTTGACACTTTGAAATCAATTAAGAAAATAAGTTAAACCTATTGTTTATATTTTTTTATCTAATATTTTTAGTTTTGATTCAGACGTATGCTCGGTCGGTCGTATGTAACCGCATGTCGTCGTCATTGCGCTATTTATTTAACCATTTATTGTACACATTAAACAAGAAAATGACAATAACACAAAGAAAAACGACACAACAGGCCTACTTATTTCTAAAGAAATATCTTCCAGCAGACTTACATCATCTCCACAAGATTTTAATCCGTTGTATTATACAATATAGCAAAATAACGCAAAACCTGGTGGTAGGTCAGCTCATGAATATGAATAAATTTTATTCCACAACTTTAACAAATTCGCACATACAAACTCTTCCATACAAACTGATCAGCTGCTCGAGCCAATTTGTATGAGAGTTTTTTTGCGAATTTTAAAAAGTTGGGGATCAAAAGTTGTTCAGTTTCATGGGCCGCGTTACCACCACACCCGAGAGTTTTTGTGTTATTTCGGTAACACGTTGTATAACTTAAAGTTTAAGATGAACTATCGCTACCCGCTCTCACCCGCCACCGCCACCCATATCGCAAGCCGCATGAATACGGGAGCCGCTTCATTCCCTGCCAAAGAAAAGTCTAGTTACACGCAGCCTTTCAAATGGAAAATTTAATGGCCGCCTCTTTGGACTCAATGTGGTTTTGGAGCACGTAACGGTCGCCGAGGTTACTTCGTGGCGATTTTGAAACTTGACAACCACAGCTTAATTTAAAACATCTTTAACTGTTTTTCTAGTGTAACAGAGAATATAACTTTGTTTATGCTTTGAAACCTATGTTAAGCCGTTTGATCAAACCAAATTACAAATTATTATGTTTACGAAATAAATATAACAACATAACACTTTCGGTTACAGTAGCATAGAATAACTAATAGTAGCTACAGTTGTATGTAAATAAAGATACTTCATAATTTCTGCTTACTGCTTTTGTTTAATCAACAGTAATACTATAAATGAGTGGATTTTAACTCTCAAGATAGATTTTTCAAAGACAATTTAAACATTCCCGGTCCCAGTAAATAACGATACAATTTTAACCATGTTGCTCTTATTTCTTGGAAATTAATTTGTAAAACAGCTACCCACGTTTTATAAATTGCTTTTGCACTTTACTAGACGAGAATTCCGAGATAGCTTTCAGCTATGCACTTGCATTTGCGGAGGTATCTGAGGTATTTAAAACAGTCCGAGTCCAACCAACTGTATGACTCATTCTAGTATAATTTATATTTCTTGTTTGAAAATATTTGAACAGGTTATTAGTAGGTTTTGATAATAAAAGCATATTCAAAATCGTATTCTAAATACTTGTCAGGTCAGAAGTATTGTCACACAGTAAAAACTTTTCTTTTAGAATGCTGGCCACAAAAAAGTTTATTGAATTCGAATTTCGAATTGTTCATGAAAATAAAAATGTATACTTTTTAGAATTTTACTCATTTTTAAATATGGAGTGGACGCTTAAAGAAGACCGTGTTGCAGTTATTGCGTTGCATCGTTGCGGTTACGCGCCAATTCAAATTTTTGACATACTGAAAAATTTGAATATAACCAAAAGATTCGTTTATCGTACCATCAAACGATACAATGAAGACTCTAGTGTAGATGACAGGTCAAGAAGTGGTCGCCCTCGGTCTGTTAGGACTCCAGCAGTGATAAAAGCTGTGAAGGCGCGAATTCAAAGAAATCCCAAACGTAAGCAGAAACTGTTGGCCCTTCAGATGGGATTAAGCAGAACCACGGTGAAAAGGGTGTTAAATGAAGACTTAGGGCTTCGGGCATATCGAAGAAAAACAGGACATCATTTGAATGCTCGTCTAATGGACCTGAGACTGAAGAGATGCCGCGCTTTGTTGAAGCGGTACGCGGGAAAAAAATATCGGGAAATTCTTTTTTCGGATGAAAAAATTTTTACCGTAGAAGAGAGCTACAACAAACAAAATGATAAGGTGTACGCACACAGTAGTGAAGAAGCGAGCAACCGTATTCCGCGTGTCCAACGAGGTCATTTTCCATCCTCGCTCATGGTATGGTTGGGAGTGTCTTATTGGGGCTTAACAGAGGTACATTTTTGTGAGAAAGGTGTAAAAACGAATGCAGTTGTGTATCAAAATACAGTCCTGACAAACCTTGTGGAACCTGTTTCTCATACCATGTTCAATAACAGGCACTGGGTATTCCAACAAGATTCGGCGCCAGCTCATAGAGCGAAGAGCACACAAGACTGGCTGGCGGCGCGTGAAATCGACTTCATCCGGCACGAAGACTGGCCCTCCTCCAGTCCAGATTTGAATCCGCTAGATTACAAGATATGGCAACACTTGGAGGAAAAGGCGTGCTCAAAGCCTCATCCCAATTTGGAGTCACTCAAGACATCCTTGATTAAGGCAGCCGCCGATATTGACATGGACCTCGTTCGTGCTGCGATAGACGACTGGCCGCGCAGATTGAAGGCCTGTATTCAAAATCACGGAGGTCATTTTGAATAAACTTTAGTGTCATAAGAATCTATGTTTTGTTAAGTTCATTTTGGTATATAAATGGTTACATAATGAATAAACTGGTTTCAATTATTTTATATTAAACATGTGACAGAATTTATGACCTGACTAGGTACTTGTATGTTTGCTACATAACTTTGATTTAGAACTGAAATTAAAACATTTTCGGCTTCGAATAAAGCAATTTAAATATAGATTATTCAATTATTTCAATTTTATTTTAGATATAGTATCCTATCCTGCTTATCGTGCTGAATATAAATAAAAAATAATAAAAATTACATAAAGAAATACCACAACTGTACTAAGATCAAAAACCAAACGTATGTTATCATTGTACAATCTTTTTGTTTGTGTTATACAAATTAAACTTCAACGAAGCTTTTCTCTGTACCACTATTAATAAACATTATACTATAATCCATGTAACAAAGGCTTGTTGTAACTTTAAAACTATACAATAATAACTAAGTAATATTGTTAAATTTGTGAATGAATATGCAGAACACATAATATAACATGACAAATAGCTGTTCTTAACGTCCTCGTCATGTGAGCTACGCTCGCGGAATACTTTGTCATATCCGAGACACACAGCTTAGAAAATCAATGAACAAATGAATGAAAAAATTAAAAACATAGTGTGAAATCTCTGCAACGTCACACTGCACGCAGGTGTGCAGCTAAACTTATTTATAATAGGTACTTTATTATATAGCTAATATCCAAGGATGGTCTAAGTAAATAATTTGTTTAGAGTAGTAACTGATCAGCCTATCCAAAGAGCATTATAACCATCTAAAAATTTAAACACGACTGCGCTGCCAATAAAAAATATAGCCAGTATAACTCGAGCTATTTTAAGAATTCTATCTAACGATATCCCGTAGAGACCGGACTACTTTTCTTTTTAATTTTATAAATCCAAACTTCTTAGTTTCTGCTATCGAACACTAATATAATTTTTGCTCTATCTTTAAAATTGACTGAGTTATAAAGGTTTGAAATTCAAGATTAGACAGAGAGGCACATACCCACTTGTGACCTCATTTGTTAGTAACGCCATATAATCTCCATACAAAAAATAGTTTTTATAAGAGACAGACATATTGAAACCTTAAAAAAATCACTGTAAATATTTTTTTCAATTGATTTTGTTTTTTTCTTCGCGATCTATATTTTAAAAGTAATTAATAAAATATGGTAAATTTAGGAACAGTCCGATCCCCTTTGTTCAGGCTTTTAGAAGTTATGGTTGAATAAAGAAACCCACATATCACATTCATACATACTTGAGGTACATAAATACACGAACCCTGTACTCCTTACACTCCTTTTTTGGGCAGTCGTGTATAAACATACGGCTCTCATCATTACGGAGTCTCTAAGTTTGAAACCTGGTGGTCAAACTAAAATTGATTTACGAGAACTGTCTCATAAAGTCTGTCACGAGACAGTTCTCGTAATGATGAAAGCCGTATCTATGCAGCCTTAGTCGTACCCAGTTAGGTTACTGAAGCTGAATCACGAAGTTGATTTCATGCTACCCCTTGTATGCGGCTGTCAAGACGTAGTGAAGTGACGGCGACGAAATATAGCTTTTGGTTTTTACCAGTATTGTGTCTCTCCTCTCATAAGCTACAAAGGGGCTTTTACAAAATTAGAGAGACGCGCTCATTGCGGGAATTAACCCACGATGCTTATCGAGTTTTGGACGAACAGATAAGGATAATACGTGAATTTCATTTTGGCGCCCAAATTATAATTTAACTCTTCATGCGTGTAATTTTATTACAGAGTGATAATTTGGTGCTGGAAATAAATTACTTGATTAATTCGCGAAGGCCTGGAAAACAACAACGAGTTAAAATTTTACAAAATGTTTTGAAAATGCGCTTGTGTACGCTCGGCAGATGGGCAAAATCGATGAAATTGGTATTATTTCGCTTTCATTTTATAATATTAAAAATGTTAACTATATGTAACTAAAACTTTTTTTATTTAGCGCAACGTACGAGACAGCACCTTATAACGGCTTTCTCTGATTCTTGAATGAAAAGTTATTGGGCAAAAATAATAATCTGTGACGTGCGTGAGCGAACAGCGTCCTCGTTCTTGCTCTAAAGTTTTTTTTTTTTATCCATGGGATGGCATAAATTGACTGTTTATAAATAGTTAGTTTCTATGGTCCATAGTAGTATCGAGTTTTGAATGAAAAAAAAAACAAGTGAGGTAGAAAATTAGAAATGGTATCATGGTATCTAAAACATTTTTTTATTTTTGTAAAATCTAACTTTTTCAGATGGTCTAAAATAACATCTCAATACAAAATTGTATCCTAATTGTTAGATTCTTTTTGAATAAAACGATACATGAATGGCTTTTATAAGACCCTTGCACATTGCATCAGAAATAATTATAGTTGAGGTAACTATAATTATTTCTGATGCAATGTACATTTATGCCAGGTGGACTGATGACCTGAGGAAGGTCGCTGGTGGCGGCTGGATGAGGAAAGCGGGTGATCGTGCGCTTTGGCATACCCTTGGGGAGGCCTACGTCTAGCACTAGGCTGATTGGACTGCAATAGGCTGATTGACTGATTGATTGATTGATTGTACATTTATTTGCGGACGGACGGACGACACTTTGATCAAACACAAGGAATTTCTATCTGTTCGAGCTGAGAGAGTCGAAGTGATCGCCATGACCGAAAACGGTCGGAAGGATCATCATCATCATCATCATAATTTTAATTCTCGATTTCTTCTGTAACTTTATCATCTTACGTTTATGCACACACAACTAACTTTACTGTATGAATTCCGTAACTTATTTGAAAATTTGACTTTTGTAGTTTGTTAAGCCACACCACATTCTAGCTGCGCTTGATGCATTTCGGCTGCAGGTCCGCGTCAAGTCGTGTCAAGCCGGTCTTTGACATGTAAATCGGCGAGCAAACACGCACGTCAAACGCTGTTAGCTGCTAGGCGACAAGCGTTCGTGTCCTGACACAGCCACGCTTTGATTGGGTTCATGTCATCGATGGGCCCCTGTTGAATTTCAATGAGGTTTCGAAAGTGGGCCGAAGCATTTGCCATGTCAGTTTGGTACCCTAATTATTTAGTACTAGATTTGATTTGGCTCATAAAAAGTTGCCAAAAACGAGAAATATTAAAAAGTATAGACACGAATGAGGCGCTATTTTTCTATATCAAATATCACTGAACAAAACCATTGCTGTTCTCTTCTCATTCTAAGTGAAGTTTTTTTTTTCTTTCATCGTGTGACGACTGGTGCCATCTATTGTCGAGAGTTTCTAAACCGCACGAAGGACCTCTGAAATGGCTTTTACGACTACCACCAAGGCAGTAAAACGGGACCTACAGTTTAAGGTGCCATCCGAAGCACCGAGCAAGTGATAATCTGGTTAGAAAAGATCTGTACACGAATTTTAAATTCAGTGTTACTGGCCGGAATACAAACCCAGGACCTTTGAAATGAAAGGCAATCCTTATACCGACTAGGCTATCACTGCTTTTTACAGTAAAGTGATCTATAAGTATCTTTGTTTTTATAACGTACTACGCAGCTTCGCTCGCGTTGTGTAATATTTTCCCGTGGGAATAAAACTTTTCCCGTAGAAAGTATCCTATGTGAATCCAGGTTACAAACTAGGTATCTCTATTCCAAATTTTATCTAATCCATTAAGTATTTTAAACGTGAAGGCGGAACAAACATCCAAAAATCCAAACATCCAAATATACTTATTTTCACATTTATAATATTTGTGTGATGTGATGTGTAATAAAGATCCTTCTAGTTTAAACATTTAGGTAGGTAGGTGTAGGTGGGGTTTGGGTAGGAGTTTTTATGTTAACATCTACTTAAGTAAAAAGAACCTTGCCTGACCACTTTGGTAGAAATAGCGATTCGGTTAGTTAGAGAAAAAAAAGAACGTTGCAAATAACTTCAGACACGTTTCTTGTCTAATAAGAGTGTCGTTATAAAAGTTGCGCTTACACATCAAAAGTTTAAAGCGTAGTTCGCGATCTCTGTTTACCAGTTGCGATTTATTCTCATTATTGGAAAACTGTCGAAGATCCGACTTCGACGCTAGTCTCAATCGTCGACATGACAGTTCTGTTTTATCTACATTTATGGCGCTGAAGCGTGCGTTGAACCAATAATTGCGAAAAGAAATAAGTTTTTTGCGTTTATAGTTCTTTTTCTTTTTTTTTTGCGTGGTTCATTTTCTCGTGATTTTTTACTAAGGTCGCTGCTTCTCTTCTAAGAGGCACTGGTAATGTTCAATTCCCACCATGTACTAATGGTGTAAAATTAATAAGAACTGTGATATTATGGTCACTTAAACAGTGCGCGTGTCAATTATAATTTAATTTAAATAAAAAAAACAAACAAACAAACAATAATAAATAAATAATAACCAACACTGTATAGGACCTACCAGCAAAATATGCTGCCTTTCCTTAATATAATAATAATGTTAATAATAATAATGTTGGATGTTTGTTCCGCCTTCACGTTTAAAATACTTATTTAAAGGTGAACTGAAGAAGTTTCCCCATATAATGTCAGATGATGATGTCAGAAGTTCAGATGATGATGGTGAATGAAAGAAACATTATGAGGAAACCTGCACACACCTGCGAAGAAATTCAAAGTTTGTGTGTGAAGTCGCCCAACTAAAGCCTGATCATCATGATTCAGAGCAAATTCAAAGTAAGTTCGAGTTTTTCGCGGGGAACAGAGACAGCAACTGAGTTGACAGCAAGGATTTAGTTAGTGACTTGATAATACTTAGTTCATAAGTATAAAATAAACCAGCTTTTCACTGAAATTAAGCATTTTATTTTCCAGCACTAAACGTGAACATGTTCAAAAGTTTTTCTTCCGGCCCCAATAATTCAATAACACGAAAATCGTGTCAAAATACAACTAGGGCCAAATTACCTGAAAGGTATTTAGGCACACAATTAAGTTTCTAATACTTTCTTTATTTTGTTAAGTCTACGAACATTCGCGTGATCTTAATACCTTCGTGTCAAGGTTAATGTAGGTACAAATAACCAAATTTTATTGTTTTGTAATTAATTTGTTAATCTGATTCACATTACAGTTTCTTGGTTAACAGATCGTCAGTGTGGGTGTTATTTATGTTAAAAAGAAGAAATCGCTCCTCTGCTAGACAAATTCTTTGTCCGATTATTGGCGCTATAAAAAAATTACAAATTGATTTTAATTGATCACTGGAAACTTAAACAAACTTTTCATTTCGGAGAAAAAAAAGCAAGATGGGTCAGACAACTAATCATAAAATTGAAAAATAATTACAATAATCAAATCACCGGCCTGTTACAGTCCACTGCTGGACTATGAGCCTCCACTTAAGTGGAGGGTTTTGCCATAATCTCCACGCTTGGCAGGCGGGTTGGAGATCGCAGATTAAAAGGTTACTGTATCAGAGAGCGCTGCTGCCCGTTCCCTGTTCAATGTGTAGTCCCTAAGTCGCCTCTTAAGACACCCACGGGAAGAGTAGGGGTTGGTGACAAATGTATTCTGCTCTGTCGTCACCACACGGCGGCAATTACAATAATGATTATGTCTATTGTAAACAACAGGAATGCAATAAATGATTTATGGTACAACTAGTACCAATTTGTGAGATTGTAATTCGTTAATTCATCATCATCATCAACAGCTCATAAACGTCTCTACCGGGGAGGGATTCGTTGATTGCGAGAGTTAAAATGTTAAAATTCTTTTGATCAAAAACAAGCATTCAAGCCAATTCCAATCTACGTATTTATTTTCTCCCCGAGCCGCATTGTCAGTTTCACAGAAGATCAACAAATGCATTTAACGACTTACAATTACTTATTGGCTTGGATAGAGGGATAGAGGCTTAAACTGTTTAAACTAACCAATAAATCCGGTCAGCCAATCCTCTAACTAAACAAGATGTCGACGGGGCGCAGTGAAATGTTGTCAGCTTGACAAAACAGCTGCGGTTTACGCCCTTTGCTAAGCTGAGGTTTGCACAGAAACTCACCAGTGTAACTAGAGCCGCTTATAGTAATAGTGCCCCTAAATTTGTAACCTGCCTTTTAGGGTTTCATTGTCAAGGAACCCGTATAGTTTCGCTATGTCCTGTCTGTCCATCCGCGGCTTAGCTAAGAGACTCTTAGAAAGCTGTAAACACTTTTAGGTTTTCGCGGTTGTGAATCGTGGTTATAACCCGGTAGATATGTGTGTTAGAAAGCTGTTATTTGACACGGATATACATATTAATCATGCATAAAACGTCACGTAGGCTTTACAGGTAATAGAATAATAGACCATATTGTACAAGTATGAAATTCGGTACAAAATCATAGATAAATATTTTGATGAATATTATCGGTCTTAAACAGGTACCTAAGTAGCATTGGACAACTACGGAACCCTACATTTTGCGTGACCCAACACGTGCTTGGCCGGTTATTTTGTTTTGTCTTACGACAGACTGAAAGTCACCGTTGATAACTGACATGACAACAGATAAAAGCAGTGCGACACGTCTTTGGCTGTCATGTCGTCACTGATGTTGTCGGACATCTCTCCCTTGCGCACGCTTTTTGCTTAAATTTTTGATAAAATACGTAACTTTGTACGCTATTATTATATATACAGACGCAGAAATCTACTTTATTTTATACTATGTACAAAAAAGTCAATGGGCAGATTTATTTATTTATTTATTATTAGTGACACTTCACAGCACATAAACATATCTTAAATAAGTGACATTAAAATTATACATAGCCAATAACGAAGATCACATATTACATTTTATCAAGGGTAGGGAGAATTTTTTTTTTAATTGATACAAAAAAAGGGGGACCTTTATAAAGTTAATTCTATATAAAACTGATAGTAATATATACATACTTAGTAATACATAGTAATATGTTTCGGGGTGTGGGGGGTAAGTATAAAGGTACGTGCTGTGTATGTGGAGGGTGATTGTGTAGTGAGTGTAAGGATGGAAGAGAGGGAGGCCAGCCCTACGCAGATGAATGCTTGGGATCGGAAGTCCACTAGCCTCTCTCCCCTCCATCATGTGGGGGTGTCTGTGTGTGTGTGTATGGAACAAAGGAGAGAAACTGTTGAGTGGATGAAAAATGGATGGATGAAAAAATAAAAACATCATTATTCAACTTTTCCGCAGTATTTATTATTATATTTTTACAATAGCAAACAACGACGTGAATTGTATGCGGGCTGGTCCAATTACCAACATGAATCACGATACCCCTTTTTACTTTTGTTCCGTAGTCGAGAGGTCTAAATTGAATGGATAGAGTGGGCTAATGCCGTACACCCTGTTGGCAATTTGCATGGAAATTGGACACAACACTAGATACCTAATACAAACGTAGCATAGCGAGTCGGACACGTGGCGCTGTAATTGCTTGGACAACGAGAATAATTAATTTGTATAAAATTAAAGTTGCGTGTCAAAGTTCATCAAACTATCAAAAATCTTAATCAAAGCACGAAATTAAAATTTTATTGATATTGAATTAAAAGATATTCATACTGACGTAATCTGGTAAAAAGTAGCAGTAGTGGATTATACTCGTATAAGTAAGTTGTTACATTTCTGCTTGATTTTCCGTCCTTACCACAAAACTGTTTACATATAATTGAAATTGAATTATATAACGAACTTACCTGTTACATTATATATTAATTGAGCTGTTCAATTCTGAAACGAAAATAATGATCGTGTGAATTGAGAAATGAAGGATAATAAAATATTCAGGGCGCACAGTTGTGCACGTGAAGGATTCACGCGCGATCTGAATGCAGCTCAAATATATAATATATAGGTATATCAGGCAACTATGACCACAAATGCAATCAGATCGCGTGCGGACAGTAAATATACTCACCGGCACATCTAACAGCCCACCCTTTTATTTCGGGTTAAAACTACGCTTATTGTTATACATTACAATGGATTTATTGATAATTTTACGATAAATTAAACACACTTAAATAAACGTTAAATTAACTAATTTTTAACTTACATCAGGCTGTAACTATTATAATTATAAAGAATCACGAGTATTCCCTTAAATGAAGGGTGGGCGGTTAGTTGTGCCGGTGAGCAGTTATTCTAGTAGTAAATTTTACCAAAAAGACTTCACTTTGAATTTTCTTTCTGGGTCGGGATATGAATTAGACAAAAATGAAAAAATAACCATTCTGCATACTGTTCTAAAGGATCAATCATAACGATTATGTTTTCCGAAGTACTAGCTCAGTGTCTTAAATGAATAGTTATTTTTTTAATCACAGTGAAGTTTATTTTCATTCCCTTTCTTCAAGACCTCCTTTTAGTAAAGGTACTTATCCAATATTTACAGTACTTTTTTTTTCTTCTTCCTAACTAATGGCTACACATCTTATATAGACGTATTTTGCCAGTGTCGAGTGACATTTGTAGGTTTAAGATCCTTGGATGATTGTTCGGTGAATTGGGCTCAGTAATGATTATAAGATTGTTTGGATTTCGCATGCCTTTGAGTGCGCTAAAATCGATTTAAGCGCGTCTCGGAACGCAGGGATAGGTTTTCATACAATTTTGGAACGCACCCTAAAAAACATAACCTAAAAGTTTGTTTATTGTTTTGGTTGCTTATTAAAAGTATTATGATGAAATACAGTAATTAAATCGCAACTTATAGAATTATATCGAAAATAAGAGAACTCTTGTACATTTTTAAGTACCAATATTTAGGTAATACATAAATAGTTAATGATTTCCTTGCCGGAACAGGTGAAAAATAATGTGTTGGGTTTGAGAGAAATCTAATTCTCACCTCGAACCTTAGAATCCCTCGCGAGCTTCAGGAGTCTATTTTTATACTCCTTCGCATGCTCTGGATTCAATAACAGTTCTCTGAGGAAAAATCAACATTCCTCTCTTACCTAACAAATAACTACTTAATTACTTTTCCAGCATGTGACACAGTCGTACGACGCCGCTGTATAATAAAAGAAACTGACTAGTTACTGAAACGAAACCCCAGTGGACACGAGAAGTAACAAGAATCACGTTTTCCTAGAAACGTGTTTTCTGTAATAAAGTTAGAGTCACAGAACAAAATATAGTGTTGTAAGAAAATCAATATCGAATAGTAAAAAAGCATCGACCAATTAAAAGGTAAAAGTGAACCATCACGTTATTTGCATAGCTGGAGTGTTCACCGTTACCAACAAACAAAGACAGCATGTACTATTGCATTCACGTATGAAGTTAGAAATGGAAATGTATAATATTTTTTTGTATTTTAGTTAGAACCGTTTAGGATCAGGATACAGACAGCAGCGGTTTTTTTTTTATTTTTTTATACTCCGCGACTTAGGGACTACACATTAAACAGGGAACGGACAGCAGCGCTCTCTGATACAGTAACCTTTTAATCGGCGATCTCCAACCCGCCTGCCAAGCGTGGAGGTTATGGCAAAATCCTCCACTTAAGTGGAGGAGGCTTATAGTCCAGCAGTGGACTGTAACGGGCCGTTGATTTGATTTGAAACAGGGTAAATATGACCTGGATCTATGTTTTAGGTACACTATCAAAAGAAATGAATTTTGATATGCTGTTGATTTTCTAATTTGATCAACCTGCTACAAAAAGGCTACTAAAAACTTTTTGACAAATAATTATGTTTTCTTCATGCGTAAACCTTCGTGCGTGATGGAATCCTTGCGGCTCTGAAACATTCTCAAACAAAGAAGTTACATTTTTAATATACCACATATAAAAATGTATGAGGAAAACTTTATGAGGCGGATTCAAAGGAAACCCAGTCATGAAAGTTTATGTGATCCACGTCATTTGAATCCAGATGTAGTCAGCGTGTTATTATTCTGTATCCAAAATAAGTACTTGATTAGCATTGTTTATTTGAAAATTATACGAGCTTTTCTTATACGAGTTACTAAAAAAAATCTTGGTTTTTGGTTTGTTATAATATTATGTAGCTGTATGTCTTGCGAAAACTTACTTCGGTACGGTAAGAACTCTGTGTTGTTATAGTGTTATTTGAAACAAGTACCTTGATTTTAATTACCTCTTATATCTAATAGAAATGCACTATTATTGAAACTGATTTTGAGTGAAATGAGACAAATATGAAAAGATGTTTTCTTTTCATATCTGGAATGAAGGCCGATAAAGCTTTTACCACCGAAGTAGTTCATAATTATCATCATCGACAGCTCTTATACGTCCCTACCAAGAGGCTCGAGCTTACCCTAAATTAGTCAACTACGCTGGCCCGGTGCGGGTTGGTCGATTTCACAGACAACCTTGTAGCGCTGCTACGCGTCCTCTTTTCCACTTTTGATCTTTTTCGTCATTTGCGTTTTACTTTTAAATTCAAACTTTCAAAATTCGAATCCTCTTCTGTCTGTTTCTCTATTTTTATATTTTTCTGTGTCAGTCCCCGTTATTAATTTTCGAAAGTCACACCTAATAGTTTAGTATTTTTTGTAATTTGTGTTTTGGTTCCGTGGTTTTCGTTATATTATATTATCAAGTTCAAATTCGTTATTTTCCTTTTCACGTTCCTTTTATTTCACCTATATCTTGCTTGCGGAGTGGAGCCTTGGGTCCCCCTCTCGAGGCGCCTCCGCAGCAACCTTTCAATTTCTCCTCGACGTTGAGCGACGAATAAAGTTCTCTTGTCCTAAGCCAACAAAATCTAGGGCTGAAAATACCTTATCGAAATGGCTTTTGATTATTGGTTGAAAACTTCTCTCATTTCAACAACCTTTAAACGAGATGGCGAAACTTTTTCCATTAGTAATACAGCTGCGTATTCTGTTGGGAGATGTACGTGTGATCATACAAATTATATGAATAGCCCATGGAGACTGTTTTAATCCCACTACCAATGTAATCAATTTCGGGTTCATGTCATGTACAGTAACCAGCACGTATGGCTGGAAACTTTGACCTTAAAAGCACCTTCATTCCGCAGCTGCAGTAAGGACGGTAATTACGTGATTGTCTAGCTGATAAAGAGTAGCAACATGACAATTTGCTGACTAGTGTATACGTTACGTTTACGCCATGTGGTGACGGCAGAGTAGAATACATTTGTCACCAACCCCTACTCTTTTTGTCGTAAGAGGGTGACTATCTGCGATCCTCAACCCGCCTGCCAAGTAGAATAAACGTATAAATCAACATCACTGGCCCGTTACAGTCCACAGCTGGACTATGAGCCTCCTCCACTTAAGTGGAGGGTTTTGCCATAATCTCCACGCTTGGCAGGCGGGTTGGAGATCGCAGATTAAAAGGTAACTGTATCAGAGAGCGCTGCTGCCCGTTCCCTGTTCAATGTGTAGTCCCTAAGTCGCCTCTTACGACGCTCACGGGAAGAGTAGGGGTAGTACCAGTACTTGTACATTAATACACGTTTCATTGTTTCCAGTACAAAAATGGAGTGTGAATGTATATTTGGTACATAAAATGAATGCTTTTCAAGCTGACGAGGCGACTCCTTGAAATAGGGACAATCTTGTGAATAGACAAACGGTATCTGTCCCGGACACGTTTACAGAAATGTTTGAGAAGGGACGTGTTCTGCTGACCAAGTCCTACGTAAATTTTGTTGCCGTTGTAAAATAATATACGAAGAATAAAAATAAGATAACATTTATTTACAGTACCTACACGGAACAAAAAACACAGTACCTAATTATATAAAAGGCATAAAACACGTGCAGATACGAATATAGGTATACAGGCCCTCTAAAATTAATTTAAAAAAAAAAACATTCATTTCTTATAAAATATGGCCTGTGCCTACTTCGCTAATTTGACGACAGATACCATGCATCATATTAATTTCTTTGACAAAACATGACGATATGGCACGTATAATATGGACTGGAAATATTGTAGACTGGATTAGAAAGAGAAAGAGAGGCAACCACGTTTACTAGAAGACAAAGCGTGGATAATAAACTGACGATTATGATACAAAATATAAGTGTAAGAGATTAGATAGATAACTCAAGGCAAGGCCCTATTTGAAAAATCGTTCCTGGGCCCCTTTTTGAACTCATAAAACATTAAAAAAAAAGGCATGGACGTCACACGTCGTGGTTAAAACTGCAGGGTCCGAAAACCTTTAAAATTTGCGGTAAAGGTATGCCGTAAAGGTAGAAATTCTAGGTTACATTTAAGATAAAGGTAACCGATATTTGGGTTAGCGAAACCTATAAACGTGTTACCTCTAGCTTTGGTTACCGGTGTTAATATCGGTTACCGAAAAATGTCCTTGATTTAGAAAGGAATTAATAATGGCAACGCTAGCGATTTTAATTGCCGTATCGTCGGCATTATAAATGATTCAGAAAGTAATCTATCTTCATCCGCGTAATTTGAAGATTTTCTTGTTGTTTTTGCATTCAATTATTAAAATATACTCATCTGCATTAATAAAGTGACTTTATTTTTTAAATTAAAAAACATCCTGTCTACAGAAACTGGGTAGTGACCGTTAGTACTTTAATATATTTGGAATGACTATTAATTAGATCTTATTTAACTGTCAATATATACTCGGTGAGATTTTTAAACACCACATTGCATTGTGGTCACAACTTAGCCCGATTAATGGTGGGTCTACTCGGAGTCAGGGAAAATTAGAAATGTATTGGGAAGTAATCCATTTTCATCCGCGCCACTTTAAGAGTTATTTGTTGCTTATGCATGAAATAATTAAAATATACCCCTCTACGTTGAGAACATGACTATATTTTGGTTTTTTCTTTAGATTTTGTATATTCTCTAACTATCGAAAATGTAGATAGTTATAAATTCTTTGCGATCTCGCAGTTTCGTAGTTATTTAATTTAAAACTTAATGCCAGCTAGTGTTGTTGCGATAGCGATAGTCTATCGATAGTATCGATAGGCTATCTGTATTTTCGATACTATCGATTACGATCAAAATGTGAATTTATTAATCTATTTAGCAAGCAATTTATTTTAAAATTCATCTAATATTACGCATTGGTGAAGCTAATCCGAGATGGTGGCCAACTTTTTTCTTTATGGGCTGATTTCGATAAAACTCAGTTTGATACTTTATTTTGAAAAGAAAATAGCAACTGAATTATAAAATAACAAATATCCATAATGGTGGGCAACTTGTTTGTTCATGGACTGATTTAGTTAAAACTGGACTTGGGACCATTAATTTGACATGAGATTAACGGCGGTATGGTATAAATGTCAAAATACCAAGATGGCGACCAACTTTTATGTTTATGGACCGGTTTTGTAGTAACTTGGTTTAGACAAGGTTTAGAACAATATTTTAACATGAAATGTAAATCAACTTGTCAAATAAGATGCCACACAGACAGACATTAGAAAACAACGATAATATTCAAATATCTCAAAAACTATGCGTCGTAGCGAAAAAATAACGAACATTTATGCCCCCTTTATAACTCCTAACACAACCATGGCCATGCTATATAATGACCTTACTTGACCTTGACACTCACTTTTTTTAATTTTGTGAAAAATATATCTTAATGGTCCTGTAAACATTAATTGATTGATTGAGAATGGTAAGATAGTTCCAATTATTAACGAAGCAATGTTAAAAATGACAAAATCAAACATGTCGGCCTATATTTTGTTCATGGACCGATTTTGTTAAAAATTGGCTTAGGACCATTATTTTGACATGAGATTAATAACGGTATGATATAAATGTCAAAAATCCAAGATGGCAACCAATTTTTATGTTTATGGACTGGTTTTGTTGTAACTTGGTTTAGAACAATATTTTGACATGAAATGAAAATCAATTTGTCAAATAAGATGCCACACAGACAGACATTAGAAAAAAACAATAATATTCAAATATCTCGAAAACTATGCGTCGTAGCGAAAAAATAACGAAAATTTGTGCCCCCTTTATAACCCTTAACACAACCATGGCCATGCTATAAATGACCTTACTTGACCTTGACACTCACTTTTTTTTACTTTGTGAAAAATATATCTTAATGGTGCTGTAAACATTAATTGATTGATTGAGAATGGTAAGATAGTTCCAATTATTAACGAAGCAATGTTAAAAATGACAAAAATCCAACATGTCGGCCTATATTTCGTTCATGGACCGATTTTGTTAAAACTTGGCTTGGGAATGTTTATGGACTGGTTTTGTTGTAACTTGGTTTAGAACAATATTTTGACATGAAATGAAAATCAATTTGTCAAATAAGATGCCACACAGACAGACATAAGAAAAAAACAATAATATTCAAATATCTCGAAAACTATGCGTCGTAGCGAAAAAATAACGAAAATTTGTGCCCCCTTCATAACCCTTAACACAACCATGGCCATGCTATATAATGACCTTACTTGACCTTGACACTCACTTTTTTAACTTTGTCAAGGTCAAGTAAGGTCGTTATATAGAACGACCATGGTCGTGTTCAGGGTTATTAAGGGGGCATAAATTTTCATTATTTTTTCGCTACGGCGCATTGTTTTCGAGATATTTTAATTTTATTGATTTTTTCTAGTCTATGTATCATCGTATTTACGAAACGGATTTCATTGCATGTCAAAATATTATTCCAACTCAGTTTCAACAAAATCGGTCCATAAACATATAATGGGCGCTATTTTGAATTTCACAAGTTTACGTTCTCTTTTTTTTAAATAGCATATTAATCTCAGTATATATAATATATATAAAAATATTTATTATCATAACAAATATCAATTATAAAAGTATAACGAAATGCGTTTTTTTTTTCATACGTATGCGTCTTATCACACTTTAATAAGATATAATAATAAAATATTACAAATGTGAAAGTATGTCTGGATGTTTATATTTGTATTGATTTTGCGCCTCAACTATTAGATGGATTTAGATGAAATTTGAAATAAAGATTGTTTGTACCCTGAATTAACACATAGGATACTTTTTGTAGGAAAAGATCCTATTTTTACGGAGAAAATCGTACATTTTACTACAATTTGCGATGTTAAATTTTGAGGTATTCGTCTCCTTAGTGTATATTATTTTCATCATCATCATTATTTTTATTTTAAAGTAAACGTAGTCCGTCTCATGACTAATTAATATTTCTAGTAGAACTATGACACTCGGGTAGACCAAACTATCCAAAATTCGCTATGAAACTGGAAAAAGAAAGATACGCTAACCGCGATCGGGCGACCTCCTCACTTACTAACAAATAAGACAGGAGCCGGTCGCTCTTTGAATATACCAACTGACGACCGAGACGAAACGACGCGACGGGTGCGAGTGAGATAGACAGCGCGTCATAGCGCGTGCCGAGGTGTCGCGAGATCTCACGAAATAAAGGTAATTTTAATAAGGTTACCGGTATTACGTACCGGTTGTATAATACGCCAAAAGCTTACCTTTTTAAAATACCGGCATAAAAATAAAGGTGGTTACCAAATAATACCGGTATTTGCGGTACCGGTTTCGGTCCTTGGTTAAAAGTAACACGATAAAATTATGAAGTAGTGCAAAAAAAAGGCGCAGGCACAGCAAATATGCTGATTCACAATATGCTCGCGGATCTCACGTCTCGGAATATGTACCAAATCAAGAAAATTACAACCAACAGAAGAGTTTATCATTTAGCGACGTAACCAAGTAGATTTTACATAATATAATCAAGGAATAAAGAAAAATAAATAATTAACATCTCCGAAAATCACCCCACATTCAAAATTTGCAAATCTGTTTTCTCAATATTTTCAGTGACAACAACATATTTTTTGTGGCTATATTAATACCAAAGCGGCGAAACCAGCTAGTTTTTTAATTCGTTCTATATTTTTTACAAAAAAGAGAAAAGAGTTCAAGAAAAACGAGTTTTTCGCACGATTTTTGCGCAGTGTTGGACGTAACCTCCGTGAAGTATCGCCCGCTAATATGAACGTTATTTCAGTTGTGCGTCGGTTGAACTTTCAACTAAAGCGCGTTGAGTTGCTAATTTAGGATAGGGCCTCGCCTTAAACCGTTTACTGCTTGCCATAACACTTCTAAAAGTTCTTGTGTCCCGCGCAACTCATAATAGGTCCCCCTTTGCCAATCCCATAACTGAGTGTGTTCAAAGTCAGAAAGCAATGGAAAGGCAAAAAAACGATCAGTCCAAGACGTGTTCTGAAACTGAAGTGGTTTTCTTTGTTGGCAATTTTATTTTTTATGACATCTTGTTTTTTTTAAGTGTCGACGCTGAAACCTGAACATAAAGAGTTGCCCGAGGTGTCGAGACAATTTGTTTTGATAAAGGATGAGCGGAGCGGAGCCTGCCTAGCTCACCTTAAAAGATTAGTGTTATCCGACTTTTCACTTACCTACTGGACTGGACTTTGTATTTAAAGTAATATTTTTTTCATAGCAAACAGATGTTATATTGGTTTTGATCTGCTTGTTTGTGATTTGATGTAAATTATTGCATATGGGCCAAGCTGCCTGGAATAAATGACTACCATTATTATTATTATTATTAGAAGTTATCACACTAATATTTATAATGTGAAAATATATTTGGATGTTTATTCCGCTTTAACGCCTTTAACGGATTTGGATGAAATTTGGAAAAAAGATAGTTCGTACCCTGGATTAATAAGATATTTTTTACGGGAAAAAGTCTTATTCCCAAGGGAAAATCTTACATAGCGAGAGCGTAGCCGCGGGCGGACCACTAGTAAGTACATACATACTTATATACATACATGAACATTACAGTCCTTATTATAAATTATTTTTCCTTATCTTAACAATAATTATCTTATTTTCGATGTCATGTCATTTGTTATACGTACTGAGATTTAAAATATTATTATGGGTATACTTTCACCCGTGACTTTTTTTTTCCTTTTGCACACACAGAAGTGTGATTTTATTATTATGTTTTTGTTAATTTTCAACGCAGCTGAAAGTAGATCATACCCAGAAGATGCCTATTCACTTTAATCTTTAGCACTCTTTTGACTACTTTATATTCAAAGTAACGAGAATGGTTTGCGAAACTAGGCCGTCCACAGCTCTGTTTTCCGGAGATTATTCCACTCTAAAACATCAAGCGATTTTTTGAGGCAGCTTTATCTTAAAAATGCTGGGGTCATAATTAATTAACGCAAACTTAATCCATTCCGGCGTTGCGGTCGCACGAAAAACCTGGTTGGCTTTGGCCTTTCAGTAGTGATGCCAAACTATCGATAATTTTCCTTTTATCCAAAAATGTAGTATGAACAGATAGCTCAAAATGTGGCAATGCTACCGTACCAACGATAGTGTACATTAGTATCGATAGCGCCTATTTACTTAGTATATCAATGATCGATAGTATTGTTGCTCATAGATAAAAAACTTTTGATAATATTATTTTTCTTCATCGTGAGTGGTGGAAGGTTGAAATCGAACTCGTGAACCCTGATGTAAATGTTATAGAGCCGCCAATGGCCATTGACATGGCTCGTAACGACCTCTTCCGTAGATCATCATTATCATCGTGTAGGTTGTAAGGTCGACAACCGACCTCACGCACCCTGGTGTCAGTGTTATAGAGCCGCCAAAGGCCACTGGCATGGCTTGTGTATCGACGGATTGGAGATCGCAGATTAAAAGGTTACTGTATCAGAGAGCGCTGCTGCCCGTTCCCTGTTCAATGTGTAGTCCCTAAGTCACCTCTTACGACACCCACGGGAAGAGTAGGGGTTGGTGACAAATGTATTCTACTCTGCCGTCAATGTTCTAACAAAACTGGGGAAAGTCTCACAAAGAGATTTTTGCTTGACAGTGTCCCCTGAACCCGGAATCTCGAAATCTCGACCACTCGGCAACGGAAGCCGTAGATAGTAGCCGGAATTTACTACGTAGCATACCTTCAGAATCTTGGTATCTTTCTCTTCGGACTACCAAGATGATTTAGCCTGCAATGTCCGAACCAAACTGGAAAAGGTGTCACAAACCTTAGACTAAAACCCAGGTATTGCTGCTCATATCACAAACTGTCGTTACTAAAGATAATATAAATGTCTTTAATGATAGGTGGTTTCAGGTGGTGTGGTTTTCAACATTATTATATACAAATCTTGCAAGCCGATTTCGGCTAGGTATCATAAATACCATAGGGAACGATACTATCAATACTATCGATTAACGAACTGTAGATAGTCTAAAACTGTCGATACTCCTGTCCTCGCTTGACTATCAATAGACGCCTATCGAACAGCACTACCTTCAAGGTGTTTCCTTATTCAATCCAAATACAATAGCGATTCGCGTTGGAACAAGGTCACCATTTGATATCCATACACTTACGAACCATACACGCATTGTTGTCATACAAAGGGCACGACTTGTTATCGTAGCTCAGAAGCTTAGCAAACTATTAGTAAATATCGAGTAAGACATAATTGGATAGAGAGGTTACGCGCAAAATATTAAGTTTCTATAGCCTTCTTTCTGGCTGTGTGTTGTTGATAGTAATAGTAATAGTAATAATATTTATTTGCTATAGATATGGTTACAAGGGTGTTACAATATAAATGGTTACATACCAGTTTCACATATCTAGCCTAAAACTAAGCATGCAAACAATAATAATAATACAAATCTTTGTCTAATATTTTTTACACATAATACATGTTTATGTTTTGTAGGTATTCAGTTACACTTTCTTTATATATTATTGGTTATTTATTTAACCATTCTTCTTTATCGGTACACAATTTAACAAGAAAAAGACAATAACATGAATGAATAACAACACAACAGACTATTTCTTTACTTTTAGACTTCAAGCTATTCTTGACATGACTCTCGTAGTTTTAGTTTTTATTTGCAGAAAAGTGCTGTATACAGAAATTCTTTTTTGTTAAGATAATTTATTAAAACCGAAAAATTAAGTAAGTATTACTCAATAAAAAATATGTAAAAACAAATTACGATGGAACATTAGAGTCGGGCCACACTTATCGACGGCGATCGACGGTTTACCTATACAAAACGCGCGCAAAGTATGGATATCCGCGTTTTGTATAGGCAAACCGTCGATCGCCGTCGATAAGTGTGGCCCGACCCTTTTCAGAAGATTTTTCAATTACCGGTGAGTACAAACAAAAAAATATTTGTTAGCCCAGTTTTGATTAGGTCGTTACAAGCTAAATCACCTGATTATCTGAAAAACAAGATAATTCTGTGCTTCAGAAGGCATGCTGTTATCTACGGAGATAGTTGTTCCCTAAATAGTTCGCGCGCGATCTAAATGCATCTTTAATTTTATGTAACAAATACTCAAACGTAACAACTATGGCCACGAATACTGTCAGGTCGCGCGCAGACAGTACAGCTAGCGGCACGTATGTTTAGCTCTGAGCGAGCGATGACTCTCCTTCTCGCATAAGGTGGGGTGACTGAGAGAGAGGTACGGTCGCCTGCAGAGAAATCGGACCCCCCCCCCCCTAGAATACTATGCGCTATGCCAAGCTATGCCATGGGGATCCGATTTCTCTGCAGGCGACTGTACCGCTCGCTCAGAGCTAAAGATACGTGCCGCTAGCTGTACCTGAGCCATCGTCATGAATGAGTGTGTTTCATCGACCTTATGCTATATAATGAATGAATAATATCACATTTCAAACCGAGTTATATATTCTTCTGTGACGGTTCGATCATAAACATTATTACGTAAAAGCAATAAAAGTTGATTAACGAAGGCAATTAAGCGTCACAATCGTTTTATGAGTACCTCCCTATATCTATCTACCCTCAAACCTGAGTTATAAAACTGCAATATTACCGTTACTGCTGAGAGCCGTCAATTAAATGGGATTTTCTTTTTGATACAAGGCATAGATGGAAAGCGTTTTATGCTTAGTCTTTGCTATGATATAATTGACCGAGCGAGTGCAAAGCGGCTCCGTTTCAGCTTGGTGCTTCCTACGCATGTCCGGAATAGTCAGGATGTCCAGCTGTTCTTCTCTACAGGTCGCATTTCTCAATCGATTCTCATGAAAATTTGTGAGTAGGTTCGATAAAAATATACCATAGATTTTTTGTCGATTCAGTTTTTCGTTTTTTTTATATATGGGTCAAAAATATTTTAAAACAAAGCATTTCGTCGTTGCCAAATCAAGACCACTTAATTTGCGTTCTGGACGAAAATTGTGACACTCAAAAATAATTGACAATCAAAATATCGCATGTGTGCAACTAAAATTGGCATGCTTACATATTATAATATTTTTTTTCACGAGGAAGTTTTTTTTAGTTTATACAAAACTTGCATTTTTGCACAACAGAGGTCTTGATTTCGCTACGTAGTAGATATCTGCCTACGACTGAGCTCACGTTTTAAAAAAAATCTACTTTCTGGCATACAAACTATAATTTATGCTATAAAAGATCATGTTTCTTGCTACGATGCTAGATGAATGTAAATAAAAACAAGAAACGCACTTTCAGTTTTGTAATATTGGTTTTGTTTATTTGTTTGAGACATCAGAGCATTAACCAGCACATGGGTTTTGTGGCTGGACATTTGCCTTGAGAGCGCTTATCATCACGTAGCAACCTTGCTACTCGTTATGCTAGAGTTTTAGCTGCATGTGCTGGCTACTGTACAAAACTATCATTTTATTATAAACTCTGTATAAATATTTTTAATACCAATGTCGCTTACACCTGTGTCGTCACAATTGTTATCTGCACTCACCGGGCGGCATGCCGAACAAAAGCACATCGGGCTTCTCGGCTCAAATAATGAACTAGTTCGTTAGATACCGACTCGCTACAGTCATTTCCTCCACTGTGCCATTCTTCACTACAATAGCGACGGTTTTGTTTTAGCTTGCCATGCCTATTCAAATTGTTGCTTTGCGTTCATGTGTGAGAATTTTTTCAAAACTCTGAAAGAACTAATATTTGAGATTCTGGAAATTTTCTACAGCAAAAGTTGTTCAGAATTTTATTACGGCTGAACAACCACCCGAGGGGTTTTGCGTTATTTAGTTAAGATGTTGTAAAAAGCCTGATTTACTGACTGACGGATATTATTATTTATTATTCTTAACTCAGATGTTTTATGCAAATAAAGATTATTTCTATTTCAGAGGCCACGGAGGTAGTACGTGGCACTGAATTCATTTTTGAAAGTTACCTTCTAGGTTAACATACACACCAACTAGTCAAAGGACTGCGAGAAAATATCTCAAGCCTGAAAAAAAACTAAATTAGACAATAATGGTATATTTCTTTTTTTTTTCTATCAATAAAGCATTTTATTTTTAGGATTCTGTTAACACATACTATAATTTTATATCGTTGTTCATAGCATTCTATTCAATTCGGAAACCACAAAGTAACTGGAGCGAGATTTCCCTGAAAGTGTTGTGAAAGGGCCCTTTTTAGGGCAGATTTATTACCCTCCTAAACAAATATGGCGTATTGACAGCTCATTGGGAGTAGTCGTAAAATGGAGCCTTCGTAGCTTCTATATACAAATACGCCAATTTTACTTAGAAGCCTGGTTTGAGGATATGAAAGGTAGTAAAATCTTATCAGGATTATTTGGTTCGTTGGTGGTATTTGACAAACAACGATGATCATGATATTTTGCTTTCATCGTTTGTATTTCCGGAATACGCGACGTGCGGTCTTCGTTTTATCTTCTGAGGAGTATGCCTTTTCCACCCTGAAGCTCGTTTATATCTTCCACAAGTAAAACTGAGGTTGAGTTCAAATTTAAATTTTAATGTTATCGATATTACAAATACACGAATCGGCAGTTTCAAGCAGATGATAGCCCAATCTCTCAGTCATGCATAGTAAATTAGAAAACTTTTTAACATGACTGAATTTATTTATTTTTGTGTTGAAGTTTAGTTATACTACCATCTTTGTCTCTTTTGTCTTTATACACTTTAGTATTTTATGGTTAACGGTGCTGGTATCACATTTATTATTTTTATTGGCCTTTGTTGCTTCTTTACGTTTGATTAGGTATATTATACATATTGTGTAGTGTGTCTCTGAACGCAACGCACGCCAATTGTCAAATTCAATTCCAAGAGTTCTTACACTTTTCATAAGCCTTGATAATCTGTAAATAAAAGAGAAATTGATTAACAGATCGCAGAGCCCAACTACTGGGTCTTGAAACTACTGGGCTTTTTCTTTGGGCTAGCAATATGGAGTTTTTTTGGAAAGGGATGAAGTTTGCAGGAATCTCTGTAGTTTTAAACGAAAACCACGCGGTCAAAATCGCAATGCTATAGGTACCTATTTAAATAAATTTGAAACTGGCTAAAATGTTCCCTGTCATCAACATTGAATCTAAGAGTTTTCAGAAAAAGGTCCTTGTAATTTTATAGCCAATATTTGTGGCCAAATTGATAAGACATCGATTGTAAAAGGAAATTGGGTTTGTCGTGTAAAATATCCCATCTCGCCTGAGGTCAGTTTGGAATGAGAAATAAACCAATTTAAGATCTCACAATTTCATTGTAAGAGTTTGATTCTTTTAAGCACCGTCGTCGTTGCCTATCTACCTTTAAAATCAAATGAATGAATGAATGGAAATGTGAAAATCAAAATGTTAATAGGAAATAATAACTTCTTAGTCACAATATACATACAAATTAATTGTGCGATAAGAAATGTGAATAGTAACCATCAATGTAAAGTTACATTTTTGAGAACATCATTAATTTTAAATGGATTCTCTAGCAAACTAATGATTCGCATAGTTAGGATCAAACGTATCCATTATTTTGAAGTACACTATTTTTAATGTATAAATTGCCGTTGCTCCCGGCTATTTAGATGTTACACGAGCCATGTCAGTGGCATTTGGGGGCTATATAACAATGACATAATAAATAAATTTATTTATTCAAAAGCCATGCATTAATTGACGTGGGAGTGGGAGTAACGGGTACGAATCCAAGTTCCCGTGACACCACCAGGGGGCGTAGGAGCAGAATGTCAAAAGCGCACATAATAGGATGGTGCATCCACATCCCCAGGGGTGTCCTCCGGTGGAGCCTTGGGTCTGGATTATTCCTTTTACATTCTTGGACATTCAACTTATTTATCGTTCAAGGAAAGTGGCCGTTCAGGGAAGTGGCCTTTCATGGGAGTGTGGCCGTTCAGGGAAGTGGCCTTAAGTGACCGGATCCGAAGAAGATTGTGTGACTATGAATTGTTTCACGTATATAATTATTATTTTTAGTTGACGTTTGGTAGTAATAAATGATGTTAAGATAGTTAGATAAATAAACAACAAAAACTTATTAAATTATTAGTAAAGTTAATATGACTTTAAAGTTACTACAACTTCAATTCTTCAAACCGCTCTTCAAATTTCTGCTCAACTGTGATTATATACCTGTACAGTAACAGAACTTCAAGTGTCCTAAGCTAAGCCATACAGATTTCCGATCGGATGAATTTCTTGCTCATATGGTGCTTATATCCAGTATTGGTATTTGGGTATTTGCCACTAGAACGAACGCGGCGGCCCCCACGAGACTGCCTCGGTCCCGAATAAATTTGCTTACGCACCAATTCCTATCGATTTGCCTGGATAAGTATCCAGTATCGGATCAAGTGATCCGACTAAGAAGCGGAGAGATGACATAATCATATCTTAATGGACTATATCAGCCTCCATGGTTCTCGTTCCAGAGGTTCCGGGGACGAAACCTGTTAGAAAATCTGTCTAAAGGATAGTTTAGGAAAGAATAGTCTGTCTGTCCGCACCGCAGGATATGGCTGAAAATCAGCGCTGTATGAGATCACGGTCTAACACAGCACACGCTGAGCCAATTCCTTTTGCCCTAAGTTATCATATACCATCCCAAAAATTGTTATCTGTCAGTGTGAATATCTTTGTTTTATATTTTTTAATAATATTGTTTGTATAGGTATAGGTACCATTAGTCTTTTACATAGATATCTACATTATGCTTGTACTATGTTAATAGTGGTATATTTGGCAATAAATTACTTTTCTTTCTTTCAAAAAAATTGTTAGGAAATTGCAAGTTCTCTTTCGTAGCTGGTTGTGAACCACAGTTTTGATGACAGCTGGAAGGGCATCATCTGTTTATCTGTTCCATACTAAGGTGTAGCAACGCTAAAGCCATAGTCATTGATATCAATGTGAAGAATGAAGATATCAACAATAATGGATATCCCTTAGATAGCCCTTCGCTTATCAGTATAAGGTCAAGATCATTACACACTGAAAGTCGTTATATATATAAACATAAGTACCTATGCCGGGCAAGGGCTTTTTTAGGGCTGTCAAACATTGAAGTTTATAAGGTTTTAAAATATTTTTGCTGTTCGTTTTAATCTTAAATATTAGTTTGGTCAACTATATTGTGTTCTTTGTTCTATAGTGTTTGAATAAATCATTTGACCGATTATAATTAAGAATATTGTGATTTTCTTTGTCTTACCGTTTTTTGTACTCCTTTGCCTGTAATCTAAATACATTATTATTTTATTGACACCAAATAGAACAATACAGAGTAAACAAAACAAAAGAGTTAAAGGCGGACTTAATACTATAGGTAAGAAATCATAAGGAATATTTAAAAACAAAAAGTATAATGGCATCCTCAGTGACCGTGAAATATTTGGTAACCTTTATACAAATGTCAGGGCGAGGGTTGCGATAGCAAACATATTTTTCACGTCACAATCAAGTAACACCCCTGACAAGGTAAATGGGGCAGTCAGAGGTTAGACGAATTAATCTCCGCAAAACCCAGGAAACTACGTACCTATTTGGCGTGGCAAAACTATTTCTCTAATATTAGGTTCTTACCTTTGAAATTGCCGTTATATGAAAAAAATGTATACCTGCCGTTACTCGAAACACCAAGCTTTGAAAAAAGCTCTGGTTTAACTTTTAAAAAGTCTTTAATAGTATTACAATGCAATACACTTCGTCTTTTTGTATTTTGTCTTACAATCATGATGTAGATTTTTTTTATACACCGTGAAATTTACATCGTTTTGTTCCCGCCGTGTAGTGATAGTACCCGTCAAACTGAACAACTTTTCGCGAAAAAAAAAATCCTCGACACAAAAATTTTTGGTCTCTCCATACAAAGTGAGGCTTCCGACCGACCCATTTTGTGTGGAGAGACCAAAAATTTTTGTATCATAGAATTTTTTTTTTTCGTGAAAAGTTCAGTTTGACAGGTACTATCACTACACGGCGGGAACAAAACGATGTAAATTTCATGCTGTATAAGTATTATTTTATCGATGTAAATATTGTCATATTTTGAATCCAATGCCCGCATTTTAAACTATATTTTAACTTAAGCCGTTCATAACCACCCAGCCAATCATCATCATCATCATCATCGTGTGGGTTGTAAGGTCGACAACCGACCAGTGTCATAGAGCCAATCAGGACATTAGACTCAGCTTCATTTACCCACATTTAAATTTTAACTTTTTTAAAGTTTCTTCAATTTTTCTCAAAAGATTTAAGTGTGAATGTCCCCTCGTTATTACGGTACGTACCTTATTATTAGGGGTATTTTTGACTGTAGTCGTTTATTATTTAGTCATTCATGCATTATTATTTATCGACACAAAAGCAATAAATCAATTGTTAAAAACCTACTTGGATGACTGACCATGTATCGGTTTTTTGTTTTATACCAAAATACATAGCCTTTAAATTTAAAAGCGTCGAAAGTAACATACTCGTAAACATAATTTTATTATTAAGAGTCAGTATGGCGAGTTAGTGAAAAACTTTTGAACACCAACCAATTTTTTAGGTTTTATATAACGGTCCTAGTTAACATTACTACTAAAGAAGTAATACAGCAGCGTGTGGACTTGAGTAACTGACTACTAGAAACCACTTTTCATGACTTCGATAGATATAAATCTTCACTAACAACTATATGCATGAAGATTAGGCTAGGTACAAAACAAATTAATACATACTAGTTAATTTAGTATCTCGTTTATATTCTTGCGCGCTTGTAATAGAAAACTCTATTGAAATATCATATTTTCTTCACGTCCTTTTATCATTTGTCTCTACCTGGCGGGCTTGCGTTGCATTCAAAGTTTTGCAGATATTAAAAATTGGCCTGCATTCTACTTATCTACTTAATTGCAATATTGTGTTAAGGTTGTAATAAACAAAAAAACTAATAAATATAACCGTGGTAACAAACCCGTAAATTGTGTCAATTTTAATCGCAATACTTTCTTTTTGACGATTACCTACTTGTTATATCTATAATTATACATTCTTCTAAAGCAAAAGAAATGCTCTTTTCGTATTCTCGCAAAACTATAACAAAACTAACAATGCTAAGTGTTCAAGTTGAAGCAGTGTAACAAAGAACACTCTCCGGGAAACTTAACATAACTTCTTGAAAGAAAACTCGACTGAAGACAGAATGGCACTTACCTAGAGAGGCTCTGCACAATATTTTGTTTATCACGTCTTATTCTTCAAGCAGCTATAAATGTTTTCTTATTTATAAGGTAAGTAAGTTATACTACATATAAGCATTACATTTTATTATAAATAATAAATGTTGCTCTTCCTGTGAATTTGTCCCTGTGTTCCGAGACGCGCTGAAATCGATTAAAGCACCAATAATTGCGTTCCGAATTACTGTCAGCAGGTAAAACTCATACTTTTTTTTTTGCTTTTCTGATCGCTGACAGCACTAAAAGTCTGATTCGGAATGCGCCCTGTATCTTTGTATTGCTTAACACTAAGAATAAGCTTTAGTACTTGTTCTTAGGTCACTCGTTTGACAGTAACCAGTAGTGAGGATGATGATTATTGACATTGCCCGAAGTCATAAATCTAGGGATTGTGGATGTGACTTTTGGAGTGAATATGAGTGAATTTTTAATTTATTTAAAAATACAATTACGTCATGATTGTAAATTTTTATGTTTTGTGAAATTTAATTATTATCAATGATATAACCTACCCTTAAAAATAAACATATTCAACACTGTTTTGAAATTGGAGTTCTGTGGGTTACTTACTCCTCGCTTTGAGATGTTCTATAGACGCAGTTTAGTGCCGTCGTTGCTCTAGAGATTGTTATATGCTTTTTATATATTTCAATCAAATCAAATCAAATCAAATCAACGGCCCGTTACAGTCCACTGCTGGACTATGCGCCTCCTCCACTTAAGTGTTTGGTTTTGCCATAATCTCCACGCTTGGCAGGCGGGTTGGAGATCGCAGATTAAAAGGATAGTGTATCAGAGAGCGCTGCTGCCCGTTTTTATTTTTATTTTAGGGTACCTCAGAAGGCACTCCAAAAAAACAATACAATCTAGCCTAAAGACTAATGAGTGTAGAATTACAGAGTCATTGATTTTAAACTCATTAAAGAACAGGCAGTAAACTAAAACCCATTTCACGAAGACGTCGACGACGCGTCTCGCTGAATCTTGAAAAAGATAAATCACTTTTGTTAGAAAGTATTTATGATTTGCGGAAACTTCCGTAGTAGCTTTTAAAAGAGGAGGATATTACTTTTATCTCTGCATGTTGGGATTGCAAAATACTTAGCTGTTTTTTATTGTAATAGTTGAGCAACTTCTCATGCTAGTTTGATCTATTTATTCTGTTGCGTGCCCAGTTAGAAGTGCGTCCACTTTCTGCAAAGAAGGTCGTTGGGGTTCTCGAATGTGAATTTCAATATCTGTTTTAGTTCATAAAGTGGATCGCCAATATGATGAATGTTGGATGTGAGCAGTGCAGAAACGTCGAGGAAATCCTTTTAGAGAGGCTTTAGTTCAGCAAGTGCACCTTTAGCTGATGATGATGATGATGAAAGACGCTTACCCCAGATGCTCAGATAGAGACTTGATGACTTAAAGCGCAATATTACCACTTTGGTAGAAATAGCGATAGTCAGTCCTAAAAAAAGACAATAATATTTTTAACAACACAAGGATTAGTGCGTACCAAAAAGATGCTTCATAAAAAAGTGTAATATTAAAAAATTGGTACACTTTTAACAGCACAAGGCCTAATACAAGTAAATTTCCCTTCATTATAAAATAAGATCCAAATATTACATTGCTATACTATATAGCTATATTAGATAAATGTGGAAGGCTGCATGCGATGCGAGGTTAGTAAATGTGATTTTGATTGTGCAGGAGACTGGAAACTTGAACTGAAATAGCAGCGCCGTTTATACCTTTATTTTTGTTTTTTGTGAACATTCAAATGAAATGAATACTTTCATAAATCCTTCCTAAGTTACCCTTGTAAAATTAATTCTTCAACTATGCATTATTAACTTTCTGGTCACAAGCAAGCGTGAATAATAGAGCCGACTTTGGTTTTGAAAATCCTTTTGTAAGAAGTATAATGAATTTATATGCACTAATAGCACACATATTAATAGTACAAATTAACGGGCTAATGGTACAAATTACCCTTGGCATGCGTCTGCAAACCGTGTCCTCTTTGTAAAAATTTAGAAGAAACATCAAAAATTAAAAAAAAAGGATTTCGTGTTTGATCATACTTGTGATCTAAGATTTTGAACAAACTTTTAGGAAAATTAGTCAGTTAAACAATTTTGATAAGCCTTTGACTCAGTCTAAGAATTTTCAATTAAATTATTATTTACGTTGGAATTCTGTTTTAACAAAATCCAACGTCCCCTTGGGTGGAGGACAGCCTAATAGAAACCAGACAAAGATTACTATCATTTAATAAAGACTTTATTAATTTCAGAGACTTCAAGCAGAAACCTGTTGTAGTCACATTTTGTTAAGATTTTCTTTACTTTTTTGGCCAAGTTTCACTTTTATCACTCCTAACACCGGATTCCACGTACTCGACAATTTAAACCCGTCTTTCCTGTTGAAATCCTTATATTTCGATATTTCAATTGCCTCTTTTACAAGCCTCGGGATGTAGTGGCGTTCCGTCGACAAAATGCGTGGTTTATGAAATTCGATCCAGTGGTTAGGCCCTGCTTCCAGTAAATGTTCTGCAATTGCAGATCACAAAACATTGTGACACTGTGAGTTCCTTTTGTCGAAGTGACTGTCGAGTGAGTTCCGGTAGTAGTGAAAAAAGACTGAAAAAGAGGGCAGACTGATATGTCTGCCCATAATGTTCCGGCTAACCACCCGCAAGTACTTTAGTTTTGCCGTGATCATGACTATTGCAACATAGTCGAAATATCGGTACTTAAGCTCATTAAAAAGCTTATTTTAAATCAAAATCGGGGTAATAACCCGGTAGATATGTGTGTTATTAATTTATTAACAACCGCGAAAACCTAAAAGTGTTTATAACAATCTCTAATTTAATTAGGTTACACAAATAAATCTAAGCCTATCATTCCAGAAAGTACCTATGTTGCACCTTACTACGTAGTACTATATTCATTCTGTGACCTTACACTTAATTTTTGTTGATTATTTACCTATCCATGCAACATAATTATCCCAAGCCGTTGGTTTAAAAATTCACCTGTGCCGTAATTAAGTTCGAGCGTGTGTTTGCATGCGAGGACATCGATTTTTCATTAGACCCAGTTCGGCGTGCCTCGCCGGAGATAACCCATCGAAATAGGTCATTATATCACATCACGTCTCGCCATCAGCAATCATTCATCACAATATATCGTCACCTTTTTGGTAAACTAGCGAATCTGTTTTTTTTTAAACTTTTCAGGAGAGCAAAAAAACGTGCGAGAAACTACTTTTTTTAAGTTTTTTAGTTGATGCCATTGACATTGTTATAATGTTTTTATGCAATTTATAGTAAAATTATATGCTCTATTTTTTTAACACACTAGTTTTACAACACTTCTTTAGGGTAACTAGTTATTGCACATTCGCATGTTTACATCTCCATACAAAATTCAGCAAAGGTCTCGTTTTTTTGCCATAGCAAAATCACCCAAGTGGCAGTTTCGCAATTTTGCAAACCATCATGAAATAAATTTGTTAATTGTCAAATGGTAAAGTTGCGAAAGCCGTCCACATGATTATTCAAAGGTTAAAAATAACAATAAAAACTGAAGATTTACGAATTCTTTTATTTATAATTTCTTATACTAAATGAACTTGAAATGTGTTAATCAATAATTGTTTGATTGTTTGTTTTATAATTGTTTAATAGTTGTTTGTTTTGTATTTTTGGTTTGGTTTCGTTTTTTAGATGTCTTTTTAGGTTTTGGGTTTTTTTCAGTTTGTTCTACAAACTGAAAATGGTCTGACACTTGCAACATACACTGGTCCAAGAATTTAGACATGAGAAACAGCGGTAACTTGGAAAAGAAGATATTGCGTAGCTTCCCGAATGCTGGGCAACCGAGTTGGATTCGACGGTTGACCTCTTTCTCGAAATTAGACTTGCCTAACTGGACTCTTTGTCTTAAGTAGACGCAATCGTCGACAACTTCGAGAGCAGACAACTTTTACTGAAGTGAGTGTAGCGTGCATTATGCTGATTTGTGCTAAGGACCTCAATGGTCTCAGCCATGATGACCACTATATCGTCAGCA
This sequence comes from Carpatolechia fugitivella, assembly GCA_951230895.1. NCBI lineage: Eukaryota > Metazoa > Arthropoda > Insecta > Lepidoptera > Gelechiidae > Carpatolechia > Carpatolechia fugitivella. The sequence continues at coordinate 13,737,344 of OX579648.1, read as the reverse complement.
AACTAAACATGAGTAATGTACTCGCTACTGATGTTGATGCCAAATCCGTTCCTTCCAGTCCAGAAGCCTAAAGACATCTTCCAATGCTACTGTGAACAGTTTCGGAGATTTTACATCTAATATAGCATAGTGGCAGGTTATACTCCTCCGTTTTCCGTATGATGGACTATAGCCTTTTCGGAATCCGGCTTGTACGGGAGGCTGGAAGTATCGAACTTGCGCGCAAGACGGTTCGTGATGACTCTCGAAAACAACTTGTAGACATGGCTCGGAAGCGAGATGGGCCTAGGGTTTTATCACCCTTTTAAAAGAAAAGCACCACCACGCTTCTGTTCCATGCATGTGGTGTTTTGCCTGCGATGATGATGGAATTGAATAATCTTTGAAGGGCCCTAAGGACCGGTTTGCCACCCGCCTTCAGGAGCTCGGCCGTGATTCCGTCATTACCCGGCACCTTGTTATTTTTAAGTTATTTGAGATGCCACAAGAACACCGGTATAAAGGAAGACCCAGAAGGAGGTGGCAAGATGACCTGGTCGACTTCCATGCGGACTGGTCGAACACAGGTACAGACCGGGAAGTCTGGAAACAGAAAGGGGAGGCCTTTGCCCTGCAGTGGGATAGAAAAGACTCATAATAATAATAATAATAATAATTTGAGAAATATTATCTTGTACAGGCTGACATCCGGGATATCTTCGGTATAGTGTCGGGTTAGACTAGCTCTGGGATCAGAAGCTTGACCTCTGACAGATTCCTATGTGGTCGTGTACATTGAACTGCTGCCCCTAAAACCTTTCGACTTCTCCCAACAGCTCAGGCTTAGACGTGATGGTCCTGCCTTTTTCGGTCTTCAGCTTCATCACCTGGCTCTGCCCAATAGACAAATTTTTTGCGAACGCTATCGAGCATTGGTAACATTCGACGGCTTTTTTAACACGCCTTGCGTTGAATTGGCTATGTCGCCAGTCAGAGACTTTGAAATTTGTCTTTAGAGCTGCCGAAAGCTGGCAGCAACACCTAAAGAGTTTAGGACCATTTCCCGCTTTTCTTCCATGAGCTGCGGGGTAATGCAATTGCGGATCGTTTACCGGAGCTGGGTGCAACTGAAGAAGATAAAGTATGACACTTTTCTCCTAATCATAACGGTCCACAACTGCTTCTAAAGATGGTAAAATTCATTCTTTTTATTTTTTTCTAATAAATAGACATTGATTCTTTTGTTGTTCGTTTTATCTACTACCCCTATTAAATATTTCTTGGGAAAAATAAACAAAATATTCGCAAAATTGCAATCGAAAATATAATACTTGGTAGAATTTTTTTGCAAACTTGCGAAATTGACACTTTCACAGGTTTACCACTTCGATCGAAGGATTACCATGGTACAAAAGGTATCCCCTTTTTAGGGTTCCGTAGTAAAAAAGGAACCCTTATAGTTTCGGTCTGTCCGTCTGTCTGTCCGTCCGTCTGTCTGTCTGTCCGCGGCTTAGCTCAGAGACTCTTAGTACCAGAAGGCTGTAATTTGGCATGGATATACATATGAATCATGCCGACAAAGCTGAAGAATAAAATCTTAAAAAAATTTTTTTTTAGTGTTCCTCTGGTACACGTCAAGAGGGGGTTATTTTTTTTTTCACGATTACCTTATAGTGTGAGGTATCGTTAGATAGGTCTTTTAAAAACAATGGGGGTTTGCTATGACCATTTTTCGATGCCAGTGTAAGTTTTAGAAATATTCCGTTTTAAAGTGCTTATTTTTGTTAGAGTCAAGTTTCCCCCCCCTTTACCAGCAAAACCGTTGTATATGGAAACGTGAAAAAAATCATGGTAGTAGTGTATATGATGAATTTAAAATGAAAACTATCAACATCAAGTAGGCTTTACAGGTTAACGAATAATATAATTATATCAACTTATAAAATGTACTTGTACTAGTAAGAAATTCGCTACAAATAACATAAAAAAATACTCTGATAAAGTTTAAACTGTCTATGTAGTAAATTTAAGTACGAGAAAAGTAAAAAAAATGTGAAATAAGTAGGCTTGACAGGTTACCGAATAAATACCAACTTTAAAATGTGCTTGTGCTAAGTAAGAAATTCAGTACAAGTATAGATAGATAGATAATGACTTGAAGGAGTCCGTCTATGTAGGTAGTAAATTTAAGTAGATATTAGAACAGTAAAAAGATTGCGAAAAAAAAATCATAACATCATTTACTAAAAAATAATTTCATAACCTATTTACCTTATTTACCAGTCAGTTTTAAATGTGTAACAATCGCGAGTTGCCAATGGAACATTCGAAACATTCGAATAAAGCGCGCCGCGCCGCGGAGCTTATGGCCCTACGGGGCTTGCGCGCGGGGAGTCGATGTAACAAATAGAGCGGCAGCCGCGCGCGCTCATTAGCGCGAGCGACTGGATGTGCCTCGAAATCCTATTAGATTGCAATTATTAGCACTTTGAATATTACATTTTTTTGATTATATTTGTTAGAATTAAGTATACTAACATATGAAAGACTTGAAATTACAATACTATTTCTTTTTCAATTCCAGTTAGATATTCCATAAACTTTTATAATTTTATTTAGCAATTTAGTCTAGCCTACTTTTATTTCCAAAAACTTAGTTCTCAGCGGAGCAATTTTCATTCGTAGTACTTACATAATATTGTAGATAAAATTAAATATAGGTACTACCTATATAATAGGTTATAGGTACGTTTCTTTTTAAGTTTCTCTTTAGCTATTCTTTTGTTAGGCAACTACGGAACCCTACACTTTGCGTGGTCCGACACGTGCTTGGCCAGTTATTTTAATTCCATACAAGTGCAAACTAGCGAATGTGCACTTTCTTACTTAAAAAGCAAAACAACATCGTGGTCAACTCGCGAATTTGGCAATTTCGTCAATTTACTGGGGTGGAATAATTCCAATCACCAACGTAATCGTGCCATAGTAAACTTGCGAATATGACACTTTCGCAGGTTTACTAGATGATAATTGATTTACAGAGCTAACCAATCAGAATGGTAAACCTACTTAGTTTACCAAAAAGGTGACGATATGTAGGATTTCAACATCCATATGCTAGTAGAAACTGATGGATATCTTCGTAACGTAGGAATTGACAGTCTAATGTCTGTCCAACGCTGTAAAGCGATGCGCTTCAGAAATCTTTGGTCAAAAATCAACGAGAGACAACAACACTTGACGTTACTGATGCACATTGATATAGAGTTTACAACACTAACTAGATGGCGCTATAAAACGAACTCTATGGCGATAAGAATAAAGAAATATCAACAGCTGTCATAATTATATTCTCTCGTTGGACAGACTCTGTAGCCCAAAGACTTCTGACGCGCGTCGCCAAGCGATCGTCTTTTGTTACTCTGAGTGTTGGACAAACATTACACTCAATTCCTACGCATTCCATTCGAACTATACATTCAAACTTCATGTCTAAGACTAGAGGAAGCTTGCCCCCCACAGAAGAAGAAAATAAACTTTGCTGCTATTATAAGGTTAGAAGAATTTTACTTGTGGGGGATTGCAAGCCCTCCCAAGTTTTCAAATGACCTCTGTTGTCGACCTACTTGCACTGGGCTAGCTTGAAGGCGTGATCGCCCTCATTCAGGGTAGGCTCAAGTACCTTGGTGGGAATGTATGGGAAATGAAGATAACAAATGACATCTACCTTAGCTCAAAGCCCTGTGATAGAAGCCAAAACCGGCCTTGATTGCTCCTTTTGAAGTAATACGAAAGACGCTTTAGTTAAACCACTAAAGATTCCGATCTAGGACCTGACAAATTCTGTGGTTTCCTAAATTTCGTAAAAAATAATGCTACATCAACGGCCCGTTACAGTCCACTACTGGACTATGAGCCTCCTCCACTTAAGTGTTTGCTTTTGCCATAATCTTCACGTTTGGTGGGCGGGTTGGAGATCGCAGATTAAAAGGTTACTGTATCAGAGAGCGCTGCTGCCCGTTCTCTGTTCAATGTGTAGTCCCTAAGTAGCCTCTTACGACACTTACGGGAAGAGTAGGGGATGGTGACAAATGTATTGTACTCTGCCGTCACCACACGGCTAATTATGAAAAAAATGCTAAGGGTAATGTGAAGTATTTTTTTTAAATACGTCTCTTGATCTGTTTCACAAAAACTCGAATGGTTTTAAATATTCTCTTTGTTCCTTAAATTTTCCTAAATAAATTTTGAATAATGAATAAAGTTCGTAAAGTGGTCGGTCATATTATGACCGACTGTTAATTTAACGACAATGCCGTGAAGTGGCGTTCAAAACTTTACCAATATTGGGCTCAGACGAAGGCAAGCGCAGACAGGGTGCTACTTGATACTGGGGGCCGTTTCACATTGTACACAATGAGATAAAACTATAAGGGCTTACAGTTTAGGCGAATTGGCTACGCAATGAATATCAAATGTAACTTGTTACTTGTAAATTGTTGCTTCGTGAAACGGGGCCCTGGTATCAATACGATCGATAACGCACCGACGTATACCAAAGCCTCAATCGATACCTACATTCCTGTTACCTTCTTACGTCTAGCGTTACTGGCAGGTGTAACCGCAATTGTTGCGGACTGTATTAAACTATTGCAAATTTTGGGTCTGAAATATGGCATTTCTTCACTAAACTCATAACGTAACGTGTGATTTTCTGGTCATGGTTTATTGTTTGATGAAGATGACAAAAAGTTTAATCAAATATTATTCCAAAATATCGGCTTTATATTTTATGTATTACAAGTATTATGTGCACGCCCGTTTGTTTTAAAAGAATGTAAAAGTTTTCCAATATGCGGTCTTTATTTGCCCTTACCTCGGCGGCAGTTGCGGGTAATATCCTCAAACTTTTTATTAAGGTTTCATCTCTACAAGACATACATATTTGTTTCATTAGAACTCAATACATCACGACAAAATGTAAATGGATGGATGGATGGTAAAAATACTTTTTCTTCTTCATCGTGTGATCTCACAAGCCCTGGGGGCCGTTTCACGAAGCTACAAGTAACAAATTACAAGTACAATTTGATGTAAATTGCGTAGACAATGAGATAAAACGATAAGGGCTTCCAGTTTTGGCGAATTGGCTACGCAATGAATATCAAATTGTAACTTGTTACTTGTAAATTGTTGCTTCGTGAAACGGGGCCCTGGTGTAGTGTTATAGAGCCGCCAAAGGCATGACATGACTCGCATAACAACTAGACAGTAGCCGGGACTAACAGCTTAACGTGCTTTTCAAAGCACAGAATCATCTTTCTTTTCTGACATGGTGATTCAGCCTGTAATGTCCTAACCAAGAGAAAAGTCTTACAAAGATATTGTAGCTTGTCCCCACCGGGTACAGAATAGAATAGAATAGACCGGAAACAGGATACAGGTACTCTATACTGCAACATCTATACCAAGAAAGAGAGCTCTAATAAAGCTCTAAACTATAGAGTAAGTTTTATTATTATGACATTGCGTTTTATGTTTAACAAGGGTTCTGGCGTAGGAGATCCGCCAGGGACGGTCTTAGGGCTACAGTAGACTTTAAAAGGCTAGCACTTGTAACACCCCCCTCTAGCCTACACTACACTAACCTACACTAACTTATAACTAATTAATTAACCCCTCTGTGTACTTAAAACGCTAATTAACTTAAATATGGCCAAGTGAATCATCTAGTGGTAAAAACTCTACATTGTGAACCGCTCATTAGTAACCCTGATACTTTTAGTGAGAACTATAGATAGACCCTAAGAATTACCTACCGAACATAAAAAAGTATTTAACCTAGCATGCTTCCTGGAAGAGTTTTAATGTTAATAGTGCAGTAAGTTTCTTTTTATCATAATATTACATTATTGTTATTTGTACAAAAACCTTTTATCATAAAGAAATTATTTATTTAGCTAGAAAATGTAGGAATGGTTTAGCAAATTAATCATAATAAATAGATATAGTTAGGGTATAAGAATATAAACATTTAAAATAATCTTGTAAAATCTTGTAAATGTGGTATTCTATTTATGTAAACAAATAGAATTAGAATCATAATGGACATTAATAGTTTTTTAGTAGAAGATCCCCGACCCACTCAGGACATCGTCATTCCAGACTTTCTTCCAGAAAACCCTTTAGGAACAAGGACTCAAGAGGGTTGGCTCCTCGGATTGATGATCCTGGATGGGGTATAACCAACCAAAATTACTCTGTTCCAGATCTTCTTCCAGAAAATCCTTTAGGAACAATCCATTATTATTAGGATAGCAAAACAATTAAGATTTATTTATACTTCTTACTAGCATTAAAGATTTTATGCTTGAAACCAATTAAGTGAGACTTTAAATATGTAAATTTATAGTTAAGTCTGCATCATTCCAGATTTTCTTCCAGAAAATCCTTTAGGAACAATCCATGATTATCTTCTACTAACATTGAAGTTTTATGTTTGAAAACAAATGTGACTGTATTAATTTTATATAGTTTAGTCAACGTCATTCCAGATTTCCTTCCTGGAAACCCTTTGGGAATATTTCATTAATATTAGAACAACAAAGTAAATAAGATTTATTATTTTATATTATTATTAGCATCTAGGTTTTATGCTTGAAAATAGACAACTGTGACTTGACATATTGGCTTTATTCATTTTAGTTATCACAAAGTAAACAAGATTTATTTATATAAAGATATTCTTATTGATAAAAATAGATAAACATTATATTGAATAATGACTACAATTAATTCCTTTATAAAATAGGTTATTCTAATTTTCAACTTTAGATTACAACAAAAGATAAATGATCCTAGGAATGAATGATTCTTATCTTTCCAGTCTAATAACTCAGATTGTAGTTATAGAAGAGAATCTTATATGGTTTCTCGATGTTTTAGCATTTAGTACAGTTTGCCTTTCATATAGTGCAAATACAACGTAAGTTGTTGATGAATCAATCTGAAATATGGTGGGACGTCCAATCCGTCTGGTATGGAAGTAAACCACCGGAGTGCTATTGCTTTTCCTACAGATCCAAATATCAACAAACTATGGTTTGGTTCGAGTAGGTAAATATTGAATTTGAATAATTTTATTATCATAGGAAGTAATAATGCAATATGAGCTATGTGATTGTACTTGACAATAATCATTCCATTGTATCAAAATTAACAATATTCTTATCGTGTGGACCATATACGGCCGGTTGGTACATTCAAGATATTTATTTATTTATTTGGTTATTTTATTAGAACGGGTTTAAATCTTAGAGAGAATCAACTGTTATTATAATCTTATCTTTGAAAGGTTTACCTAGTCAGTTTTATGGAATTTGAACTAAGTAAACTATTTATTATTTAGCAGTAGTGATTATGGAAGATTCAATATATTTAACCAAGTGAATTATTGATTGCAATTTAATTACTTTTCCATTGATGATTATTTTTAGGTTATACTGAGTAAAGTATTTCTTTCTAATTAATATTAAAAAGGAAGGTTTTAGTATGTAACTTAGATGGTTTATTTATTGTCATTTTATACCTTTCAGTAAGTATCTAATGATGATTACTTAGGTTTTAAATTTTATAAAGGTAAAGCGTTTCTTACTATTTGTTATTTAACAATGAAAAGTAGGTTTTAATATGTTTAACTGGGTGATCTATTTATCGCAATTTATATCTTTTAGCAGTGAAGTTTATTTAGGTTATACTGAGTTTTATAGAAGTAAGATGTTTCTTACTGGTATTTGATATTATTTAGCAACGAAGAGTAATAGTTTCTAAAGCAGTTTTGGTAAGCTCTCTTTCACCGGATAGAGTATATATTTTGACTTGATATAAGTGATCCCAAATAAGTTCTATGACATCCGTTTCCCTATTGAATTTACCTTCCTAGTTAAGTGTTTTACATATAGGTAGGCAAAACTAGAGATATTACCTAAATATCTCACATTACATTGAAAGTCTAGCTGATTTTCGAAGCAAATGCGTAAGTACTCTATCATCCGTTAGGTATCGAACTATCCTACCTATTCTCCGTAAGTTTCAAAAGCTAGAGGAAGACCTCACATTTATAATTAATCGTGTGATGTGTAATGGCACCTTCCAACGCCACAGGAGAAGAAGGTCTAATCGAAACGAACTAACCAGACGGGTTGTGGCGAGACCCAGTGAGTGCCTACGTTCTAAGCCACGTGTGATTGTACTCTCCTTCTACGTGCTAATACGCAAAGATCGAGAAAGAGGGTACCCGTTCCCTACACATGTATTGGGACAGAAGAAATGATCCTGTGCAACAGAGCAAGTTTGTGTGTTCCTCTTCAACGAAACCTTGCCCTCGTTACACAAAAGCAAATCATCCGGGAACTGAAGTCGCTGATAGTAAAAGCGACCACCGGTCCGTTCCAAGATACCAGCTTCTACAATACGTGACGAAACTACGTTCTTTTTCTAACTGTTCCGGAGAACGTTTAGAACAGAACCAGACCATTTGCCAAAAACAGCCACCAAGTTCGGAAACCTTGGATTTAAATCAGATACAGATTTATGCCAAGCCGTAAAGAAAAACCCCATTGAAAATACTTGAATTTTAACGAGTACTAAAAACCAAGAAACAATTTAAACTGAACCTTTTAACTTTACAACTTCTCAAACTTATTTGAAATTTCCCACAAATTTTACGTATCAAAACTTTAAGCTTTACAAAAACATTTAAATAACAAAACTTTAAAGGAATTTAAATTAAAATTTACCCCAAGGATTAAGAAATACTAAAAGAAAGTAAACTTTCTAATAATATCTAATAATCCACACAAAAAAACCCCACAGAAAACTCTAAGAAAATATTTTACCGCGACGGACAAGGCAACTGCACTGAGTGATAATCGAAAGAATACTGACTAATTGAATTTTTTTTTTTTTTTTTTTTTGACAAGGACCTAATGCTTGTGTCGCAAAATCGACGTATCAAGCGTAACCGGACTTTTGGGGGAGCGGAAGGCTCTTACCCCTAGTATTATAGCAACAGCCTAAGGGCGCCCACTTGGGGGCACGGACCTCGGCCTAGGACGTTGCCATGGCGAGAAGCGCGTGGGAGAGGAATGACCCTGACGGGGTCTTCCAGGATTATGCAGAACTTGATTGGGTCTACCGCGTCCCCGCCGGCGGGTGCGGTTGCTACCAGAAGGGCATTCTGTGGAGTGTACTCTATTGGCAATGGCTCTCTCAACAAAAAACTGGATGGGATCGACAGGATCGGACAGAACATGCTTAGGCCGACGTTTTGTACGCGTAGCGGGGAAAGGGTAGTAACCGGCGGTTTTCACGACCAGAGGATTCGGGTGGTGAGGCGCGGCATCGAAATAGCGACGTGAAGCGTCTATCATAAAACCTTTAATGGACGGTAGCTCGAGATCTACATGAAGGTCGACGTTACGAACAAACCACGGGCAACCGGTTGCCCGACGTAGGAAGCGATTTTGAATGAGTTGAAGCTTACGAATGTGAGTGACACCGGTGTGAGCGAAAACTACACTAGCATACGTCATGATAGGACGAATACAAGCGGTGTAAAGCCTCACCTTATTCCTAAGAGAGACTTTACTCCGCTTGCCTATCATGGGGTGAAGACGGCCTAAAACGAACGCGGCATGATTGCGAACTTTCTGGATGTGCTTACCGAACGTGAGCCTAGCATCGAGAGTGACACCTAGATATTTCACCTCACGCACCCAGGGTACCGGGTGATCGAGAAGTTTGATCTGGGGGAGCGTGGGCTCAGGGCCACGAGTGAAAATAATGGCGGAACTTTTGTCGGGGTTCACTTCTATTCTCCATTTGCGGAACCATTGCCCGAGGGCATCTGCCGCAGTCTGGAGATTCGAAACTATCTGAGAGAGACGGGGGTGATTGGAATAAACGGCAGTGTCGTCCGCATAGAGGGCGAGTTGCACGTTCCTAGGTCTAGGCATGTCGCTAGTGTAAAGAGAGAAAAGGATGGGAGAGAGCACGGAGCCCTGAGGGACTCCGGCGCGAATCGGTCTGCGAGTCGAGAGCACGCCTTCGTGTCTGCAGCGAAAAGAGCGATCGGTTAAAAAGTCTCGTATGATGTGTACGAGACGGTCAGGCACCTCGAGTTTGTAAAGCTTGAAAAGCAAGCCTTCGTGCCAGACTTTGTCGAACGCTTTCGCTACATCTAAGAAGACGGCTCCTGTAGGTCTGGGCTTGTTCTTGAGGAGAACAGAGTAGACGTCCTCCACTATGCGGTGGACTTGTTGGACGCACGAGTGTTTGGGACGAAAACCAAACTGCTCGTTGGGGACAAGGTTGTGGGAGAAAGCAAAGTCAGAGAGTCGAGATCGGATTACCCCCTCATACATTTTACCCATGTTAATGAGTAAACTGATCGAGCGGTAAGAAGTAGGGTCGTCGGCAGGTTTGCCAGGTTTGTGAATGCCGATGACGACAGCTTCCTTCCAAGCTTGTGGAAAGATGCATGCCTTCATGGCCGAGTCAAAGATCTTGGTCAGAACTGAGATGAGGTGGTCGGGAAGAAGTTTCAGGACACGGTTGGTGATGCCGTCCATGCCTGGGGATTTACGGGGAGCTAATGCCTTTATGAGGTCTTTCACCTCCTGTTCTGTGACGCAGCGCAGGGGTGGGTCAGTCGGCGGGAGAGAGGCTCTGCGGTTGAGTTCCGTAGAGATCTCTATGAGAAAGTCAGGGTCTGCAGGGACTGTGCTGGGAGTGCACTGTGCTGCGAGGCTGTCTGCCAGACATTCCGCTTTTTCGTCGTCGTCAAAAGCGGGGGGCTGGTTGGGACGTTTGAGAGGGGGCATGGGAGCGACTGCGTCCGCTTTGAGCGAACGAGATAGGCGCCAGAAGGCCAAGTGAGAAGGGACAAGTTTACCGAGAAACTTCTCCCACCTACCGTCCCGTAAAAGAGCTACCTGAGCTTGCACCTCCCTGTGCAAGGCACGCATAACCCTTCGGTTCTGTTCGGTGGGAGCAGCATCGTAAGCGCGAATAGCGGCGTTTCGCTCAGTCCTCAGAGCACGTATTTCGGGCGGCAAGTCAAAGCGACCATCAGGTCGTACTGTAACTTGCCGAGAGCAGCTGCTCACAACGCCCTGTATGTGCTTGGTGAGGCAGTCAATGGCGAGGTTAATATCGTCTGGGGAGGAGAGAACGGGGGGGATGCTATCCAGGTGAACAGACCGGGAAGAGGCCAGCGAAGACTGGACTCTGTCCCAATCCACCACCGTTTTAGTCGGTCCGTGACTGTCAGGGCCGGGTACAGGGGTACGCGAGTCGAGACCCAAGAGAACTGGGCGGTGGTCGGATTTGAGTTCATGTCGCACTTCTAACTCACTTAAGCGTAGGCTTATGTTCTTTAGAAGTGCGATGTCAAGGATGTCAGGCTGGTGGTTAGGGTTGTCGGGATAGTGAGTGGGTTCGAGTGGAGCAATGACGTCAAAGTTGAGAGGGTCTGACAGGGAATCAAGGATCCGGCCCCGGGTGGTGGTGACCCTACAGTTCCAGAGAACATGTTTGGAGTTGAGGTCCCCTGCAACGATTACAGAGTCCCCCAAATTAAAAAGAGCTTCTAAGTCCGACCTAAGCAGTGCCCTATGAACAGAAGGGGAAAGGTACGCGGAGACAAGAGTGATTGGGATATGCCCCGTCATGCCGATCCGGCAGCATGACGCTTCGATAAACTCTAAGGGAGGAGTGTCGATAGGGACACAATGAAGCGAACGTTTATAAAAGATGAGCGTACCTCCTAATTGTTCAGAAGTGCGGTCATTACGTATAATATTGTAACCTGCCAAACGCGGATTACGCTGACTGGGTTTGAGAAAGGTCTCTTGGACCATGAAAATATCTAAGTTGTGGTCTTTGAGGAACGTGGCGACATCGTCGCGCTTACCGTTAAAGCCTTGAATGTTAAAGAAACCTATTCTGAGGGATCGGGGTTTGGTTCTGCATGTATTGCGACTATCCATCATTAGTGCTTAATTTGGTAATTCCCCAGGCGTTGGATAAGAGGGGAGAAACGAGCGTATACGGAGAGGAGGCCTACACCGTTGCCTTGGTTTTTGCGGATGAGGTCCGCAAACTCCACGACAGCGTTGAAATCTATTTGAGCGGTAAAGTCCGCTACGAGCGCGAGGGATTCGTCCAAGGAGGACGGAAAGTTGTGGGAGACTGCCTGAGGGGCCTTGGGAGTGGGAAGAGGGGCCTTCTTGGGGGCCTTAGTGGCCTTAGAGTAGGTCTGAGGGACCTTGGGGCTTGTCCTAGCGACAATCTGGGAGAGCGTAGGAGAAGCGCTCTCCGCCTGGGGAATGGGAGCCAAAGAGGGCGAGATAGTGGGGTTGGACCTAATCTCCGGAAACTGCGCAATGTCAGAAACTGGAGGAGGGGGTTTCGGCTTGCCAGTGGGCTGGGAAGCGCGTTGAGCCCGCTGAACCGCCTTGGGGTTCGCTCTCGGAGCGATCGGGCAACCGCGGTAGTTCGCGGTGTGCCCAACCTCCTTGAGCCCCTTGGCTTTGCATAGGACGCAAGCAGGCGGTTCAGTGGGCCTATCTTCCCCTTTCTTGGGACGGGTACAATCTATGGTACCATGGTCACCCAGGCATTTGACGCACCTGGGTTGCGCAAAGCAGTGAGTGGCGGAATGGCCATATAACTGGCAGCGGTGGCACTGGGTTGGGATTCCAGTTTTATTGGGGGGTTGAATGACAAGGCCAGAGAGGCCGCATACAGCTTTAACACCGTAAATGGCTTTGCCGGCGGGAGTGTCGTCAAGAGTGACGTGAACCATGTCATAAGTTCGGCCGTTCCTGTGACTGAACAGGCGGCTTACTTTGATGATAGGGAAAGATTGACTGATAAGATCAGCCTTGACATCGTCAACACTGATCTCCTTGGGAATTCCCTTGATTACCACTCTGAGCTTACGCTCTTCCTCAAGAGCGTAAGTGTGGTATTCCACCGCACGAGCGGCGAGAAGTGAGGTAAGATTACGGAAATCCGTAGATGTAGGGACTTGCACCCTAACACCCTGAGAGGTGTTAGAGGCCGAAAGGAAGTTTATCTTCGAAACATTGCATTTCGAAGATATTTCGGGCCATTTGGACTTGGCCCGGATGAAGATAGGGGGGGGCAGCTTAACGCCCGCAGGCGTGGCTTTGGGGGTGGAGGGTTTGGGCTGCGAGACCTTAGAAGGGACACCTTCTGCGGTCTTTAAAGTCTTGGACGACTTTTTCGAAGATTTACGGGACCGTTTTCCAACGACTTGGAACTCGCCCTCTTCTTCCGAGGATGAAGAGGAAGAGTCCCGAGCGGACGCCTGTGCAGTCTCACAGTCCATCTCGGGATCGAAGCCGGGAGGGACGGACTGGACGAGAGCGCCAGTTGGAACAGAGTGAGGGAGGGTCGCGGATGCAGAAACAGACTCGCGATCTAGAGGGATAATGATTGGCTCTTGAGGAGAGCCTTCAGGGATCGGGGACGGAGAACGCGGATTATCGTATGCGAAAGAACTTACGAATGACGCGACGCGCTGGAAGAACCCGGGAGAGTCGCGCAGCATTTGGAAGAAATGCTGCTCGAGCTGCTCCGGGCTAGCCATGGTTGGGCCGGGACTAAGAAATGGCGAGAAAGCCAAAGCTCCTATTCTAAACGAGCTAACTGCCTAGCACGTTTCACTGCAAGGTGCCGTTCCCCGGAGAAGAAACGCGGAAAGAAACTCCGGGGCGATCGGGTCCTAACGCTACAGAAGGAAGCGCGACCCTCCGGGCGGGAACAGCCCGGGGGGGAACTAACGGTGTTGGTCCTCCTGCCGGGAATAGGCAGGAGGGTGTGACCTACTGCGTGAGCCCTAAGAGTGACTCCTCCGGCGATCTTAATGTCCGGAGGTTCCTAACAAGGTCCTGGTGAGGAGGGCGCCGAAACACCCAGACAGGCAACACCAGGACTGACAGGGGAGGAAGCGAACTCGCCGGGGAGGGACAGAGTCCCCAGCCGTCGTGTTCGGACCCTTCCGACTTTTCTTTGCCTGGAGGCAAAGATGGGAGTGTCGGGTCAACTCACCCACCGGCTTCGTTCACACGCGTACCTGGTGATAGGTCTCGACGTATCCACCGGTGGCCACTGAGGAAATTACTCGTGTGGTCTTTCAAAACAATGATTGAAACACAAGAAACCGACCTTGCGCCTTGAAAAAGGCACTCGGAGGGCAAAGCTTGAGCGGGAACGGTGAAGCCGATCCTTCGAAGCGAAACGGAGAAAACACGATGCGATGACGGCACGTGGTGGATTGCGGCGCGCAGCAGGCGACGCTCGGCACGATGACGCACGCGAGCACGGTGACTCACGGCGGCAGCAGCGCAGAGCAGGGACGTCCGAACAGCGCGACGGCAGACGGGCGAGTGAGAATCCTCTCTGACGGCAGACGGGCGAGTGAGAATCCTCTCTCTCTGACTAATTGAACTTCGCGCAATCGGTATTTATAGCCTCCCGGGTGAGACTCGAACTCAAGCTCGGGCGTGCCTGAACGTGAGTATCGGCGTCAAGGCCAACGTATTTTTAGGGTTCAATTTCCAAATTGTTAGCTTTTCCATACAATTTAATACAATAATTTATCCCTTATTATTTTAGTGTTCCGTATTCGATGTTTTATTATTTTAATGCTTTATTTATTATTTTTATTATGTTTTTAGATTCTTTAGTGTTGTAAATTCATGTTTCCTTTAAATCAAGTTTATTTTTCAAAGAGTAGACAGAGCCTAGTAACTTTAAACTGTTTTAATATTAAATAAATGAATGTCGTATTAATTGAAGTATTGAGTAATGATCGTTAGTGATTATTTAGCGTTTGTATTAGAGAAAGAGATGTGATCGATTAGTAGTTATAATGATTTGGAATTTATTTGTGAAATTGTTAACGGACCCAGGTTGGTTCCGTTACAGTCAACCCCCAAAATTTGCGCAGAAGCTTAAGCGTAACCGGAGCCAATTTTCCCAAAATCTATAATATTTAATTTCACAAATAATAAATTACTAAAAGTTTATCAACTATTTAACCCATATTATGTAATTTGATGTAGTGTAAGTTTTAAACCAAAGACTAAAATGTCCACAACTGTACACCAAAACTTTGAACCACTGACAATCCTTCATAACATAAAACTAAGGGACGCGGTGAATACTAATTCTTGCCCTACAAGGGAATCTAGGTTGTGAGGCTAAACCAGCCCTAGTGGCTATATGTCATCCTCTCCTGAGCAAATAAATTTTTCATTTACATGGAGTTAACAACATATCCCCTCCAAAAATCAGCAGACCCCTCAGGTGACAAGTCACGCCAATATAATTATCCTATGCCGAATGTCCTAGGTCAAAACCTGATCGTACAAAGTATTCATTCTACCTTCGGAGCATGTGTAGTTGCCGCAGTGTAACATACCAGTTGGCTTGGTAGAGTCCGTAGTTATTTATAGAGAGTATAAAACCTCAAACTTTAGACATATAGTAATTTTATTACTAAACGTCTTATCTTAACCTAACACCAAATCTATTAATAACTCGCTTGTTAAGTGTGGTGTAAAGGGTTAAAAGCTAATAAACTTATTCCACTGATTGAGTACCATTGCAACACTGTGACCCTCCATGCTCTTCCTAATTCTCTCATCACAATAAATATTTTTTTATAATATAATAATCAAAACCCTTTCAAATCTCCCAACTTTACATCTCTTCAAAACCATTCAACGCCCCTTTCATTTCGATTTTGTGCTATCACGAAACGTCTCAATGAACTATTTCAGTGGTAATTAAACAACTCTAAACTTCATTAAGTTTCTTTTAATCCTATTGAAAAAACTGACCCCGCCCAACACCAAACCTTTGCACAAATATTCTAATTTTAAAAGTTAAGTATTTAAAATTTACAAGATATCAACATTACTATATTTTTTGTATCAACAAATTTTATTATTCTTTCCCATAATTCTCTCTAAAATTATCCAATTAGAAAATAAATAGCATTACAACTACTACAAATCTATTCTATTAAATGATACAGTCTTGTATTTCTTTTTTTTTTCATCAGTAAATTTTTACTTATCTTTTTTTTTATATAGTTTTTTTTTTGTAAAGTAGAAATTTATTTATCTATTTTATTATTTATGGAGAATTGCAAAATACGTAACCTAAAGAAAACTACACAACAAGCACCGCCAATAGAATTATTTATATTAATACCTATTTTATTTGAATTGTTATTATTTTTAATTTACTCTTGCAACGACTCTGAATATAAGCTATGACAATGAAAGTTTTTTTCCACCAAATTTAATTATACTGTTTATTAAAAATTTTATAAAGTAGAATTTTTAGTTCACAAGAAAAATATAAAAAACAAAGAGAATCGACTCAAGTGACACAGCATATAGAATTATGATTATTATTATATTACAATTATTATTATTAGAATTATTATAATATTTTTTCCTCACATCGACTCTGAACATACGCTAAGGTTTTATTTTTTATTTATCTCAATTTATTTATAATGCTACAATCCGCTACGCTTCCTGATGTCACAATTAGTTAGTTTATATTTAAACTGTTTCGATTTTATTAAACCGTTCACGAATATATTGATATTATTTAAAACCGATTTGTATTAGAAGGACCGACTCCATATTTGACCGTTTGACACAGAATTAATATAATATACCAAAGAATTAACTTTGCTCTCTTAGTCTAGAAAATTAGGTATTATCTTTCTTTCGTAATAATAACTAACTTTCATACCTTCATCATCTTAAATCAATCCAAAGCTGAACAAGAGACCTAACTTTGTAACTTTATTTTGTAAAAACCATCAATCCGCTTTACTATACTCGTAAGTTTGTAATTTTAACAACCGCGGTCGGACATATACACACCTATATTACTAAGTTATAACATCGTATGAAACCCATGAACAAACTATCGCAACGTCTCTCTAATTTAATATAACGTTCTGCTAAAAATTAAAAAACCCCCTTTTTTTTATAATACGAAACGACAATATGGCTGATGCAATGTCTTCTAATAATTATTTAATTAACTTTGAATTTGAATCTAAACATTTTCCATGTTTCGAAAAGTACGTTAAATCAGTGTAGCACGCAAAGTAACTTGATCATCATTTAAAAAAGTAATCGCTAAACAATTAAATGAAAGCCTTGAGAACTGTAAGATTAATTCGACTAGTAACATTACAGAATTAATAATAGTATGTACCAACGTTTGAAAAATAACCTTTCAATAGTTTGTTAGCCTTTCTGACGACGTCGTACACTAGAAGTAAACCTTTACCTCCCTACCTTACTTCTAGTTCAGTTCTATTGCTGTTTGACAAACTACTATATTTTCTACTGCACTTTACGTCTATTTATTTTCGATTTTCACAATGTTATTTCCTTCTCCGTAGAAATATTATAACGACCATGTTAATTAACTACATAAAAATCGAAGCCCCGTCCACATAGTAACATGTCACTGTATATAACATTATCAAAGATCGAACTCGAGACTTGCCGAACTACTTTTATTTATAAAACGCCACCTGTCAGAGAGAAAAGAAACTAAAAGTTTGAGTTGAAAGCCAACCCAAAGAAGAGGGCTAAGTAGTATTCATCAAAACAGCTAGAGGGCGCACTCAAGTAATTTTGAAAAAATATATTCTTTACATTGTTTACTGTATTTTTATAAGGTGATAAATTAAAAATACTAGATGCTTCGCGACAAGTATTAATGATAAATAATAAATTTATATTATAATATTTATTGGTTGACAAATAACCGAAACGTAACTCTCTTTGATTGATTAACCCTGCGTTCCGAGACGCGCTGAAATCGATTAAAGCACCCGTAATCGTGTTCCGAACTTGGTTCCGAATTACTGTCAGCTGTCAAAACTCGTTTTTTTTTCTTTTCTTCTGAACGCTGACAGCGTTGAAAGTCTAATTCGTAATGCGCTTTCTAAAAGTCGTACAACCCCCCGTTTTTAAAACTTTTAGGTATGTAAGTAATTAAATTAACAATGCTAATATCAAATCTGTTTCTTATTTTTATATATATATATATATATATTTATTAAATAGGTAAATCTGTATAAATTAATACATATACTTTTATACTTATAACAATTTATTTAATAATCATTTTCGAAACTATAGGCTTTGGTAATTTATTTAATCTAAAGTCGTACAACCCCCCGTTTTTAAAACTTTTAGCAATGCGAAAATTAAATGTTTTTTTATTATTATTATTATTATGGGGAATCTTATTATTATTATTTACGATTTCTGAAACTAGGAAAGTACCAAGTGTAGTTCATACAAAATAAGTATAGTCTAGTTTATATTAGTTTTGTTTTTTATAACCAACCCCCCAACGAAAAGACTTTTAACAAGATTCTACTCTGCTATCAATCAATAATTATAACCTCATTTAAATATTTAAAACTACCTTTTCCCTATATTAATACTATTCTATTTCTACCTATAGTTCTCACTTTCCATTTCACAAACAACAAATTGTGACCGTAAAAACAGTCACTTCCCTATAATGATCCCTAAGTATTCAACGCCTTAATTTTATATTCAAATTAATTATAATAACTTAACTAAAAAATCAGTTTGTACCTATCTAAATAAATTAAACAATATTATTTAAAATTAAATTTTTAAAAAAGATGATGTTCAAAACTTAAATCATGGAAATGAACGTACCCCATCATTAACGAAACGTTCCGTTCCGCAGACATTTATTTTATTTATATTTCATTAACTTTATGATCAGACGATCGTATAAATTTTGAAACAAGTTCTTTTCTGAAATAACTAACTCGGTACATACATATTCTAAATGTTTAATCAAACCCTTTGTTGTAATGTTGTTTTTTTTATTATTATTACTTCTCATCGATAACCTATATTTAATCTTCTCCTTTTTTTTTCTGCATAGAATGAAACTAAACCACGTCGTGTTTTTTTTTTCGCTGACGGCGTTTATGGACTGATTCGGAACGCGCCCCGTAATTTAAAGTAAACGTCTCCTTCTCTCACACTTAAATTTTATAGCGCTATCTCACTTGCTCTTTCGATTTACCGCTCGAATCGATTCGCGATGCCACCGAGTGACGCTACCGTTCAAATATTTTGCCGTTCGTTCGCTACGAATACGAAGATGACTTTGATCTTTTTATTTAACAAGACACAAGTAAGTATAAGTATTATAACGTTACATTAATCAAAATTATCCCTGCAAATCAATAAATAAGTACTCTTCCTATTTCTTTTCAACCCACATAAGTATTTTGGTCAAATCTAACCTTGCCTCATTGAACTATTATTACTAGCAACTCACTGCCTTGCCTAGAAACCGTGAACCGTAACTAATGTAACCTATTGCATTTCCAGGAATCTACCACCGACGACGAGATTGGCTTATGGTCTTGGAAGACCCTGACTAGCAATGAGATGACCTTGATCGAGTGTTGAAGGCCCTGACTCTTCCCCGAAGATAGTGAAGTGAAAAAAAATTGTAAAATTTTAGAATTGTGCTATTTATTATTAATTATTCCCGTTTTACTTTTTTTTGTTAAATTATGAAATTAAAAGGTAAGTTCTAGCTCTGACCCGTTTTAAGTTGTTTTTATTTCTGCAATAAATAAATTTAACTGTACTCAATTATTTAACAAAATCTCAATATCAAGTTCTAAAGTTAGAGTAAAAGACTTATTAAAGTGAATTTAAAACCTTATACTACTAGTTCCAATCCTGGTCACGGCACCAAATTGTAACACCCCCCTCTAGCCTACACTACACTAACCTACACTAACTTATAACTAATTAATTAACCCCTCTGTGTACTTAAAACGCTAATTAACTTAAATATGGCCAAGTGAATCATCTAGTGGTAAAAACTCTACATTGTGAACCGCTCATTAGTAACCCTGATACTTTTAGTGAGAACTATAGATAGACCCTAAGAATTACCTACCGAACATAAAAAAGTATTTAACCTAGCATGCTTCCTGGAAGAGTTTTAATGTTAATAGTGCAGTAAGTTTCTTTTTATCATAATATTACATTATTGTTATTTGTACAAAAACCTTTTATCATAAAGAAATTATTTATTTAGCTAGAAAATGTAGGAATGGTTTAGCAAATTAATCATAATAAATAGATATAGTTAGGGTATAAGAATATAAACATTTAAAATAATCTTGTAAAATCTTGTAAATGTGGTATTCTATTTATGTAAACAAATAGAATTAGAATCATAATGGACATTAATAGTTTTTTAGTAGAAGATCCCCGACCCACTCAGGACATCGTCATTCCAGACTTTCTTCCAGAAAACCCTTTAGGAACAAGGACTCAAGAGGGTTGGCTCCTCGGATTGATGATCCTGGATGGGGTATAACCAACCAAAATTACTCTGTTCCAGATCTTCTTCCAGAAAATCCTTTAGGAACAATCCATTATTATTAGGATAGCAAAACAATTAAGATTTATTTATACTTCTTACTAGCATTAAAGATTTTATGCTTGAAACCAATTAAGTGAGACTTTAAA
The DNA here is from genome assembly GCA_951230895.1 of Carpatolechia fugitivella. Taxonomy (NCBI): domain Eukaryota; kingdom Metazoa; phylum Arthropoda; class Insecta; order Lepidoptera; family Gelechiidae; genus Carpatolechia; species Carpatolechia fugitivella. The sequence continues at coordinate 13,716,681 of OX579648.1, read as the reverse complement.
TATGTAAATTTATAGTTAAGTCTGCATCATTCCAGATTTTCTTCCAGAAAATCCTTTAGGAACAATCCATGATTATCTTCTACTAACATTGAAGTTTTATGTTTGAAAACAAATGTGACTGTATTAATTTTATATAGTTTAGTCAACGTCATTCCAGATTTCCTTCCTGGAAACCCTTTGGGAATATTTCATTAATATTAGAACAACAAAGTAAATAAGATTTATTATTTTATATTATTATTAGCATCTAGGTTTTATGCTTGAAAATAGACAACTGTGACTTGACATATTGGCTTTATTCATTTTAGTTATCACAAAGTAAACAAGATTTATTTATATAAAGATATTCTTATTGATAAAAATAGATAAACATTATATTGAATAATGACTACAATTAATTCCTTTATAAAATAGGTTATTCTAATTTTCAACTTTAGATTACAACAAAAGATAAATGATCCTAGGAATGAATGATTCTTATCTTTCCAGTCTAATAACTCAGATTGTAGTTATAGAAGAGAATCTTATATGGTTTCTCGATGTTTTAGCATTTAGTACAGTTTGCCTTTCATATAGTGCAAATACAACGTAAGTTGTTGATGAATCAATCTGAAATATGGTGGGACGTCCAATCCGTCTGGTATGGAAGTAAACCACCGGAGTGCTATTGCTTTTCCTACAGATCCAAATATCAACAAACTATGGTTTGGTTCGAGTAGGTAAATATTGAATTTGAATAATTTTATTATCATAGGAAGTAATAATGCAATATGAGCTATGTGATTGTACTTGACAATAATCATTCCATTGTATCAAAATTAACAATATTCTTATCGTGTGGACCATATACGGCCGGTTGGTACATTCAAGATATTTATTTATTTATTTGGTTATTTTATTAGAACGGGTTTAAATCTTAGAGAGAATCAACTGTTATTATAATCTTATCTTTGAAAGGTTTACCTAGTCAGTTTTATGGAATTTGAACTAAGTAAACTATTTATTATTTAGCAGTAGTGATTATGGAAGATTCAATATATTTAACCAAGTGAATTATTGATTGCAATTTAATTACTTTTCCATTGATGATTATTTTTAGGTTATACTGAGTAAAGTATTTCTTTCTAATTAATATTAAAAAGGAAGGTTTTAGTATGTAACTTAGATGGTTTATTTATTGTCATTTTATACCTTTCAGTAAGTATCTAATGATGATTACTTAGGTTTTAAATTTTATAAAGGTAAAGCGTTTCTTACTATTTGTTATTTAACAATGAAAAGTAGGTTTTAATATGTTTAACTGGGTGATCTATTTATCGCAATTTATATCTTTTAGCAGTGAAGTTTATTTAGGTTATACTGAGTTTTATAGAAGTAAGATGTTTCTTACTGGTATTTGATATTATTTAGCAACGAAGAGTAATAGTTTCTAAAGCAGTTTTGGTAAGCTCTCTTTCACCGGATAGAGTATATATTTTGACTTGATATAAGTGATCCCAAATAAGTTCTATGACATCCGTTTCCCTATTGAATTTACCTTCCTAGTTAAGTGTTTTACATATAGGTAGGCAAAACTAGAGATATTACCTAAATATCTCACATTACATTGAAAGTCTAGCTGATTTTCGAAGCAAATGCGTAAGTACTCTATCATCCGTTAGGTATCGAACTATCCTACCTATTCTCCGTAAGTTTCAAAAGCTAGAGGAAGACCTCACATTTATAATTAATCGTGTGATGTGTAATGGCACCTTCCAACGCCACAGGAGAAGAAGGTCTAATCGAAACGAACTAACCAGACGGGTTGTGGCGAGACCCAGTGAGTGCCTACGTTCTAAGCCACGTGTGATTGTACTCTCCTTCTACGTGCTAATACGCAAAGATCGAGAAAGAGGGTACCCGTTCCCTACACATGTATTGGGACAGAAGAAATGATCCTGTGCAACAGAGCAGGTTTGTGTGTTCCTCTTCAACGAAACCTTGCCCTCGTTACACAAAAGCAAATCATTCGGGAACTGAAGTCGCTGATAGTAAAAGCGACCACCGGTCCGTTCCAAGATACCAGCTTCTACAATACGTGACGAAACTACGTTCTTTTTCTAACTGTTCCGGAGAACGTTTAGAACAGAACCAGACCATTTGCCAAAAACAGCCACCAAGTTCGGAAACCTTGGATTTAAATCAGATACAGATTTATGCCAAGCCGTAAAGAAAAACCCCATTGAAAATACTTGAATTTTAACGAGTACTAAAAACCAAGAAACAATTTAAACTGAACCTTTTAACTTTACAACTTCTCAAACTTATTTGAAATTTCCCACAAATTTTACGTATCAAAACTTTAAGCTTTACAAAAACATTTAAATAACAAAACTTTAAAGGAATTTAAATTAAAATTTACCCCAAGGATTAAGAAATACTAAAAGAAAGTAAACTTTCTAATAATATCTAATAATCCACACAAAAAAACCCCACAGAAAACTCTAAGAAAATATTTTACCGCGACGGACAAGGCAACTGCACTGAGTGATAATCGAAAGAATACTGACTAATTGAACTTCGCGCAATCGGTATTTATAGCCTCCCGGGTGAGACTCGAACTCAAGCTCGGGCGTGCCTGAACGTGAGTATCGGCGTCAAGGCCAACGTATTTTTAGGGTTCAATTTCCAAATTGTTAGCTTTTCCATACAATTTAATACAATAATTTATCCCTTATTATTTTAGTGTTCCGTATTCGATGTTTTATTATTTTAATGCTTTATTTATTATTTTTATTATGTTTTTAGATTCTTTAGTGTTGTAAATTCATGTTTCCTTTAAATCAAGTTTATTTTTCAAAGAGTAGACAGAGCCTAGTAACTTTAAACTGTTTTAATATTAAATAAATGAATGTCGTATTAATTGAAGTATTGAGTAATGATCGTTAGTGATTATTTAGCGTTTGTATTAGAGAAAGAGATGTGATCGATTAGTAGTTATAATGATTTGGAATTTATTTGTGAAATTGTTAACGGACCCAGGTTGATTCCGTTACACACTCGTACATAGTGGCCGCTTTACTATTTTGTTACTTATTTTTTATGATGGAGATAACTAATCATGGTTCAAGTAGTCGAAGTAGAGGTTAAAGTGATAAAGGTTAGAACTTATAAATACGAGTACACATCCAAATCCAAGGTTCTTCGGTAATTTTTTTTGGTCTTTTATATTTTCCTCGCGTATTTCAGAGAAAAGCACTATACAGGCCTCGGCCGCAATAACTCTTGCCGGACTCGTACACAATAAAAGTTCTCACCTGCGGCTCGGACTTTAAACGTGTCCTCGTCCAACAATAACAAATTTTGCGGCCGCGGCAGTAATGTACTATTACATCAACTATAATATACAACGTGTATCAAATTACTCTCACACTGCAGTGGCAAACGTCTGGCATGAATGTAATGGTATTATAATAAAAATAGAGGCGGTAATGATAAACTCATCCCATGCTTACACGACTCATTCCACACTTAGGACAAGGGCGCTAAATTTAAATCTCGCCCCACCCTGAAACTAACCTCGGGTCGGCACTGAAAGCCCTTGGAGGGCTACAAATAACGTAATTTTACCAACTGTAGCGTATGTGATTAAGTTGATTGCAGGTAAAGCTCCATTTAGTTTGCGGTCTGATAACAATCTCAACTTTGAACCCGGTTTAGTAGTGATGGGACGCTTTTACTCGTCAGCTACATCGATTATTTTCTTTTTCTTTTATTAGGTCTGTGTTTGACAGGCGTTTTTCCTGTTTTTTTTAGCTTTGCATTGACATTTTGGCCGCTTGCACTGTGTGTGTTTTTTGTCTGTGCACTAGTCTGTAATAGCTACACGAAGTAAGTATATTTTGTCTGAACGGAAATATTCCTGATTACATATATATTATCAGCTACATTTTTTCGCTGATCTTACAACCTAAACCCTAAACCCTGTCATCGCTGGAATCCAATAAAAAAAACACCTAAGATTACATAAACTGACCAGTTTTATCCAACAAAACAAGACCGAATTATTTTATTACGGTGTGTCACAATTCAAATTAATGAATCATTCAAAGGACAAAAGAAGGTATTGCTTTTTCATCGATACTCGATTATTAACACGTGTCCATCTCTTTGTTTTGAGTTAGAATAGTTTGGTTCCATTACCGCCCGTGGGGGCAGCTAATAGAATAATGGATACGCTAACCACGCAATGTGAAACGAATTAATTTAATTTTAGTTAGCGCTATCCAAACTAGTTTCTACTATAATGGCGGAAATTGCTATGTGACCTATTGATCAAACCACAATCAACGGCCAGTTACAGTCCACTGCTGGACTATGGCCTCCTCCACTTAAGTGGAGGGTTTTGCCATAATCTCCACGCTTGGCAGGCGAGTTGGAGATCACAGATTAAAAGGTTACTGTATCAGAGAGCGCTGCTGCCCGTTCCCTGTTCAATGTGCAATGTGTAGTCCCTAAGTCGCCTCTTACGACACCCACGGAAGGGTAGGGGGTGGTGACAAATGTATTCTACTCTGCCGTCACCACACGGCGAAACCACAATGATAAACATAAATAAATAATAATAAATTTTTATTACTCAAGATAAAGGCAGCCAAATCACGGAGAATATAAGAAAACATTTGGTTTTTAAATCATTTCATCATTTGTCTGCCTACCTATATTATATTGTTATATTGTTATCCACATACAAAAGTACTAACTTACTTATAATTTAATTTACACTGACACTAGGGTCTGTAAGGTCGTAGCCTAACCGATTTAAAAAAAATATAAAGTGTCATGATAATCATAGTTTATTTATTTATCTTGCTTTATTACACGAGCAAGAAACAGTTTTTTAGAAATAGGGGATCAGACTGTTCTTAAATTTACCATTTTATTAATTATTTTTAAAATATAAATTAGTAGCAGACGATTCGCGAAGAAAAAAACAGAATCGGTTGAAAAACGAATTTACAGTGATTTATTAAAGTTTCAATGTGTCTGTCTCTTTCAAAAACGATCTTTCGTATGGAGATTATATGGCGTTACTAAAAAAAGACGTCACAAGTGGGTATGTGCCTTTCTGTCTAATCTTGAATTTCAAACCTTTATAACTCGGTAAATTTTAAAGATGAGCAAAAATTATTTTAGTGTTTGATAGCAGAAACTAAGAAGTTTGGATTTAAAAAATAAAAACAAAATTGAAAATTTTAAAAAACCCACGCCGGATTTTAAAACATATTCAAATAAAAACAAAATTGAAAATTTTAAAAAACCCACGCCGTATATTAAGATATATTAGAATAAAAAGGATTAAATAACATTTTTGGAAATCCCCCGACCAGAGTCAAATAAGATAAGAAATATAAAATAAAGAAATCTATAAAAAGAGTGATTTCTCACGAAATCCGCCACACAAACAACGAATTATGACCTTTCTTAGTCCTTACGTTTACGTACCTACTTACCTTTTGCTTTCTCGTAGAGATAGACACAGCAATAATATTTATTAATTTAGGTACTATTACATACTCATCTATCTAATAATATGATACAAATCCAATAAAACACGTCGGGGTCTGCCATTCCCTGCTCTGACATTAATAAATTTTATATAAATACCGTGAGTTTTACTTATTCAGAATCTACATTATATTTAGTTTTTGAGTAATATAAATAAGTAGTTATAATATTTAAACTGAAATTTCGAACAAAGAGAGCGATGATGGCAGCCCCCGACGTTTTTTATTGGATTTGTATCATATTATTAGATAGATGAGTATGTAATAGTACCTAAATTAATAAATATTATTGCTGTGTCTATCTCTACGAGAAAGCAAAAGGTAAGTAGGTACGTAAACGTAAGGACTAAGAAAGGTCATAATTAGTTGTTTGTGTGGCGGATTTCGTGAGAAATCACTCTTTTTATAGATTTCTTTATTTTATATTTCTTATCTTATTTGACTCTGGTCGGGGGATTTCCAATTATTTAATCCTTTTTATTCAAATATATCTTAATATACGGCGTGGGTTTTTTTAAATTTTCAATTTTGTTTTTTATTTGAATATGTTTTAAAATCCGGCGTGGGTTTTTTAACATTTTCAATTTTGTTTTTATTTTAAACTTTTTGGAAAGTACGTTACAAGGAACAACAGTTGACAAGGCTGTTGTTTATTTGGGCAACAAAATGTTTGCCAAAGGGCAAGCCTACGTAGCCCTCAGTAGGGTTCGCTCATTGGATGGTGTGGTGATATGCGACTTGGACCAACGCAAATTATTTAATAACCCACATAATAATGTAGCATTACAAGAATTAGAGAGACTCAGAAATATAACGCAATAACATAGGTACTAAAATTTTATTTGCCTTTAACGTACTCATTATATACCTTCTCCGATCCGTCGTGGGTGCAAATAACCGCATCGGAATCGGCCACCTGTCCTCGCTGTTGCAGTATTTCTTTATAGTCTACCGCCATGCGCCATAAAACATGTCCAAGAACCTGATCTGTAAAGATACCGGCTCAGTAGTTTTGAAAACTCCTGTAATGCCAACTTATCTGGCTACTGCAGGGCTCCCTGGTGGTCTACCGCCTCAAAACATATCCATCAACCAGCTCCAAAATGAAGCCTTTTGAATGCAAAAAACCGCATCGAAATCGATTCAGTACTTTTTGAGAACTCCTGTAGTGCCAACTTATCTGGCTGCTGCAGCGCTCGTGGTCTACCTCCATAAAACGTATCTAAGAACCCGCTCCAAGATGAAGCCTTTTGAATGCAAAAAACTGCATCGAAATCGATTCAGTACTCTTTGAGAACTCTTGTAGTACAAACTTATCTGGCTGCTGCAGGGCTCCCTGGTGGTCTACCTCCATAAAACATATCTAAGATCCTAAGTTGAAGTGATACCTTTACAATGCAAAAAACCGGAACTAAATCGGTCCAGTGGTTTTCGAGATAGAAGGTAACAAACAAACAAACAAACAAACAAACAAACAAACAACCTCTTACCCCAAACGCATATACCGCCTCCGTTCCGGTCCGTCCGTCGTGGTTAATAAAAAAAGTAGTCCGATCCCCTATTCTGCGATACCATTTCAAAGTAAAATAATATGACCGAGACTCAGAAACAGTCATTTTATTTTTAGACATTAATAAAAATGAATGAAATGCTGTCAATTATTGGGAAATCATTTGCCGCGGCTTGATCGTGTTAAAAGATGTCTTGAAGAAATCACATTTTTTGGGGGCGATGGAAGTTATTTGATTTCGGGAATGTTGGGAAAGTCAATTAGAAAACCGGACGGCAAACAGACGAACATGGTGACGGGGGTAAATTGATGATGAGTTCTGAGAGTCTACTATTAGTATTTTGTTTTTAGAAGGAACAAGAAGCCCAGAAAAGAACGTGAGCAGATTTTCCTTCGTGCTTTTTTATTTAGGGAGTGCAGTGGTGTAATAAGTATAGATAGCTAGATAGATAGATAGATAGATAGATAAATCGTTTATTTGTAAATGCAATACACAGTTAGTACACAGTTATAGTTAGTTGTCTTCCATCTGGGAGACGCGGGTTAGATCCCCACCTAAGTTTTTAAATTTCGAATTTATATGTATGTTTATGCGACGCTTTTACGGTGAAAGAAAACATCGTTAGAAAACTGTGTGAAGTCAACCAACCCGCACTGGGCCAGCGTGGCAAACTAAGGCCTGATCGCCTTAAGTCAGGGTAGACTCGAGCCTGGTTTGTATTTCTTATAGGTATTCTAAAGCCTATAACATAAACATAAACGGCCCGTTACAGTCCACTGCTGAACTATGAGCCTCCTCCACTTAGGTGGAGGGTTTTGCCATAATCTCCACGCTTGGCAGGCGGGTTGGAGATCGCAGATTAAAAGGTTACTGTATCAGAGAGCGCTGCTGCCCGTTCCCTGTTCAATGTGTAGTCCCTAAGTCGCCTCTTACGACACCCACGGGAAGAATAGGGGTTGGTGACAAATGTATTCTACTCTGCCGTCACCACACGGCAAACTAAAAAGCCTAAAGTCTAGTTCTAAAGCCTATAACTATTGTAAATTTAACTTTATTGTAAATTACGTAGACTGTACATCGAAAGGCAGGAAATACCTTCTTTTATAATAAAGAGATGCTTCAAGTTGTAACGGTTAAATAAAAAAAAATCTTAGCACGGCTTGTCAGATAAGACTTTATAAAACTTATAACAAGGTAAAAATCACTTAGTTAACGCTGTTCCAAACTATTAGCATTTTACGATCTGATACAAGAATATTCCGTAAAACTTCAAAGTATTTTTTAATTGACTTCAGTCTGCGAAGGAATAAATAAAATATGCGCTTCATTCAGCTTGGACAAAAATGTTTTCGTATGTCCGGCGGATGTCTGTCCGGCTGTTCTCTCTGAGGTCGCGTCTCTCAACCGATTCTCATAAAATTTTGTGAACAGGTTTTATAATTATCTATATCGACGGTGGAAAGGAAAAAATTACTAAGCGACATTTTTGGCCATATTGAGTTATATACATTGTTAGAATCGCCTGATTTTTCTGCGTCGTTTTATCTTACTAACGTCCTTCTACGACGACTTTTGATGTCGCTTCGACATTTTGGAGTTAGCGAGATTTTATTATTTTTTCCTTACTAACTGACAAAATTTTCGACCATTTTTGAAAATTTGGTGGTTGTCGTAATTGTGAAATGCTAAATTTGCCTTTGGTCAAGTTTGACATTTCTGTTCGTACGGTAATTACTCCACTTAGTTATTTTTTCCAGTATCTGGCAATATAGTGTTAGGCGCATAGTATATTTTTCCCGTCTCTACTTTTGGGGAAAATTTTACTAAGCGACACTAACTTTAAAACTAAGCACAATTATTAATAGTTACGTATACTATAATGTAGATAAAAAAAATAAACAGATAAATTTCTAAGAACTAGGCTTTTTGGACCATTACAACAATTTACACGATTTTTTTTCAGAAAATTCGACGGTGGAAAGGAAAAAAATTACTAAGCGACATTTTTGGCCATATAGAGTTATATACATTGTTAGAATCGCCTGATTTTTCTGCGTCGTTTTATCTTACTAACGTCCTTCTACGACGACTTTTGATGTCGCTTCGACATTTTGGAGTTAGCGAGATTTAATTATTTTTTCCTTACTAACTGACAAAATTTTCGACCATTTTTGAAAATTTGGTGGTTGTCGTAATTGTGAAATGCTAAATTTGCCTTTGGTCAAGTTTGACATTTCTGTTCGTACGGTAATTACTCCACTTAGTTATTTTTTCCAGTATCTGGCAATATAGTGTTACGCGCATAGTATATTTTTCCCGTCTCTACTTTTGGGGAAAATTTTACTAAGCGACACTAACTTTAAAACTAAGCACAATTATTAATAGTTACGTATACTATAATGTAGATAAAAAAATAAACAGATAAATTTCTAAGAACTAGGCTTTTTGGACCATTACAACAATTTACACGATTTTTTTTTCAGAAAATTCGACGGTGGAAAGGAAAAAAATTACTAAGCGACATTTTTGGCCATATAGAGTTATATACATTGTTAGAATCGCCTGATTTTTCTGCGTCGTTTTATCTTACTAACGTCCTTCTACGACGACTTTTGATGTCGCTTCGACATTTTGGAGTTAGCGAGATTTAATTATTTTTTCCTTACTAACTGACAAAATTTTCGACCATTTTTGAAAATTTGGTGGTTGTCGTAATTGTGAAATGCTAAATTTGCCTTTGGTCAAGTTTGACATTTCTGTTCGTACGGTAATTACTCCACTTAGTTATTTTTTCCAGTATCTGGCAATATAGTGTTAGGCGCATAGTATATTTTCCCGTCTCTACTTTTGGGGAAAATTTTACTAAGCGACTCTAACTTTAAAACTAAGCACAATTATTAATAGTTACGTATACTATAATGTAGATAAAAAAATAAACAGATAAATTTCTAAGAACTAGGCTTTTTGGACCATTACAACAATTTACACGATTTTTTTTCAGAAAATTCAAACTTTAAACAGCTCTACTGTAAAGTTGCCTATATGTCGCTTGGTAATTTTTTCCTTTCCACCGTCGATATAGAACTTTTGGTCGAATCAGATCTTCGTAATTATTAAAAATGGAGGAGAAATGGGTGTTGAAAACGTAAAAAAATATATTGTGCAGCCATTTTGAAAAAAAAAACTAAACTCGCGAAGTCTAGCTCACAGAGCCACTAGTTTATTATTTGCCTCAAATACAGTCTAATGTATAGGGCCTATTAGTAATCGTAACTAAAGTTACTTTAGAAGTCACCAGGGTCGTAAATAAGTTTAAAATTAACTCACTTAAACCCAAGTGTCGTTTGAAACGTTCGTATATGCATTCAGTGGACTTAAGCACCACTTGACTTGAATTTGCAACCTCTGAAACCGAGATCCGAGAACGTAATTGCACTTTTGCCTTCACTCGTTTCAACTGAGTATCTTCATCTTTGCAAACTGTACTTGAAACTACTCGTAGGAATTTGAAACATCTTTACTATGGTATCGATATGGGTTACTAGGTCGGTGACCAACCTCACAAGCCCTAGTGTTAGATAGATAAATAAATAATAAGCGGTATTTATTAAGCGGTTAATGACCTCTGATTATAAATGGCTCCTGTTTCGACAGAATCATTTAAATTATTGGAAAATCAGGTGATTCAGCTAGCAATGTTAATTTATCTTTACATCAAAGTCAAAATTTATTTATTCGAATTAAGTTTTTTACAAATCATTTTTTACAACCGTTCAGGTTGTCAGCGATTACGTCTATCTTGGACATCGTTTATCTTTTGACCGAAAAGCACAGGTAAAGGAGATCGAAAGACGCATCGGATTAGGCTGGGCTGCTTTCGGGAAACTAGACAACGTTTTTAAATCCAAACTCTCGCAATGCCTGAAGACCAAGGTGTTTAACCAATGTGTCCTGCCGATCCTCACTTACAGTGCCGAAACATGGACGCTCACTAAGCAATATATGTACCAAATTAAGGTAGCACAAAGGGCAATGGAGCGTTCTATGTTAGGTATCTGACAATATGAAGTTCACTGATACAGTGCATTTAATAAACAAAATTTCAGGAAGGTTAAATTGGGTTTATATTATCAGCTCTTACGCAATACGCAGTGCACAGTGAGTGGCCCACCACTGCAAGATCAATTGTTAATTTAAATACATTGCTGTTTTTTAACTTTTACTGATTTATTAGCGTAAAAGTTACTCTGTGTATATAAATAGTATATATTGTATTTTTATGTTGAACTAATGTAATAAAACTTAAACAAATCTATCACAAGAAAAAACTATTATCCAAAATGGACTAAAATTGCGGGCACCTGGGCAACGTTCAGAACTCCGATCCTAACGAATCTGAACTGAATACAAACTGTAAACCAAAATGAGTCGGCCAAGGATCGCTTCAATGCAAACTTCGATCGAAGCGTACAAACTCTCCCGGAGGATGGGGAGTTTGGAATCGAACTCATTTAACTTCGCCGCGTAACGCTCTGTACTGTTTTATTCTATTTAAAGGCCCGCACAGACGGACTACATTTGAACTGCAATTTTAATGCAGGCAGAATATAAGAATATAATGTAGTAGGCAATTTCCAATAAGATTATATGTAAGCATGGGGCCTGGATATATATCATAGGAAATTGACTGTCTTTAGGATTTGAAATGTATAATAGGGTCGTAACTGCATGCACATTTTATACATTAATCAATACAATTGGCCAAAAAATTGGTTTTCTCATGTGCAAATGATAGAACTATAGATTATTTTTTGTTTGCAGATCGTCCTATGAAACCTATTATTTTTTTGTTAATTAGTTTTCTCACCGCGCGATACATGGTTGATATGATAGTGCGTAAACTACCATACAAATAGTTCTACGACTACGACCGGCCGTATTTTCACGGATGCGGATCGGATTCAGATCGGACGTAATGTAAAACCACTCTTAGAATTACAATGATATCCGATAAATGAAATCATCTTTTATCAAAATATTCTCAAAAATAAATTAAAAGAAAATCTTCTATATAATGTCATTTGTTCAAACTAAAACAATTTAATTTAAGTATAACATTTGTTTATTTTAGGGAAACAAACAGCCTTAATTTAGTACAATAAAGATATACAGTAAAAAAATGCATAAGCCTACAAAGTTTCCACTTAACAATAATCAACAAAGCATTGAGTAAGACTTAAGTAACATAATATAGCTTAATACCATATATTAAATAAATAACATTAAATTGATGCAGAATCATTGGAAACATGGTAACAGTACTGTCGAAGATGACATTTCATTGAAAAAGATTAACTGCTACTGTTGCTGACTGTACATTCGTCGAATCAGGTTAAACGAAATTGTCAATTAGAGACCAATAAAGTTGCGGCTAAGTACACGGAAAGCAGTAATGTCCTTGGAAATTACCTCATTTCCACTGCTTTCGAGTTTCCAATTCATGCATATTTATTGGTATACTCGTAATAGCTGTCCGCCTGCCGCAGCTGTTGTTTGTGGGTTTTCTCTGTTTCTACAATTACAGCGCCATCTATTCACGCGGAGGGAGATACTTATCGTTCTAAACGATGATGTGGACAGATGGCGCTGTTAATTTTAGTTATCTTTCTGTGGTAGGTGCTACACCATGGGAATAAATATTTTCCCACAGTAAAAGTCTATGTGCGTCAGTAAGTATCCAACTATGTGTGCAAAATTTAATCAAAATTTCGGTTTAATAGTTCAGTGGTGAATGCGTAAAAGACACACAATAAGAAGGCCATTAATATAATTTATGAAAAAGCTAACTTACTACTTGTTATTAAAACACTAACCCTGAAACTGGACACTGTTGTGTGATCTTTCATTTTATTTTGTCACTGCATTGCTCGGATCTTTTCTGAAAAGACTGAAAATTTGTATTTTGTAACCCCTACGTAATGTTGCTTTTTTATCTTTCTACCGATACGAAAAATGAGGAATGAGGGCAGGCCCGAGCAGCTATCCCAATAAAACTAGCTGCGCTTGGATTTTTCATTTAACAAATTTTAACCGGTATTGCTTTATCTACTACTTTCCCTCTATGGAAATACCCAAGAACCTTGTACGGTCGGTCGGTGGTGTAGGTCTCCCGTCCGGGAGACGTGGATTCGATCGCCACCACGTAACAATTTTTTATCGAATTTCCAATTTATATGCACGTTTTATTCGACACTCTTACGGTAAAGGAAAACATCGTGAGGAAATCTGCATACTCCTGCGAAGAAATTCAAAGCTTGTGTGTGCAGTCGACCAAATCGCACTGGGCCAGATTGATCGAACTAAGGCCCGATCGCTCTAATTCAAGGTACGGTTGAGCCCCTCGGTTGGAACGTATTATGAGCTGTTGATAGGTAACTATCTTGGCCTTAGTTAGATTTAAAAGCATCGCGCATTCGAAAATGCCGCATGAAATGGCGGTTATTATTGTACTTATTAATAATGGACACGTTTCCTCTCGACACAAATCCTCCATTATAGTCCATTTGGATCGTACTCCGTGCGCTGGTGGGTTTCAATTTTAACTGCTAACCAATCTTAATATTATTGACGACATTTTTATATTTTCAATGTCCCTATTTTTATGCATTTTATTTTTCAAAAGAATCAATTCAAATGTGAAATGTATTTTTATTTTTATTTATTTTGCTAAACTGACTATTCTAAAAAGTTGTAATGCAAGAGTTGGACGGCAAACAAATAAAAAACGTAATTTTAGTGCATTTTTTTTTTTAAGTTTTATGGTCCGTGCACTTCTTCTTCTCATGGCCGGTTTACACGTATTAAGTTGTCAAGTACTTAACTAAATTTTTACTAAATTTTAAGCGTAGTAAGTTGCAAGTTAAATTTAGCGTGCAAGTAAACAAGTAGATTAGAACTTTTTCTATTATTCGAGTAAGTTGGTGAGCGTGGCCAGTCACTTGACACGTTTGGACAGGCACAATTTAGTTAATTTTTAGTTAAATGCGAAGTGCGTAAGTGCAATTGTTTTGTTTATTTTTTGGAAATATTTTAATATATATTATTATATAGGTATATATAAAAGTATTAATGATTAATATATTAGTAGGTAACATTGAATATTAATTATTAAAAATAATAATAATATGATATTAATAATATAAAAATAAATATTTATTATACTTTATTATTTTATTTATTATATTTATTTCAGATTTGAATTTGCTGTTGATCGTCCATCTTGGGCTAACTAAAGAGCTTTACTACTAAAATGACGTGTAAACACTTACTTAAAATTAAGTCGCTTAAAATTAAGTTAATTTTAAGCGACTTAATTTTAGCAGCCATTGGCGAGTCGATGGCAAGTCGAATTTTATAATGTTCTAGCCCGGAATGTAGGTACTTGGACGGCGGATTGTGTGGCGTCCATCAAATCTTGCTGCGTGCAGGTGGCAGGGCACGCAGGGCATGATGTCAGGTGGGCCATCGTCTGTACTTCTCCGCACACACAGCTGGTAAAGAAAGACTAAAGTATTAGGTTCTATCTGTGGGTTATGTCGACCATTATATCGATATTTTTTAGCCTTTCGGTTGGGGAATATTATGAACTGATGATAAACCTTTCCTTTTCTTCTCCAATAATTCCTTAAAGGACATTTTACGCCTCAGAAGGAATAGTTGGCTTCCGTTTCCAATGCTCGCTTCCTTCCCACTCTACCCCGGGGACAAAGTGAAATAGAATTACAAATCAAATCATACTTTTATCTTGACAGGCTTTCTCCTAGTTGCGGATGTCACCAAGGTTTCCACTTATAAGAATTCAAAGGCCTCTGCCTCTTCTAAATTATTTTTCATTTCCCACAACTATAAAACTTTGAAAGTATGTAGTCATTTTTTTACACGACTTCCAAAAAAGGAGTGTAATGTATATAGGGTTCATGTATGTATGTATTCCTTGGGGAAATTTTGTTCAGTTTAATAGACTGAACACTCTCTTTATTACACGACTGTTCCAAAAAAGGAGTTTAATGTGTTTAGGGTTTACTTAGTCAGTTACTGAGTTGCAGCTACTCGCACCGTGTGACCGCATCATACGAGTTACTGTCATGTACGATTGGGTCAGTTGCTCGCGTCCGAGTTACTACAACATTTTTTGTTTTTACTCGCCACTCGCCTTCCCCCACCAAACAGTCAGTTTTTAGAACTTTTTAAATATGACGGAGTTATGGGGGTTGCCAGCTTACAAGGTCTACTGCTGGCTGAGGCTGTTTTCCTCTACAGGTCACATTTCTCAACCAATAAAAAAAAAAAAAGTAATAAATAAATTTCAAGGAGTCTAGATGTTTGTGGAGAAAAAATAAACGATCACATCTACTCATAAAGTAATGTAAAGACTCGCGAGGTCTACAGCTCATAGAGCCACGAGTTAAGGGCATCACACACGGCAGCTATAATGTAAAGATGTACATTATAGCACGATACCTGTCGATACATTTAATTACACCTTTCCATAGAAATTGTCGGAGACAACACACGGCGCAGATAATGTACATTTTTACATCTTCGTATCTTAAGATACTGAGCGGTATGAAAATATACATTTACATCTCGACACATCTCAATACCTTTTTTCCTGGCATAATAACTTTGAAAATAACCAAAGCAAATAAAACTAGCATAGGCATGCGATAATTTAATTGGCAGATGCAATCAGCCAATCCTATCGCGCATTACTCTTTTTTATTCGTTCTAATAGGATCTCGAATACAAACATACTCAGAGCAGTCGCCTGTTTTTAAGTAAATTAACAAATAGTCTTGCAAATTGAATTTTCTAGTAGTGTCCAGTCAGAAATTAAATACTTCATTAACTAAGCTTTTTTGTATACAATATTATCAATACAATATTTTTTGTAGAATTTCCGTGGTTTAGGCATCATAGATACTTACATAAACTTAGATACGTATATATACGAATTAAATTAGAGACGTCCTGTCCTGCACGTTGTACTACGAGAAAAAATAATTAGAAATTTAATTAGCATCTGACACACAAAAACTTTTTAAAACAATGATTTTTAACGGTTGCGTTCACTATTATAATATAAGCTATCATGCGCTTACCCTTAATAATTTCGTACAAACCTTTTAAAGGCAAAAATCAAGTTTTTTAGCTACAATTTTATGATATCGTATCAAATTTGAATCGTTTCAGCTGTCGTCGGTAATCTCGTTTGTTATTGGTCGTGATCGTGACCTACAAGATTTGGCCTTCATAATTATATTTTCCTACAAACAAGCCCGGCTTTCGACCGGGAGTCGCGTTCTCGCGACGAAATTCCACTTCGTCATTTGACAGCTCTAAAAATTAAAATATCTTTGGGTAAACTTACTTTTTAGATTTGGAACGTCACTATTAGAAACGGCAAGTATTACTTAAAGTTTCAAAATTATAATCGGCAGCCATTTTTTACTAAGCTGTTCCACTGGCTACAGGACTATAAGCAATACGGTGAGGTGACCTAGATCGTAGTAGTTAGGACTTAGTTCGCACCTGGATGGATCTGGAACTAATTGCAGCCTACACTTCACTAACACTGCGCTTACAGCCCGAATTTTTAGAATTTTCTTATAGAATAATGTAAATCGCAGACTGTAAAGCAAAATTTTATTTATGTTGCTTGATTATTTTTATAAGTAAAAGAATACAAAAAATTACTAAAGAAGATGCTGGCAGCAAATATATCAATATATCAATGACAATGATCTTGTTTATTAAACAATATTAAAATGAACAGTGACAAACACAATTTTAATACTAGAAATAAAGACAAATTAGCTGCTTGTGTCAGCATAAAATTACAAATTATTACAATAAGGTCGCTGCAAACTGATATTTAAAAAAATCTCTTTAGATAAGTTTAAAATTATTCAGATATTATGTAAAAAAGGTTAGAGGATATCCAAGGGAATAGATTGCTTGAGTATTTGCTAGAGTTACAAAGTATTGTAAATGACTATATGAACGCAAAATATGCGACGACTATCTTCGGTGAGGTCTGCTCCACAGATTCCGCCATTGTGTTAGTGAACTCACCCAAAAAAAAAGAAATGACGAATTTATGTGATGTTAAATCATCCTACGGGAAAAAAATACATTTGACTTTTTGTCTAAATAACAGATCTTTTAATCCAACCTAGTGCAGAAACGAAGGACAAATTTTTAAGCCAATTTAAGATGACTGGTGTAAAAATTTTGCGCCGACGACGACGACGAAAAAAATGTAATGACGGATCTAAGTGATGTAATAACATCCTATGGAAATAAATTAATTTGACTTTGACTTTGACTTTGACAATGTAAAATCAATTAACTGTTTTTTTTTTTTCAAAAGAAAAAGGTAATTTATTTTGTACAAAGAAGTAAGGGAAATTTGAAACGACTGTTCAATGTTGAATGAAGCCATATTATGAGTTCGGTCACAGAAGTTTTCTGGTTTGACTCTCAGAAAAACGAAATGAGTCACAATTTTTTTATCATACTATTACTTGAATAAAATCGATTTTTTTCTTTTATTCCTTAAGAGATGATGTATTACATTGATACAGAAACCACTGTGCGTACAAAACTGGCACGATGAGCAAAATATATTTTTGTCGCCGCCTCTTTGTATGTATTTTGATGTATTTGGATGGATTTACAAAATAGTAGGATCGTTTTGATTTTAAGTTTGTAGACCATAGAGTGAGATAAGCTGCTTCAATCTCGGGAAAGTAAATATCTTATTCCCGCGGGAAAAAGCTTGTATTTTTACGTGATTGCAATTTTCAACAACACGAATACCATCTAACCAGAGGCTAAACTCAGAATGAACAGCAAATTGATTACTTTACTACCAACCACGTAGAGGCTTCTCTCCACGAATCGGAGCGTAATATACAGAGTGTGCCGAACAAAACAAATATTGTTAGGCTTGCAACACACTTGCGTAATTCCGTCATGCACGTATTGCACGTTCCACGACCTTTTTATTGGACAGTGATACCAGAAAATTAATATCCAGACAATTTCATATCGGGCTATACCTACCAACAATTTTTATTTATGATGCGTTGTTGGTGGAACAATCGACCAAATTTGGTAAAACTTTTTCGTTTTTCCGTTGTCCAAAATAATCTTTAACGTTTTGTTAGACGTTTATTTAAAAGCATTAAAGCGTCAGATGAAAAAACACCTAGTAGAGCGCAGTGAAGGAGTTTTTAATCTGGCAAAGTTTTAAAGTGTTGGTAAGTTTCATCAGGGACCGCGACCTTTGACCCTTGTCGCTAACCAGTTTTCTAAGAGGAAAAATACAAACTCATATGGGACTGCTTTATTTATCCGCAAATGTTACCATCTCTCATTGTGAGAAATAGATAATATAATTTAATAACAGTTTGTGTTATTTTCTATTTTAATCAATACGCTACGGGTTAACGCAAGTGTGCAGTCAGCCTCAATATATTCCAAGATAACCAATAGTTTTGCTTCGCTTCGCCTTGCGTCGAACAAATATCCAACATCACGACACATTGATTATATAGTTGATGAGCAAAATCACATGCATTTTTCAGATGTTATGTGACAACAGTTGATGATTGACGAGGAAAATCATATCCATTTAAAAAACTATGTAATAGCTGTTTCATTTTAGTTTTTTTTTTGGGATTTCTTATGCTTTCAAATGCAGCTGTATATTTTTGAATTTCCTGAAGTAGGAGATACTAATCTAAGTCGTTGAGGACTTTTGGTAATGTGTAGTGTATGTACATAACGAAAAGTATTTTTTCGTTGACGCTTAGCTCAGATGATTTAAAGATTGGATAACATTCCTAAGATATATGCAGTTATACCAAGAGAGTTTACTTTTTACGACGATTATGAACTGTGTTCGATAAGTCGGCTAACACACATACTTACAAAAAAAAAAATATGACAAAACTATAATAATTATTAATAATATTCAGAATTTTAAAACATGAAACATTATAAAGAGTGTGATCTTTTTGTGTTTGTAAACAAGTGCTGACTATCGTTATAGCTCCGTGCGTATCGTGTATTTGTGGTTTCGCGATTATCAATAAATGTTATTACTCGGAGACTGTCTGCAAAGCTGCGCGCGCGTCTTTTGCAGTTCAAGAGCAAAATGTGGCGTATTTTCTTAGCAGGTAAATATTTTGTTGAAGTGTACCTTGAATTTATTAAAACGTTGGAGGGTGAAAGTGTAATATTACCGTGAAAAATGATTTAATTCGTTATGGCACGTTCAGGTTAGAAATAATACTCGTAAAATACATACTAAACGCTTGGGTTTGTCCAAAATTTGAGAAACTGCTGCTACTTGTTAAAAAAATTGCTTTGGATTTTAAGGTAAGTAGTACAATGATGACTTGTAAATATTTAGAACCAAACATCAAACAAAAATATTTCTGCTACTTTAATTAGGTTTCAGACAGCTCTTTATCTCTTTGTTTACTTTAACTACTGTCTGTTTATAAGTATATAAATAACATAACAAAACATCCAATTTCAGTGTTCACTCTCGCTCTAATTTCTCAGTCGAGATGTCAGAAGGGCTCTTGTCCACCTTCGCTGCCGGTGGACATGTGCGAAGCGGGTTGCGGTCCAGAGAAACCCTGCGTGAATGACACCCAACTGTGCTGCCCCACCGTCTGCGGCGGCGCAATGTGCGTGGATCCTATGAGCAAAAGGCGATTCGTCACATTGGGTAAGATGCTATTTGTTAGCTAGCCTAGTTGGCCTGCTCATCTTTAAAATTGTAGGTTCGAATCCCGCCTGAAACATTCGTGTGATGACTGAACTTACGTTGGCTTGCAGAAGTCTGGATGTTGTTCATCTCTATAATCGTATATCTATTTACTTATCAGCAATTGTCTGATTCCCACAGAACATGTTTTGTCTAGGTACTATTTATTTATATTTATCTTTACTCTAAGTATGTCAGAGAATTTCTTAAAAGGCAGCCATTGACCATATAAAAAAGGGCGGATTGCTAGTATAATATAATATATACTAGCAATCCGCCCGCGGCTACGCTCGCGTTGTTTAATATCTTCCCGTGGGAATAAGACTTTTTCCCGTAAAAAAAATCCTGTGTTAATTCAGGTTACAAACTATTTCCATTCCAAATTTCAACCAAATCCGTTAAGTACTTCGAAAAAAAAATGAAAAAAAAACGAAAAAAGAAAAAAAAATGAAATGAATATGTTCAAAATGGAATGAATGAATGTTGAATGTTCTTCGAAATGTTTTACTTACTTACTTACTTACTTACTAAGTTTAAGGGGGAACAAACATCCAAATATATTTTCACATTTATAATATTTGTGTGAAGTGTGAAGATGTGTGATCTGCTTCGCATCTTGTTACGCTAATAAGAGGCAAGGCAAGAATTCTTATCAAGTCAAATAATAACTACCTATTTCGTTTTTTCTGCTTACCACTTTCTGTCTTGCGCTGCTCTGATGGGAAGACAACCTAAGAACGTTTATTCGAAGTTCTGTTTGTAATTCTAACGATGAATCTTTTGGTCTTTTATAGTGAAGCCAGGAAACTGTCCAGAGTATCCCCGTGGAGTATGGGTGTGCACCCACACGTGCACTGGAGACACCGACTGTCCGAGGACCTTGAAATGCTGCCCTAATCGCTGCGGAGCCCTCACCTGCCAAAGACCAGAGTTTGACGAAGCCACCACTGTGGCACCTTCTTAGATTATTCACATGATAATTGTAAACCTGCTGCGTGGTGTTAACTTTAAATGGTTGAATTATGAAAAAGCTTTAGTTTTCACGGTAAATTTCATTTGTTGTTTATATTCAAACTCTAGAAATATATTATATTATAGGTTTAAGGTAACTTTATAATAATGGTTCATATAAAAACACCATGGAGGGTATAGTGGCAGCGCCGAAATTCCTCCCTACTTAGCACCACCTGGGAAGCACGTCGGCTGCGTATAGTTCGAAGAAAAAGTATTTTATTTATGATAGGTCCAATACAAACAAATTAATTTGTTTTCGCTTTCATGGTGCCAAGACTACAAAATTAGGTGGCGGCCGGTGAACCAAATGCCTTCCTGCCAAAAAAAGAGAGAATCTTCTTCTTTCTCAAAATTATTTTTTACGGACACAAGATATAAGATAGTAGCAGTTCATAATCATAAACATGGATTTCAGTTTGCATTGTTTTTTTTTTCTATTTATTTTGTGTATTCAGCTGCTCCAAAAACGCTGGGTTGGCACTTGGTAATTTTACATTTCTAAATTTAATACCAATACAGCAAGGCCTTTGCCTGTCAGTGAGACTCCTTATTTATTCTTTATTATTTTCGAATGACTCATCAATATCAAAAAAAATCTGTGAGCGCTGCATATTTTCCCTTTCCTTCGTCAGACGAAATTGATTTCCAGCGCTGCCTTTCCTTCTTTCACGTTCCAAAAAAATGTATTTATTTACCAAGAGATGTAAAGGGTATGTCATAGGTTATTGAGAAAAGAATTGCTTAAATTGCTCCGGCTTCCCTTTTGTCTTTCAATATTACTCCCGATAACTTCTCTATTTCTCAGAACACTGAAAATTTGTTTAGTTATTATCAAAACTTGCTCAAAAATACCTAACGTTCAAGATATAAATGATATTATTTACGTTCTTACAAAAGCGAATGTATGAATGTTTGTTTCCATCTGATAAGGATTCCGGCGAAAAGAACTAAATCGTTGTTAGTTTGTTTGTTATTATTATTGTTACGCTCTCAAGTATAAATGACTGAACTAATTTGGATAAAATTAGGTTGGTAAATAGATCAAAGTATATTTTTTATGGGAAGTACCTATGTTAATCTAAGTTTTGGTTAGTATTTGATTATAGTTAATAAAACAGATTTCATTAACATGCAAAGTTATATTATAAGTAGGTTCAAATGTTAAGATTTTAATGATATTATAATAAACTCATAAAGTATTGAAATTAAGTTAAATATATTTTCATTACTTTTTCCTGTTATTTGTTACTTTTAAATGCCTCGAATCGAACGTTTTTGCTCTCTTGACGTATAATGAATAGAGGTTGATAATAAAAGCAAAGGTTATCTTAGAATTTAAACATGACATCATTTACAAATCATGTATATTTCTTAGAATTTGGATATCAACACCTCGGACAACTAAAATCGAAGTTATTTTGTCATTTTTCCTCAATAAATTTATGAAACTAGTATTATTTTTAAAATAGATTATTAGTATTATAGATTTGCAGTGTGACTGCATAATTCACTGAATTTATGGCGTGTACAATCGGCAAAAAAAGTGGTCGACCATTTGTTATTGTTTTCTAATTAACGAACAATTACAGTAAGAAATAGGTCAGTATTGTTATAACCTATAAATACTCAATATCTTGCAGATCGATCTGAAAACGTAAATAATCTCTGTTGTTCAAATGATATTCAACCTTATACAATTTTTTCGGCCGACTGTACCTATACTTACACAAACGACCATGGCGTAATGCCACTTCGAAAAAAAAATACGATCTGTTTATTAACACTACAGAGTTTAGAAAAAACTTATTACTTACTCGTAAAATACTAACACAATAAGCTCCTTTCTCAAGAGGCAAGTTATTTACCTTGAGCCATTATTATGTCTTATTGCGATGCATAATGTCTGCTCAGCCGAGTTCTAGAGACTGGATAAATAATAGCTCTTCTTGTGTACAGTGACGCAATGAAAGCTTTCTATTTACTTAAAAGAAGATTTTCTGTAATTCGTGTTTTAACTATAACTCGTAAAAATAATTAACTGCAAGACAAAGATAAGATAAAAATGCTTTTATTGTAAATTTAAAAAAATTAACAAATAAGACGTCATTTTTTATGTGTCGCAAAATGGACTTATAATAAAATAAATATGTGGGGGGGACATCTTCACACACACGGCCATCTGATCCCAAACTAAGCAGAGATTGTACTTGGGGTACCAGACAGCTGCTATACATTACATAAATAGATAAATACATGCGTATAAATGTTTTCTCTCTCTCTCTGTATATAGATAAACAACAAGCGTAATTGGACTTTCGGGAGGAGTGGAAGTCTCTTACCCCTAGATAGCTATTGTCCATGGTTGGTACGTTCACTACCGTGGAGAACAACGGCCACAGGAATCGCATCTTCTGTGTTTTTCCTTTACATATTTTTTTAATATTCGTTTTCCTAAACTCCCAAAGATAATCCCTTTCAGTGACCAGTGAATTTTCTTGCAAATTTTCCAGACTTCGTTGAAACATAAATCACACTCTGTCACACTCTTGTCTTAAGGGTTGGAAGACATTGAAAATCACTCTTTTCAGGTGGACAAATGACTTGTGAGAATGTTGATGGGCATCACGCCCGCCGCCGGTGGATGCTAGTAGCGCAGGACCGTTCACATTGGAAACCTATGTTCAGCAGTGGACGTCTTCCAGCTGAGATATGATGATCTGGAATAGGGTTCATTTTTTTCTAGTATATTATGTAGATATGGATTCGCTTGGCCCTATTCTTAAGAAGATTTTTATTGCTTAAACACAGCAGAAACGTTTTGGCTGGCTAAGGCGCAAATGCAGACAAAATATCCTGGTATAAATAGAAATGGGAACCAATCGCCGGGAGGGAAAACTCATTTATATTATGGTTTACGGTATTAGCAAGAGGCATGTCACTCGTGTGCCTTATTTTTTTGCTAAATCAAACACTGCACGTTCCAAAAGTATTTTATTAAGAAAATGGATGATAAAATTATGCACATACACTAATATAATTATTAATACCACAGCTAATACCTAACAAGACACTTTTGTGATTTACTTTTGTAACACTGTACTTCTTAGCTAAACTATTAAAATCTTGTAAACATCCCTGATTGGTAATATTTTAACTTAACTTATATACTAGGTAATTACAAAAAGGTAGCCACAAATAATATTGCATTATGGGCTGGCAATTGAAAGAAAATATTGCTTCCCCCATAGTAAATCGATCAGCTGGCCGCGCGGTTTTGTATGAACGGGCCATTTTTTTGTCGTTTTACAGTCCAGGTTCCTTGGGGAAAGTTGTCCAGTTGACAAATAACAATACATTAAACTGTTTTAGAACAACCCATACCGACCCATATTATTCTGCCGATACATTTATGAGTACAATAATTTCTAATTCATTTGTTTTAATGGGTTGGTTTGGTTTAGTATACTGGCTCGTACCCTAATGTAAAAGGTCCATTATAGCCTTCAGTTGGAAATGTACTTATCATCTTTAACTTTGGAGTTAGCAAGATATCCGTCCAACCATTTTTCAATGGTGGGAATATTCTCCTCTGACCATTTCGCCTCTTCCCTGATGTTTCTCATAGACTTTTCGATGATGTGTTCTGCCGAGCCAAACTCGCCTTGATGACTTACATACAAACTCGAGACTAGTTCTAGACCCGTCTTCGTAGTAAATTGTGACGTAGCAGAGGTGATTAAGTTGTCCCAGAGGTTGGTTTTGTTGTGGAACCTGTAAATTTATGACAACAGATAAAACTCGGAAAAAGAATGTTACTGCATTCACAAATGCAGTAGCTTGCAAACTAAGTTGAAATACAATATTTTATGAATTATTTTTAAAATATAGATTAGTAGCAGACGATTCGCGAAGAAAAAAACAGAATCGGTTGAAAAACTAATTTACAGTGATTTTTTAAGTTGCAATATGTCTGTCTCTTTCAAAAACGATTTTTACTAGCAAATGACGTCACAAGTGGGTATGTGCCTCCGTCTAATCTTGAAATTCAAACATTTATAACTCGGTTAATTTTAAAGATAGAGGAAAAATTATTTTAGTATTCGATAGCAGAAACTAAGAAGTTTGGATTTATATTCAAAATTTTAAAAAAGTAGTCCGATACCCTATTGTAAATTACTACTAGCACAGATTAACTAATACTAGCACCCACTTGAATTTGAAAGATTATAGAAGCACAAATTTTATTTAAATTTTAAAATATTTTTATTTTTACTAGAAGATTGAAGACATGAAGTGGCTTGAAAAAAGTAAAATAATAAGGCGACTCAGGCTGACGAAGCTTATAGGTTAGTGGAGTCGATAAACTTACTTCTCTTTAAGAATTGTCCAGTTATTGTCAAGGAACTGGAAGAGAGTAGTGTAGCCTTGAGAGTTGCCAGTCAGCATGCTAAAGATGAGGAAGATATCCGTCTCGGTGAAGTTGCCGTTGCCTTCAAGCACCGTGATGTTCAGGAGCCTAAAAAAAACTCTCGTCACACTTAAAGTTCCCCACAGGATTCTCCGTGTATCGGAAGTGTGGGAAGTCATGGAAACATACAAAACCGATATTGAGAGTCATAATTCCAAACAGACTATAAAAACAACCAGTACATTATACTAGTATATTGGTGTCGATTTGGCATACGCCCAACTAAACTAAAATTAGTCCTGTAACTTTCTATCATTTTTAATTGAAAAGGGACCGAAGATCATCCGTTTTGTTTTTGTCTTTGACTTCACGACTAACTGTCAATTTTAGTGGCTTTTTATTCGTCATGGTGTTAGGTAGGCACTAAAACAAGACTAAATTTGACAGTTAGTCGTGTAGTCATAGACAAAAACAAAACCGATGACCTTCGGTCCCTTTTCAATTAAAAATGATAGAAAGTGACAGGACTAATCTTAGTTTAGTTTAAGTTGGGCGTATGCCGAATCGACACCATTGTAATGCTTCGTGGTTGTAGCAAACAATGTGATAGTTTTTAAAGTAATGTTCTTATTTAATTTCAGCCCCACTGTGTTGTATAACGGTTTTAGAAGCGAACGGAGGAAAACCTCTTCGGCAAAGATGTCTATTCAGTTCCCAACTCGAAAGACAAGTTGTTTTGTTTTCATAGAGAACAGCGGCCGTATATTTGAATTGCACTACAAACCCGAGAGCCGGCGGGACAAGCCCGTACTTTTGTCTAGCACCCCAGTTACCCTGGTGGACCCCAGATGTGGAAGGAAAAGATATACCCTTATATATATTTGTCCTTTATATTTTTGTTGAAATATAAAAGTCTCATATTTTTTTAGAGTAACAACTGTACTATTCATTTCTTCACATTTACTCTAAAAAAATTTGAGTCTTTTAATATGAGAGATTAATCCCTTTTTTTTTTCATGCAACAATTAAACAGCGAATCGAGGTGCTTTTTGACAAACATAGTATTTTTAACCGTGTTAGAAATCTAAACGTCTTATAAAAATACGGGTAAAATAAAAAAAAAAACAATATGCTTGCAGTTAATAGCTAAAAACATTAATGTGTTCTTTTTCTATACGTTTTAGAGTCCCTGAATAGGTACCTAAGTTCGACCCTGTGGCAGAGTACAATATTTATTATTACAAACCAAGCGGGTCAACAATTTTGGACAATAGATTTTCCCTTTTTGTTCGCTTAATAAATTATGATGAATGTTGGATACTGCTTTATTTATCTGGGTAGGCTAGGTACTTCTAGTGCTGTTGATTTACTATAGACATGAAAGCAATTTGTCGTTTACAAACCAGTCAACAGGTTGTTTCAAAATCAATGTCCTCAAAGATAACTATGGCAAAATAATTTTAAAGTGTACTATTTGTATAGGTAGGTATCCCTACATAATAATAACTTTGTATAGGTAGTTGTTAGATCAAATTGTATAAATTGACGAACGTTGTATCATTTCATCCTTGACCAACTATGTATCGTTATGTTCTCGCTGCAGACTCGGTTGTAAAACTTCTCTCACGGGCCTTATGGGATGACGCGTCATCAGGCCCATAAGGCCCGTGAGTGAGAAAGAGAAAAGTAGTCTGCGAGAAAATAACGATACTGGCCTCGATTCGGGATCCTTAATTTAAGTTAGTCCGTCCTTTTTACCTTTTAAAGATTGAAAAGGGACAGGAGATGGCCATTCTAATATTAGAGCTGTCAAACATCGAATTTGAACCTTATGGCCGTGTCGATTGCACAATGTTAGAGAGCACTTAAAACATGCGACTTAAAAATCTCTTAAACTGACAGCTATGCCCTTATTTTAAGTTATCATTCGTTCAAACTAATATCATTCGTTCATCACCTCTCTTTCATTGGTCATAGAAACGAAAAGGATTTTAAAATTAGAATTAGAGCATGACATCCCGAACCGAGGCCACTATAGTTACACACGCTACACACCAACCTTACTATTATTACTATATATTACTAGCAATTACCTCATAATCTTGAATTGATCTTCTGGGCAACCAGCCAAGGTTTTTAGCAGGTAAGTTCTCTCGCTCTGTTTTCTGGAAGGAGGGAAATTGATGACTCTTTGTAGACCAAATTCCCATTCTTTCATGGAGCCATACTTGAATACTGGACAGATGTACTGGTTGGATATTCTGAAACAAAAAAAAAACAGGTAGGTAAAAACGAAGATAGTAGGACTATTGTTTTTTATAGTTAGATATTTATTACAACCTAATTACTTAGCCCTGTTTTTTCTAATTGTAACTCATAATTGATTTGCTATTGTCACTCCGAGGAAGCTATTCGCTATTCGTTACACTTATATGCTACCATTAGCTTAATGTTCTTTTCTCTTAAGACACCAAGGATAAATGTAATTAGGCTTAATCATTAATGATTTCTTTTTATTATTATAGTATCGATAGCATGAGCTATTTGCAATTCTATCCTACTATTTGAATTAAAGTAGAAGATTTATCTCGTTAATATCTTCTCTCCCGTGGGTCTGCTGGAAGATATTTTTTTAGAAATAAGCAGGCCTGTTGTGTCGTAATAAACTGACAAGGACAAGACAAATAAACAATATATGTGCAATACTATCGCATCCATAGTACAATAATTGCTCATGTCATCAATAACGAACATTAATACTGTCGATAGTATTGTCATATTTTGAGCAAAATCGATAGAGTAGCATTTTTTTTAACAAAAATTAACTATACACCGTGAAATAATTTGGTCTCTCCATACAAAATGGGTCGGTCGGAAGTCTCACTTTGTATGGAGAGACCAAAAATTTTTTTGTCACAGATTTTTTTTTTTTCGTGATAAGTTGTTCAGTTTGACGGGTACTATCACTACACGGCGGGAACAAAACGATGTAAATTTCATGCTGTAGTTGCCACAATTACTACTATATTAATTCTGTGACATTACTACAAAATGGCAACAGCTGAGTCCCTCATTAAGTACCACTACTATTTAGTGGTATCTGGCGTTCATTAGGTGCCTAAGTATTTTTTTATTTGCAATGGCTTTACAAACCAATTATTTCTCAATAATTGAAATGATGAATGGTACAGAACAGAGTCAGCGAAAGCAGATCCATTAAACGCCATCTCATCGATGTCGGGAGTATAATACAGGGATTTTTTACTCAAGTTGGTTTATTCGCCCATCAATCTTACTCGTATTTTGGATTACGCAAAGTTTTTTATTAGAGGAGGTTCATAGTCCAGCTGTGGACTGTAAGGCCCGGTTTCCACCAAAGCGGAGAGAAGAGGAGATGTGTTTGAATAACCAATCAGATTTCGTTATCGAAGCTAAGCGGAGAAGAGATGTGGAAATACCAAATTTCTTACTTGTACTAGTACTTTTTATAAGTTGGTCTATTATTCGATAACCTGTAAAGCCTACTTAATGTTGATAGTTTTCCTTTTAAATTCATCATATACACTACTACCATGATTTTTTTTCACGTTTCCATATACAACGGTTTCGCTGGTAGAGGGGGGGGGGGGGGGAAACTTGACTCTAACAAAAATAAGCACTTTAAAACGGAATATTTATAAAACTTACACTAGCATCGAAAAATAGTCTTAGCAAACCCCCATTGTTTTTAAAAGACCTATCCAACGATACCTCACACTATAAGGTAATCGTAAAAAAAAAAATAACCCCCTCTTGACGTGTACCAGAGGAACGCTAAAAAATGTTATTTTTAAGATTTTATTCTTCAGCTTTGTCGGCATGATTTATATGTATATCCATGCCAAATTACAGCCTTCTGGTACTAAGAGTCTCTGAGCTAAGCCGCGGACAGACAGACAGACAGACGGACAGACCAAAACTATAAGGGTTCCTTTTTTACTACGGAACCCTAAAAACAGAGTAGAAAAATTACAAAATGGTAGATACTCACGGGTTTCCCTCATCAGGGTTCTTGGCCTGCATCCATTTGCTGAACTGTTCTTGCGCCTCCCTGATGCAAGGTTTGTATCCAGCTTGGCAGAGGAATGTTTTCGTGTGCTGCCGAAGGTTCTTGCGCCAGTTCTCCTCACCTTCACTCTCAGTCTTCATCAGCTCTTCGTAGAGAGGGCTCAAAAGTATTCTGACGTAGGCCTGGATTGTAGTAAAATGATATAGTGTGAAATACCAACAGAAGATCATTAAATACGGTAAAATAATTAGTTTCGCTGGCAGAAAAGAGATGGCACTACAGGAGGCTCTTTAGAACGCGCTATCGTTTGGTTTGTGGACTCTTTAAACAATTTTGAAAGCTGCGTAGATCAGCTTTGGCAGGAGTTAACCGACAGAATCGAAAAACTGGATACTTCTTTATATCACATTGCGAATTTTTTATTTGCTCTTTAAGGTTTTAATGTGTTTCTAAATGTTTTATATTTTGGATTATATCTGAAATGTTAACAACAGTTTCGAAAAGTTTCCAATCATTTTGAAAAAATCAACTAAGTATTATTGCACCCACACCAAATATTTATATTTTTTTACAAACATTACTAAACACTACTGGTGTGGGAGCACTATTAAGGGAAAAAACAAAACTCTATGGTGTCACAAAAAGTATCTTGTGACACCATAGTGTAAGTTACTACTTATCAACATAACAAAACACTATTATTATTTGAATTAACAAACGTGGATCAGAATTAAATTATGTCACTGTTTATGCACTGAAATTACTAGGTACTTGTGATTATTAATAAAGTAATCTTGTTCAGGTTAATACCAATGTACGCCATTTAATTTCACATGATAAATTTATCAAAATACTTCGATGCACTAACCTGGAACTTTCCATGAATGCACTGACAAATATGTCTGCCGATATGGTCGATCATGGTGAAAACAGGGTCCCAGACGATGTGGTTCCTTTCATCTTTCAAGAAAAGGGTCATGTTGAGAGCTGTAGCGAAAGACAATTCGCCAGCATAAGCTAAATTCCAAGCATCATGGAGTAGTTTGGCTCTAGTCAGTTCAGGTATGGCGTTGCGATTGCTGCTCTGGAGAAAGCTTGAGAGAAGATTCCAGTTATCTTGATCGTAGTTCACCGGAAACGGTGCTGAAAGGAAATTTTCTATAGTGATGTCTACTTAAGTCTAGAGATAGATGTACGTAAATTGCTTTACTCATTTATCACATCACACTTATAAAATATATTTGGATGTTTGGATATTTAGATGTTTATGTTCACTGAAAGTTTTGCGTAACTCATTAAAAAATAAATTTTTGAAGTATTCTCCATTATGTTTTAAACAATTTTTCATTCGGCCAAACCATGAGGACCGTGACCGTGACCACGAGGCGTGCTAGTTAAAAAGCTATTACGATCTCTTCCAGCCTCGTAAAATACATCTCATCATTTTTTTTTTTTTTTTTGAGAAAGTTAAAAATCTCGTTGTGCCAGATGGGTCACTAGCTCTACCTTTTCAGAAGCCTAAAATGACTTTGTCTTGTTCGTGGTGTGCGCCGAAGCATTGCCTTGGTGCATCCTAATGCGACTTCTTGATTTTCTTTAAGGGGCTTACATGAGCTAACGACCTTGACAACCTGGGGCACACATTCACACAAACGACGCAGTCGCCATCTAGTAAAAAAGTTGATAACAACTATCACTACACATTCATAAACTCACCTTACCGCCTCTCAGATTACGCCAAATTGTGCTAAAAGATGGCGCTCTTCGATGACGTTGACCATAGACCAAAGAAAAAAGCAACAGGGCAACTAACAATATTTTTTTTTAGAAAATAAATAATTTGAATTAAAATTACAAATGAAATAGACTGGCCCTATGATTAACTCCGTATATCAAAATCACTGTTTTTACAGGAGAGCGATTACAAAGTTATCATAGTAATTATAATTTGGTCAAGTCATTAATTCAACGGTTTTCCGTTAAAAATAATTACGATCAAAACATAGCAAGAACATAATACATTTACGTAAATGGCACTTACGGACTTACATTATAGTTCTTAAGCTCTTTTTCCGGTTAACCATGGACGAACTTACACGAGAGGACTGACAATCTCCATACTAACTCGCCATCTATTGATATTACATACATAGCACATCTAGTTATTAAGCTCTTTTTCAGGTTAGCAACATTTATACATACATAGCACATCTAGTTATTAAGCTCTTTTTCAGGTTAACAAAATATATGAAATATGTCAGTCTTAGAAATGTCAAATTTCGTACTTAAATTGCTCTAAAATGACATTTAAAATAAAAATGCGTTTAAAAAATTGAAAAGTCGTTATATCGTGATTATTCACGAAAAAATTGTTGTAATTATATTTATAATATCAATTTAAAAATTACTAAAATCTATGTAACGCGAAAAAGTTGAACAGTTTTCCACTATACTTTCATCCCCTTGGTTCTCTTGTTCTTTGTTCTTATCATTGACCGTACTTTTGTCTTCCTCTTCATTTTTACTTATCTCTCTTTTGTCTTTTTTCGCTTTATTTTTTTTATTTTGATCTTTGCCTTGTTCTTTGTTCTCATCATTGACGGTACTTTTGTCTTCCTCTTCATTTTTACTCATCTTCTTTTTCGCATATTTTTTACCCACGACGGACGGAACGGAACGGAGGCGGTATATGCGTTTGGGGTAAGAGGTTGTTTGTTTGTTTGTTTGTTTGTTTGTTTGTTACCTTCTATCTCGAAAACCACTGGACCGATTTAGTTCCGGTTTTTTGCATTGAAAAGGTATCACTTCAACTTAGGATCTTAGATATGTTTTATGTAGGTAGACCATCAGGGAGCGCTGCAGCAGCCAGATAAGTTGGCAACACAGGAGTTATCAAAAACTACCGAATCGATTTCGATGCAGTTTTTTGCATTCAAAAGGCTTCATATTGGAGCTGGTTGTTAGACATGCTTTGGGACCACCAGGGAGCCCTGCAGCAGCCACATAAGTTGGTACTACAGGAGTTCTCAAAAAGTACTGAATCGATTTGGATGCGGTTTTTTGCATTCAAAAGGCTCCATTTTGGAGCAGGTTCTTAGATACGTTTTATGGAGGTAGACCACCAGGGAGCCCTGCAGTACTACAGGAGTTCTCAAAGAGTACTGAATCGATTTCGATGCGGTTTTTTGCATTCAAAAGACACAGATTTTCAATGACACTGGGCAAAAAATGGTGGTGTACCACTCTGCTCTGTCTTTTGTTCTTCAAAAGGAATCGTGCAGACAGGACCCATCGGGGAGAAAAAAAATGCAATCATTTTTTTGCCTACGTTTCTCGCCCGCCTCAATTTTGTTGGTTTGCTGTCACCCATAAACAAGGCTGTTGCTTTCTGGTATGTAACAATATAGCCATGTTTCATCTCCTGTCACAATGTCATACACAGCATTTAAACGTCCGTGATCGTACTTAACAACATGTTTTTACAAAAATCAACATGAATCCGTTTTGTTCTGGGGTGAGTTAATAAGAAATCCAGCGGCATTGTTTTTAAACTTTCATATGTTGAAAGATTTTGGCTTTTATACTAATCCGCAAAATGCCCTCGAATCTCTTCATAGGTGATACGTCGGTTTTCTTTAATTAGGTGCCTGGCAGTAGCCACATTTTCCTCAGTGATCGCAGTTCACGAATTTCATCATGGAGAGAAAAACGGTCACGACCAAATTCTGCGTACCAACGCCTTATGGTTCTCAAATGATGTGCTTCCCTACCAAAAGCATTTTGAAGACGAGCAGTGCAGTGCAGTCTTGCGGAGTCAGTGAACTTTTAAAATCATAAAAAATCATCGCCCCAAAATATTTTCACGTTTATTCAATTTTTGATACGGGCGACGTACTTCTACTTGTGATAAAAAACAATTGACACGTGATTTCCCGCCAGATTTTGTTTAATCAATGAAGTTTCTTATGTTTAAGTTATGAATATATAACATTCGAAATTCAAACATTTATGAGCGGCCAGGAAGCGCAGAACTTTCAGTGTATGTACCCTACGTAGTATTAGTGTGATGTAATCTAGATTAACACAGGACGGATTTTACGGGAAAAAGTCTTATTCCCACGGGAAAATCTTGCACAAAGCAAGCGTAGCCGCGGGGGGACAGCTAGTTTTAAATATATTTTATCTCACATCAAAATTATACTTTATGCATACTCAGAAAGTAACCATCATTACCCACGTCTGAGAAATTTTGCTCAAGCTTTAACAACAATGTTAATTTACCGATTTCCTCAGGATTTACAATGATAAAGTGGTCCTTGCTGGGCA
The DNA here is from genome assembly GCA_951230895.1 of Carpatolechia fugitivella. Lineage (NCBI taxonomy): Eukaryota > Metazoa > Arthropoda > Insecta > Lepidoptera > Gelechiidae > Carpatolechia > Carpatolechia fugitivella. The sequence continues at coordinate 13,682,984 of OX579648.1, read as the reverse complement.
GGTTAGTGACGTCTAGTTCCTTCTGTTCCTTCATCCAAGCGCTGACAGTTGTGTTTTTGAAGTCCAGTTTGTCACCTCGAGCAATTACCAGAGGAACCCACCAGGACAAACGCGCTGCATCAGGCACATCATGTGGACGCTCACGAAGATAGACTTTCTAAAAAAGTGAGCAATGAGAATGCATTTTATTTCTATCTCACAAAACCTGAAATCATATCTAGGTAATCATAAACTCTGTATATAATTCACCCAAGTGGGTTAGCAGTCTCTCCACCAAAGATCTTTAAAATAAGTATTTTAAAGATGTTTGGTGGGAAGACTGTTTTTAATTTGTGAAGCTGGCCCCAATTTGGTTTAATCAGTGCGTGCTGAATTAGATATTTCAGAATACCGTTGGTCCTGCCTTTTATTTACATTAATGACGATGATGATGATCACCTACATGGGCCATGTCAAGGCGATGATTACAAAAACCATGATCATCGTGTCTGAAGCCTGTGGCAGCTTTTAGGAGGCCTGGCTTAAAAGGAGACCATCGTTGCCATCTGGTTGTATTAAAAGTTATTTTAGTTGATGTTAATTCCTGTATTCGGCAATTCACATTATCTTACCTGTGTGACGTGAGCGGAATTCGAATCGTATTTCCTTTGGACAGTAATAAGAGGTAGCCTATCCTTCTCAACCCAGCTTGCAACTATGATTCTCACGTCCATGTCTTCCGAGATCTTTTTATCGGCTACTGCTGCTATGTTAACAGTTGACCAGATGCTTTCAGCGTAGAACATTGAGAATTTTCTGGGGAAAAAAAGCAAGAAAGTGATAAATCCTTAGTAATATTACAAACGCAAAAGTGTGTAAGTATGGATGGATGTTAGTTATTCTTTCACGCAAAAACTACTTATCGGATTGGGATGAAATGGTCGCCATTTGAAAATTTTTTCAGAATTCTTTGTCTTACCGTGCATGCATGAAAGCCCTGATTCCCTTTTTGAACGTCTCCTCTCCGAGGGTGTAGTTGAACATCCTGAACAGCAGTTCGATCTTGGTGCAAGCTGTCTCCTGCTTCATGCCGGTGATGCGGGAGTGAGGATAACGTTTGCTGAACTCGTAGTATAAGGAGTAGAGGACCGTCATAGGCCATTTGCCTTCCATTTCAGACCCATTGTTGATCTAATGTAACGAAATGACAAGTTACATCCCAAATATAAAAGGAAAAACCCAATCAGGGTACCTATTTAAAACATTTAAGTAAGATTTTTAATTATTTTTTTAAATCTGGAGCTCTTCACAGATTACGCTACGATATGAAGCATGTATATTATAGAAAAAAAATTGCGCTAGTCATTTATTAGACTCTCAAGACTGCAGTTGAAGTGGCTAAGTTCTGGGCTACAAATATTTATTTGTCATCAACACGCAAAGAAGAAGATAGAAAAGAGTAACTAGATCTCTCGTCGCCTTCAGTGTGTACTTATGCTAAGATAAGGATAAGATAAGGGCTAAACAGAATTACCGGCCACTACTTTGCTTGGCCTCGATTTACAAATTAAAAATGAAGGGAATGAGAAGTTGGGTTGCTGCTTATAATATTATGTAGCTCTGTCTGTGACTGTTATTTAATATAAATTTTCGCTTAACCTTAGTCAGGGTCATTGACTGCAATAAAAATCTTAAAATAGTCATATTATAGGAGCATAACACGGTGAAAGTGAGGTCTAAAAGTTAACTATTTAAAAAAAAACTGTTTTTATTGCAACAGTTGTTCTAAACATGTATTGACCTTGAACGCAGTCTCAGCAGCCAGGAAGCCGATCAGGGCCTTGGTGATATGGGATTCAGACCACCAACCTGGGGTGGCCCAGCCTCCGACCCATTGATAAGACACCTCCTGGGCCAGTTGCAGGTAACCTTTGCCGGCCAAGTCACTTTCTCTGAAAAATTTATCATAGAAGATGAGCGGATAAATATGCGTAAGTAAGTATGTAATTTTTAAAAGGTTGCTTAAAGCTAATTTCTGTATCTTCAACATCTCATATACGTCCCCACCGAGGGGCTTGAGCCTATTCTGATTTAGAGTGATTAGGCCTTAGTCAACCACGCTGGCCCAGTGCGGGTTGGTCGACTTCACACACAAACTTTGATTTTCTTCGCAGGAGTGTGCAGGTTTCATCACGATGTTTTGGGCGCATTCCGAATCAGACTTTCAGTGCTGTCAGCGATCACAAAAGCAAAAAAAAACGTATGAGTTTTGCCTGCTGACAGTAATTCGGTACGCGAGCGCGTCTCGGAATCGGAACGCAGGGTTTGCTTCACTGTAAGAGCGTAATTTGTGTATAGAACGAACTTAAATTACTAAGATCCAATGTTTTCTATCTAGCGGTTTTTGTAAGTAAAAGATTTGTATTTTAAACACACTTTAAATATAGGTGGTAATTCAAATGGAGTCGACTTTGTATTTTTCTTCTTTTTCTTAAGATTTCTCTTTTATTAGTACCGTACTAAACTCATTTTATGAAATCTACTAAAAATTGCTTTAAAGTACGCAAATTTTTAATTCCTTAGCTCAACAACGTCGTATAATAAATAATTGCTCGTTGAATCCAATGGGAAATCAATGAAATCAGGTAAAGTCGTCCGGGTAACAAATTGACACTAGATAACCAATCGCAGATATTTTCTTCGAAACTGAAGCTTCCGCAAATTGAGAATAAAGTTTTTTTAAACCCACTTATTTCATAACAAGTTATCTAGCAGAAAAATATTTCAACAAAAAAAAAAACAGATCAATTTATTTTTTTATGTCTGTTGAAAAATCTTTGTTATTTGTTGGGTGCGGTGCGAGCGAATTCAGCTTCGTGCTTCATTTTTGCATTTGGAATAGGTTATTTGGAATTTGATTGATTGAATTTTGTATGTTGTTTTCCTTTTTCTGAGGGCAAACTTACTTGAATACAATCAGGCCCCAACCGTCCGCCGGTTTGGCGCCTTGGTAGTTGGGCAGAGCCACTAAGTCCAGCTGACTCAGAGGCAATTGATGTCCCCAGAAGTCAGTTATCTCTTTGAAGACTCGCACCAGCTTCTCGCTGACACCTTCCAGAGCTTGGGTGAACTCAGGCCGACCCCAGACGCGAAGCTCTAAACAATTTAAGGGAATTTTCAAAACTTCGTGAAATTGAATACACTAATCTCGACCCTGTGAATCCACCAGATTTATATAGGTAGGCTAGAGCCCCTTGTTTATTAACATTACGTACATGAGATGAACGGAACATTGAGTTCATACAGCCACTAAAATAAAAAATAAAAAAGTGAACAATTCAATTTATCTGTTTATTGAAGGCGCTTCGATTAAGAAATAATATTAGGGTAACGAAAGCACTGCTGAGTATTTCTTGTCAGCAATTCATATAATAAACCTTTGATAGGAACGCAACTTGAGCTCCCAAGGGTCGCTTCGCTATCGTAATAGGGTTGTCAATTATACAAAGATTTTTCATGGGAAGGAAATTTCCGCCGACCGGGAAAGTTCACTTATGCTGATTGCTTGAATCACTGTCGACCGTCATTGAATGAGCCGTTAAAAAAGGATGTAGCAATGAACTTAGAGAATTCAGTACAAAACTGAATAATAGTGATTTAGGCAATCAGTCAATGTCAATTCAAATTGATTTCCGTGGTCTCAGGCCCCTGATCATAACAAGGTGGTACGGAACTTGAATACATTATTGTGCTATCACAATAATGTATTCAAGTTCCGTGCCACCTTGTTTTAATACCTTATTCTGAGAATGGGACAGCACAATAATGTATTCAAGTTCCCATTCTCAGAATAAGGTATTAAAACAAGGTGGCACGGAACTTGAATACATTATTGTGCTATCCCATTCTCAGAATAAGGTATTAAAACAGGACTAGTGATTATTTCCAAAAAAAAAACTCTTTATCCTCAAAAGGTTTTTCTTTACTTTTTCTTATATTTTCTATGTTCTCCTGTACCTACATGTGTTTCAAACCCGAGATTAAATTTGAAATCTTTTACTTTCACTCTTACAATATATATAATTATTAATAATAAGTACCTATGTTCGTTACTGTACCCGCAAGCGAATACCTGTAATTGGTCTACTTAGTAAGCACATGCCTGTTCACGAAATCTATGTAATTGACTGTTGGTGTTCCGATTAAAAATTTATTTATTTTATGTAAAAATAACAGTTTTGCTTTTGTTTTGTTATGCTAACGAGCACGAAATATACCTCTCACATACTCATATCATAAATCTAAAAGATGTGGAGTTTCTTCGTTGAGCTCTTCTCCACAGATTCCGCCATTTGATTATGTTAGTGAACTCACCCAAAAAAATTTAAGGACGGATCTAAGTGACGTAACAACATGCTATGGAAATAAATATATATTTTTTCGTTTTTAACATGGAACATGAAGATCGGTGAATGTACCGAATCTTAACCCAAATATATTGCCGAATGTGGTTTTGTGGTATTTTTTTAGTGTGTGCTTTTAGGAAGCCCACTAAAGCTCTGCTCACACCTTCGGGGATATGAGCGTGATGTTATAATATTATACATAATACAAAATAAAAATAAAAACAGTCGAATTGAGAACCTCTTCTTATTGAAATCAGTTAAAAAGTAAAAATAATGCTTTTAATAGTTTTACGTTAAACTTTTATCGTGAAAACTTTTTTGGTATGAAAATATATTACTGTTTGACTGGCAACCCTTTAAAGTCACCTTCCGGTTTATCTTACGCCACCGATGACCTACTTGATTAAGGGAACGCAGGTAGGCCGTACCTTAGAAGAAGCGGCGAATGTTTATTAAGAAATATATTTTTTATACCGCCCTACTTAAGAAATGTTTCATCAACAGCTCATATACGTCCCTACCGAGGGGCTCGAGCCAACCCTGAATAAGTGCGATAAGACTACGCTGGCCCCGTGCGGTTTGGTCGACTTCACTCACAACCTTTATTTCTTCGCAGGAGTGTGCAGGTTTCATCAGGATGTTTTCCTTCACCGTAAGAGCGTCGAATAAACGAACATATGAATTCTAAATTCGAAAACACATTGGTACGTGGTGGGAATCGAATCCGCGTCTCCCGGACGGGAGGCAGCGGCCCTAGCCACTAGACCACCGACGCTCAAGAAATGTTTAACTTAACAATAATTTGAAACAAATATTCAGTTTTATAATACCGAGTTATATGAATTTTCAGGTATGTGAACAATTATAATTTTCAGGGTTTTGAAGAAAGTTGAGTGTGTGATGATCAATTAAAAAGACGTCCCCAAGCTTTCCATAAATAAAGCCGATCATATATATATACCTATTTGACCACAGTGCCAGTCGGGTCGTCCGAAATTTGAATGCATAAATATTTCTCTTTATCGGAGGTCGTTTATGCATAAATTGCATAATATGAATTCGAAATTCTAAAACATGCTAGTGAATAGTGTTCGAAGCGATCCTTACCTAACCACACCATTGAAGACATAAAAATACTTGTCATTTAATAGGGGATCGGACTGTTCACCATATTTTATGTACTTACCATATTTTATGAATTATTTTCAAAATATAGATTAGTAGCTGACGATTCGTGAAAAAAAAAACAGAATCGGTTGAAAAACGAATTTACAGTGATTTTTTAAAGTTTCAATATGTCTGTCTCTTTCAAAAACAATTTTTTGTATGGTGATTGTATGGCGTTACTAGCAAATGACGTCACAAGTGGGTATGTGCCTCTCTGTCTAGTCTTGAATTTCAAACCTTTATAACTCGGTCAATTTTAAAGATTCTTAATTCTTTTAGTGTTCGATAGCATAAAAAAGTAGTCCGATCCCCTATTACACAACTAAATGAGACTGCTATAGTAAAAGGAAGTCGCAAATATCTTGATAATAAACTCGTCTCCTTGACAACTTTCTTGTTAATTGTAATCGAAATACCCTTACGTAAATTGGTTTCCACTTTTCAATATTTTCAGCGGGAATGAGAATGACAGGGAACGTGCAGACTCTCACGATAAATTGAAACGAATTTTTCTTTGTACATTTCGAGACTTAAATTGATGAGCTGTTTTAAAATTCACAGCGCGATGTCCCTTCGCAAATAATATTGAAGGAGACACCTCTGGTTCTGGGCTTTCTTTAATCTTTGTTAAGGTCTTTTACTGTGCTTTTTATGTAATAAGAAAAAGGGCTGGAGTTCTTTTTGGTGGTATCCTGTATACATTGGCACGACCTATAAAAATACTGACTAATTATTCATGGAGACCAAAACTGAAGAACTTACTTCAAAGAAAATTAAGTATCACAGTCCGAACTTGACACTGGCACAAAGTTAATCTAGTGCCATAACAAAAAAAAAAAGTATCACAGTCATAGCTGGCCGAGAATCAACCGTAAGGCCTTTGCGCAAAAGGCTGTTTTGCTTATTTTATTTTATACAGCAGTGTACAAACGCTTAGAAACAAAATAATGCTTACTAGGCTGTCCGAATATAAAAATATAGGAAAAAAATGTTTGATCCCTATCATATTATCCTATCAGGGGCCTGTGTCTGTGTGTGGAGTTTAATTGGTGGGTTCTTCTCCACAGAGTCCGCACATTGTCCGCATATCTTAGGAATTAGTGCCGCGTACAGGGCACTAATTCCTAAGATACAGGGTAACACCTAGTTTAGGTAAGTACCTCTAAGTAGAGTCGACTTTAATTTGATTGTTGTTCAATGTGTAAGATTAATATTGCAAGTTTTCTTCTTTGAACCTTTTTGTCTAAATAAACTTTTTTATTATTATTGTGTAGTGAACTCACCCAAAAAATAACCATGACGAAACTAAGAGATGTAATGTAACATCCAAAAGTTAGTAAACTAGGTATTCATTGTATTTCACCTAACTTTGCCTCCCATGAGACCTTAATTTGTGGAGACCCAAAATGTTATTTATTTCCACATTTCTATAAAGAAATAAAAAGATAAAAAGATAAGAAATAAAAATAAAATGAGAAATTGTTCACTACTATATATATATTTCAATAATATTCTTACCAATATGTTTTCCATCCTCATATTTGTACTGAACAGATTCTCCAACCTGTTTCAAGTCGGCGATGACCAGACCCAGGTTGTAGGTGGACATGGGATAAGTTCTCTTGAAGTGATCCCTTACAGCATTTGGTTCTCCAGTGCTGTTTGAACATTAACATTAATAGTACATTACTGCCGCGGCCGCAGCTATTGCTGGATGAGGGACGTTTAAAGTCCGAGCCGTAGTTGAGGACTTTTATTGTGTACGAGTCCAGCAAGAGTATTGTGGCCGAGGCTTGTGTAGTGCTTTTCTCTGAAATGTGCGAATAAATTTTGAAAAAGATTGTGGAATCTTGGATTTAGTTTTCTTTACTTGTTTCGTACTAAACTTATAAGTACTAATCTTTATGAATTTGACCTCTACTTGGACTTCAAGAAACATCCCACATTACCCAAATTTAATCACTAGTTACCTCCATTTATCGTGAAAAATAAGTAAATGCCTCTCTAAATAAAAAATACGAAAAATTATATAAAAATTGCCATATTGCGCGCTTTTTTTATTTTTTGTTCTTAGCCGCCAGTATCATAAGCATACAGACAGCCAAATCGCAACGATTCATGTACGATTCAGATAAAAATGCTGTAAAAAGACTCAAAAACATTAACATTTTTAGACTAAAATTACTTTGCCAGCCTAGGCCGTTTATTGGCCATGTTTCGTATGAAGCAATGTTTCCTACAAAAAAAATGAGTCGCATCGCGTAGTGTTTTTTATAATCATGATATTTTCGAGCATGTTGGAGAAAAAGGGGTTTTGATAGCTGATATATAAAAAAAAACCTTTTCTAATAAAAATAAAATAAAACAGTAAGAAAATAATTATTGTCGTCGTACTACTTGAGCGGTCCACGACAGATATAATATAATATTTCATTTGTATTTCCGTCGGCGAAACTGCTAAAATCAGCTATGTTCTGGGCTGAACTATATAGCATTAGGCTAACTTTGGTTTAATTATTATAATGCTAGTCCGAAGCCCCAAACATCAACTTAGCCCTAATTTGATAATTTGTATCACTTGAACCTATATGTGCAGCATTTTGCATGATTTTGTAGCCTTCTCCTGAGTAACAGCTGCACTATACAGCTGCTCACCATGCATCACCATAATACTCACATGTTTTCAGTCTTGATGACGGCCGTGTTGCTTAGAGCGATCATGGTTCTAGGACGGACAACACTCAGTTCGAAAGGTGTCTTGTAGGCAGGCTCGTCCATGCACGGAAACACCCGCCTTGCATTGATCGGTCGCATGTGAAAAGCTGCTACGATCCTAGTGAACAAAAAATCCTATCAACATCATCAACAGTTCATATACGTCCCCACCGAGAGGCTCGAGCCTACGCTGAATTAGGGCGATTAGGCCTTAGTCGAACACGCTAGCCCAGTGCGGGTTGGTCGACATCTCACACAACCTTTGAATTCCTTCGTAAGAGTGTGGAGGTTTCATCATGATGTTTTCCTTCATTATAAGAGCGTCGAGAAATTCGAGAACACATTGATACGTGGTGGGTATCGAACTTATAATGATGTTGAATGCAGATAAATGGGAGATTAAAATGCTCAATACCCTTCAAAAGTGTGATAAAGACATTTTAGAATCGTTAGTAAAAACAAACATGGAGTGCATTTGACATAGTTGGATACGTAAAAATTGTAAGCTGGTATCCCATAACACAGAAAATCCTAGCATAATCCTAATTTGAGTATCAGTTGAAAAATGTTTTACTCTAGTTTTAAGTTTTGTGGAAATAAAAATATTATTATTAACTTCAACTGACTGGGTTTAAGAATATATCTGTCAGTATCACCGTCAGATGTGACCATCGTTATAATAATCTGACTCGCGTCGCGATATTATTATTATTATTTATTTATTTATTTAATTAATTAAATAAGACATGGACAGACATAGACAGATACGATATTAATTGACTTAAAATTGTAAACTGCAACCAAACATTTACAATTTAACGTATTATTTCTTGTTAGTTTATAATTAATCGCAGTCAAACCATTTAATTGCAAACCGTCTTTGATTGGTCAGTTTTGCGGCAATGAATAAAAAAATAAAACTCTATGGATACAGACATACAGTACTTACGAACTACTGCCAAAACCGACCAATCAGGAACATGGTTTAAAATTTTACGGGTGATAAAATCCGACAGCTTTGTTCACAATTTGACGATTTAACATAGTAGATTATAAACTATCGAGAAATAATACGTTAAATTGTAAATGGTTGGTTGCAGTTCACAATTTTACGTCAGTTTATAATATCGCGAGATAGATTATAAACTAACGACGTTTACAATGTTACATATCCATAAAAGCAAATCAACTACCAAATTGGCTTAAATATCAACACGCCTTCTCCCGGAAAACGGTTACTTTCAAAACGCAGGAATACTTACATTTCTCTTTAATTAAACACGTTTAATTGTGTGTGAAATGGTCATTCCGTTTATTAATTGTTTAAAGAGACAAAGACGTGTTTCCACAATCGTTAGTCGATGTCGGATGGCGAAAATTTCGTGGTAATTAATGCCTAAATAATGAAAATTAGGAGAAAATTAAAATTAAGAGCAGTCACAGACCGAAATGGGAGGGTTGAACTTTTTGTCATAATGATAACCACTATTTGGCGGGAATTTAGGTTTTTTATCCATAAAGGTTCTTTAACATGGATTATCTTAAATACCTTGCGCCATACGACCGGTCATATGACATTTTTTGTTCGTCTATAGTTACTCTATCGAAATACACATGTTTAATTGTGGTTTTCACTATGCCAGTCTACCATACAAAGATGTTTCATTCCGTAAAAAAAATACTACTGGTGAATTTCATATTCCACCTATTTATTTTGTCCTTCCAACCGAAGCGTAAGAACTTGAAAAATCCTTTAGCAGAACTAGTAGCTCTGTGAGCTGTAGAACTCGTGAGTTTAACTCCGTATTTTTTTTTTATTTCCAAAACCAGGTTTGACAAAAATAAGATTTATATTTATATCGAACCTGCTCACACAATTTCACGAGAGTCTGTTTTAGAACCGCGACCTCAGAACAAATAGAACGACATACAAAAGCAATTTCGGTCAAGCTGAAACGGAGCCGAAAAATATACGAACGTTGTCGTATAAGAAAAATGGAGAAGAGCTCTAAGGACCTAATTTACACCTTTTAATTACTTTCAAAGAAACCGGAGTAAAATTATTTTCTCGATTCATTAATTAAAACTCAAGACAAACAAATGGAAATATCTAATGAAGCGTTAAGGATTAATTAATGCAACAAAGAGTATTCAATCAGATACTTAAACGAAAATCAAATTCCCGATACCTAGTTGATCCGATGATATGAAAATAATTTCGGGAATAACTTTTTCACCCATCTATTACATTTGCTTTTGTACTGGCTTTGTTACGAATATAATAACCTCGAACAGAGCTTTGTTAAAAATTATTCTGCAGCAATTTTTAATAGGCCTAAAGAAACTAGTGCTATAACCCAACCAATCTATAACTTCTCAAGGTTAGCTGTATTTAATTGCATGAAGAGGTTCTATTTACAAATTTACCAAAATATAAAATTTCTGATGGTAGAATCGAAGGAATATAATAATTAATCATGAAGTCTGACATGCTCCGTAATTTCATCCCGTCGTCAGTAATTTGAGTGCGTGACAAATTGGAGCGCAAGAAAATTATGTAAATTTACCCCGCAACCTAATTTATTTTCAATACTAGAAGCGGATATTGGTAATTCGTGTTTTTACTTCTTTTTTATATGAGCATTAATTTTAAACCTGCTTATACGATACGATGCGTACTTGGCCCAGAGTGGTCGACTAAGGCCTGATCGCCCTAAATTAGGGTAGGCTCGAGCCCCTCGGTGGGGACGTATATGAACTGTTGATGATACGATAAACTTGTTGATCGAAAGACCTGTCAAAAGATTTATGCCATTCAGAAAAAAATACCTAACTTTTATCTAATTATCGTCATCGTTGTCTCAGCCGGAAGACCACTGCCAGATAAAGGCCTCTCCCAATGATCTCCACCGGGGTACTACCTGGTACCTACTGCATTACACACACCCGCTTCACCAGATCGTCGGTCCACATAATGAGGGTCTGACCACGACTCGTCTTTCGGAGTTCTTTTGTTTAGATTCTATAAGCATGAAAATAACCTAACATTTTAAACAATACACTTGAATTTACCTTTCAGTTTCCTGATCAGTAGTGTAAGTTGATTTAAAGAAACCCTCACTGGAAGCTGTCTCCATGTTCCCGTTGAAACTGAAAACCAGGACAGCCTTTGTGCTGGAATTAAGGGCCTTTTCCAAACGTAATGTTGCTATAGGCTTCTTGGGATCCATAGTCAGTTGCTGCACTTTGATCTTTTCAATATTATTGCTGTAAACAATGGTGTTATGATTATGTGTTTTATTTTTATTGATCTTTTAATATGGATCAGCTAATTCAACAGAAAAGTTTATTTTGTTCTCAAATCTTATTATAAGTCAATCAATCAATCAATCAGCCCATTGCAGTCCACTGCTGAATGTAGGCCTCCCCAAGGGCACGCCAAAGCGCACGATCACCCGCTTTCCTCATCCAGCCACCACCAGCGACCTTCCTCAGGTCATCAGTCCACCTGGCAGGGGGGCGTCCCACACTACGTTTCCCGAGACGTAGTCTCCATTCGAGAACCCTGCTCCAACGCTCATCGGTTCTGCGACAGACGTGGCCAGCTCATTGCCACTTCGGCTTGCTACACTTATTATAAGTACTCGTAGTTTGTTGAATTTGAAATATTATTGGAATATACAACAGATTTTGTTATTGCTCTGTAATGTGAAAGATGTACGTACGTACAATCAATTCCCTGAGATATGGTAACAGGGTGACTCAAAAACAACGAAGCTTTTACAAGTTATTACTATAACTTTTACACAATGCTTACTTAATAACAGTACATTTTTTTAACCTGTACGATTCCACAAAACCACACTTCACACTAATATTATAAATGTGAAAATATATTTTTGGATGTTTAGATGTTTGGATGTTTGTTCCACTTTCACGCCTAAACTACTGCACGGATTTGGATGAAATTTGGAATAGAGATATTTTTTACCGGGAAAAGTCGTATTCCACGGGAAAATCTTACATAACGCTAGCGTAGCTGCGGGCGGACCGCTAGTCTAATAAATTCCTAAAAAAATTTAATCGCTTTCGAGACCCTTTTATACCCATATCTTAGGGAATTAAAAAGCAAAAAGGGCCGATGGTCAGAGCGCAACTTCCCGAATAACCCCACTCACCTTTGATCGTAAGCCCAAACCTCAGAGTGAGTGATCTCAAGATCATGAGCACAATGGACACTGCACTCATCTGTATTCCTGAGCCAAGTGACGTTGATCTGGACGTGTCCTTTGAAAACACCGTCTTCCAAATACGGCTCAAGTTCGAGTTTATAGCCTGTAGGAAACACTGCCCTGTCGATTCGATTTTCTATGGCCAAGCCATGGTTATTGTTCAGATCTATGCTTCTGGTTTTAATTATGTGAGTAGCTGGTACCTGCAATTTAAGAAGCTTTAATCTCATGCCATGTCTTTGAAACGTATTGTTGGTCGCGTATGAAGATTGTGTAGGATTACCATCCATCTGGATTTGTCCGAACATGTCCGCACTTTTAGACTTCTGTCAGAAGTTTATCCGGAATGAATGAATGAATGAATTACTTTATTGCACACAGGGAAAATGAAGATAATAAAATAAAAATTAAAAACCCGGCTTTGACATTTGACCGATTTTTTAGCTTAATTGGAATACTAATAATAACACAAGCAAGAAATGTCAAATAAGCTCCTTCTCTCGCGCCTGTAACTACGAGGGCTGATTGATAAGTTTCCGAAACGACAAAGAAAATCTTTAAAAATCTATTTAAAATAAATTTATTTCTCAACGTAGTTTCCTTCTACCTCGATGCATTTAGTCCAGCGCTTCTCCAATGCCGTTATACCAGTTTGATAAAATGTTTTCTCCAACCCCTCAAAATACTCGTCCACGGCAACAATGACTTCTTCATTTGATGAAAATCTCTGGCCACCTAACCATTTCTTCAGGTTTGGGAATAAGTGGAAGTCACACGGGGCCAGATCCGGGGAATAGGGTGGATGCGGTAGCAATTCGAACCGCAATTCATGGAGTTTGGCGACTGCAACCATTGACGTGTGTGCAGGTGCGTTGTCATGGTGGAACAAAACTTTATTCTTGGCCAAATGTGGTCGTTTTTTCTGGATTTCTTCACTTAATTTTTGCAGCAAGCTTGCGTAGTACTCTCCATTTATTGTTTTTCCATTTTGCAGATAATCCACTAAAATAATCCCTCGAGCATCCCAAAAAACAGTCGCCATCACTTTGCCGGCCGACAAAACCGTTTTTGCTTTCTTCGGCGCAGGTCTTCCGCTCTCAGTCCACTGCTTAGATTGTTCTTTTGTCTCGGGAGTATAATGATGTATCCAGGTTTCATCGACTGTTACATAACGCCGCGAAAACTCGTTAGGATCTCGGGTAAACAGCGTCAAACACTCCGATGAATCGTCCACTCGACGTTGCTTTTGGTCAACAGTGAGCAAACGCGGCACCCATCGCGCGCAAAGCTTTTTCATTCCCAAATGTTGGTGCAAAATATTAAAAACGCGTTCAGATGAAATGCTCACCATCTCTGCTATCTCTCGCAACTTCAAGCGCCGATCATTCAATACAATTTTGTGAATTTTTTTGATCATGTCCGGATTCGTGACTTCATTTGGACGGCTAGACCTGTGGGCGTCTTCGCAGCTCTGTCTTCCACGTTTAAAATCAGTTACCCAGGTGTGAATTGTACTCAATGCAGGAGCAGAATTACCTAAAACACTGTCTAGCTTGGTTTTAATCTGGGTTGCTGTTTTCTGTTTTAAAACGTAAAACTTTATCACCGCACGAATTTCGTTTCTTTCCATTGTTAAGAAAATTTACGACAGAGAAAGTTCTACGTCCTATCAAACAAATTCCACCAGTTCGATTAAATTCAAATTTGGCGTTCTATTTTCAAAAAGATGCCAAAATATAATGTAATATTATTTTTTTGCGTATCATTTTTTTAAGTTCGTCGTTTCGGCCAGTTATCAATCAGCCCAGGTACGTGCAGAGTATTTGAATTTTGTGACATAGGCTGAAATTTTCACAGGCCATGGTACAGTGATTATAAGGGGTTTATATCCCCAGAATTCCCGTTATCCCGTTACCGTTTTGCCACAGAATTTGTCATGCTTTGAACGTGTTCGATAACCCTGAATGTATGCAACGCGATTATAAAAAAAAAGCAGAAGAAAAAACTGCGCGTATTTTTTCGTACGGCCCACGTAACCGAAGTCGCGGGCACAGTTAGTACAAAATATAAAGGTAGGTATGGCAAATGATGACGCAGTTTCATTCATGTCTCCAATGTAATGTTTGATTATAAAATTATAAATGTTTGGTCACATCTTCCGGTTCATAAACTTTCTAGCCAAATGCAAAAAAAAACAATGGTTAGTCTTCAATTTTTAACTCCCATAATGAGATTTAATATCATCATCGACTAAATCACCCAGAGTGCGCCTCAGAATATGTTTTTAACGATGTCAACGAGCGATAACAAGGTGAGCCGAGGTGATCTTCGAGCAGGATGCGTCGTATTAGAAGTAGGTACTATAACAAACCTTATCCGGTGGCAGAGAGTGTGCGCCAGCCAGGCACAGGCACAAAACTGTACAGCCAACTAGAAACATTGTTGACGCCTAAAACAAATAAACACGCCATATTTATAATGTACCTATCTATACATTTACAGGTGATAAAATTAGGTAGGTAACATAAAATAAAATTGGAAACCTTTTCAAGAAAATTACCTAAAACAGGAAGTTTTAGACCCTGTAAGTAAATCCACTACCTAAAAAGTACTTGTAGGATGGAAAAAACACGTTCTCCTAAATAATACTTACAAGAAAACGCGGATTACTATAACATTATAAATTAATAAAGGATGGAAAATGGATTTATCCGAGTTTGAAGTTAACCGACATTGTTCCTGTAGTTAATTGAGAGTTTTTAAATGTAATTAATTTTTCTATATCATTCATGATAATTTTCGTAAGCGGCTCCGTTACCATGATTACTAATGTTTTATAAATAAAATCCCCGCGCGTCTTCGTGTCGATTCATTAGTATTTCTAGTTCATAATCATGCATCGTAAAACAAACTCATTTAATCAAATACGATAGATTTTACCGTGTTTTATAACCAAAAAGTTGAAAAATTGTTTCGTAGATTATATGTTTGTTCATTATCATATTTCTATATTATTTATTTATTTATTGCACATCCATAAAATAACAATATGTGTTAAAGAATTAATACACAGTCTTTCTATGGACCCTGTTTATAGGGCACAGCAAAAAGTTCGGAGAGAAAGAGCTTCTATGCTATTACACTGTCATTATAATTAATAGAAAGGGATATTTTTTTATGTTTGTTATCAAATTCCCTACTCTATGGCTCTAAATCTACATTGTCTTCCTCTTCTTCGTCCTATGCGTTTATATCATCTCCACGGAATCAGGGTGATTAATAATGTTGCGAGAGTGACAAAATAATAAAAAAAAATGTTTTTGTTTTGGTTTTGTTTTTTTCGTCGGTTAAAAATTAATTAAAAAATAAAGCATCAGTGCTTCATCGACTTGAAGATATCCTCTTTCATTCAGATCAGATAGCATTATTTAAATATAAGGGCTCGGTGCAAATAGCCAGTGCACATGTTATGTCAAATTTTCATATTTTAGAATCGAAATCGAATCTGGATCTAACAAATTAAATATCACTGCATGCAAATAAGGCTATCGAGACGCCTAACCATCGAATTGATTGAGATAAGATTTGATATCGGACAAAAACAAATCTAATTCTAAAAACTATATGATTAAAACCCGATATGATTTCATATATACAATGTTTGTAAAACCATAAAATTGATACCGGTAGAAATACAGCGGTATTTGCTATAGCGAAGAGTGTCGTCATCGCTGCAGTTTCGAAAATTGGAATGTTCTTGTAGGAAAGTCATAAAAATAAATGAAATTAGTTTTTAGACTTACGTGATGGGTCTGCGTCGGCGCACAGATTGGCACTGGCCCGTTCCCCCAGCAGAGTCCCAATTGACGCCAGGATATACCTCATTGCGAGTTGACGACAATCTGTAATTGTGCCCCAATGATGCTAATCCTATTCAACAACCTACGTCAATCAAAATCACTGTTTGTTTTTTTGTTAGATATTAACCGACAAATTGTCGTATTTTGTTGTGTAAATGTTTTTATATAGGTAATATATCGGCACAACTAACCGCCCACCCTTCATTTCAGGGAATACTCGTGATTCTTTATAATTCTATTACAGCTGATGTTAGTTAAAAAGTAGTTAGTTTAACGTTTATTTAAGTGTGTTTAATTTATCGTAAAATTATCTATAAATCAATAGTATAATGTATTACAATAAGCGTAGTTTAAAATTAACCCGAAATACAAGGGTGGGCGGTTAGATGTGCCGGTGAGTATATTTGGTTTGCCTTTAAGACATCAAAAAAAAAATTGAATGTAGCTTAAAGACTAATGAGTAATTTAATTTTAACTTAAATTGCTATGTAGGTGTTAGCTAAGAATGTGTCTGTGTGAATTAAATTAATTTAATAAAGCATATGAAACACAATACTTGTAGCATAATACGAGCAACGAATAAATATTTTTTACGGGTGCTCAACTAGCATCTCCTATCAACGGCAAATTTTTAAAGGAAATGACATGTATTATGGACGCCAATAACATTTCTTGTGGTGTGTTCACCGGAATCCATGATAGACTGACTCCAGGGTCCTTTTCATCTATCGAAGGTATGTTTTTCAATTTACAGTACAATCTAAATTATGTCAAAATTTATGTTAGCGATAGAACCAGTTCCTTTTACTGAATCAGAAAAAGAGTTGACGCCAAATCACTCCATTATTAATAATTATGTTGGTGTAAAATTTTTGTTGTGTCATGAACCTTACAACATGACCAAGCAAACTAATGAAAACACCTTCTCTTTCAGGAGTACTACAGGTACTGATATCAGTGCCATGGAAAAAAACTTCTGTATGTCCAGAAAAATTCAATACTTGGATTGTATTACGAACTGATGGAACTCTTGATTCAGTAACAACACACGAAGAATACCCCTACGAAAAATTAAAATTGTGATGAAATGGAACCTCAAAGCTTTGCTTCAACTATTGTTGGTTAGTAAAGAGTGCTATAAAAATATTATTATCATCATCATCATCATATTAGTTCATGTCAGTCTACAGCTGAAAATAGGCATCTAGCCTAACGCCACTGAGTACGATCTTTGGCTCTCTACATCCAGTCACTAATAGCAATAGCTTCTACCCTGCGTATTAAAAACAAATTAGTCCATCATTAATGTATAGCACACTTAGATAGCACATCACTAGTTTAAATTAATTTGCCTGACCAAAATCAAAAATATTTTATGCTAATTAAGATTTTTACAAATCTGTGTTACACTAGCTGTGGTCTGGTCTGGTTGTTATTGTCTGTTATCTGCGTCCATTTATACGCTTACATCTCACTAGAATACCAGGGTAGCGCATCCAGTTGAGGCTACTAATAAAATTATTGATTGCAAAATCAAGCGACCCTAAGGCCCGGTTTCCACCAAAGCTGAGCGGAGAGGAGATGTGTTTGAATAACCAATCAGATTTCGTTATTTCCACATCTCTCCGCTTAGCTTCAGTAGAAATGGATCGAGCGGAGCGGAGAGGAGATGTCTAATTTTTCTATAGCAAGCGAGGCGCGGCTGTGCGAAGATGTGTGTAGCCGGGCGGCGAGCGGCGAGATCTCCCTGGAGTATAGTATTCTGTGGGCGAGATGCGCGCGGCGAGCGGCGTGCGAGGCCTCGCGACGGCGCCCGCGCTCCCACTCCCCGCCCCGCTGATGCCCGCGCTTCGCCGCTACGGACGCACAGCTCACATCTCCTCTCCGCTTTGGTGGAAATAGCCAGCCAGCTTCGCAGCTCAGCTCGACACATCTCCTCTCCTCTCCGCTTTGGTGGAAACCGGGCCTAATAGAGCTGCAGTCAAAACTCATGACCGGTCAAAACCAATATTGACTGCGAAAATCAATCAAAACTAATTTTAACCGAGGTCCGTAGTCAAAACAATTAGACTAAACTAAAATCTAAATAGTTTATTATCACTGAAGTGCAAAGTTAGTCGGTGAGGTTGGTTTGTTAGGTTACACCGTCCACATGATATAAGAAGAGCTAGCTATATTAATATCAAAAATATTTTCAGGTTATCGCAAAGACGACCGCACAGGTAGTTCCTACAAATTCCATTCCCGTGCTAAGAACTGGTTTGAAGCACAAGCAATTTGTGAAGAGGAAGATGCACACTTGGTCATCAATGTCATCATCAACAGTGTCACTGAAGCTAGAGTGCTGCAAGAACTATTCGAGCAATACCCTGCGAATGCCATTACTGATGCATATGGGTCCAATCCAGCATTTGTTGGGACATTCTATTGGGGAGAATCAAAGCGATGGCTGACTTTATATATGGTATAATGTCTTTAAATATTGTGCAATAAAACATGTTGCTTTTAGTCATAAATTCGTAAGTAAGCAAAAACACTTTATTGCACAAAGAACATAATAACAATAGATAACTAATAATCCGTCCTTCTCTTCCAAAGACTTAAAACTAATAATGGTAGCAAATACTGTTTTGGACTTGCTTATAGGAGCTTAGAACTATGGTAGTTATTGGTAGTTATATTGGAGGTTAGTGAAAAAACCATTAAGAAACTTTCGTTCATAACTTCTGAAAATATATTGAAGATTTCGGTTTCAGGTCAAACCTTGGATGAAGCAGGATATTCAATTTGGGGTCCTGGTCTGCCAGATAGAATAGAAGAAGACCCATACTGTGGGAGGATAATGCGAAACGGAATATTCAAAGGTTATCAATGCAGTAGAAAATTTGCTTCTCATTTGCGAACGAGCGCCTGTTGAATGTGAAAATTGTGATTATTCTGGAACAAATTTGATGGAACGGGGTGGTCGGTAGAAACTACGAGAAACACAGACTATTCGTAAAGAAGACCAATACTTAAGTAATGAAACTGACTAAACTAAGTACCAGGTACAAAGTAGAATCAGTTACATAACTTTAATATGCTGTTTCCAAATTACAATTATCTATGTAACAATAATCAAGTTTCTGAACATAATGAATTTTTTATTGAATTTTTTATTATTATTTTTTTTTTTTTCGTGCTTCATTTGAAATAAACTTTAAATAAACGCCAATCACACAATGTATTTTATGCTCCAAGCATTTTGTAAGTAATTTATTTCTAGAGTTAGATATTATTATAATACCTATTTATTTTGTGCCTAGAGTAAGGGCCAGTTTATACTTTGACAAGTACAAGTGCGAGTTGCAAGTGCAAGTTTGTTAAAACAAAAGTTTCATATATTCCTGTTATCAAAAAGCAATTATTATTTCCTGTTGCCAAGGATACACTCGCACTTGCAAAAAATAGACCGGACTTCTAATTTTAGTTGCAACTTGTACTTGCTACTTGTCAAAGTGTAAATCGGCCTTTAAATACAAGTTAAGGATTTAAGAACTATGTTCTTTAACTTAAAAAAAATATTAAGATAACACACTTTTTTAAAGACATTAGTCAATCTTGATAATGCTATGCACATTTTGTAGTTCACCTTAGAGAAATCAAGTAGGATATACAAAAATAGCTGTAGGAAAAATAAACAACAGCGAGGTTGCAGCCGCAAACAAAGCATCATTTTACACCATAACACATTACGTGAACTCCACAATCTTGACAAATAGAACTGCTTTCGAAGTACATTAACGCTTCCTCTCTAGACATGCATTGTTGTTGTACGTGAGGTCGTCAATGTATCTTGATTTTGCCTTAATTCTTCCAAGACTGTAATGTGTAATAGTTTCTTTATGGATATGCTCTAACAAGTGGTTGGGCAAACGGTAACCGCGAATCTTTTGTACAAGGTTAATCCGGTTAAACTAGATCGAGTTAAAAAAAATCGGTGCTCGTTACTTACCAACGCAGTTCCTCTCGGGTTCAGCCATTGAACTGAACAACTGCCGTTTCACGAAGCTACAAGTTACAACTTACAAGTATGATTTGATGTAAATTGCGTAGACAATGAGGTAAAACGATAAAGGCTTCCAGTTTTGGCGAATTCGCTACGCAATGAATATCAAATTGTAACTTGTTACTAGTAAATTGTTGCTTCGTGAAACGGGGCCCTAGTGGAAAAGAGCGAACTAAAATTAAAAAATAGAAAGGATTTTTCTCATTGTCTTGTTATAAATTATAGTTTAGAGTCCTTCACTGTTTAGAATAATACACTATCTAAATGTTTAATCTTTCAATTTTAAAACAAGAAAACGAATACACAAACACAAACAAAAAACAAAGAACAAAACAAAGAACAAAAAAAACAAACTTTAAATATCTAAAATACCTCCCCGAACCGTTCCCGGAGCAAAGCTTCCCAAAATGCTCGCCGCGTTACCACGCTGGACTGCCAGGGACAACAAGCATTGCGCCAGAAACGACCCGGAGCGGGATTATGCTCTAAACACTCAAATAAATTAAAATGAATAAAATTAAACGACAACATGATCCGCCACCGGATGTTGGGAAACAACATCATCATCAGCATTATCATCATCACAGTCATGTTTAAAATCTAGCAGCATCAGGTTCAGTGATGCACATCCTTTAATAAAATACCACCAGTCCGGGGAATCTTCATTTATAATTTCCTGTCCTGACTGCCGTAGTAATATTGTAGACCTTGTTCAAACTAGCTTCATATTGCATGTCAGCTATTTGAGTAAAGTAAAAAGGTCGTTGAGTTTACGTAGGTAAGGTAATAATGAGTTTAAAAAATAAAAACCTCCTTCTAAAATATGCTTGTCCATAATTTTATTATATGCAGATGTCGTTGCTTAAGGAGTTTGATGATCTCTCATGAATCCTATACTGAATCTTAACTTAAATTTTGAGACTCCTTCCAATAAAAACATTAATATACATAAAAAAAGTTACGACTTATTGAGAGCCTCCTATTTTATTAAGTCGGTTAAACCGGTACTTGCGTCTTTTTGGGACATTTAACCGCATTTAAGCTAGGGCCGCTGTCTTCCGTCCGGGAGAAGCGGGTTCAATCCTCACCACCACGTACCAAAGTGTTTTCGAAATTCGAATTCATTGTACGCTTATTTGACGCTCTTACGGTGAAGGATAACATCGTGATGAAACTTGCACACTCCTGCGAAGAAAATCAAAGGTTGCGTGTGAAGTCGGCCAACCCGCACTGGGTCTGCGTGGTCGACAAAGACCTGAACGCCCATTCAGGGCAGGCTCGAGCCCCTCGGTGGGGACGTATATGAGCTGATGATGATGAGATATTGATAACGATGATTAGTGATAGATGGGAGAAAATCACAAACCACTCCTGAAAACAATCCAGGTTTTTTTATGGAGGCAAGATAATTGGTGAACTACCCCACGTTGTATATTGTTAATAAAAGAAAGAAGCAAACCTACTAACACATTTAACTTGTCAAATTTTCAATATTAGCATGATTGGCATCGTACATGTTCTACATAAATATTGATCTTTTAGTATACAATAGAAAAACAATCGTCAAAAATTATTAAT
Organism: Carpatolechia fugitivella; assembly: GCA_951230895.1. Lineage (NCBI taxonomy): Eukaryota > Metazoa > Arthropoda > Insecta > Lepidoptera > Gelechiidae > Carpatolechia > Carpatolechia fugitivella. The sequence goes on along the minus strand of OX579648.1, from coordinate 13,660,999 downwards.
ACATGCACAATGTCAGTCAAAAATACCTCCCCGGGTCATACCCACCGCAAAGGTGCCCATGACACTCGCTGCGTTGCCACGTTGAATGGCAATGGACAACCTTAGGTCATCTTTTAGTTGTTTGTATCTGCTCACCCTTCATAATGACGATGATGAACATTATAGTTTCATCTGTTTACTAGTAGGTAGTACTTTGTGTAGGACTCGATCGGTTACAATTTGTAATATTTTTTTATTACAACAAACATGCTATTACGAGTAACCATGTAAATTGCGCTTCATTAATATTAATTAATTTGTCAGTCAAACATAAAGCCATATTGCCCGTATGAAAACAAATCAAGAGAAAGAAAATATTACTACGCGCCGCGCCGTCTCGGCGAGACGAAGAAGGTAGATTTCCAGCAAGGCTATCGAAAAGAACTCCCGCGCCTCTAAAACGCCTAGAAATTAGGAGGTGATAGGTGGAAAACACAAGTACGTGAGAGACCAACGTAAAATGGTCAAAAATAGCGTAAAGTACACGTCGTTTACCGCCCACCGTCAAGCAATGCATATCGCCATAGTTCTACACGGCGCGCGCAGCTCGGCAGTTATTGGCAGTTTTTAGTGTTGAATTTAATTTCCGAATATTTTCTTTTTAACGTATCCTTGAAAGTGACTCAGTGTGTTTTATGCGCCGGTTTCGTTAGTGATTTTGGACAGTTTTAGAGGATTTGACCTTGAACAAAGTAAGTGTACGAAAAATACTTTTATTTCCGAAGAAGATACTCACTGACTCATTTAAGTAAATAGCGGTTGACTGACGATGATTGTACATATTCAAATTAAATGTCCATTGTTGTTTTCGATAGCTTAGCGTTGTAAAACTCGTACGTTATACGTATCAATGTTTTTAACACTAGTTATACAATGTATTATTAACGGCTGTTATTATAAATAGAGATTTACAGCTACAGTGGCAAGGTGAGGAACTGCGGGTTGTTTCATATTCATGTTAATTTTAACTTGGATAATAATAATAATGTGAACTGCAACAGTTTCCTCGTAATATGCAACATGAAAATTTTAAAATTCATGTTTTCTTTGCGGGTATATCAACTTTTCACTTTTAAATTATTCACTAATTAACCACCATGTACCTGTTGAAGTAAGGATAGAATAAAAAATAACGAAATTGCTTAACTTGCAAAGCAAAATGTTTTTATTCCTACAATAATTTTTTTTTTTCATAATCATACTTAAAAAGACAAAACTCTTATAAAACATTTTTTTATGAAAACACGTGGCACTCAAGAAGTTAAAAAAATGAGATTATATTATGTAATCATTTCAAAAATTAAAAAGCGCGTCTGCCAAAACAAACATAGCCAGAATCACTCAGGCTGATGTAAGGATTCCAACAATACCCCATACATCCAATCCAAATCTGTTCAAACCAAAAGCCTTCTGTGGTTGGTTATGGTGTAGTAAAGAAACTCACATACAAAAACGGGCCATTAAATTATTGTAGGGCTGCTGAACTGCGTATTTAGGACGTACTGCGTATGGACGACTGGACGAACTGCCCCTGCGTTTCGAGACAAGCTGAAATCGCTTAAAGTACCCGTAATCGCGTTCCGAATCACTGTCAACCATACATTTTTTTGCTTTTCTGATCGCTGACAGCGCTGACAGTCTGATTCGGAATGCGCCCTGCGTAAGAACAACTGGGACGAACTGCGTATGAACAACTGGACGAATTGCGTATGGACGAACTGCATAATGAACGAACTGCGTATTGGACAAACGGCTAACAAATCTCCTGAATTATACTCCTCAGGCGTATAAAAATGAGAATAGGACTCGCGGCCGAAAATGTTTGCCGTCTCTCTGTCAAATCAATACAAAAATACAAGATTCACGTGAAGTTAGCCAAGAGCCCGCCCTTTTCTAATTTTAATCGAATTGTACGTGTTTAGAGGAACTCCCCTATATTTGGCATAAATAGAATACAGTACCTATGGAATTTTCACTTGGCATGTACGAGTTTCTCAGCTCTGCGTCAATGATTCAGACTGAGTCATTCATTTCATATTGATAACAATATTTTATTTAAGATAATAATGAATCATGATATTTAAAAAAAAATAAGCTACTACAGATCGCGCCCAACTTCTAGATCGCTCTGAACACGGCACGATTCGATTTGCTACTGCAAAATATAGGTAAAAGCGACAACGCGCAATGCGCTAAGCAACTTCAGAGCGATCTAGAAGTTTGGCGCGATCTGTACCTACAGCCTACAGAGAGCAATGTAATCGGCACAGTAATACAGTCACTTGCAACGGTTTATGAGCTCTCGATGAAAAGGGTAGCCATAGGTTGTACGATGTGTTATCTGAAATCGCATAAAAAAAATTACTTTTCATACATCTCATCAGCTAGGATGTTTTTTTTTTTTGTTATTTCGGAAAGTTCCAGATTTGTTCAGTTTCATGGGCTGAGTTACCATCCGAGAGGTTTTGCGTTATTTCACTAAGACGTTGTATAATATTGTGAATGAGATTTAAATACACTGGCGCTGGCGCATAAAAATTACAACCGATTATGAAATTTCAAAATCATCTACACAATCGATAAGACTGAAAACAAATAATACAGGATGTAGATGAGTTTTAAATATAGAACGTCTAATTATTCTTTTTTTAGGATTCCGTAATGAAATAGCGTCGGTGGTCTAGTGGCTAGGGCCGCTGCCTCCCGTCTGGGAGACGCGGGTTCGATCCCCACCACGTACCAATGTGTTTTAGAATTTTGAATTCATATGTACGTGTATTCGACGCTCTTACGGTGAAGGAAACATCGTGATGAAACCTGCACACTCCTGCGAAGAAATACAAAGGTTGTGTGTGAAGTCGACCAACCCGCACTGGGCCAGTGTGGTCCACTAAGGCCTAATCGCCCTCATTCAAGGTAGGCTCGAGCCTCTCAGTGGGGACGTATATGAGCTGTTGATGAATCAAATAGCAATAATTGGAACCCTTATAACTTCATCTTGCCAGTCCGTGACAGTATTTTTTCTTAAATACTCGTAGAACTGTCCAACATGTAAGATATTTCCTAATAAAAAAATACGGGTTGAAAATTAAATCAACTATATAGGTAGTTTAAACATCCGTGATTAAATTCTTCAACAGAGAGTATTTTTTTGGCAAATTAGGTAGGCTTATGCATGCATATTACTTAGCTATCAGCCACCTCCCAAGACCCACACTTGAAATAACAAGGTAGTCGTAAAAACCCATTGTACAAAATTATGCGCAAATTTAAATGACATGGAAAGCGTAGATGTATTTCATTGCTCATTGGCGCAATTCGCAGAGGCGTTGATAAGGAAATTGTCTTATGGATAGAGTTTATGACTATTGTTAAGTTTTGTGTCTATGTTAGACTTTATTATTATTTTATTCTATCTAGGTACTTGACATTTGGATTTTTATTGTTCTTTATAATTTTTATAAGTTTTGATTCTGATATAATGTATTTAAATTTTATTTTTTATTCTTAAATGTTATTTTATCTGACATTTTAAAGTATTATTATGTTCATTTGATTATGCATGTTAACATAGTGTTATGTATGATGGCGTCTTCGCATTGGGAGCAATCCTGTAATGATGAAGTCTTTTGTAATTATTAGTTTTTTAATAAATAAATAAAATAAATAAATAAAAATAACATTTATTGCTATCAGACCCAGAGATATAAAGAAGCTAGGTGTTTTAGGATATCGAGATTATTTTTAGCTTAATACTAGGTATAAGAATATGTACAAAAATGTGTACAGTGGGCGGTTACTACTATAAATAAATAAATAATAAAAAAATAAAAAAAATGCAAAAATGCTAATGCTTTGTAATAAATTACAAAGCTGGGTCTGATAGAGATATTTCATTTTGTACAAAATTTTGTACGCGGGGTTTTTTGAACTTTTATACAAATCGACTCGTTCAGCTGATCAGTATGTACGATTTTTTTCGAATTTTTATATTTGTGAAACAAAAGTTGATTAGTGTCAAAGGCTTATCTATCACCCGAGAGGTTTTACGTTAGGCATTTGCTAACACGTTGAATACTGTCGCGTCATCATCCAATAATAAAGGATGACTTGTTTAGAGTTGAATGAACGAAATGGATGAATTAATTAGTTTAATGAATGTGGAATTATCACACTAATATTATAAATGTGAAAATATATTTGGATGTTTAGATGTCTGAATGTTTGTTCCGCTTTCACGCCTAAACTGCAGGACTGGAATGAAGATAGTTTGTAACCTTGATTGACACATAGGATACTTTTACCGGGAAAAGTCTTATTCCCACGGGAAAATCTTACATAGCGCAGGCGTAGCCGCGGTCGGACCGCTAGTGTATAATAAAATAAAGGGCAAAGTTGCTAGTTGGAGTTTTGTTTAATAAAAAAAAAACAAAAACGAGCATAATATTTTAATACTAATAAGTTACCTGACGATAAAAAAACTGAGTGGAGTAAACAAAACACGTGCACAAAATCCGCTTCGTAGCGCTTGGAGCCGTACTACATCGCTACACGTGCTACGCGACAAGTTACTACGCCGTAGTCGGTCGTAGCAGATATCGGACTACACAGGTAGCGTTACGATGCGAGTTTGTTATAAGCGCTGACCGTGTATGAAAATAAACGCTGCAAACGTTACTACCTACCTATACGAGTAAGTATCGTTAGAAGTGGTCGCCATGGCCGAAATCGGTCGGATAGATCATCATCATCATCATCATATGTATCGTTTGCAGCTACCTAAAGTTGGTCAATTTGGAAGAAATATTGTTTTTTTTTTTGTTATGGCACTAGTTTAGCTTTGTGCCAGTGTCAATTAGTAACATACAGCTTGGCAAAAAAAAAGTTTGGAGCGGTGACAGGTGGAACTAAATATTTAGTTTGCTGCCATTCATGCTGGGTTGCTTTTTATTATCCCATTGGTATGCCATGTTGATTCTTATTCGTTAATTTTACAATATTTTATAAATTAAGTGCGATAGAAGCGCCCTCATTTTTTCCAAACTCTTTTTTGCCAAGCTGTATTAATAACACAGATTTGATATATTTGACGTAATTTCAGTGGCAGAAAACATTTTTTCAGAGTAATAAAATATTAATATTTTCTCTAACAATTTTTACAGCTAACCAAACTAAAAAAGCGAGTTTCATTTCATTGTAGAAATTTAGGTATTATTATTTTTGTAATTCGTATACTGCTGGCTTACGTTTATTCTGCTAAAACTGATGCAACCAGTCTTTTGTTTAGCATGAGTGAGCAGGATGGCAGATACAGAAGCACACGCGAGTGAATGGTTATGCGATGTGAAAAGAGCGATTTCGTAAGGGATTTGCGTCAGTGTGAATAGATCCTAGATCTAAAATGGATCCTAAACTGTCTATGGTCATATCCTAAACCGTCAAATAGACAATGGTGTTGATTCCTGCAGCGAAACTAAATTTAAATTTAATCTTAGTCTAGTCACTTTCTGACCCACGGCGATGAAAAAGGACAGGAGATTGTCAACCATTGTGAGCGCCAAATTTTATAGCGCAAATGTCAAGTTTTGACGTGTGCCATGTAATTTAAAACGGCTGGTTTTAGGATCCTGCTTAAAACTGACGTTTGTGACATAAAATTTGACGTTCAAAAGAGCCGACAATCTCCCGTCCTTTTTCATGGTCGTTGGTCAGAAAGTGACAAGACTAAGATTAAATTTAAATTTAACTTTCGCTGCGGGAATTGACACCAATGTCTATCTATTTATGTACTTAGTTTATCAGCATCTGTCAATGGCGGTCAGGCTGTCGTTTTAATTGTTGTTTTTTAGTTTATTTGAGTGTGTTTGGTGTATAATTTCAATAGTTTATTATGCAGTGAATTACTCAGAACAATAATCTTTAATAGGACAATTTAACTGTCATTTATTGATGACTTGCAGCGACCACGTGGTGGCTTTAGTAATGCTGCTATCATATTACTGGAGTCCTTCACCGTACACAGCACCCTATAGTCTTAGTATTAGGGCTGTCTGTGTATCTCATGCTACTTACTTAGCAAAACCACTTGATACTGGCGAAATACTACAAGTGAAACGCCATAATTAAAAGATTGAATTGAATTATCATTTGTCAACAGTTTTTTAATGGTTGCTAGAGTTGCTACGTTACTAGGCAACCAGAGTAATACCCTGTTATATACGGGTCGGGTGTTAAGTTTATTTCTTTCAGATGTTGTTCAGATGTATGAATTAACAGTGATTATTTAAAGTTTCAATATATATATTATAGTCTCTTTCCAAAACATTTTTTTGTATGGAGATTATATGGCGTTACTTGCTTGTGGTGTATGTGCCTCTCCGTCTAAACTAAAATTTCAAACGTTTATAACTCGGTCAATTTTAAAGATAGAGTAAAAATTATTTTAGTGTTCGATAGCAGAAACTAACAAGTTAGGATTTATAAAATAAAAATAAAGTAGTCAAATACCCTATTGTGTTCAAACAAACTAGATCTGCTGGCAAAGTCAAATTGTAATAATTTTATTTTTAAAAGCATTTTTTGTGGTACAAAAGTTGTTCAGTGTCATTCAACTGCCACACGATAGGCTTTACGTTATTTTGTTAATACTTAACATTATGTAACATAACAACATACCTGTACCTTCAGTATGAAGTTTAAAAAAAGTGTAATGTAGGTAATAGTAATATAAAAGCAATGTGTATAGAACAGCGTTATCGCTGTACGCTTTGGTCACGCCAGAGAAAAAATTAAGTGCGCGAAAAAAGTGACGCACTTATGCTAAATTTCATTTGTATACAGAAAAATCCTACACAGTTTTTCATAAGCCCAAGTCACACAGAGCGGGAGCGGTGCGGTCCGGGGCCGGGACAAGCGGGACGGTGTTATGCCGCGCCATAGCACCACCGTCCCGCTTTCCCAGCCCCGGACCGCCCCCGGGCACGGCTCTGTATGACTTGAGCTATAATCTGCAACGGAGAGGGCGTATTCTAAATTAGGCGATCGGGAGTTAGTAGAACGCTGGCCCAGTGCAGTAGTGCGATTGGTCAACTTCTACTAAGTACTTCGCCCGTATCAAATAGCAAGGATTTAGACTGATTTAAAGAGAATAAAATATTATGGACCAGTCATGAGTCAAGAATCAGCGGCAACAAAAAAAAGCTCACACATAACCAATTTCTTCGCAATCGTGTGTAGGTTTCATCACGATGTTTTACTTACCTTACCTGCCAACTTATTTATTCAAATTCAAATTCAAATTCAAATTTTTTATTTCGGATATTACAGTCCATAGTGTTAGTGAGAGTATACTTAACCTAGTGTTAGTAATAAACAACAATTTAGAACTAATTTAAGCTGGCACCGGGCTGGGAACCAGTTGCATGTATGCCGATCCAGTGGCCCAACAGTGGAGAGTCCCACCGATTTGCCAATACGCTCAGGATGCTGTTAGAGCTGCCACGGACACGCCTCATCATAGAAGCGCTACGTTTGCGGATGATCGCATAAAAGCAGTCGATTTGCGCAGCGGCAAACATTGCAGACGCACTACAAAAACGTGGCAGCCCAAACAACACCCTAAACGCATTGTTATACTGGACGCGCAGAGAACCGTATGTCCGCTGCGTGAAGCTGACCCACAGAGTGCACGTGTAGAAAGACTGACAAAACGCTCTAAAAAGTGTTAGCTTAACTTGTTTACTACAACGCGCAAATCTGCGGGCCAGCATGTTGCCGCGCACACACAACGCTCTGCGCTCCCTCTCTATGTCCAGATCATCCCTCAAATCATCAGTGACCCAGTGACCCAAATACTTGAACTGGTGTACGAGCTTCAATGGTGTGCCACATAATTTTACGCTTGGAACATTCTTATAGCATTTGTTTCCGGCTTTGAACACCATGAGCTCACTCTTAACCGCGTTGTATTTGAGTCCATGAGCCACCGCATACTTCTCACAAATGGCCAGTAGACGACGAAGGGCACCAATCGATGGGCTCAGCAGCACCATATCGTCAGCATAGCTGATGTTGTTCACGCAGACACCGTCCACGTGACAACCGATTCCGGAGCTGCTGAGCTCACCAATCAGTTGGTTCATGTACAGGTTGAAGAGGCGGGGCGAGGTCAGGCCCCCCTGGCGCACCCCGCACTCCAACTCATACACGTCAGATTGTGCACCTGCCCATTTAACACAGTTCCTTTGATTGCTGTACCAATACCTAAAGACGGATATGATCTCCTGTGGTAAATCAGTTTCTTCCTGGAGTTTTTTCCACAACAAGTTATAAGAGACCAGGTCGAATGCCTTCATTTATGAAAAGAAAGGCGGCGCTATTAGTAATACAAAATTGCATTACAAAATTACCTAACACACTGTTACAACCTCTTGAAGGTTGTAACAGTGTGTTAGGTATGTGTACATACCTATACCTTTTTGCCTCTTTGGCTGTTGCTGGCCGTAAAAATTTTTGGTATCTTTGGATTTATTTGAATTTGGAAGATAAGTTTTGACTTGGAAAAAAAGAGCTGATTCTAGGTTTGACTGCGCGTGTGTAAAAATCTTAAAAAAGAAAATAAAACATAACTCTTGTAAAACTAATCAATTCTTTTAAAAATACCACCTCCACCTTCGTTCCACAGTGTTTAGGCATTTCCTCTATCAAGGTAAGCCAAGGCACTGTATAAATTAGTTCGGTCGAGTTTGACGGCAAGAAGCAGCTAATTGATTGTGGCTGTTTCTTGGTCTCAAACCTGATACTTTTTAAGGCATAGTCGCTTAGTAAGACTAAGCTCTAAAGCCCAAGTCACACAGAGCGGGACCGGCGCGGTCCGGAGCCGGGAAAGCGGGACGGTGCTACGCCGCGCCATACAAAGTCCCGCTTTCCCGGCCCCGGACCGCGCCGCTCCCACTCAGTGTGGCCGAGGAAACCAATCAGACAGTTCTGAAAGTTGACATTTCCATACTAATCAAATCACCGTAGCTCCAATTTTGGCCATTTCACAGATACCTACTCTGGTGGGTCTGTACGTAATGAATTCAGATAAACGAATGATATTATTTTGAATGAATGGTAACCTAAAATAAGAGTATAGGATTAAATCGGATTAAGAGATTTTTAAGTCGGATGTTTTACATCAATCAATCAATCAGCCTATTGCAGTCCACTGCTGGACGTAGGCCTCCCCAAGGGCACGCCAAAGCGCACAGTCACCCGCTTTCCTCATCCAGCCACCACCAGTGACCGTCCTCAGGTCATCAGTCCACCTGGCAGGGGGCTTCCCACACTACGTTTCCCGAGGCGTGGTCTCCATTCGAGAATCCGTCTGCTCCAACGCTCGACGGTTCTGCGACAGACGTGGCCAGCCCACTGCCTACTACACGCACGCACGCGCGCTGTGCTCGCTACACTTCTGGACGATATCAACTACCTTGGTCCTCTGCCGGATGATTTCGTTTCGGATTTTATCCCGTAGCGAAATACCAAGCATTGATCTTTCCATGGCTCGCTGAGTGACATGTAGCCGGTGGGCCAGCTTCACCGTCATGTTCCACGTCTCGGCTCCGTACGTCAATACGGGTAGGACACACTGATTATATTATACACCCTGCTCTTCAGGCATTGCGGTATGTTTTACGTGCTCTCTAAAATAATGTAATCGACGTGTTCATAAGGTTCAAATTCGATGTTTGACAGCTCTAATATTGAGGATGGCCATCTCCTGTCCCTTTTTAATCTTTAAAAGGTGAAAATGACTGACGAACTTAAATTAAGAATAGAGCGTGACTGTGTAAATCGCTACCAATGTCAGAGAAGTCTCCACTTCTCAATGTTATTAAAGTGATTTCTGCACTGTTCTTGACCAAACGCAACCTTGAAGATGGACATGACTAAGCAGCTAGTGTTTAATTTCTTCGCCATTAGCCACACCACAATGACAAACTGCCATGTTCTAAGGTCACAGCGCAAGGTCTTCTGCAGATTGCAGACGAGAAACGAAATATTTATTTATTTATTATAGGTAATTAGGTAGTTAAGAAACAAACAATCTCATGAATACAAGTACAGATAATTAACAATGCATTCGGTTGCAGGGATCGACGGTTGAAATTTATTTATTAATACCTACATACAAAATGTTTTTATTTATGTATCTAAGTAAGTCAAATTGTAGTCGATCTGATACGCTTATATAATTTTGAAAATAAGCAAATGCTATAAAACTTATCTATCTATTGAATGGCTTTACTTTATTACACCTACTTTACTATTATACGTTCTTAACTATTGATGGCTATCTATCTTCATCAACAGCTCATATACGTCCCCACCGAGGGGCACGTCGTCAATTCGCCATTGTTAAGAGTGTTCTTCTTATCGTGTACGTTGCAAGTAAGAGCGACAACCGACCTCACAAACCCTGATGTCAAAGATCTCTGACATGGCTCAAGTAACGACTATTTTCCATAGATAAAAGCCGAGACAGGTAGAACAGGACCTCTGAAGCACGGAATCATCCTTATTTTCAGACGATGAGGTGATACAGACTCATAAACAGCTCATATACGTCCCCACCGAGGGGCTCGAGTCTACCTTGAATTAGGACGATTAGCCCTTAGTCGACCACGGTGGCCCATGCAGTGCGAGTTGGTAGACTTCACACTCAACCTTTGAATTTCTTCGCAAGAGGGTCCAGGTTTAATCACGATGTTTTCCTTCATCGTAAGAGCGTCGAATAAACGTACATTTGAATTCGAAGTTCGAAAACACATTGGTACGTGGTGGGGACCGAACCCGCGCCGCGTCTCCCGGACACGGGAGGCAGCGGCCTTAGCCACTAGACCACCGACAAGCCACCGACACGCTCTGTTACAGTACGATACAAAAAATATAAAATACAAAATTTCTTTATTTTTACTTATAATGTACAGTAACTCCTTGTACGCTTGTAAGTCTGTGTTAGGAGGCACCGCTCTTTCAATTACGATCACAGTTTAAATATGCTGTGTTGAGTATGATATTGTGCTCCGATACAGCCTTCATATAATATGAAATATCCTTGCCAAACTGGGGACAGCCTCACGAAGCATTTTTTGCTTGACCATTATTCGAACCCGTAACCTCCGTATTAGAACGGACCCAAGGCTGCGATTCCACCAAAGATAAGCGAGAAAAATGAGCGGAGAGCGAGGAAAAATCCATACCTTTTGACAGCTCCGCTAGATCGCTCTGCACATCCTCGCACGGGACATTTTCCTCGCACATGCCTGGTGGAATCGTAACTATACCGCTCGGCCACAGAGATTGTTAGTATCATAAATTATTATTACCTATTCTTTCTAGTATTATTGAGACCAAACTGGGTAGCATTATCGAAAGAAGATTATTATCTTTGTGAGTCTCTGTGATATGTAAATTATGTATGTTGCCGACGCAAGAAAATAGCGGGAAAAATCGCTGCCTTTTGAATAAAAAGTCGCGGTTTCGAACAAGAAGATTGATACAAAATCCGCACTGGGTCCATGGTTCAAGCTTCTTGTTTAGTCACCGGTAGGACACCGAACTAGTATCGTTCCGAATGTGTTTCATAGATAACGTTATTAGTTTTAGTAATCTCAATTCGGTGGTCGAATGCTGTTGTTCCTGTGTTCTTCCTACCGCCGCGCCGCCGCCGGTAGGAAGAACACATTTTTCCGCGGTAAAAGCCTTTGTCAGTTAGTTTGGGGGCCAAACTATCTTTGTAGGTACCAAATTTCATCAAATCAGTTGGTAGTTTGGCTCGAACAGATAAACAAAGTTACTTTCACATAATGATATTAACAAGGAAGTAAGGAAATTAAGTAAAAGATTAGGTGGTAAAAGAAGCTGACAAAGATAATTGTTAATTTCCAGAGTGATATGACAAGATGACCCTGTCAACAAGTCGCCAGCAGTTTCTGGCCTACGAGTCCCAAGCTGCGGAAGATATCCAATACAGCAGACGTGGCGGAGTCTTTCTATCCACCTGTGTCTGCATTGGCCTCGTCATCCTAGCTGTTATAGTAGCGGTTTTAGTTGGAGTTATAGTTCATTTTATAACTTATTTTAAGGTAAGTCGTACTTACTTCCGCTGATTTGATAGAACCGTGAACTTGAGCCCAACGCGTATAGTTTTGATAACAATGCCGATGACGCATGTACCAAGACTGATAATAATGAAACTGATAAATGTAGGTGAATGATTATTAGGTCAGTGTGGTTAATTTGTGAGATGATAATTAACAAGCCCATATTTTTTTTATTACGCATTCGCATTTGGAAGTTTTGAATAGGAACGTTTTAATTGCATTGGCTTCCTGTTCATGACCATTGCCTCTAACAGTTAAAAAAACTAATGTCAAAATGACAGTGTGTGTGTTGTGTGGTCGTGGTGGGGTGATGGTGAACGCGAGTGCGAAAAATCGTTGATAAAACGACAGTCGACACTGAATTAATTAAAAACATGTTGGCACCACTTGTGATTGCTATACCTGAGTAATAAAATATGTGAAACTTTAATATAATCCATTTGCATTTATTTCCCTGTGATAATTGATAAGTTTTCGCCGTGTAAAATGTTCCTCAATTTATTGACCGTTTTAACTTTAAGTAATATAGTTTTAAGTATTAAAAATGATACTGTAAGTATTCAACTAGCATTAGATATTAATATTTTACCTATTAATACTATTAAAAGTTTTTAATCGTTTGTAAAACATACTATAAGTAGGAAACTGGGTTTCGAGTTGTTAGAACAGGTGTTTCGTTCGTAGTACTTGAAACAATAAATTTTCCTCCAAGATAACATTTCTACATTTAATAATTAAGTTTCCTTTTATATTTTCATTAAGTATCACTACAATTCATTATTTGAAAAATTTAATGATACCAAATAAATATCTTAAAGACATACTTACAGAGTATACCTAAATTCTTTATTTTGTTGGTTCTATTACCTAAAGTTTCCTTATTTCTTTTCTGTGGATATAAGATTCATAAAAAAACTAGCTTAGCTACATAAAATAATCTCAGGACTGAATGACATACTTGAAAATATCCCATAAATAAACCTACCTATTGCAAATATTCTTCAGACAGGAAAAATATTATTTTAAATGTTTGGTAGTCACATCAGAATTAACACCTGTGTGGTTGTTATAAAAAAATATTTGTTAAGAATGTTGCAAATATTTTAATATTGCAGCATCTGGCAAATGAGAATCATCCATCATTAATTATCTCTTTTAATTTAGATGTTTTTTTTTTCAGCTGTCACAAAAACCTGGAGATTTCTGGGATGAAACAAAACCATTCGCTCAGAGCAGCGCTCCATCGCCAAACCTCAGACTGCCATCAGACATAGTGCCAAGCTTCTATAGATTAAAAATAAAAGCAGATTTAGAAAGCTCAAAGTTTTCTGGTGAAGTTCACATAACAATCAGAGCCAGTAAAAAAGTAAAAGAAATTGTTTTGCACTCTAAAAACCTAACCATAAAAAACAATTCAAAAGTTACTGAACAAATATATGAAAAAGTTGAAACATTGCATATGAGGAGGAAACGAGACATTCCTGCGGTAAATGAAAATAATGTTACAAATGTGGAAAATGGAACTATTCTTGCAGATAATTTGAATAATAATGCTGTAGCACCAAACATAATTAAAGATAGTGCTATAGTACCAAATACAGAGACTACTGTGGCACCAGTGGATGTAAAAGAAGCTGTCCAAAATATTTCAGATAAAGATCAAACTCTGAACAATTCAGCTAATATAGTGGAGTTAGTAGAAAGACATTCTGATAATGTGGTTGAGGCCACTACTAAAGCAACCATTAGAACTGGTAATGCTATTATTGATACAAACACACAAGTAAGTAAGACATTTTTTTTACTTCGATAGACAGTGTTGCATGATTCTGTCTTCAAGGTTTGCGACTAAGATAATAAAAGTGATGATAAAAATGTAAAACCTACCAATTAATAATTATAATAATATCATTACCAACAACCTATCAATAAAAAAAAATATCAATGAATAATTTATTTTTTCAGGTAACCCACAGCAGCGTGCGTAACATCAAAATTATATCCATCGACAAGGCTCCAGGAGACAGACTGATCCTCAAATTGGCTACAGCTTTAAAGCCTGATGTGGACTACATTCTGGAAATACCCTTTGATGGGCAAATATCAAACTCACTTACCGGATTCTACAAAAGTACTTACACGGATGAAAATAAGACAGAGAAGTAAATATTTTACTTTTAAAGTTACGATTGAAATAGGAATATCATAGGTAATTCTATCCTGAATTAGAGTAATATTATAGGGATGTACTATTGGAGTCTTAAAATGCTTCATCAGGGCCAATCCAGCGAGGGTGCAGTATTTGACGATCTTAAATAATGTGTGTATTCAAATCATGACATAGAATTACTAATAGACTAAATTATCAGAAATCAACCACCTTTTTTCAAATATTTATCAATAACACTAATATAGCAGAAATAAATTAAACTTAAGAGTTTTTTAAAGAGAAAATAGAAATAAAAGAGATTTCATTTTTAAAAAAGCTTCCGCTGCTTTTGAGCGTTTTTCTCACACAATCTTTTAATTTCTTCATAGTAGTGTGCAGGTTTCATCACGATGTTTTTCTTTCACCGTAAAAGCGTCGAATAAACATAGTACATATGAATTCGAAATTCGAAAACACATTGGTACGTGGTGGGGTACGAACCCGCGTCTTTCAGACGGAAGACAACGGCCCTTACCACTAAATGACATTCTTTTTTTGAAATTCTATTCTTTTGTCAAGCAAGGTCGAAATGTCATGTCAAATCAAATATCTAAAACGATCTTTGATATCCAAGAATTGAATTGAATTGATATGTGAAATCAATTTTGAACAGGGGGCCGTTTCACGAAGCTACGCGTTACAAATTACAAGTACAATTCGATGTACATTGCGTAGAAAAAAACATAAAACGATAAGGGTATACAGTTTAGGTGAATTGACTACGCAATGAATATTAAATTGTAACTTGTTACTAGTAACTTATTACTTCGTGAAACGGGGCTCAGGTGGTAAACATCTCAGGCTCATAGGAGCTATAGAGCTATTCGTACATGAGCTGATATTGGCACCGATTTACACAGTCATGCTCTAATCCCAATTTTAAAATGAAGCTATCCTTTTTGTTTTTATGACCAATGAAAGAGAGGATTAACGAATGATATTATTTTGAATGAATGATAACCTAAAATAAAGGCGTAGCTGTCAGTTTAAGAGATTTTTAAGTCGCTCTAGTGCTTAAAATTGTGCAATCGGCGGCGCGGTCATAAGTTTCAAATTCGATGTTTGAATATTAGAATGGCCATCACCTGTTCCTCTTTAATGTTTAAAAGGAGAAAAGTAAGTAAGTAAGTAAAGTAAGTAAGTAAAACATTTATTAAGGGAAGGTACATGTACATACTCAAAAAGAAAGAAAAACAATCAGTAGAGGACAGAAGACAAAAGTAAAAAAAAAAAGAGAAAATGTGTACCACCCCTTAACTAGGCCTAACTCAGCATGTGCTGTGACACGAGGATCACCACACTTCACAGCACTGTTATTCTGTTAGCAACTATTCAGTTGGAGTGCAAAAGGTAAAAGGACGGATGAACTTAAATTAATGATTAGAGCTTGACAGTGAAATCAACCTCATTGAATACGTTTCTGTGTATGTTTGCAGGACTCTAGCAGTAACTCAATTCGAGCCTACATCGGCGCGAGCAGCGTTTCCTTGTTTCGACGAGCCCGGTTTCAAGGCTATGTTCGAAATCAGCATCGCGCATAGTAAAAACATGACCGCGTTATCTAACATGAAGGTTTCTGCTAAAGAAGCAATGTAAGTTGTTATTTTTATGCTGTTTCTAGAGAAAATTATAGGATGAGTCATTTATTATTCTTAATTATTGCACTTATGGTATGATGACTTAACTATGTATATTTTAGCTTATTCATCATCATCATCTTGTGGGTTATTAGGTCGACAACCGACCTCACAAACCCTGGTGTCAGTGTTACAGAGCCGCCAAAGGCCACTGACTTGGCTCATGTAACGACTAGTCGTTCGTTCTAGTCGACGGTCGAGCATACGACTCTCATTGCGGAGGTTCCGGGTTCGAAGCCCGGTTGGGACTGTCAAACAAAAATCTCTTTGTGGTCCCAGTGTGTCTAGGACATTACAAGTTAAATCACCTGGTTGTCTGAATAGAATGGCTTTGGTTGGAGGGCACATTAAGCATAGGGTCCTGGCATTAAAACCCATACAATAAAATGAAAAGAAAGTAAAAAGAGTTTGTTCTAGGGGCGTTACAATGGCTGTTGCAGTGCTTGACGTGTTTCTCTAAAACGTCTTTCTATTTAATTTAAACTGATGCGTCGTCGTATCATATCGTGTATTCACTCGCTCTCGTTGTCGCGTCGTCGCATACTTTCTCAGTATAGCCCCTTTCATTTTCATGACGCAAAATTTCGCGTCGTTTTGAGCAATCTTATTGAGAGATATCGAAAACCTGCAATGTTTCTGATTTTATTTTCATTTGTTTTTTGGCCCGCAATTTTTTTTTATACTACACCGATTTTTTTCTGGTATCATAAGACCGTCTTCTCTTTTTATTTCTTCTTAAAATGGTGTACGTATTTGTTGTTTGTGTGTTTGCAAGTATATTTTTTTTTTATTAAGAAACAAACGGTCACATACAAATGCACTACTAATGTTTATATAGGTACTATTGCTATAAAATAGACCTATAGTTTCCTTAATTGTTTATAAAGCATGTGCATACATATGTTCAATTATAAATATAATATACATAGGTACTACTACTTATACTTCTTAAATAAAGTCAATATTTTCGACTTTGTTTAAGATGTTTCGTTTTTAAACGCATTTTTCAGAGAATTGATCGTACTATTAAATATATCAATATCTTATTAATTATATTACTGTTAAGTATATTAAATTTTATTCATTCAATAGGGGATCGGACTGTTCCTAAATTTACCATATTTTATGAATTAGTTTTAAAATATAGATTAATAGCAGACGATTCGCGAAGAAAAAAACAGAATCGGTTGAAAAACTAATTTACAGTGATTTTTTAAAGTTTCAATATGCCTGTCTCTTTCAATAACGATTTTTTGTATGGAATTTCTATGGCGTTACTAACAAATGACGTCACAAGTGGGTATGTGTCTCTCTGTCTAATCTTGAATTTCAAACTTTTATAAGTCGGTCAAAAAATAAAGCAAAAATTCTTTTAGTATTCGATAGAAGAAGAAGAAGTTTGGATTTATAAAATTTTAAAAAAGTAGTCCGATTCCCAGAAATGTAGCAAGCTGAAGTGGCTGTGGGCTGGCCACGTCTGTCGCAGAACCGATGAGCGTTGGAGCAGACGGGTTCTCGAATGGAGACCGCGTCTCGGGAAACGTAGTGTGGGACGCCCCCCTGCCAGGTGGACTGATGACCTGAAGAAGGTCGCTGGTGGTGGCTGGATGAGGAAAGCGGGTGATCGTGCGCTTTGGCGTACCCTTGGAGAGGCCTACGTCTAGCAGTGGACTGCAATAGGCTGATTGATTGATTGATTAATTGAGTCCGATTCCCTATTATAACCATATTATCGCTGATTTTCCAGTGCCAACGAACCGGATTGGGAATGGACACACTTCGAACGTTCAGTAAAGATGTCTACTTACCTCGTCGCCTACGTTCTCTGCGATTTTGTGTCCTTAGAGACCAGCTACATCAGCAAAGACAATGTTACAAAACCCATAAAAATCTGGACAAGACCCGAGCTGATCAAGAAGGCTGAGTATGCAGCGTCTATAACTCCAAAGCTTCTGAAATTTTATGAAGAAGTCTTTGGTCTCCCATATGTTTTGGACAAGCTGGACTTAATAGCCATACCGGACTTTTCTAGTGGTGCCATGGAGAACTGGGGGTTAATTACGTTTAGGTATGTATAGAAATCCAGTTACTGCTCATCATTTCAGCTGAAAGACGTCCACTGTTGGACAAAGGCTTCCCCTAAGGATCTCCACAATGTTTCCCTATGGGTGACCTTGAGCTTTCTTATGAAGACAAGACAAATTGAAATTGTTTATTTTCTCTGTAGGATGTAACATCACTCACAGCTTGGCAAAAAAGAGTTTGGCGCGGTGACAGGTGGAACTAAACATTTAGTTTGCTGCCATTCATGCTGGGTTGCTTTTTATTATCCCATTGGTATGCCATGTTGATTGTTATTCGTTAATTTTACAATATTTAATAAATTAAGTAATTTTACCTTTCCTATTTGACTACGAGGTGGCCACAAGTGCGATAGAAGCGCCCTCATTTTTTCCAAACTCTTTTTTGCCAAGCTGTAGCTACGTCAATAAGGAGTTTTTTTTTGGCAAGATTACTGCTATGTGCAAGTTCTGTAGAGAAGTACTCGCCGAGATGCTCGAGATGGGCCTACCTTGAATTAGGGCGATCAAGCCTTAGACCACGCTGACCTAGTGCGGGTTGGTCGACTTCACACACAATTTAAATTCCTGCACGGTTTTTACTTCACAGTAAAAGCGTCGAAAAAATGTTTTATAGCCATCACATGTGGCTGGATACTTTATTCCGTAGCAGTAAAGATGGATTCGTAATGCAAGTAAATTCGAAAACACTGGACGTGGTGCGTTCAGAACCAGGGTCTTCCAGGCGCAAAGAAGCAGCCCTAACCAATGCACCTAAATTTGAACTTAAAATTACATTAATAAAATCCTTTTATTGTATTTAAACAGAGAAACAGGCTTGCTATTTGACGAAGCGACGGGAGCGCCTCGTGACAAGCAAAACGTGGCTATAGACGTGGCCCACGAGCTGGCCCATCAGTGGTTTGGGAATCTCGTCACTATGCAGTGGTGGACCGACCTCTGGCTTAACGAAGGATTCGCCACATACATCGAATATGTGGGAGTGGACCATGTAAGTACCGCCAAAGTACAACGGTTTACTATTATTTTATTTTTTGTGAAGAAATAAAGTTTATCCCTAGACACTTTTGATGGGTGTATTTGAGTATGTGAATTGTAACATTTAATACTTACAATTTGTTACCAATAAGTCAAACAAGCTTTTTGTTGTACCATGACAAAATTATCATCTTACATTTGGGATAGACAGACTACAGACAGGCATGACGGACACAAACTATAACTGACTAACTATTTCTCCTTTTTGACTACCTAAAAAATGGCGTTAGCGAATCATAAGAAGGGGTATTAACATCAGCTGATATACGTCAACACCGAAGGTCTCAAGCCTACCTTGAATTAGAGCGATCACGCTGGCCCAGTGAATTTCTTCGCAGGTGTGTGCAGGTTTCCTCGAGATATTTTACTTCATCGTAAGAGCGTAAAAATACTTAGGAATTCTAAATTCGAAAACACATCGGTATTTCGTGGTGGGGTTGAAACCCGGTCTCCCAGATGAAAAGCTCTAGCCATCACACCATCGAAGCTCACAAAAGATAACGATAAAAAAGTAAGATTTAACAAAATCATCTTTCAATGTCAAAGCTAGTTGGCATGTCCACAAGTGTACGCTCACTGTGGAGAAGAACATAATACTATACCACCGAAGCTCTCAACTTCTACTTATTTCTAAAACTTTTTCAATCCAGATCGAGCCCGGCTGGAACATGTTCGAGGATCTGACACGCGACATGCTGGATTTACTGCGCAGTGACGCCTTGAAGAATACTTCTCCCGTTTCCAGGCGAGTCGTGGACGCCTCAGAAATATCACAGAAGTTTGACGAGATCTCGTACAGTAAAGGCGCCAACCTCATCAGGATGTTGAACAATACAGTCACTGAAGAGAAGTTCAGGAAAGGATTGGTGATTTACTTGAATCAGTGGTGAGTGGTGTAAACAACTTCTTTTTTAGTGTCTTTTACGTAGATTTAGAAGCATAAAAGGTGCAGGTCGGGCAACCTTACTCGAGTGCTAACGTTGAATGTCTTTCTTTCTCTTTCTCTCTCCGTAAATGCTGTATACAGCCGCGTACCATAACAACCTATCTCACACGATTTTAATCAAAAGCTATGATGGAAGTCTTAACACCGTGATTACATCAACACTGCCCTCACTTTTATATAAGTCACTATATTTTTCCTAATAAAGAAGTTCCTACGAATGTTCGATGTTTGAAATGTCTCAAGAGTTTGACGGGATATCCTACACAAAGGGTGCCAACATTCATAAAAGTTCTTAAATTTTAACCTGGTTAGTCTCAATAATAATCTATGGCACCAAGGTTTGTGATATAAGTCGAGCCAGATCAAAGAAGAAAAATCATCCAAATAAAAACCCACTAAAAAGGCCTCTAACACGACTGAGGAACATCGTCTTTCCAGGAAATACTCTAACGCCGTGGAGAACGATCTGTGGGCATCGATGTCTGCGGCCGTGTCTTCGGACCCGGTATTCTTGGGGCGCTCGCTCGTGCAGTTCATGAACTCGTGGACCAGGCAGCCGGGGTACCCGCTCGTGCACGTGCGCAGGGACTACGATAGCGGGAACGTGCACTTTGAACAGGTGCCCTTACATTTCTTTGTTGCTTTCTGTCATTTATTCCTTAGTTTTTTCTTTCCTTCCTCCCTCTCTCCCTTAACTTTCCTTCCTTCTTTCGTTCATTCGTTCGTTCTTCTAACCTTCCTCCCTCCCTTCTTCTTTCCTTCCTGTTTCTTTCCTACCTCCCTCTGTCCTCCTGTCTTATCTACCTCTTTTCCATCCTCCTTCCTTCCTCAATCATCAAAATCCATTCAGCGTCAATAAAAAAATGGCATCTATGGCCCCTAAAAGCTAGTTCTTGAACTCGTGAACTACCGTGCACTTCGAATAGGTCTATTTTTTCCTTTGTTACTTTCTTTCTTCTGCCCTTCCCTCATTTCTTCTCTCCCTCCTCCCTTCCTTCTTTCTTTCCTTTTTTGTTCGCTCGTTTCTTCCATCCTTTATTACCTCCTTCTTTTCTTCCTTCCTTCCTTTTTTTTCTTCATTTCTCTCTTTTGTTCCTTCCTCCTTCCCTCCCCCTTCCTTTATTTTGTACTCCCACCCTCCCTCCTTACTTACTTCCTTCCTAAGTCTATCTAAATCAATCTGAAATTAGGTATTCAACTCTCACGGACTTATAAAGCAAATGCATTTAACGATGAGCCGAAATGATCATTTTGATCAAAATAGATTACGTGTAAAGTTAATCTGAGCTATACACAACATTATGACGTCACGCATAGCTATGAATCATTAGCGTGCTGTATTTAATTAGATTTGTACACTTAAAGTAAAATAAATAAATCTACGAGTCTTAAGTACGATATTGCAAAATTAAAGTTAATCCTCTATGTTATAATGCTTACTTTTCCAAGCCTGAATTCTTATCAGAATCCTTTATCGGTTTGTTTTTCTGAATTTATCCAACCGATTCTAATGCTTGAATGTGGCTTGAATATACTCTGGTACGACTAACGTCAATTTGGGACGGTAGATTAAATGCTTGATAGTGCGTGTACTTCGTGCTAAAACTTGTATCATATAACAAAACAAAACAAAAATTGGGGTCAGTCGTCGGCCTTGAATTTTATTTTTTTAATTATCTACCTTTTTTCACCACATTGCTCCACAACGACTTGTGGTCGGAAACCATGAATTGAATATGTTTTCTACGTTTGCTGTCATTATACGCATTCTAAGATGTTGTTAATAAATCAGAGTTGGTAAGTTCCCCCGCAAGTCCGCGCGCGCTATAGTTACCATTCTAGTAAAAATAGGTGATCGGACTACTTTTTTTATTTTATAAATCCTAACTTTTTAGTTTTTGCTATCGAACAATAAAATAATTTTTGCTCTATCTTTAAAATTTACCGAGTTATATAGGTTTGAAATTCAAGATTAGACAGAGAGGCACATACCCACTTGTGACGTCATTTGCTAGTAACGCCATATAATCTCCATACAAAAAATCGTTTTTGAAAGAGACAGACATATTGAAACTTTAAAAAATCACGGTAAATTCGTTTTTCAACCGATTCTGTTTTTTTCTTCGCGAATCGTCTGCTACTAATCTATATTTAAAAAATAATTTTTAAAATATTTTCAATTCATAAAATATGGTGAATAGTCCGATCCCCTATTGCGATTAATCCGTTCAAAAAATAATAATAAACTTTCTCTTTGAACTCCAGAAACTCTTCACAAGTTCCAAGGAGCCATATAAGTCTATGGTGGAGCAGCTGTGGCAGATTCCTATCAACTACATCGCGGTGGACGCGCCCGTGTCCGAATGGAGCACCAAGCCCAGGCTCTGGTTGTCTGAGCGAGCCACCTCGGCCAGCCTGCCTCTCAACGCTTCTCAGGCGCTCTATGTCAACATAGGCGCTACTGGTGAGATAACCTAACTATTGTTATATTGCATTAAACAACATAAATATGTAAACGCAACGTGTGTACGTATGTATGTATGTGTACGCTTTATCTATCTATCTAAATATTTGCTGTCCGCCCACACTTCACAGCCAAACCCATTTTGGGAATAAGACTTGGTAAAAAGTAGCCTTTTTGTTAATTGAGTACTTGATCGATCTATCTACTAAATTTCATCCAAATCCGTTTAGCTGTTTGCGCGAAAAAGCGGAACAAACAGACAAACATTCGTAAATTCGCGTTAGTTAAATTAATTAAGAGCGTGGAACGAATTATAAGGTCTTACTTTGAAAGCGACAGCACAGAATAGGGAATATGATTAAAAAATATTAGTATTTTTCATAGTTCATCTGAAAGTATACAAAATAGAATACTGACAGTCAAAACAGAATCGAAATTGATCGAAAAACAAACTAGATACAACAACATCAACGGCCCGTAACAGTCCACTGCTGGACTATGAGCCTCCTCCACTTAAGTGGAGGGTTACTAGATACAACTTTATTATACAAATATATCTGTCCCTCTTACGAAAACAAAATTTTCTATGTCACAGGTCACGTCGGACCTCTCTGTCTAACCATTTTTTTTTTTATTTTTTTTTTATTTTTTTTTTATTTATTTGCGGTAAAAACGGTACATAGAGAGTAGGTTGAATAGTTTGAAATAGCTCAAACGTGCTTAACTGATTTCATCAGTATGCAAAATATTATCAAGAATAAAATTAACATGCAGGTCAAGATATTATCAGTAAAATGAAAAAATGAATGAATGAATTATGAGTAAAATTTGAATTTAGTCACATAGTTGTCAATTATTTATACAATACAATACACCACGGAATATACATTATACAATTTATTTAATATTTTTGATTTTCATACTGTATTATACTTGTCATATTATTATTTTGCAGAATAGCTTTCCATTATAAAATATAAGTTAACTATCTAGTATGTCTTTTAAGTCTGACAAAAGAAATTCGTTTACTGAATAAAACTGTTTAACTGCAAAATAATGTTTTAACTTCCGTCGAAATAATTTAGTTTGTAAATGCTTTATTTCAACTGGAAGAGCATTGTACGTTTTTACACACATAGCGTAACAATTCTTCATATAGACTGCAGTTTTTGGTGCAGTGTTATACAGAAGCCTATCTGTAGTGCTTCTCATTCTTCGGCTCCAAACCTCACTCGCCCTTGTAAATAACTCACCATTAGTTTTAACAAAAGTTAAAAGTTGTAACAAGTACAAGGAAGGTAATGTTAGGATTCCCAACCTTTTAAATAGAGGCCTGCAAGGCTCATCGGGTGCTGTACCGCATATGGCACGGATGCATTTTTTTTGAGCAATGAAGGCTTTATTAAAATCTGTGCTATTACCCCAAACAAGTATACCATACGTCAGGATTGAGTTAACATACCCGTAATAAGCGGTCAGTACTATTTTTAACGAGGTAACTTTGCGAAGTCTGGCTAATAAATATACGTAGCTATTTACTTTTTTACATACCATATCAACGTGGGCCTTCCAGTTGCATACTTCATCCATGATAAGTCCCAAGAACTTTACTTCGCTACAATTTTTCAAACATTCACCTCCATAGCATAGATCTAATTTATCTGTAGGTTCTCCGTATTTATGAAATTGTACATAATTAGTTTTATTTATATTAAAATGTAAGTTATTATCTTTTAGCCAGTTAGTTATGTCAGTTATTGTAGATTGTATGTCCGTTTTATATTTAGAAATATCTATAGTCTTATCAGATGTTACGATTACTGAAATGTCATCGGCAAACAGGGTACATTCATCCTTAGTATTTTTGGAAAGGTCGTTAATATAAAGAATGAACAGCAATGGTCCCAATACGCTCCCTTGTGGAACTCCAAATGCATTTAGTCTGCGCGATGAATTGAATTTAGTCAAAATATTATTTTTATTAATATTTTCTATTGTTACGTATTGATAACGGTCTTCGAGATAGGTTTTTAGCCAATTTAGTGCAGGGCCTCTAATGCCATAACTCTCCAGTTTCCGCAACAAGAGTTTATGAGATACAAAATCAAACGCGCGTTTCATATCGAAGAAAACTACTGTGGTTCTTTTTTTTTCATTCAATGATTTAATAATTTTGTTAGTCAGATTAAAACAAGCTGAAACTGTGGATTTGTTGCTTTGAAACCCATACTGCTCTTTTCCTAGAATTCCAAACCTTTCTATAAACTCTGTTAATCTCTTATGCATAGCCTTTTCAAAAATTTTGGATATAACCGGTATTAGACTGACGGGCCTATAATTAGCAGGATCATTTCTATTGCCTTTTTTAAATAAAGGTTTACTGAAGTCTTCATTAGATCTGGAAAACAACCCATCTCAAAAGACAAGTTGATTAGGTGTGTTATTATCGGTGCCAGTTCAGCCTTGCAAAATTTAAGGACTTGTGTAGAAATCTCGTCAAATCCTTCCGCCTTAGTGTTATTTAAAGACCCAATAATGGCCTCTACTTCTGATATGCTAAATGGCTTAAGGTAAATGCTGTTTTGAATTGTAGTTTTATTTATGTTATTTACACCACAAGAGTCACTCGTATTGGTCAAATTAATAAAATAATCATTAAATTTTTCAGCTATTACGCTAGGGTCTGTTAATAAATTGCTATTAAAGGTGATATCTTTAATAAAGTGATTAAAATCTTGTTTTTCTGTACGCTCATTAATTATATCCCACGATGCCTTACACTTATTTTTTGATTTTAGTACATATTTATCATTGCAAATTTTTTCTGACTCAGTGCAGCAATGTCTTAAGATTTTGGAATATTTTTTAAAATGTCTTTTTTTATGTCCAGATTTTGATTTATAGTAAGCAAACCTTAATTTTCTCTTTGTTTGGCAACTCTTCCTAATCCCAAGTGTCATCCAGCTAGTTTTGACCTTAGTGCGCTTAACTTTTATCATTTTATGAGGAAAACATAAATCATAATAAAGTTTAAAAATGTCATGGAAACAGTTAAATGCCAAATTCAATTCAGTTTTTTCGTACACTTCCTGAAAGGATAGGTTTTTAATGCATTCCTGGAACTTAACCATATTTTCTACACGGTAATCCCTCTTTGTTATATAGTAATCTGTTACAGGAATTTCTTTATTTTTTACCGGGATATGCAGCATCTGTGCGGTATCGTGATCTGAGAGACCTAGAGGAATCACTTCACCTTTTACATTTCTTATGTTACTAAACATTAAATCAATGCAGGAATCAACTTTGAAGCCTTATAACTTTGTTTCTGAGCAAGATATTTGAAAAAAAATTTTTTATGTGTTCATCTGGATCTTGAAATATTTCGATTAATGAATTAAAAAAAAATGTGCACATTCCCTATGAATATACACTACGTATACAACGGCCACTAAATAGTACATTACTGCCGCGGCCGCAAAATCCCTACGATTCGTGTACGATTCATATAAAATTTGAATTTAGAACAAAAAAAAAGACTCAAATACATTGAAGTTTCTAGACGAAAGTTACTTTGCTGGCCTAGGCCATTTGAGGGCACATTGCTGGCCGCTGTTTTGTATGGGGAAATGTTACGTCTAAAAATGAGTTACTTCGCGTACTGTTTTTTGGCAGTAATGAGCACATTTTCGAGCGTGTCGGAGAAAACAACTTAATACTACCTTTCCAGGCTACTACCGCGTGAATTACGACCAAAGAAACTGGGAGTTGTTATCCACGGCTTTGCAGTCAGGCCAAATCAAGTCCCCAGTAACGAAATCTCAGCTTATAGACGACGCCTTCAACCTAGCCAAGACTGACCAGCTCAACTATAGCTATGCCCTCGGGCTCACCACGTGCGTCATCAATGGGGACGACTCGAAGATGCTTTGGGACCAGTTGTTAAATAATATGGCGTTTTTGAACCATAATTTGAAGACCACGTCGGGATATGTGTATTTCCAGGTTAGTGTTATTTTTTTATGTATAAAACAATTGATGTCCGCATTTTATTCTCTTTAAAAAGTACCATGAAACAATATACAGTACAGTCAGCTGACGAATTAGCTGACCCCGCCCGCTCGAAACCGATGAGATTTTCTCAGGTGATTATTTATATTTTTACATAACATTTTACATACTCGTGTATGAGTTTATTAACCTGCACAATAGGGGATCGGACTGTTCCTAAATTTACCATATTTTATGAATTATTCATGATATATGGTATGAATTATTCATAAAATATAGGTTAGTGGCAGACAATTCGTGAATAAAAAAACAAAATCGGTTGAAAAACAAATTTACAGTGATTTTTTAAAGTTTTAATATGTCTATCTCTTTCAAAAACGATTTTTTGTATGGAGATTATATGGCGTTACTAACAAATGACGTCACAAGTGGGTATGTGCCTCTGTCTAATCTTGAATTTCACACCTTTATAACTCGGTCAATTTTAAAGATAGAGCAAAACCTCTTTTAGTGTTCGATAGCAGAAACTAAGAAGTTTGGATTTATAAAATAAAAAAAAGTAGTCCGATCCCCTATTATACAAAATTTCATGATAAAGCAAAAACAATTACCCAAAAAAACTTCATCGGTTTCGAGTGGGGGGTCAGCTAATTCGTCAGCTGACTGTACTAGGCGATAAATATTGCACAACGGGCATTGGAAAGAGAGTTCAAGCCCGCGCCCGCCATATTACCACTTTGGTAGAAATAGCGATTAGGTCAGTAAGGGGAGAAACCTACAACTTCTCACATTTAATTCACACCTACATTAATTTCAAATGCCAAACGTTTCCAGGACTACATGAAGATCCTACTCCACAAGCAGTTGGAGCGTTTGAACTACGGCCTGGAAAAACCCAAGGACGAGAACGAAGCCCTGCTCATAGAGAACCTGGTGATGTGGGAGTGTATGGTGGAGGCGCCGCGCTGCCTCGACTGGGCGCGGGGGGAGTTCGACAAGTGGATGCGCAGCGGGGACATCAATGATAACCCGTGAGTACGAGCAACTAAATCTGTCTATCGCAGTATCTGTAACAGTATCTCAAACCAAGTTTCACCGAAATCGGTCCATAAACATATATAGATATACAACATCCAGACACAAGGCAAACACAAGTGCTCATGCTCATCACACGAATGTTTGCCCTGGGCGGGATTCGAACCCGCAACCCTGTGCTTCGTAGGCAGGCGTACTACCAACTAGGCTACGGAGCCGTCAAGTATGTCATCAGATGTAATTTATAAATTATCTTAACTTATTTGTATTTGTTCTTCCAGGATCCCCCAATACCTACGCTCTCTAGTGTACAACATGGCGCTGAAGTACGGCGGTCGTCGCGAGTTCGACTTCCTGTGGAACGTGTTCCTGCGATCCGCAGACCCCAACGCCAAGAGCCTGGTCATTACCAACCTGCCCAGCACGAGGCAAGAGGCGCTCATCACACTGTGAGTATCTTTTACTAATATAAGGTACAATCGTTTCTTACTGTACCTCTGATCTGAAGACCTGAACGCTGTGTGTGTACCTTCACTCTTCCTACGCTCTTCAGTGAATTTCTGATTTCCAGTGTACCTCCATTCTTTACTGTATAAATAAATAAAATTCATTTATTTTAGAGAGCTATGGAACGTAGCATCCTAGGTGTTAAACTGATAAGTGTTTTTACTTACTTACTTACTCGTATCTCACCAGTCCAGTCGATAGGCGTTTAACTCGTCTCGCCATCTTGTTCGGGGCCTGCCTCGGCGTCGGTTCCCGTCTTGAGGAGTCCACTGCGTGCCGACCCTCGCCCGCCGTTCTGGATGCATGCGGCTTACGTGCCCAGCCCAGTCCCATTTTAGTTTCGCAGTTTTGCGGCCCACGTCAGCTATTTTAGTATGAGAACGTGTAGTGTTCCTAATACGATCTAAACTCGATCGTATTAGGAACACTACACGTTCTCATACTAAAATAGCTGACGTGGGCCGCAAAACTGCGAAACTAAAATGGGACTGGGCTGGGCACGTAAGCCGCATGCATCCAGAACGGCGGGCGAGGGTCGGCACGCAGTGGACTCCTCAAGACGGGAACCGACGCCGAGGCAGGC
The DNA here is from genome assembly GCA_951230895.1 of Carpatolechia fugitivella. Lineage (NCBI taxonomy): Eukaryota > Metazoa > Arthropoda > Insecta > Lepidoptera > Gelechiidae > Carpatolechia > Carpatolechia fugitivella. Next base: position 13,632,300 of record OX579648.1, on the reverse strand, counting down.
CCCGAACAAGATGGCGAGACGAGTTAAACGCCTATCGACTGGACTGGTGGGAGCTTGCCCAGGACCGGGAGGAATGGCGGAACAATGGGGAGGCCTTTGCCCAGCAGTGGGACATTACAGGCTGAGTATAATATAAAAAATATTTTTCAGACTTGAGGTCTATTGTTAGTAAAATAAAGCTTAAAAAGTACCCTTCTCTACCTCCCCTGTACCTCCGCCCTTTAGTTTAGTGTATCTCCGCTCTTAAGTGTACCTGTACCTCTGCACTTTACTTTCGATCTCTAGTGTACCACAACTCTACTGCACTCATCTGCATCTTCTTTAAGCATATAATATTTGCCTGTGTCAGAAGATTTGAGTCTTCCTTAGACCAAACAAAGTTAATCACACTTCATACTAATATTTGGATGTTTGTTCCTCCTTCACGCTTAAAGTACTCAACGGATTTGGATGAAATTTGGAATGGAAATAGTTCGTAACCTGAATTAACACATTGGATACTTTTTACGGGAAAAAGTCTTATTCCCACGGGAAAATCTTACACAACGCGAGCGTAGCCGCAGGCGGAAAGCTATTATATAATATCGAACTATTAAAGGCAAAACCAACTAACTCGAAATTTTGAGGATTTTCACTTTTTTACGCTATTCAGTTTTGAATACTCTATATAGTGGTAAAACAAACTATTCTCTGCGGTTTATATTTACGGAGTTGTTGCGATCCATTTACAACTAATTACAGGATTCACATTTATTTTTGGGATTCAGAAAATTCAAACCAGAGATAGTCATTAAAATTTCCCAAAAGTTTCAGGCAAAATCAATAAACTAATAAAACTTGGTTTTATCTCCCTCTATCACCTTAAATCTCTAGAAGTAATAAATATTAACATGATATAATTGCTTTTGACTCTTAACTTTTGTGCGCCAATAACCCGATCGTCTAAAAGCAAAACCAACTATTGCTAGTTCGCGGTATTTCATTTTATTTTATTTTTATTTATTATTTACGATTTATTGTACACAAGTAAATTACAAAATATAAAACATGAAGAAAGACGACACAACAGGTACTACTTATTTCTAAAGAAATATCTTCCAGCAGACCTAACGGAAGAGACAAGATATTTATAAAGATATGTAGATAAGACGTGCACAATAACTTTATATAAAACTACTTAAATTATAGAAAAACAATTTACAAAACAATATATAATACTTCTATTCAGCTTTCGCTTCGCAGCCTTGGACTTCCTGTCTGCAGTACACCTTAAACATTCTCGACACCACTTTTCCACGTCCACTTTGCAGTGTTTCCAGTAGAAGTATTGTTTGATCTTCTCCAAAGTCTTCGTTACGCCTGGGTGCTCTCCCGATGTTTCTTCATGGTAGCTTCGTAAAATCTCTTCCACTTTCTTCTCTGGAACAATTAGCTGCAGAGGTCTCTCTTTCCCACACGATGTCTCTAATTTCCGATATAAAAGTCCATCACACAAGACAAGATTCCGCCATTGCGTCCAATAGCTCTTGGTTATTTGAGTCGCATTTGCTAGATCACTCCAACTTGGCTTTGATGAATTTCATCCGAGACGCTTCAAGATCGGTCTGATATTGCCGTCTATACGTTGCGCGTTTCGTATAGCTTCATTATTCCATTCATTGGTCATTGTATTTGTTTTAATCATTCGAACATTCACAATATCCCTAGAGAACACGATCTCCACGGTAAAGGTTCTGTCCCTTTATTTAACCTCCCATTGTAATGATCTTCCTCAATCTCTCTATCTGTTTTAAGACATCTGCTTCTAAAGTGTCCTGGTTCTCCGCATCACCAGCAAAGCATCCGTGCAGAACCGAAGCGCTCGTATCTCTCCAAAACTGCATGCTCAATTTTCTCTTCGTTACAGCGGCTCTCCTCTATCTCTTTATCAGTCTTTGGACAGCCACTTTTGAAGTGATCTCGTTCACCACAACGTCAACAAAACATTTGTCGCCCAGATGCACGTGGTCTATCTATACCTCTGGAGGCCGTCACCTCGCGCACTCTGTAGCTGCTTGGATCCCTTACTGCTTCTACTTCCAAGGCATGAGACACGGCGTCCTTAAGAGCTTTGTGGTGGGCTAAACGTACAGCAGCGCGAACTTCAGTGTCACGAATGCCATCAGTAAAAGCTTGCAACACCACTTCTTCAGCACGATTTGGTGAGTCTTGGTAAGCTTTCCGTACTAGGTTCTCTATTTCCACACCCCACTGTTGCAGTGGCTCACCAGCACGTTGTGCACGCTCCCTCAACTGAGTTCGGTACACGTGTTCCAGATGAGCATCTCCAAATCTGGACTCCAAAGCTTGAAGAAAGCGTTCAAAAGTGATCTCATCACTTGCTCCCAAGTATTCTAACACAACTAGTGCCTTCCCACAGAGTGCCACTGTCAATGTTGTTTTATCTTGCTTTTCCGACCAGTTATTTGCTTTATAAACCGATTGGAACTGTAACCTGTAAGCCGTCCAAGATGAGGAGCCATCGAATTCTGGTACTTCGAGGCTTCCCACGCTAACTGGCAACGAAACAGCTGCGACTCCTGGACCCCGTTTCATGAAGCAACAATTTATATTTGATATTCATTGCGTAGCCAATTCGCCAAAACTGGAAGCACTTATCGTTTCACCTCAATGTCTACGCAATGTATATTTAATTGTACTGTATTTTGTAACTTGTAGCTTCGCGAAACGGCCTCCTGATGTCTTCAATTCTTTTACGCTCTTTTCAAAGAGTTGAATCTCTTTCTCAAAGCGTTCAGTCGTCTTTTGATGCTTTTTACTAAGAAGAAGAATCTCTTTCTCATGGAGATTAACAGTTACCTCAATCTCTTTTATTTTATGAACAGCTTGTAAAATTTCACCCTGTTGGCGCGCACTTTCCTCAAATTTGGACACTAGCTGCTCCATTTGACCCCTTAGTAAGTGAGCTTGCTCCTCTTGTCGGAGCACTTGCTCCTCCAATCGCTCTTCCTGTCGGCTCGCTTGGTTCTCCTGGCGGCGCGCTTGCTCCTCCATTTGTCTCCCTGGTAAGCGAACTTGCTCTTCCTGTCGACGCACTTGCTCTTCCTGCTTCTGTTGTTGAAATTGAAGCAAGACGAAAATCTGCTCCATAAAGGCGTTTGGAAGTTGTGACGCTCCATCACCCGACGAAACACTAGGCTCCTGCAGCTGTTGCGCTGACATCGAACGTGTTATTGGACCTTGGCCCCCGTTTCGTGGCATCACTGGCATTTCCTATCCCACTTACACCAACTGTTACGAGCGAGCGGGGTTCAGGGATTGAAAATTTCGTTCACGAGGAATATGTCCTTTATTTCTCACGAATAGTACACAAGCCAACGTCAGTTTGTGACGTTGGCTTTTCTAGAAAGTTCTTAGATACAGTCCGCCACACACAGATGTAACAATACTATAGCTGTGTTTCATTGTCAAATCTTAATACGATCCTTAACTTAATAAAATTCAGAGTTTTTGTAATAGTACACTTTGCCTCAGGTGTGTGACTAGGCTTAACACATAAATCTAGAAGCAAAACCAACTAACTTTTTGTTTTTTTGTAAATATATTTTTACTTAACGACTGAACATAACGTTTTACTGCAGTACTTTGATGATGACCAGCATAATAGTTAACTTGAAAAATAAATACCTCTTCGGTTGGTTAGTTTTCAAATAAAATGCATTTTTATGATATAGAGGCAAAACCGACTAAATTGGGGTCCTTTTTTGTTACGGATATTATTATGTCTAAATAGGAAACAAAATTGTTACTAGCGTTTTACCTATTGATTAACAAGGAACCATAGAACAACCTCTTTGAATTTTAAAACAGAGAACCATGTTTTAGGTACACTTTTTTGCTTACAAACTTTCAAATCGAGTTTACTTGAGATTTCATATTGTCTAAAAAGGCGTAGTTAGTCGGTTTTGCCTTTAATAATGCGATATACTAGCGGTCCGCCCGCGGCTACGCTCATGTTGTGTAAATTTTTTCTCGTGGGTATAAGACTTTTTCCCGTAAAAAGTATCCTATGTGTTAATCCAGGTTACAAAAATCTCAATTCCAAATTTCATCTAAATCTGTTCAGTAGTTTAGGCGTGAAAGCGGAACAAACATCTAAACACCCAGATATATTAGGTCCTTACATATGAAATTGGCGTTTTGTCGTACTGGCCACTTTGATCACAAATTTCTCCTATTTGGTTAGGAATTCGAAATTCAAATTTATACAGCTATTTCCACATGTAGTTGTGTTTCGTAAACCGTCATTCATTTGTTTTTTTACTTATCTTTTTTCTGTTTGCATCGCTCGATTTACAAAATGGAAAATTTGAAATATCGCGTTATTTACGAGTACGAGTTCCACCGTGGCACCAGTGCTGCGGAAACGGCTCGAAGGGTTAATGATGTGTATGGCGGTTGTGTCGCAAAAGAAAACACAGTGCGTTTTTGGTTCCAACGTTTTCGTTCTGAAAATTTCGACCTGCAAAACAAGCCCCGTGGACGGCCGGAGACCCAAGTTGATAATGAAGCATTGAAGGCTATTGTGGAAGCGGATCCATCGCAAACCACGTCCGAGTTAGCTGCAGGCTTCGGTGTTAGTGATAAAACTGTTTTAATCCACTTGAAGCAAATTGGGAAGATTAAAAAACTTGAAAGGTGGGTTCCTCACGAATTGAGTGAAGCAAACCGGCAAACGCGCGTCAACTGCTGCGTTACATTACTTGACCGGCACAATAACGAAGGGATTTTAAATCGAATCATTACCTGTGATGAAAAGTGGATTCTCTACGATAATCGGAAGCGCTCATCGCAATGGCTGGACCCTGGCAAGCCAGCCAAAGCCTGCTCCAAGCGAAAATTGACCAATAAAAAGTTACTTGTAAGCGTTTGGTGGACTAGCGCCGGTGTCGTTCATTACAGTTTTCTCAAATCTGGCCAGACGATTACGGCAGATAACTATTGTCAGCAATTGCAAACCATGATGGAAAAGCTAGCTGGTAAACAACCGAGGCTGGTCAATCGCTCTACGCCACTGCTGCTTCACGACAACGCTAGACCACACACTGCACAACAGACGGCTAGCAAATTAGAAGAGCTTCAATTGGAATGTCTAAGGCATCCACCGTACTCCCCGGACCTTGCTCCAACAGATTACAATTTTTTTCGAAATTTGGATAACTTCTTGCAAGGGAAAAAATTCAACTCAGATGGGGCAGTCCAAATCGCCTTCAAAGATTTTATTGATTCCCGTCCGAATGGTTTTTTTAGTAAAGGGATCAATGAACTACCTATGAGATGGCAAAAGTGCATAGATTACAATGGCTCATACTTTGATTAAATAAATATACTATATAAAAAATTATCGACTTTTTGTTCCTCCCATACAAAACGCCAATTTCATATGTAAGGACCTAATATTTTCACATTTATAATACTCGTATTAGTGTGAGTGTGATTCTACGAGTATAACATTTAAGAAAAATCCCAGTAGTGCAAATAAACATACTATTAGCTTGTTTCTAAAAATAAATCGTAACTATTTCATCCACAGCCTACTCGAAAAAAGTCTAACTGAGATCCCAAAGCAATACGCCGTAGCCGCTTGGAGCATGGACTCTTCTATGGGCGCACGCTTGGCTCGGCGCTTCCTCCTAGCCAACTTCCAGCGCGTGTACTCCACGTTCACCGAGCTCGACCCCTTCATGTTCCCCGCCGTGCTCAGCGGGGCCTTCGGGACCATCACCACCGAGGAGGAACTCGAACAGGTGAGGATATCCTATTCTATCCTATCCTTATACTTACCTAATTATAGAGAAAAAGATCGTCCGTACCGACAAAGCCGAAACTGCTGAAGCTACTAATGGAGGAACTGGATCAAGTAAGGAATTTGAAAGTGTATACCCTATAGGGTGAACGGTTTATTGTTGCAGTATACGCGAACAATCAGAGTGTCTTATGACAATCCAAAAATCTTTTGACAATCCGAGTGCCTTTTAATATTCTGACTGTCTTCTGATAATCTGAGTGTCTTTTGACTATCTGAGTGTCTTTTCGGTGAGCTCTTCTCCACAGATTCCGCTATTGTGTTAGTGAACTCACCCAAAAAAATGTAATGACGGATCTAAATAATAATAATAATAATAAACGTTTATTTCAAGAAACAAGTCTCATAAAATGTTAGTAAAATTTAAAAAACTTAGCCTATTGTTAGTAAGGACACAAAATAAAACACAGTAGAAAAAAAAAAAAAAACGGTGCTGTCAAATAAACGGCACTGGTGATGTAATAACATCCTATGGAAATAAATCATTTTGACTTTGACTTCGACAATCCGAGTGTCTTTATACAATCCGAGTATCTTTTGAACTCTCAAATGACACTCCATTATGAAACTTTGTCGAAAAACACTCATTGAAACTGATGGTCAAGACACAACAAGTATCTAAATAAAAATAACAGTTTAACACACATTATCTATGCTGCGCTATGTACCGCACCCCCAAATAGGCCCTAACTCAGCATAATGCTGCGACGCCAGTCGCGTCACAGCGCTGAAGTTCTGTTAGTACCCGTAGCAATGCGAGTGCGTCATCAGAATGGAGTCAAAGATTATACTATAGATCGACTCGGCGTGCTCTTGCGCCAATTTTGTAGCTCTTGATAAAAAATAATGATTACAGGAGAAAATTTTGTTATCTCTTACACAACATACATTGCCTTGTGGAACCCGAATCAAATCAAATCAATCTAAAACACATGATTCATTTAACTTATCCATCCCTTCTTTATCTACAGTTGAAATCGTTCGCGATGGAGCACAAAGAGCAGCTGATGCCGATGTCGCAAACCCTTCAAAAGCTGGTTGACACCGCCAAGTTACGCATCGAGTGGATGCAGGCACATGTGGGAGAAATCACCGACTGGTTCCAGCAATACGTCACTGGTAGGCTTAACCCTCTGCAGCATACTAGGAGACTGTAGGCAACAAAGTCTTTCCACCCTTCTAATTTCAATGGGATTTTTCAAAGCGTATTCTATTCATTCATCTTTTGTAGTGTGTTGTCTACATACCTATACTTCATTTCAAATAATATTGGACAAAGACAAAAAATATGTATGGCAGAAAAAAGTTTATTATATTAGTCTGGAAATATACCCTACAAAACATTTTTCCAATATTATAGTTGCGATATTAGTTCAATAATTCCAAATCAGGTAGCACACGTTTCTCAAAAAAAATTGATTGTAGAAAAGTTGAAATTTAAACAAGATGGTACACGTTATAAGTACCTACAGAACCTTGTGAATGCACTCTCTTTTTATTATTGCTTGTATCATTGAAAAAATATTTAAAAAATACCTAATAAGTAAAAACAATTTTTTGGAGTGTTAATACCGAACATAGACACCAGACAGATACTTTTAACAAGAGTATAAATCGGTGATCTAAATTCAGTCTTCTCTGGTGCGGTGAATTGGTCACCACTGTTGACCTCGGAAAAGCAGTGGGTGCTATACCCGCACGAATAGTTTCATTTTTGTTTTTTTTTTTGCTTTTTAATAAAAACAGCTCTAAAACAGACGTCGAGTTTTTGAATTCGAGTAGTTGAAGCTTTTAATTTTACAGGTGGGAACAACTCAACTAAATCCAACGTGACAGCTATACAGCCACAGCCCGAACAAAAACCAGTCGAACGCTCGAATGATCAGGGCGCAAACGTACAAATAAACGAACCGAAATTGCAGCAAGATCAACCAAATATACCACAAAATCAACCGAATGTACCACAAGACCAACCAAACGTACAACAAAATCAACCAAATGTACCACAAAATCAACCGAATGTACCACAAAATCAACCGAATGTACCACAAGACCAACCAAACGTACAACAAAATCAACCAAATGTACCACAAAATCAACCGAATGTACCACAAGACCAACCAAACGTACAACAAAATCAACCAAATGTACCACAAAATCAACCAAATGTACCACAAAATCACCCGAATGTACTACAAGACCATCTAAACGTACCACAAAATCAACCAGTAATACCACAAAATCAGCCGTTAGTACTACAAAATCAACCAATTGCACCGCAAGATGCAGTGGCAGCGTCACAGAACGAACCACCTAAAGTTCCTACCGTAGATAATACTAATAACACGAACGCTAGTCTTTGATATTTAGTATAAGCACAAAATAAATAGGTTCAGAAAGTTCGCTTCTTATAATAGATCAAATATCTATACTTACATATAAAATACATGCATAAACCTTTACGAATACTCCTCCATTTTCTCATGGTATTAAATTTTATCTGTGTCAGTGTGGTTTCACCCTTTAGATGTACCTACTATATTTCTGAACCTGTTATTTTGTAATGTTAGTCAAACGTCTAGTTAAATATCTACTCCTGTTGTCAAACATTAGGAGGTGAAACAAAATGATCTTTACTTATTCGAAACATTTTTATTTAAAAATGCATAATATTTTAGGTACCCAACCCACATAATTTCAATGCATTACAAGTTGCCAAAGAATGTTTGTGAGTATTTTATTAGGTAGGTGCTTTTAATGTCGACTTTATTTGAATAACCTTTGTTTTGTTTTGTTTTGATCTTTTGATTCGAAATCGACCCGTATTTTGCACGTTTCGACAAAAAATGTTATTTCAATGTTATTGTAATTTATTATTACCAAACTGTTTTCAAAATGTTTTAAAAACAAGACATAAAAAACCGGCCAAGCACATGTCGGGCCACGCAAAGTGTAGGGTTCCGTAGTTGTCCAATACTACTTGGGCACCTACCTGTTTAAGACAGTTAACATTCATCCAAATATTTTTCTATTAAATTGTAGTACCTTTCTTAATTGTACAAGTACATTTTATAAGTTGGTTTATTATTCGATAACCTGTAAAGCCTACGACTTGATGTTGATAGTTTTCCTTTTAATATATACTACTACCGTGATTTTTTTCACATATCATTACAGCCTTCTAGTACTAAGAGTCTCTGAGCTAAGCCGCGAACGGACAGACAGACAGACGGATATGGTGAAACTATAAGGGTTCCTTTTTTAATACGGAACCCTAAAAAATATGAAACAACAAAAAATATGAAGTAAAGTTGACATTGCCCTCAATGAAAACCACTATGATCGAAACTTAGTTCGTCTTTTTGCTTTTTTATGAGAGATGAAAGAGCCAGCCTCAGAGCTTGTAGATGAACGCATGTTTTAAAAAAATAATATATAATTAAGTTAAACTTAAAACTTAAAAACAAGGTCAGGAAATAAAATTTTGCAAAAGGGCTTGCATAATATGAAAATAAACGCATAATAAGCTATACCTATAACCTATAATACTTTTCGGTGCTTTATTTTTTTTAACATTTCTTGAAATTTTAATTTTATTTATTCATAATTTCGCGCTCTCTATAACAGAGACTGTTTGAGATTGTACTCTACTTAGGAAAAAATGTGTATTCTATGTATTTTTCCATGCTCTTGCTGTAAACTATTTTCTAAGGAATAGATTTGTTAGTCATATTTTTTATGATAAGAATCTATTATTGAACGATACGTGATTTTTATACATTATTATTTATTTCCGTTTTAAATAAATAATGATGATAAGAATCATCCCTTCATTCCATTTAATGTAAGAAAAAAAGAACACAAAATCTATGAGAATGAGCTTAGAATGAGAAACTTTGGACATCAGATAACTTTTCGCTAAAAAGAATTCGCTAAAAAATTGTTTATAATGCACCCTGCATCGACCCTCGCGATATAAATAAAAAATACGTCCTAAATTATTATTTTTTTCTCTCTGTAACCTATTTGTTGTTTTGTATTATTTTTATATACAAGTGTAATTTGTGTTATTTTTAATGATAGTGAGCGATGAAACATCGATATTCGAGCCTTTTATTCTGTACTCACTATTCTTACCTTTTCAAATTATGGTTGCAATTTCTGCAGACACAAATTATTTATTAGAAATAAAGTTCGACACAAAAAACTATCAAAAATGAGGGTGATGTACGAAGTTCAATGGCATCACTTAAAATTGTACCACTCTTTTGGCTTAAATTATTGTCTACCAGAATCAAGACCAAGATAAGCATTAGATAAGCATTTCTCTTACATTAAATGTTTTGTGAGCTTAAATTAGTTCCTAATTAAAATTAAAATAAAGAAATAAATAAGATCTGGTTCCAATTAAATGTATTTTTATAATAAATCTATGTATTGTTTGCATGTAGATAATATTTAAATAATAATAAATCTATTTAAATTGAATAATAGTTTTATTTTGATTCTGCGGCCCAATCTAAGACTTATGTAACATTTCAGTAAGTACTCTTTTTGACTGTAGAAAAAAATCTGTCAAGAACGAGATGGACGCCCACAATCGGAGTTTCGTACAACTACATAAATATTTAGCTTTTGAAACCTAGGAGAACAGGAGGGGTATTATTTTTTTAAACTGGTTCTAATTTCACATTTCTATTGAACTATGGTTCCATCTTTCTATACAGCCACTCAATTACAGCGCGTATTAGTTAAAGAATATATATTTTTTAAAATTACTTTATTATAATTAACTTTCAACTATTTCTTTAAAATAAAATAGATTTGGCCAAAATATTTAACATTTTTCAATGATGGAAATTAAAAATAATGGTTTAAAAGCTGGCCGGCACGGCCACAGCAAAAATAATAAAAATAGGCGGGAAAGCAACAATCCGATTATCATTTGTTTCTCGAGTTGTAGGGTTTTGTTTACAAGAGTTCATCTGATTCAGATAATAAATGTGGAAATCACTCATTTTTTCTTTAGCTAATTCGTGTTTTTATTTTTAGTTTCCTTACTTACTTACTGTATTCATAATGAAAAGCACTGTGTTTACCACAGGTTAGAGACTTATTAGTGCCTCGAACGATTAGGGCCCTCGCTACGCTCTGGCCCAAACCCCGTCTCAGCGCTAAATAAGATACTTTCACCCCTCGTATAAAAATGTACTATTTTGCACATTTTTAGCTATATCATTAAAAAAACGGAACTAACAAATACAAAAAATATATTTTTAGACTCCTTAACATTGGCTCTCCCACACAATATGTTTATTAAACCCTTTTTAATTGGTACTAAGTACATATATTTTCTCAATTAAATTTATTTGAAACATTTTTATTTTGTGATATATTTATTATGTGCGCGTCGTACACATCTATCACTCACTATGCCAAATTTCAAGTCTCTACGTTTAGAAAAACTTCTGTGACAGATGGACATGCGAGTGATCTTATAAGGGTTTCGTTATTCCATACAGGTACAAAACCCTAAAAATGTAGAGTCGACAATAAGACGAATTATCTTGGTTAGCTAACAAGACTTGTGAATAACGAAAAACCAGTTACAGACCCTTTTTTCTCTTTTCCATTGATTTGGATTTAGGACGACAAGATTCCTCTATCGACGTGTAAAAAAGAAAAAATAAGATCGAACGAACGTACCTAAGATTATACGATTTCAAAAATACAATCACAGTGAGAGCATTCCACAATATCTTAAAAACTGCGAAGACTGTCTGTTCCCGCTCGAGTCGCTCGACGACAAAGTAACTAAGTAAGTAAATAAATACTTATTCAAAAAAACATAAGAACCAACACAAATAAAACTCACCTTGATCTTGAGGTCTTGATTCAATAAGTACCTAGGTGCCTCAAATGTACCAGTATCTTTCTCCCTCTATCTAACCTAAATGTTTAGGAGAAACAACTGGTATTTAGAAATACAGTTACAATGAAAACTTGTTATGTAAATGTTTGGACTTGAACTTCGTTTGTTAAGTTGTTAGCACTTGACCTCTGGTGCTGTATTAATTCTGTGACCGTGTACGAAACTTATTTTTTAGTTAAAATAATTATGTTTAAAAAGTGCGTACATCAGTTTTATAGCACAATCGGTGCATCCCGCCCGGAACCCGCCGGCCGCTTCGAACCCTTCCCCATACGTTACTTAATCCAAAATGACGTATTCACGGCGGATTTCACGGCTGTGCATTTGGTATCTGTCGTTAGGTATTCGATCAGCTAATTTCATGCTGATTAAACTCTATTAAACCTTTTACTTCATAAAAATTGACTCTTATTTAAGTGTGCAAAGAAAGATGTCCAATTTGATGCCAATTTAGCGAAAACAAGTTTTGTGAGAGTGCGCGCGCACGTTCTACAGCGGTAAAGCGCTTGATAAAATATTATTTAGCGAGACTTAAATTATTTCATATATATGGTTTATCTTTTATTTTGTTTTTCATTGCTATTGTGCTAAATAGTTTTTAATTTATAAATGTCGCTGAATTCTTGTTTAACGTAACTTGCTTACAGCAATTTTAAAGACAGCACAGAACTTACCCATGTAATATTGAAGTAGATACAATGCTCAATTTTACCGCGCTGCAGTACAGTATTATTGTGCAGGTTGTATGTCCTATTTAGCTAAGTGTTAATCTTACATCAAAATATAAATAATCATAAAACCAAGAGAAAACTTTATCGGTTTCAAGCTACCTTACAGTACGTAGTAATACTAGTTACTTTTAGATTATCAAAAATGTACATTATATTTGTACTTTACACGTCCCTTATTGTAACTATACACGGCTTTTGTCATTATCAAAGATAATTTCATTTATGTATTTTATCGCTTATTAATTTGAGTACTTCGTCTTCTAGGTAACCATTATTACTGTTATTCTTTATGACGTTTTAATCAAATTATTTTCTGGTTTACGCTTCGATGGTTCTACCTATATTCTACGTTTTTTCGGAATTGCTACGATTGTGCTACGATTTTTTAATTATAAATCTCGCTCGCTTATTATTTTCAATACTACGAGGGCTACCTATTTTAAAGGTAACTATGTATTTATTGGTATACTTGTTTGACGTTAAAGACATTCCCTGCGGTGCGTGCGGTGTTTCGTGCTCGCTACGATCTTGCTACGCAACGCAACGTCTACGTTACACGTAGAGCTTCTTATCTATGACGCTACGACTTTTGCAATTTTATTATTTTAATTTCTTTGAGTATTATTTCATTGTCTTTAATTCCTAGATATTTGAAGCGAGACCAATAATTATTGTTTTAGACTTACTAAGTAATAAAATCGAATTAAAAGAAATTAGCTTGCCCTTATCAACTACAATATCAAAATGATAAAAAATAAAGATTTTTTGTAATAAAGGTCTTATAATATAAACTATTCCAAAATAAAAATAATAATCAGCTATTTTCCAGCGCTGGAACCGCTGTAAAACCATCAGAAACCAATACCAATAGTCGAAGCAGTGACATCGGACGATTCGCTGTTTGAGAAAACATAACCTCAAACTTGCTGTATGCAAGCAAAGCGGTTCCTTACTCGCTCTTCGGTCGGTTCAGTCTACATTACATATCGGACGACGACCGCACGTCAATCATGAATTAAAAAACCAAATTCATCTCTATTAAAAATAGTTAACTAATGGTGAAATTACATTGTTTACGTTTCTATACCCATGACAAATGCTAGAAACTGGGTCAAACTTCAAGGCCGTCGTGTATTTTCGTCTAAAATGATATCCAGAAGAAACTAGTTTTTTTTTTCGTAAACTGAAACGTCGTAAAACTACCGTGTTGTAAATTGATTGGAGAAGAGTTTCATTGGCAGTCGATTAGTTCCTGGTTATTTATAAAATCCGTAAGTAATGATTGTATTTTATTTATTTATGCTTAGGGAATAATTAAGGAAATGCAAAACGTTTAGGAACTCTACCTCTCTAGATCACGGGAAAAATATTCCATTTTAGTCAGCTGTTTGACAGCACATGCGCAAAGTCTGCCTAGCAATACGTGTATACGTGTACACCTACATTTTTACATTTTTAAATATTGTATCGGAACGTAACGTAAAGATGGCGGGATATTTTGAAATGCAGATCTGTTAGTACCTACCTGGTAAACGAAGTTCAAGTTAAGTAAAAAACCACCATTTTAGTTTGATAAAAAATATAAAGTATGTTACCTAAGAAATACTAGTATGTTGTTAATTACCTATTTATTATTTACTTTTACGTACGTAGGTACTACATCAATAGTAAAACGTATGGTAACCTATGATTTTCTTTTAAACCAAAATAAAAACAAGTAAATTTTATAATGATTAATTGATTTTATGTAGTTGTAGGTATTGTGTATTGTTACTTTATAAGCGGAAACCTAACTAATTTCACTTAGACATATAATTTGATAGCTCTATACACTTGCATCAGGTAGAGGCGTAGAGCTAATATTGTTTATATAGATTTAAAAACTGGTTTTCTTAATTTTATCCAGGTCTTTCGTATATTTAATACGAATTGTAAATTACGTATATTTGGTATTATTGCTACAGGCAAGTTTTGATAAACATTAATTTGGTAGGTAAAGAGAAAAGAAAAAAAATATTGATCTCACGAACGTCAGCTGAAATAAATCATTTTCATTACTCATACTCTGAAAGTAGTTGGAAGTTGCCTGAGGAGCGGATTGAAGGTAATATCTTCAGCCCGGAGGGAGAATCACATTTAACAGACAGCTATCAAATTATAAAAAAAAAACTGGTTCCAATTTCACATTTCTATTGAACTATGTTCCATCTTTCTATACAATACAACCACTCAATTACAGTGCAATGATAAAATGGAATAACATAAAATTAAGTATCAATTAAAGAATATATATTTTTAAATGACTTTATTATAATTAACTTTCAACTATTTCTTTAAAATAGAATTGATATGGGCAAAATATTTAACATTTTTCAATGATGGAAATTAAAAACAATGGTTCAAAAGCTGGCCGGCACGGCCACAGCAAAAAATAAAAATAGGTGGGAAAGCAACAATCCGATTATCATTTGTTTCTCGAGTTGCTCTTCTCCACAGATTCCGCCATTGTGTTAGTGAACTCACCCAAAAAAATGTAATGACGGATCTAAGTGATGTAATAACATCCTATGGAAATAAATAATTTTGACTTTGACTTTGTTGTAGAGTTTTGTTTACAATGAGTACATCTGATTCAGATATGGAAGTCACTCATTTTTTTTCTTTAGCTAGTTCGTGTTTTTATTTTTACTTTCCTTGTATTCGTAATGAAAAGCACAGTGTAGACTTATTTAGTGACCCAAACCCCGTCTCGGCGCTAAATACTTTTACCCCTCGTATAACAATGTACCTACTATTACTTTTGTCAGTGACTTCGATCGATATTATTATGTGTTATTATTATTTGTAACGACAATAGAAGGAATATAAATTCTTTAAATTAATTATGAATTATCTGAGTCACACAAGTGCCAATTAAACATTTGTTTAAATAAAAACTTAAAACTAACTTAAAACTTCAAACTTAAAACTAAAACTTAAACCTACCTACTTAAATAAAGAAACCACCCCGAATCGTACCCGGCGGGAATGTGCCCATCACGCTGGCGGCATTGCCTCGTTGGATAGCCAGCGAGATGTGCTGAACCAGATACGACTCGGCGCGGGGGTCAGCGCCATTTTGTCTTTTTAATAAAATATTGTTCCTTATCTTATGTTTTATGGGATTATTAATTAAATTACTGCAATCACACCATTTGCAAATATTGCGATGATTAAAATATTTTTGATTATTAGATCGTGCGCTTTGGCGTGCCCTTGGGGAGGCCTACGTCTAGCAGTGGACTGCAAAAGGCTGATTGATTGATTAACTTATATTATAATAAAAAAATATATATATCATTTAATTTAAAATATAATATGAAATAACATTTGTACACTGGTTTTGGCATCTTATTTTTGGCAGTCATGTGATTTATGCTGTAATATTTTAACAAGTTATTTTTGTTTGATAGGTCCCCCCCCCCCTCAGGACGCAAACCTGCCTCCATAATAAAAAACGTATGCTTAACTTCCTCCGATCCTATCTGTCTGTTTTAATTAACATACATAATACACACTGACCGACTTTGCAGTCTTACGTACGTACACAAAACAAAACGTATCTTCTCATATCACTATAATTTACAATGATATACTCGAACAGTTGAACCTATTTGACTCCAGTTATGCATAATGTTGTAATAGCATCGCTAATATTACAAGTATTACAACTGAGTACTGACGTAAGATTTTATTTATCTGTTGTACAGACAAGACAAGGCTACGTTTGTTTTCGTTACAGATAAAGATAAGTTTTAGTCTCAAAGTAACAAGACAAAAGATGATCGCTTTGCTACCTTGTTTTAGTAAATACAGTCAAAGGCAGACAACTTAACTAACCAGTTGAAATAGGTAACAAAGATAAATAACTGGCCAAGCACGTGTCAGACCACGCAAAGTGTAGGGTTCCGTAGTTGCCTAATATGCAGAAGTTAGCACACGGAGCTAATAAGTAATGATAAAAAAATCTTTATTTATTATTATAAACCCGAAATTTTGTAAGTAGGGATGTATGGATGGTTGTTTTTTACTTTTGCGTGGATGAAATTTAGAATAGAGATAGTTTGTACCCTGATATAACACATAGGATACTTTTTACGGGAAAAAGTCTTATTCCCACGGGAAAATCTTACACAACGCGAGCAGGCGGACCGCTAGTATTTAGTATATAATAAAAACGGGCCCACCTACACAGGGCGATGAAAACTAAATACTATAACTAAGTTAAAGTTATAGTCCCCCACTTCACGTGTACCAGAGGAACCCTAAAAAATTTTTTTTTCAAGATTTTATTCTTTAGCTTTGACGGCATAATTAATATGTATGTCCATGCCAAATTACAGCCTTCTAACATTCATCAAAATATTTTTCTATGATATTTGTAGTACCAAATTTCTTACTTGTACTAGTAATTTTTATAAGTTGGTCTATTATTCGATAACCTGTAAAGCCTACATGATGTTGATAGTTTTCCTTTTAAATTCATCATATACACTACTACCATGATTTTTTTCACGTTTCCATATACAACGGTTTCGCTTGTAGAGGGGGGGAAACTTGACTCTAACAAAAATAAGCACTTTAAAACGGAATATTTATAAAACTTACACTAGCATCGAAAAATAGTCTTAGCAAACCCCTATTGTCTTTAAAAGACCTATCCAACGATACCTCACACTATAAGGTAATCGTGAAAAAAAAAATAACCCCGTCTTGACGTGTACCAGAGAAACGCTAAATTAAGATTTTATTCTTCAGCTTTGTCGGCATGATTCATATGTATATCCATGCCAAATTACAGCCTTCTGGTACTAAGATTCTCCGAGCTAAGCCGCGGACAGACAGACAGACGGACAGACCGTACTATCTGTGTACTATCATACCGTGTCTGTACTATCATACAGACACTAGGCGCTGCTGTCAATACGCCTTCGGTTTCTTTTTATAGAAACGTTTTTAGGGTTCCGTAGTAAAAAAGGAACCCTTATAGTTTCGGTCTGTCCGTCTGTCTGTCTGTCCGCGGCTTAGCTCGGAGAATCTTAGTACCAGAAGGCTGTAATTTGGCATGGATATACATATGAATCATGCCGACAAAGCTCATTATCCCTTCAACTGCGTCCATGACATATTTTGTCTTTGCCGATAACTGCGGAGCAGACATAATATGTTCAGCTAGAGTCTCTGATTTTCTCTTATTTCAAATTTATTTCTGAACGCAGCGATGTAAAAATGAGAGTCCGGAGGCAAAAAAAAAGGTGTTTACACGACGCGCGCGATAAGGAATTCTGCCGCCGTCAAAGGGTTAAGTACTGCGCAGTTGAAGGGCATAATCATCATCCACAGCTCATACACCTCCCCACCGGGGGGCTTGCACGCACATGCCCCAAATTAGGGCCATATCGGCATATACCGCGCCAGCGCTTACGTCAAATTGACATGAAGTTTAGAATAAAGAGTTTGGCAATCGGAGTTGTCATTTACCATTAAAACTCGGATGAAAAAACACCTTATTGCGCCCAAGAGCTTTCAACCTGAGCATACAAATATAAGAAAGTAAGCATCAGTGTTTTTGAGTTTTCTCTGCCTTGCTAACAGGATAATAATATGGAAGTAGATAGATAAACTCGACTTCTATTAATAAGTCAATAAGGTAACTCGAATCAGCGTCAGTTAGGTCGCTTCGTAAGAAAAGCGACGAGATATCCTAGGTAGAAACTAGTGAGTGTAAGATAACATCATTCTGTGAAAGGATAGGCCTATCTCGTCTTAGTTATCATTTACAAAGAGCACCTTTGAGATACACAGGTCCCTCGTTCGACGATACAGAATCGATCTGCGTCTGATATTAATTTCAGAAAAAAAAAACATAAAACAATATTGATAAGAGCACGAGTAAAAGGGAACGCAGCTCACCCGTAGCCGTGCCGTAGCCTTCCTAGAGTCGTTTACAGTCTACAGTCCTACTTAATTAATGAAAAAAAGAAAAACTCGTAGCGTGCTAATTATAATACTCTGTGGTGCTACGTACGATAGTTAGGTATAAGAATCGTGAGGCGCAGACCGCTCTGTAACGTGGCAGAGAATAATATCAAACGTAGACTCGCTACGGCGTAGCAAAAACGTAGTAATTATTTAGTCGTAGCAGCTAAAAGTTAGCAGATATTAAACTTTATTTCCTGGATGGATGCGTCGACTAGTTTGACTTAGGCCCCGTTTAGGACATGAGGACGTTATTATTGATATGATGCTGTTGATGATGATGATTAATATGAGCTGAATGATGGTGGTGGTGGCAATGGCAGTATTTACGAAATAGTACAATTAAATTACGTGAATACGAGTATGAAGAACTCATCGATTCAGAACTTCGAGTTTCGTTCGACTTCGATATGAAAATATGATAGTATATAAATCAGCCTAAATTAAAAAAAAAGTTGATCGTCGTGATGAGCCGACGATGGTTTGATAAGCAGTTTTTATTTGCTTTTTAGTATCAATGACTTCTCTTTCTAAATGTTGCATAAATACTGCAATAAAGTGGTAAATCGTAAGAATGATTGGCACGTTGTCATCGTAAATTTATATCTTTATACATTTACATTTACAATCCCTGATAAAATAATCTCGAGTCTTTTTCAAATTTGAGAATATAATGCTAACAAAGTCGTTCAAAAAAATCAAAAGTAATACTTATAAAGATTTCTTAAAGAAAATTATTAGAGTTGGCACATTTACTATTACTTATCACAAGTGTGCAGATAGTATAAGTAAACTTAATTACATATTTTTATGTTATAATATATTTTACTAGTGATTAACGACAATGAACTACGAACTATGAACTCAACATCAACAACATCAACGGCCCGTTACAGTCCACTGCTGGACTAAGAGCCTCCTCCACTCAAGTGGAGGGTTTTGCCATAATCTCCACGCTTGGCAGGCGGGTTGGAGATCGCAGATTAAAAGGTTGCTGTATCAGAGAGCGCTGCTGCCCGTTCCCTGTTAAATGCGTGGTCCCTAAGTCACCTCTTACGACACCCACGGGAAGAGTAAGGGTTGGTGACAAATGTATTCTACTCGGCGTACTAACTATGAACTGCCAAATTAAAGTACCACTACGTATAGAATTATCGTTTTTGTCGACGTTTTTATCTTTTAGGAAACGCAAAAGATGCGACGACTGTGGAGTTTCTTCGGTGAGCTCTTCTCCACAGATTCCGCCATTGTGTTAGTGAACTCACCCAAAAAAATGTAATGACGGATCTAAGTGATGTAATAACATCCTATGGAAATAAATTAATTTGACTTTGACTTTGCATAAACATCTAGGACCCGGTATAAAATTCTCATCGATCAATTTCAAGAAGTCTCTTATAGCACTGTTTTTTAATCAAAACTTTTGAGCAAGTTATCAAACAGGCTCAGTTAAGATCGAATTAACTTTAAAATTAAGATATTTTTTGTAAATGCAAAGAAAAGGTCTTGGCAGATTTGCGACCTTGTTATCCATGATAAAGATAAGCATCAGATAGTAGGCACTATGAAAATACGATATTAAGATTATTACACTGATAGTGAGAATTGTTAAGTAGTATAAAAGTAGTTTCCGTATTAATTCTTACATAAAAAAATCCTTACACATTTAGAGAATTACGTCTTTTTTGGTTATTTTGTTATACAAAACTGTGCGCAATGGATTTTGAGGTATTTATACTTATGTTTTTCTACTATATCAACTCTTTTAATTTTTAGAACTACATAACGCTATATTAATAATAGATTGTTAACCAAGGGGTGAAAGCGATCAATTACACCCGAAGTATTCCGGCGCACGAGCGCAGCAAGGGCGATTAGTGTAAGGGTGGAATTGATCTTTCCCACGTGGTGAACACTCTGCTTTTCATCTAGATTGCGAGGATAGTAAACAAAAGTTTGTAAAAATTATGTACGGGCTACATGCAATTACGCGCCATATTAGTGCGCCGCACTGACTGGTAAATTTTTAGCTGGTTTTTATTGAAATCACTGCGTATTGATTTTAAAAATTCCCGCACAACCCTAAATCAACTTATTTTTACTATTTCATGGTTAAAATAAACATAAATTACAAAATAATTTATCAAAACATTAATAACAAACCATAGAATAAAAATATTTTTTTCACCAACAGTATTCCCCGCCTTTTTTTAAAGGTTCGAGTTCGTTTCATTTTTGCCATTTTGTTTGTTTTATAATAATTAATCTTTTTATTGATATTTCTAGGTAAAAACGGGAATTTCGTATTCATAAAGTATATTCCAAGCATTTTTATTTTCTTTTTTATCGGAATAAAATTAATCATAGATTATTATTATTGTCTATTGCTTTATAATTATTATAAAATTAATTGTAAAATTATCTAGGCTGTATATATGTCTCTTCCTTTGCCTTTTCTATGCAAATAGTGAAAAGAAAGGTTCTAATTTCAATACTCCCTCTATCAGAATTCCACGGAATTAAAAATCAAGGTATAAGTTAGAGAAAACTTTTGTAATACTTATAGAAAATAACAACCAGTACTGGAAAATTAGATTTATAAAATCTTTAAATTAGATCAATAAATTGCAATAATTTTAAGATAATTTTAATATTAATGCTGAATAGGGTTGCTGATCGCTAGTAGCATGACTATCTTAGTACTTTTTTTCGACACGTACTATGCGGATGCGCTGTCATTACATTACAATACAAAGTACCTACCGAGTGCGCTGACCATTGATGAAAAAACTTCTTGCAGGAGTTTTTATTACACTAATAAATTATAAATGACTGACTGAAAATATATTTGGATGTTTGTTCCGTCTTCACGCTTAAAATACTCAACTGATGAAGGTAGTTTATAACCTGGATTAACACATAGGATACTTTTTACGGGAAAAAATCTTATTCCCACTGGAAAATCTTACATAACGCGAGTTTAGCCGCGAGCGGACCGCTAGTTTATTGTATTTTACTGAGGAAAGCACTGGTCTCTCTTATTAAATTGTACTTCGTCATTTATCAGGTGGAAGCCATGGCGGGTGAAAACGCCTTCACGGTATGGGACTACATCATCATGGCAGCAACCATGGTCGCTTCCGTCGCCATAGGAGTCTACTTCCGGTTTACTGGTGGCAAACAGAAGACTAATGAGGTACCTAGTCACTTTTGCAATATACTTTTTTATTATTATTTACGCAACCATGATCAGGCGACTAATACCTTTTTATTGTACTGGTATGTGTACAGTCGGCAAAAGAAGTAAGAGTTAAATGCATTAAATTAGCCCGTAACCCGCAGCAAGTCTAAAAACAACCAACGTTTAACTAAACATGTGTTTTTCTTACTTACATTTAACTCAAAACTTGTATTTGCCTTGTGTCTGGTTGTTGTTTATCTATATAAGTATGTATTTATCTATTTATGTAATGTATATCAGCTGTCTGGTACCCATATACAAGCTCTGCTTAGTTTGGGATCAGATGGCCGTGTGTGAAGAAGTCCCCACATATTTATTTAACTCAATACCTCTACTCATATGGCAACATACAGATCAACAAAAAAAAGATTTGGTAAATGGTATACCTTGGAGAATTTATTCATAGCAAAGTGTCCAATGCCTCCATGGAGATTTCCTCTTTTACTTTTACATTCGTTTATAAAAATACTTTTTACTTTTATGATACGATACTGCTTTGATATTTTCGCATGTTCCAAGTATCCCTACTAGTATTAGGAATGGATGGATGTTTCTTTCCAAGTTTCTGTACTAATCTGAAAATTAAAGTTTAAAAATTAAAAAAATCAACGGCCCGTTACAGTCCACTGCTGCAGGCCTAAGATGCGCACAATTTGTAGACAAAACTCTCGGAAGAGAAGAGAAAATTTGTCTTCTCTTTTGAGACTCGGAAGTCTTCGAAGAATAGACACTTACATTACACTTAAATTACTTTGAAAGGGTAGGTAATTTACCCAATAACTCCTCACACAACTATTCACAATACACACAACTCTTAATAATAATAATGAGTCAATAAAAGTATGTATTCCCGGTAATTCGCGATGACGTTTTTTTTTGTGGCTTGGCTTTTATGTAGCCACAATTCCGCCAATATCACATACTAGCGCGCTGCCGCCACCTTGTAGATTTGTATGATTTTACTCTCTTTCATCTCGCGCTGCATAGGTACACGAAAATTAAGATATACCTGGGCTGATTGATAACTGGCCGAAACGACGAACTTAAAAAAATGATACGCAAAAAAAAATATTACATTATATTTTGGCATCTTTTTGAAAATAGAACGCCAAATTTGAATTTAATCGAACTGGTGGAATTTGTTTGATAGGACGTAGAACTTTCTCTGTCGTAAATTTTCTTAACAATGGAAAGAAACGAAATTCGTGCGGTGATAAAGTTTTACGTTTTAAAACAGAAAACAGCAACCCAGATTAAAACCAAGCTAGACAGTGTTTTAGGTAATTCTGCTCCTGCATTGAGTTTAATTCACACCTGGGTAATTGATTTTAAACGTGGAAGACAGAGCTGCGAAGACGCCCACAGGTCTGGCCGTCCAAATGAAGTCACGAATCCGGACATGATCAAAAAAATTCACAAAATTGTATTGAATGATCGGCGCTTGAAGTTGCGAGAGATAGCAGAGATGGTGAGCATTTCATCTGAACGCGTTTTTAATATTTTGCACCAACATTTGGGAATGAAAAAGCTTTGCGCGCGATGGGTGCCGCGTTTGCTCACTGTTGACCAAAAGCAACGTCGAGTGGACGATTCATCGGAGTGTTTGGCGCTGTTTAACCGAGATCCTAACGAGTTTTCGCGGCGTTATGTAACAGTCGATGAAACCTGGATACATCATTATACTCCCGAGACAAAAGAACAATCTAAGCAGTGGACTGAGAGCGGAAGACCTGCGCCGAAGAAAGCAAAAACGGTTTTGTCGGCCGGCAAAATGATGGCGACTGTTTTTTGGGATGCTCGAGGGATTATTTTAGTGGATTATCTGCAAAAAGGAAAAACAATAAATGGACAGTACTACGCAAGCTTGCTGCAAAAATTAAGTGAAGAAATCCAGAAAAAACGACCACATTTGGCCAAGAAAAAAGTTTTGTTCCACCATGACAACGCACCTGCACACACGTCAATGGTTGCAGTCGCCAAACTCCATGAATTGCGGTTCGAATTGCTACCGCATCCACCCTATTCCCCGGATCTGGCCCCGTGTGACTTCCACTTATTCCCAAACCTGAAGAAATGGTTAGGTGGCCAGAGATTTTCATCAAATGAAGAAGTCATTGTTGCCGTGGACGAGTATTTTGAGGGGTTGGAGAAAACATTTTATCAAACTGGTGTAACGGCATTGGAGAAGCGCTGGACTAAATGCATCGAGGTAGAAGGAAACTACGTTGAGAAATAAATTTATTTTAAATAGATTTTTAAAGTTTTTCTTTGTCGTTTCGGAAACTTATCAATCAGCCCTCGTACTTCACTTATTTTAAGCGTATAAAGTATGATTCACTTTGCGGACATTAATAAAACATAACTTTGAAATCAATATGTTGAAGACATGCTCTCTTGATCCAAACGTCAAAAATAGACAAAAATAGCGATCGTCTTTTATTCCTCTGAGACAAATATTGAGTGCGCATGTTAGGGATAGAAGACAAAAGAATAAAACAAAGAAAAAAAGACAAGTTTCTCTATTTTTGTCTTCAATTGGCATGTTAGCTCTCTATTCTTCCTAAGTATAGAAATGAGCGTAGAGAGACTTTTTGTCTTCTTGCGCATCTTAGGCCTGACTATGAGCCTCCTCCACTTAAGTAAAGATATATATAAAAATATATATAATATATATATATAAAGATATATATATATAGAGGAAAACTTTACAATAAATAACCCTCGTAAAATAATAGAAACCTGCCTCAAGTCAAGACACCTGCATGCTTGTCATAATAATTACTACAATTACAACCATAACATCGATTATCTCTATCGATCCGTTCACTGCCTGTTTGTAATCGAAATCAAACTTGCGCTGTTTACGAAAAAATGCCTTTTCCCATGGACATTCCGTGTGAAGCCAGAATATTATTATGCAAGCAACTTCTTAATTTTTCCATGCTTGGAGATATATTTGAATAGGGAAGGAGAAATAGAACCTAGATAGAATCCTCAAGGGATGTTGTGAAAATCACAATATAAAAAACTACCTAAAAACCTCAAATATAAATTGAAAGAAGACCCAGTAAGTACTGAAAAGGATTACTTTCCAAAGTATGTCGCTCTTTAAAGTTGCCTGGAAAGAATTGTTGAAAATCTTAGCAATAAGGCCGCCCATCTGTACACTAAACCTCCACACAAACCTACCTAACTCCCACCTACCTTCTTGTTTCTGTTCTTTTGTGTAATTCTGTTGTATAATTCTTGTGTGCAATTAAGTAATATTCTATTCTGTTTTCTTTTCCACAGGAATATCTGCTCGCAGACCGCAACATGTCAATATTCCCAGTGGCCGTCTCGCTCATGGCTTCCTTCATGTCAGCAATCACACTTCTTGGAGTATCTTCAGAGAACTACTACTACGGAATGCAATTTGTCGTCATCAACATCGCTTACGGCATCGCCACCCCCATAGCCACGGAGTTATACCTGCCAGTATTCTTCAACCTTCAAAAGACGAGTGCCTACGAATATCTGGAACTACGATTCGGACCTCGTTTGCGTGTACTCGCATCCCTAACTTACACCTTACAAATGATATTATACAATGGAATAGTTCTGTACGCTCCTGCTATAGTCCTGGAATCGGTTTCAGGATTGAATAGACTCATATCGATTCTATTGGTGGGGTTGGTATGCACCTTCTATTCAACCTTGGGAGGAATGAAGGCTGTATTGTTTACGGATATCCTACAGTCTCTCTTGATGTTTGTCGCCGTATTCAGTGTTGTCATATTTGGAGCTGTTCAAATTGGAAGCTTTAACGAAATTTTTGTTTTGGCAAGAGAAGGGGGGCGCTTGGATTTTTCTAGGTAAGAATGAGGGTGTGTCCAGATCTGCCAGATGCGCCACGAATATTTTTTCTTTGTTATACCTTTTATATATTTTTATTTACGTTTTTCCTTTTAATTTGATTTATTCACCATAGTTTCAAATACTTATTTCATTGGTTTCGGTTGATTAGGTATTCTATTGTATAATATAATGAAATTTTATTTAAAAAAAATTGCATAGGTACGTAGTTATCGTGTACTGGAAAAAATAGGCTTCATATAAAATAGGTATAGGTAATATATAAATATTTATTTTTTTACTATGACACTTATACATTTTAAATTTCAGTGCGAGCTTAGACCCGACAGAGAGGCACACATGGTGGTCATTAATCATCGGAGGAATGATCACCTATCTGTCACTGTATGCTGTTAACCACACACAAGTAAGTCATCATCATTATATTATTAATCATAAGCCCGGATGCATCTGAAATGCCAGCCCAGGCATAGTCATAAACTACATAATATACCGTGAAATTTACAAATGGGTCGGTCGGGAGTCTCACTTTGTATGGAGAGGCCAAAAATTTTTTTGTCGCAGGAAATTTTTTTTTCGTGAAAAGTTGTTCAGTTTGACGGGTACTATCACTACACGGCGGGAACAAAACGATGTAAATTTCATGCTGTAGTCATAACATAACTATGTCAATGTCAAGATTAATGCATCCACGGCACGATGAACTCAACTGCTTCTGTGTACCTACTGGCAAAAGTAGTGCAATAATGGATTGCATGACATACTGGAGCAGCAATGTTGCGTTTTGTGCGCACTTTTTCGGTTCATAATAAGGAAATTATCGCCTAGTTGGAAGAAAATTTGTATACTTATTTTTAATTTTCACATAAACTGATCACCTGGCAAAATCAACTTGTATGAAAATTAAAATATTGTTGTATATAGTCACGTTGCAATGTGTAATTTCAGGTCCAACGTCTTCTAACAGTGAGTACGCTGAAGAGGTCCAAGACTTGCCTTTGGTGGGCCTGGCCAGTCACATCGGTATTGAGCATCAGCACCTGCATGGCTGGGCTGGCTATCTACGCCGTGTACAAGAACTGCGACCCACTTGCTGGAGGGAAAATCAATGCGGTGTGTATTTAATTTATTCAAGAGGATTCATCACATTATTTACTGAATAAGAGAAAGTAAAAGATAGCTTAATAGTATTTTCAAAGGAAATGAGATAAGTTGTTCAAGGGTTACATTATGGTAAATTGAAAATTATTCTCAAACAGTTGTTCTTTCCTGAATAAAACTGAGACTTTTTGATTCTAATTAAGACGATAGATAGCGCCAGATGTACTTTGTGGATTCTTTTTTTTAATCCTTTTATGGCCCTGGGTGACTCGTCGGATTTCTTCGGATCCAAGAATCGTCAACGCCATCTATCGAAGATTTATAAACTATTTTTTTTAATTGGCTGTCGGAAAATCCGCCTTGGTTAGCTAGGCAGGCACGTGTTTATGATAGAATAAGTTATGCAGAGTAAGTTTTTTTTTTAATTAATTAAAACTCGCAGTCGCTGGATATAGTGTATTTCACATCAACTTATACAAATGTAGTTAATGTTTGCAAACCGAAGCCTTCAATTAACCTCTGACTTGGCTCAAAGACCACTGTCTGAGATCGAAGCCGGCACCAAAGGCCTAACATTCCTTGTCTTCAATTTCTATAAAATAAAATTTCTAACCATTCGTTTTCCGTTCGTGACCTGTTTTTTCTTATTAGAAAATTATTCTTTTTTGAACCCAGTAGCTGCAAAGGAATCGATCTAAATCTACGGTCTATGCTTAAGTGTCGCAAATTCAGAAATTGAAAACACTGATCCTCAGATGGACCAGCTGATGCCCTACTACGTGGTAAATGAGATGAAGAGGGCTCCAGGTCTGGCTGGCTTGTTCGTCGCCGGTATCTTCAGCGCATCACTCTCCACTATATCCTCAGCCTGCAACTCGCTTGCAGCTGTCACTCTTCATGACTATGTTGGCAAGTAAGTAGCTATAAAGAAGGACTTCCATGTTGATCTGGTAGTGACAAAAAACGTAGGATAGAATAGGAAATAGGGTCTTTTCTTCTCAGGCAAGGTTGACTACGAAAAACGGTTTTGTAGTACAATAAGCTGGTAGCTGTCAAGCTGTTCCACTTGTTATGCCGTAATACATTTTCATTATTTTCAAGCTGAAAATTCTAAAGGATAAGATGTATGTATGTAAAAGGGGTAAATTGGGACGGTATTTGAGGCGGGGTAAGTGAGATTAACCCACAGAGGGTGGGGACATTATGAGCTATTAATGATAAAATCCACGTTAAAGTGGACATAATGTAAACGTGGACACGGCAAAGTACCGATTAGGGGTCACACCTCTGTTTTAAACGTTTTTTTAAATTTTATCGGGTGGTCTCCTTGGAAATAATGTGTCATGTTGTTCTTGTAGTTAACTTTTTAAGAAGACAACGGAACGTCTTTTGCAAACTATTTTATCAGTCACCAGAATCAAATATATTTATCGATCTCCTAATAACTATTTATATTTTAAAAAGACAATTCGATATGTTGATGTTATTTGAAGCCACAATGGTTTACCGGAATTTTAAGTAAGAATTTTAGATGTATTCACTCGCACAATTTTTCTGTTTGCAAATTAGCATACGTAAGGCTCTTGGCAGTGAACACTCGTAAGTATATATATATACCTATGAATTATATTTAGGTGTGAAATTAGTTACTTTAACAACAGCTTTTAGTGAATCTAATACTGTATGTACTGTTTTCGTCTTTAAATACCAAATACTAAT
The DNA here is from genome assembly GCA_951230895.1 of Carpatolechia fugitivella. Taxonomy (NCBI): domain Eukaryota; kingdom Metazoa; phylum Arthropoda; class Insecta; order Lepidoptera; family Gelechiidae; genus Carpatolechia; species Carpatolechia fugitivella. The sequence continues at coordinate 13,603,837 of OX579648.1, read as the reverse complement.
AAAACTTTTATGTCGTAAAGAATTTTCAAAAGAATGGAACGGAACGGAATAGAATAGAAAATAATAGAATAGATTAATTTATTGGTTTTGTATTTATAGAAAATAAGGCGTCTTTGTCCTAACCTTTGTATGTCCGAATATGTTATTTTTTTCCTTTAACGGGTATGTACATTCTATCTCCATTCCGAATTACATCTAAATACGTTCAGTACTTTAGGCGTGAAAGCGGAACAAACATCCAAATATCCAAACATAATTTCACGTTTGATGCGATTGTTCAGTATTTGACCTTGATTTTTAAAATCAGATGGTGTAACGTGAGCCCATCGTACGTCCCGTGGCTAACCAAACTCATGGCTTGTATGTACGGGCTGGTCTTCTTGGGGATGGCATTCCTAGCTGAGAACCTGGGAGGAGTGCTACAGGCTGCCCTAACTATATTTGGAGCAGTTGGAGGCCCTCTGTTTGGAGTTTTCACCCTTGGAATGTTCACCACATTCGCTACTGAAGCAGTAAGTGAAAAGACATGGATAGAAATGAGTCCTAAGATAAAAAAAAATCACATGTTAGTGGAAAAAATACTAAAGTGCCAAAGTACAACTTTACAGGAGAGACGATTAACACCAAAAAGGCGTCGCTTTAGTCATCGGCCTAACGATCAGACCCAAAATTTTGGATGGCTAAAACGCCAAAAAAGTCCTCAGATTAACAAATCACCCATTTTCGCCAATTTGGCGCTTTAGTCCTTTTACATTTCCACTGACGAATGGAGAATTCTTATAAATAATGATAAGTAAGTCTTGAAAACTATTATTTATTACCTAAATACCTTTTTGAAATTTTAGGGTGCCAGCATAGGCCTCGTCAGTGGCATGGCAATGACTCTTTGGATGAGTTTCGGCTCACCCAGGCCGACTCCAGTGAAACTACCAGTCACTGTGGATGGCTGTGCATACAACGTGACAATGCCTGATCCAGTAATTCATGATTCCAGTGAATATTTCTATTTGTACCGATTGTCGTATATGTGGACGAGTCCGGTAAGTTTCTATGATCTATGAACCTTCAATCAAGATTGGGTCTCATCCAAAATATAAAAAAATGCTGATGGGGCTGTAGATTACGACGAGAGGCGACTTAGGGACTACACATTGAATAGGGAACGGGCAGCAGCGCTACCTTTTAATCTGCGATCTCCAACCCGCCTGCCAAGCGTGGAGATTATGGCAAAACCCTGCACTTGAGTGGAGGAGGCTCATAGTACAGCAGTGGACTGTAATGGGCCGTTGATGTTGATTATCCCGCCGGACCCCTGGCTCTACCCCAGGTGGTACGGTGGGTATTTTAAAGTTAAACGATACCACTGTCTAAAGTCTCATAGTGCTGGGCTGACATAGGTTATGTAATCGTTATCTCTCATATTTAACATTGACTCATAGGCCAGTCAATATCAACACAAAAAAGGACAAACATCGCAAACGCGCATGTAACTACGATTTTTTTATATGTTGTTAGGTCCCTTGAGAGTAGTTAACACCCAAGTTTGCAACCCTGAAAACCCTGTGCTACCCAAAAACCTCGAAAAACCGCGAATAACGCTGACCCAGGACAAGGTTCACCTTGTCACAAGGTCTTCAGACCTTGGCATCAGTCACCATCTCTGTGAAAGTGTTCATCAAGAGAGTTGATGTTGATCCCCTAACCATATTCCAAAGAGTCTGCGTCACAAAACAATCAGATGAACAATTGAAGCAGTTCCAGGGCCATTAGTTTAGCCAGTACGAGTCTTTGAATAGGACCCAAACACAAAATATACACTTTTTTTTTAAAAAAAAGTCTACCTTTAACAAGCTGTATCTCTGCAACTAATGGACCTACCCAAGGAGCATTTATTAGAAGTGTCTAATCTAATATATCTATAAACAGTATAGTAGTGGTTTATAATAAGATATTAGTATTCTATAGAAGGTTTTGGAATAAACAGAATTTTCTAATAGAGTAAACTACCTCAAGCCGAAGTCTTAAAGCCTTCTTTATACCAATAATCTGGATTAAGTGTAAATTATCTTAATACAACCTTCATGAGTTCTTATTTTAAGTCCTTCTTTAGAGTGACTTGATTATTTAAAAAAAAAATGTTCTTAAAAATATATGAAAACGCACGAAAAGTACTTGGTATGTTAGTTTCTATATGACATTATTATTTATGAACGTATCAAGTACACAATTGGAACTCATTAGTTCCAATCCAATCCAACCTACACTGCAGACTACAACTGTACATGTAACTGCCGCGGTGTTTGATATATCTTTTTTTAAATACCTGGTCTCACACAGAAATTTGGTATTACCACTGCGGTCGATTGCACCGTGGTGTGGCGCGGCACCTACATCTTGCTTAGCTACAGACTTATTAGGCCACGGAAATACATTTCTAACAATAAGCGTCCTTATCTTTTTTCCTGGCTGATTTGTTGCATAAAACACTTCACCTTATAAATTAGTGATACTGTGAATAAAACAAATATTTTACAAACATTGCGTTCTATAGATGACCATAAAAGCATCATAAGACCTGTCACTCTTTCATTAAAATCAGTAAACTTAAGAAAGTATATTCAATCTAATAGTATTTAATAGCTATTCTATTCATTAAACTATAGAGAGATTGCTGTTATCAATGTTATAACAAGAACTTATTAACCTTATCGCCATTTTTATTTTATAATCGGGTTGTAAAAATTTTAAACAACAAATTACGTCGTTTTTATAACAAAAGTTGAGACAAGTTTTGTGAAAAAGAGCATTGAATGTGTAACAATAACATATATTATAGTAGTTCGGGCGTTATAGAGCTCTAGGGGACCCCACTTTGCTATAAGTGTTCAAGGGGCCAAATTTGGTACACCTGTTCTTTAGATCTTACTCTTCAATATAAGAAGGGTTGCCCAGCGCGGGGGCCCCGTGGAGGGGCCTTTTATAGCATGATTTCCTACCATAAGGGACGAATTCGAATTTTTGTTCGTTATGGAGCTAGAAAGTGACGTACATGGCTGAAATTTAATACACATGTGGTATTTCGAATGTTGATGGTTACAAGCAAGTGTTTCAGGGTACACAGTAATTTTTTAGGGTTCCGTAGTCAATAAGGTTTCACCATGTCAGTCTGTCTGTCTATCCGCGGCTTAGCTCTGAGACTCTTAGTGCTATAAAGCTGTATTTTGACATGGATATACATATTAATCATGCCAACAAAGTTATAGAATAAAACCTTAAAAATACATGTTTAGGGTTCCTCTGGTACACGTGAAGTGGGGGTTATTTTTTATTTTTTTGACAACCTTTTTAGTGTGAGATATCGTTGGATAGGGTTTTAAAAATTATTATGGGGTTGCGAAAACTATTTTTTTATTTCGGCGTGCGTTTGAAAAATATTTAGTTTTAAAGTGTTAATTTTTGTTAGAGTCCAGTCCCCCTCTACCAATTTTTGTTCGTTATAAAGCTAGAAAGTGAAGTGGACAGCTAAAATTTGGTACACATGCGGCATTATGTTTATGGCCACAAGCAAGTTTTCCAGGGCACACGGCAAGTTTTCCATTCAAGAACCCGTCTGTTCCAACTCTCATCGTTTATAATACAGACGTGGCCAACGCACTGCGACTTCAGCTTGCTACACTTCTGGACGATATCAACACCTCGGGATTTCGTTCCGGATTTTATCCCGTAGCGAAATACCAAGCATAAATCTTTCCATGGCTCGCTGAGTGGCATGTAGCCGGTGGGCCAGCTTCACTGTCATGTTCCACGTTTCGGCTCCATTGTCAAAACGGGTAGGATGCACTGGTTATACACCCTGCTCTTTAGGCATTGGCGACGAGAAGATATGACACAGTTTCCCAAATACTGCCCAGCCCAACTGTACTCTTCTTGCGATTTCACGCTCGAAGTTGTCTCTACCCAACTGCAATGTTTGCCTGAGGTAGACATATTCTTGGACAGCTTCGAGCACTTCGCCATAGATCGAAATGGGTTCCGGAATTATTAGTTCGTTGTCCTTAGTCTTGTCCAAGTTCATCCGGAGACCAGCTGACAATGAGGCAGCGATAAGACTATGTAGCATTTTTTGCAGAGGAGTAGCGTAGCATTATAAAAAAATAAAATAAACGACTGCCTTTAAAAATCGTATTGTTGAACGCGCAAAAAAAAGGTCATGCACAAAAACTGGCACAAAAGAGATCCTATCAGGACTCGTGCTAAAAAGACTACTTCCGATTGTTGCTTATTCTGCGGCTTACCTACTACCCGTTCCAAGGCATTTAATAAAGTATCCACAGCACATTGCAGTATAGAAGTTTACGAGACAGCCAAAAAAATCTATGACACACAAATACTAGCGAAGCTTGCACCAGCAGCGACTCAATCGCACTCACACTAAATGCCATGTACAACAAAAGGTGTAGTGCCGAGTTCCTAAATCGGGTAAAGAGAGCCGTAACTTCATCCGATGATACAAGTAAATGCAGTGTTTTGCTCTTGACGCCGCTTTGTTCTGTGTCTGTCAGTGTATTTTGCCTGTAAACTGCACATTGGCAAACCCGCAATAATGTATCGTTCTGCATTGTACCCAGTAGAGAATGTTGTGCCTAAAATTATGTATTATTGGTTTAAATCGCGCCCAAGCCGACGGAATTAAAAGGCCATTTTCTGTGAAGGTCCATGTAACCGGTTTGTAAATTCAGTCGTCGTATTTAAAACTACTACCATGTGATTTTTTAAATTTTTAAATACAATGGTTTCGTTGGTAGAGGGGAGGAACTGGACTCTAACAAAAATGAGCACTTTAAAACAAAATATTTCTCAAACGTACGCTCTATCGAAAAGTAGTTTTCGCAACCCCATAATATTTTTTAAAAACCTATCCAAAGATACCTCACACTATAGGGTAGTCATGAAAAATAAATTAACCCCCATTTCACGTCATATTTTATTATTTTATTAAACAGCTTTGTTAGCATTATTAATATGTATGTCCATGTTACATTACAGCTTTCTAGCACTAAGAGTCTCAGAACTAAGCCGTGGACAGACGGACGGACGGACATATAGCGAAACCTTGTTGACTACGGAACCCTAAAAAATTACTATGTGCCCTGGAACACTTGCTTGTAACCATTGACATTTCAAATACCACATGTGTACCAAATTTCAGAGCTCTACATCACTTTCTAGCTCCATAACGAACAAAAATTCGAATACGTCCCTTGTGGTAGGAAATCATGTTGTAAAAAGCCCCTCCACGGGGCCCCCCGTGCTGGGCAACCCTTCTTATATTGAAAAGTAGGATCTAAAGAACAGGTGTACCAAATTTGGCCCCTTGTGTTCAAGGTTCAAGGTGTTTATAACAAAGTTGATACCTATGTCCTCTGAACTATAGTGAGTTCCCTTGATTAAGTCAGTTTTCTACAGTGGACAGAAAAAAAGGTAAATATTTTTTCATGGTTATATTAAATATACTTGTTTAAATCTGTAAAATAGAGCGGGCGCGTTGGTTTTCATACAGTTTTTCATTATCTTTCACGATATAGTTAAACCCGCACGTCCATTCGTATTACATAATAGTCAATCGATAAAACAGAATACCTAAGTACTCAAAAACGTAAGGAATACAAGTATAAACGCCATGCTTTAATAAAAATGTTTAACTTGTCAATAGTACGCCATCATAGCATATTATTAATCTGTTATAAAATAGTTTGATCTTATTTTTTATTAGCTTTAGTTACTTTGGTGTTGTGATTGCATCAGTAAGAACAGCTGCCACTGTCTTAATATTGTTTTGAGACTATCTACAAAACTAATTCGTGCTCTAAAAATTGTTTAGTAGAATTCGAATAGGGTTTTTTGAGAAAGAAGATCCATAAGAAGATCACTCTTAACTCCATCTACAGACAAACTCACTCTCTCTCTCAAGGCATATTGCTAACTATAAGGTTGTGCCCACTTTTACTAAACTGTATATATATATAAGCGTTCTAGGAGATATCTTGAGGGATAAAATGCTCTTAAGGTAGACAGTCGAACTAAATTCTACAAGATAACGTATAACCCTTATTTAGATAAAGATGTGCTCCTTGGGTAGAGTGCTGGGGTTAAACTCAAATTGTAGAAAATCTAGTTAGCTTTATTAAATTATACTGCAAACATTCTTGAAAAACGCTTCCTTAGGGTACTTTTAAAAAAAACTGAAACTGGTTAGCACAGGGTTTTCAGGGTTGCAAACTTGGGTTTACTACTCTCAAGAAACCTAACAACATAAAAAAATCGTAGATACATGAGCGTTTGCGATGTTTGATGTCGATTTTGACTGGCCTATCATCCTGTTATAGCGATCAGTTTGTAGTCCACATGCAGACCCAGTAAGGATTGATGGTACGTGTGGGGATTAAACCAGCGCTTCTACTTCTTCAAATAAGAAGATGAAGACACGACCGCTTCTTGAACGGGAGGCGACGCAACGGGCCTATCCACTAACTTATGCCGTTTTAGTTAAGAACAACAACTCATCAAAAACTTACTTGTAAACTAATTGAGTCATCATCTCAGCTGGAAGACGTCCACTGCTGGACATAGGCCTCTCCCATAGGTTTCCAATGTGAACGGTCCTGCGCTACTTGCATCCACCAGCGGGCGCTCAGAAATTTTCACCAAGTCATCTGTCCACCTTGTGGGAGGCCGTCCAACACTACGCATTCCGAGTAACTCATTGAGTAACCTTGCAATTTGCCAACAGATTGGTTTCGTGTGGGTGCTGCTTGTGGGAACAATAATATCTCTAGTTTGGCGCCACCAGCAGCCTTGGCAGCGCGAGGGTCGGTCACACCCCGACCCATGCCTATTCACCCCGCCCCTTGCCAACAGACTCAGAAGGAAACATGGCGGCGAGAAAGAAAAAAACGGTGTCCAAGTAAGATACCGACAAAAGACTAACGCACTAATTCCTTGTATTGAATGTTTTGAACACAAATTGAGGAATCTTTAGCTAATTAACACCCTACCTTCTCCCGTATTCACAATCTCGGCGCGACAGCAGATCTTGTCTTCCTCATTTTGTACTACTTACCTAGGCTGCAAAAGTTCATACTTATTGGTATTGACGCAGCAAACGATTGAAGTTTTCTTCAAAGCGCATACAATTGAAATATTTATTTAGGAATTAGATAGCTTTTAAATAGTTCTATATAATATACTGACCTCGCAGGCAAGTCGTAATGAGCCTGCCTGCAAAGCACAGGGCCGCGAGTTCGAATCCCGCCCAGGGCAAACATCCGTGTGACAAACACTTGTGTTTTTTTACCTAGTTTTCTTATTATGTATGTACATATATATATCCCCTTCGGCCGCCTACGTAATCGCAGTTTCGTAACCGGTTTCCAATGCAGCTGTTTACCCATAATACAAGCTTTGCTTAGTTTGGGATCAGATGACCTTGTGTGAGATGTCATATATTTATTTTATTATTTATTGTACACAAGAAAATTACAAAATATAAGTACAAGCACAAAGAAAAACGACACAACAGGCACTGCTTATTTCTAACGAAATCTCTTATTGTTTTATTATTATGTCAATAGAGTCATACACTTTCAAGAAAACTTCTAGTAACAAGTTACTAGTAACAAGTTACAATTTGATATACATTGCGTAGCCAATTCGCCTAAACTGTAAACCCTTATCGTTTTCTCTAATCGTCTACGCAAGGTACGTTAAATTGTACTTGTAATTTGTAACTTGTAGCTTCGTGAAACGGCCCCCAGCTGTGTGTCCGGCATGATCCAAGTACCTAACGATTAGTGTTGTGAATACGGGGGTAATATCGGTCCTTTCATCTCAATTGGGTCTTATTACATTGCAGCATGTTTGTTTTATGAATGGCTCTCGCTGGTACGGTGGAGAATTTGATCAAGTTGGACAGAAACGCATGGCAAAATAATTTCTTGATCTATTCTCCACTGTACATATTCGCATGGGATTTTTTAAAATTGAATTTAATCCTGTTTCGGAATTTTAAGGCAGTTAGGGATCCACGGGGTAATTAGGAATTATAATGTCATGATCTACTTATTTTTTTCTATTGCATTGTCCAAAATTGCCTGGAGGATCCCAAACAGCTCTAGTTTGAAATCGTTTGTTTGCCAAACCCCGTATTTTTAGGGTTCCGTAGTAAAAAAGGAACTCTTATAGTTTCGGTCTGTCCGTCTGTCTGTCTGTCTGTCCGCGGCTTAGCTCAGAGACTCTTAGTACCAGAAGGCTGTAATTTGGCATGGATATACATATGAATCATGCCGACAAAGCTGAAGATTATTAGAAGAACTAGAAATTTTATAGGGCCTCTTGACGTGTAGGTCTTTTAAAAACAATGGGGGTTTGCTAAGACCATTTTTCGATGCTAGTGTAAGTTTTAGAAATATTCCGTTTTAAAGTGCTTATTTTTGTTAGAGTCAAGTTCCCCCCTCTACCAGCGAAACCGTTGTATATGGAAACGTGAAAAAAATCGTGGTAGTAGTGTATATGATGAATTTAAAAGGAAAACTATCAACATCAAGTAGGCTTTACAGGTTATCGAATAAAAGACCAACTTATAAAAAGTACTAGTACAAGAAATTTGGTACTACAAATATCATAGAATAATATTTTGATGAATGTTAGAAGGCTGTAATTTGGCATGGACATACATATTAATTATGCCGTTAAAGCAAAAGAATAAAATCTTAAAAAAAAATTTTTTAGGGTTTCTCTGGTACACATGAAGTGGGGGCTATTTTTTAAATTCACGATTACCTTATGGTGTGAGGTATCGTTGGATAAAGTTTAAAAAAATAATGGGGGTTTGCTAAAACCATTTTTCGATGCTAGTTTACGTTTCAGAAATATTTTAAGTGTTTGTTAGAGTCAAGTTCCCCCCCCCCCCTACCAGCGAAACCGTTGTATTTGGAAATGTGAAAAAATTCACGGTAGTAATGTATATGATGAATTTAACAGGAAAACTATCAACATCATGTAGGCTTTACAGGTTAACGAATAATATATCAACTTATGAAATGTACTTGTACTAGTAAGAAATTCGGTACAAATATCATAAAAAAATACTTTGGTAAAGTTTAAACTGTCTATGTAGTAAATTTAAGTACGAGAAAAGTAAAAAAAATGTGAAATAAGTAGGCTTGACAGGTTAACGAATAAAATACCAACTTTAAAATGTAGTTGTGCTAAGTAAGAAATTCAGTACAAGTATCATAGAAAATGACTTGATGGAGTCCGTCTATGTAGGTAGTAAATTTAAGTAGGTATTAGAACATTGCGAAAAAATAAAATCATAACATCATTTACTAAAATAATTTCATAACCTATTTACCTTATTTACCAGTCAGTTTTAAATGTGTAACAATCGCGAGTTGCCAATGGAACATTCGAAATATTCGAATAAAACTATTTTGAATTCCGAATAAAGCGCGCCGCGCCGCGGAGGTTATGGCCCTGCGGGGCTTGCGCGCGGGGAGTCGATGTAACCAATAGAGCGGCAACCGCGCTCATTAGCGCGAGCGACTAGATGCTGTTCGGATGTGCCTCGAAATCCTACCTATTAGATTGCAATTATTAGCACTTTGAATATTCAAATTTTTTGATTATTTTTGTTTGAATTAAGTATACTAACATATGAAAGACTTGAAATTACAATACTGACTATTTCTCTTTCAATTCCAGTTAGATATTCCATAAACTATTATAATTTTATTTAGCCATTTAATCTAGCCTACTTTTGTTTCCAAAAACTTAGTTCTCAGCGGAGCAATTTTCATTCGTAGTACTTAAATAATATTGTAGATAAAATTAAATATAGGTACTACCTATATAATAGGTTATAGGTATGTTTCTTTTTAAGTTTCTCTTTAGCTATTCTTTTGTTAGATGTTATTTTATTTAGAAATTTAAAGTCGTATACGTACTTACTGGCCTTCTCTTACTTTCAAAAACTTTACTCTCAGTGGAGCGGAGCACATTATTGTATTTGTTTTTCTTCATTTATAATAAGTATATTTAGGCTCATAATAATAATAATATAATATTTTCGTTTGTTAAAGTAGTGATTAATAATAATTCTCCTCGTGTTTACTCGTCATTGATTTCTAATAATCTGTAGCTCGCACCAAAGATACAATTTTTGTTGTTCCTTTCTTTTAGGTACGTAATCCCGTAATTAAGATTTTCCCGTGGAAATAAGACTTTTTCCCGTAAAAAGTATCCTATGTGTTATATCAGGGTACAAACTATCTCTATTTTAAATTTCATCCACGAAAGAGTAAAAAACAACCACCCATACATCCCAACTTACAAAATTTCGGATTTATAATATAAATAAGGAAATTTTTTATCATTAATTATTAGCTCCGTGTACTAACTTCTGCATATTAGGCAACTACGGAACCCTACACTTTGGGTGGTCCGACACGTGCTTGTTCTAAATAAAAATGCTTTTTTTTTTCAATAAATTAATCGATTCGACACGGAGAAAGACTCCTCCTTATTAATTCTTTAATACTCTTTTTTTTTCACTGAATCTTAAATCTTCTCACAGAATACTTTCAAATGCATGCTGTTTTTTTATGCTGATAGGGTTACAAGCGTTGATTACATTTCTCTGTATAATTTATTTTCATAATTATTTTACATTGCTAGATGCAGAAAGGTGTAATTTGATCTTTTAGCGCTTTGCATGGCTGAGTAGTTAGTTTGTTCTAGATGGACTCAGAGGTAGTGCAATAAAGCTCTGCTTTGCTCCCGTGGTTTGCATTGATGATTGCATGGAAACTTCTGCAGGTTTGTACATTCTTGGGTTTTAATAACAAGTTGCATGGAAATAAAGGTAGAAATTAAATCACACACACAGATACTAAAATATATTTAAATAATTACTTTATTTTATTATTATTAAGCAAGTAGGTACTCTAATTTAATATTCACAATGAAAAAACTGAAATTACTTGCCAACTAATTATTTGCAATATAATAATAATTATTTGTCTCCCTTTACAGTGTGGACTACTTAAACCAGTCAAGTTGGAAGATTGAAGATCTTGGAGATAATTAATTAATAGCAAAATTTTAGAATAAAATATATGTTGATCAAATCATAACGTGCACGACTTAAATTGTCATATAAGATGTATTTTTTACTTTATTTGGAATTGAATTAGTATTTTTTTTATTTGCTTAGTAAATATAGGTAGACTATGAAAGTAAGGAACGAATTCTGTTCATTTAAAATTCATAACAATTACCTAATGACGTGCTGTGAAACATGAAGTATTTTTTAAACATGAAGTGACATTTCCTAACTTTTCATTTAGTTAAGTTATTGGCCTCGATTCGGGATGTCATGCTCTAATTCTAATTTTAAAATCCAGCTATCCTTTTCGTTTTTATGACCAATGAAAGAGAGGTGATGAACGAATGATATTCATTTGAACGAATGATAACCTAAAATAAGGGCATAGCTGTCAGTTTAAGAGATTTTTAAGTCGCATGTTTTAAGTGCTCTCTAAAATTGTGCAATCGACACGGCCATCAGGTTCAAATTCGATGTTTGACAGCTCTAATATTAGGATGGCCATCTCCTGTCCCTTTTCAATCTTTAAAAGGTAAAAAGGACGGACTAACTTAAATTAAGGATTAGAGCGTGACATCCCGAATCGAGGCCATTGTTTTGTTTATTAAATTATTTATAACGGAGAATGAGAAACAGCGTAGGCGAAATATAGTAATATAATCTTCATAAGTGTTATAATTCAATTGACTGCACAATATTTATTGAATTAAGTAGCTATGTATTAGTTTTAATCAAGTTTTATCGGACCTACTACATGGGGCTTAGTGTGAAAATAGAAAATGAAAACATCTTGCTTGCCCTATCATCCATCAATCATTCTAATAATAATATCTGTGATAGCAAAACGTGTTCTTCCAAAAAATCAAGCAACGCTTAGCGTTTAGTTGCTTAAGTATTGTAATTTTTAGTAAAAATGTAATCAAATAAATGTTTAAATAATGTACCAATATATCTATTGAGTGTTATGTAGTTGGTTGTTGCAATAGAATGTGGTGTAGGCACTGATGCTGGTTTTATGTGAAAGTAGGGGTTACAATGTACGAATTTTAGTAGGAGATTTTCAGAGTAAAATACGTTTGACGAACAGAAAGTGCTATTTTTATTGAATATTCCTATAATAGGGGATCGGACTACTTCTTTTTTATTTTATATATCCAAACTTCTTAGTTTCTGCTATCGAACACTAATAGAATTTTTGCTCTATCTTTAAAATTGGCCGAGTTACAAAGGTTTGAAATTCAAGATTAGACAAGAGAGGCACATACCCACTTGTGACGTGATTTGTTAGTAACGCCATATAATTACCATGCAAAAAATCGTTTTTGGAAGAGACAGACATATTGAAACTAAAAAAAAATCACTGTAAATTCGTTTTTCAACCGTTTCTTTTTTTTTCTTCGCGAATCGTCTGCTACTAATCTATATTTTAAAAATAATTCATAAAGTATGGTAAATTCATAAAATATGGTGAACAGTCCGATCTCCTATTACTATTGTTTGTTGCGACTTTATGTATACGAGTGTATGATTTTACCTTTCTAAGTTTTATAATTAGGTATCCTAATTACTCTACTAAGCTGATATAAAGCCGCGTTTGTTTGTGGTGCATTCACTCAGCTGTCTATGCAAGGCAGCATTCTGTAACAATAAAAAAAATAAGAATAATAGGCGTTCTATAAGTTGTATAAATATTTAAAGCTGTTTAAAGTTTAACCCAATACCTATTGTTTAATTAATTAAATAAAGATAAATTTTATAATATGGGCAATGTCTTCAGTTTCAGTTAATGGCAACCGACAAACATTTATTCAGTAATTAATGTCATTTCCGCTTATCTGGAAAAAGAAAGAATATCAGCTATTTATTGACATACTTAGTATGTTTTCGCTAAAAGTTTCATAAGATGGCTTCGTAAAGTCGGTTGTTGACTTTACAATCCAAACAATGATAAAGATGAAGCTGGGTTTAAATATTTATCTGAGTTAGGCTTCATAAAATAAAAGTATAAAGTTAGTTAGTACCTCTCTCAATAAGTCATCTTCTCTCTCAGCGGCAATTTTAAGCATTTCCTTAGACCTTTCAAGAAGGAGATCTTTATCTTGAATACTGCGCTTGAGGTTGGCTATTTCAATGCGATAGGACTCTAGTTGGGAACGACTCTGCAAACAGTTCAACAGTTAGTTCATTTTAAACAGTTCAGTTTTCATTTACGAATATTGCTAGTGAAGTAACATCCGACCTTTTTCACTCTGAGGATTACGAAAAAAATTTAATGTTTTCAAAGAGGAAGGCAAACGCTGTTTATTTATGTAGGTTCTGCAAACTTCTCGTGTCGTGGGTAACACCAGTCCAGCCCAAAATGTAGCCAGAACTTGGTTTCCAGTCTTGTTTACTCTACATACATTCGCAATCCACATGAGCGCGAATTCTGTTAAGTGCCCTCCAGGTCATCCAAGGTAAATAATGGCCTGAAGGAAGATGGTGATAGATGGTAAAGAGAGGTTTAGGTGTCGGTTTGGGAAAACCTTCACAATTCTAGAAAAAGAGACTTTATTTCTAATAGTTACCTTATCTGGGCCGCTGCGGCTGCTGCTAGGCCTGGAATCTGACCGCTTCGATATGACTGTCGACTTTTGTTCTGATTGTAGTTTGCTTACTAAACCTGAAATGGTAAATAACATTAGATATAAATAATACATTTTCTTTAAAAGTACAGTCAGCTGACGAATTAGCTGACCCCCGTCGTTTGAAACTGATGAGATTTTCTCAGCTGATTATTTATATTTTTACATAACATTTTATATTACTCGTACAGTTTATTAACCTGCACAATTACGAAACTTCATGATAAAGCAATAACAATTACCCAAGAAAATTTCATCGGTTTCGAGCGGCGGGGGGGGGGCGGTCAGCTAATTCGTCAGCTGACTGTACCAATGATAATAAATTATTCGAAAAGGTCCTGCAAGTTAGCTAATAGAAGTAGTCTTGGTATTAGTTGTAATCGGTTTAATCTTTATGACGGGGTCCGACCATTTTGTCCAAAACGCTATTTTCTGAAGAAAAATAAGGTAGAGAGACTTGCCTCTAAGCGTGAGTACAGTTTGTTCAAGATCATTAATTCTGTGTTGGTGTGCTGTTGTGGGCGCGGTTTCCAACGAGGATACCTTCATATTCAACTGGACATTCTCCTCCTTGAGCATCTCACAGTAACTGTAAAATATATTGAAGAAACTATAATACAATACAGGTATAGGTAGTTTATTATTATATATAATACAGGTTTCCATAATACTCATAATTAATAACCCTCCTTCTAAAGCAGTCGGGTAAAAACATGTCTAAAATTTTATTACTTCAAATAATAGAGACAAAAATGTAGCTAAAGACATAAAAGCTGGTATTTAAAAAGATACCGTGTTTAAATATTAATTGAAGAACTCTAGTTTCGTTTAAATAATATTATACAGTAACAGACTCCAGATCCAAGTCGGTCAGAGTTAGCAAAACATGCACAATGCACAGGTAGCTCCTTGAATGTCTTTGCGGTGCGGTGCCTCTCCTCAAACAATGGCTCATTAATTATCCTGCCCGATGAGTCGTAACCCCTGTACACATGAAGGAAGACCCCAGTCTACTAAATACTGGCCGAAACGACTCGTAAAGAAGAAATACATTACGAACTTTTTCCAATAGTCCAGCTCAGTATGGTCATGTTGCACGGTCTTTAGAGGCACCCTTATCTGAGCTTCCAGCAGTGTGGACTCCAGTTTCAGCACCTGTCCTTTGAGAGACGTGATCTGTGCGAGTGACTTTTCGTACTCCGATACTAGATGTTCGTTGCCCTGGAAAAAATTACATGCCAAGTTGGATCAGTAGGCATTTTTAACAATTTAGAAAGACGACACTACATCATCCTAGTAAAGCTTTTTAAGTGTAAAGTTATAAAAAAAGTAAGTTGTGTTGTGAATGTGTGACAATTACGCGTATGTTTTAACTTATTAGCCACTTCCAGCGAAACAATCCTTTTCTGTTGACCTTGTACTTGTTTTTATAGCACTCGAGGTGACACCGGGTGGTAGATCCGAAACTTCAGAATATTACCCATATTATTATTTTCTTTAAAATACATTTTAAATGTGACAGGATGCCAATGTCCCTCTTTAGGCTTACAAAGTAATAAGTATTTATTTGTCATGTTCCTATTAACTTACTATTATTACTTGCACTAGCCTTGTGGTGACGGCAGAGTAGAATACATTTGTCACTAACCCCTAAGTCGCCTCTTACGATACTCACTACACATTGAACAGGGAACGAGCAGCAGAGCTCTCTGATACAGTAACCTTTTAATCTGCGATCTCCAACCCGCCTGCCAAGCGTGGAGATTATGGCAAAACCCTCCACTTATGTGGCTCCAGCAGCGGACTGAAATGGGCCGTTGATGATTTGATTTGATTACTTGCACTTATAGTGATGTGAGGTGTGTTTACCTTATCAGCTGCTTCTAACGCAGCTATCCTCCTCTGTTGAGCTTGTACTCGCTCCAACAGTGCTCGAGACGAAACTGGCGGCTCTGGAATATCCTCTATATCGCGCTCCCAATTCGCACTGAATGAAGGGGGCTTCTCAGACCTCTCACTGTCTTGTTTCTCCAAAACCAACATTTTTTCGCCTACAAATGTAATATTTTATATATTAGGAATTAATCATATATCCAGACAGGCAGAGAACCTTTATAAGTTTTGTGGCATCTTCAAACGTAGCTTCCTTCACACTTAATACACTTCTTTAGGACGCCCGCGACATGGTCACATAGACCTTGATAGATTTTATTTAAGTATATTTAGGTTAGGGTCTTGTATATTTGAACTCATATTTTTGGAAGGTAAATAGCAATACGAATGTAAAAATTTGTTTGCAATAGAGAATCACTCACTTTTTACTTCAGTAAGGCGAGCCATGAGCACACGCTTCTCCTTTTCCAAACGGCTCATTGCAGACTTAGCGAGAACCACACTCGAATCCATTTTCTTTACCTCTTGGCATTTTTCTTCGAAACGCGCTTGCCATCGGTCCGCGGCCTGTTGTGCCCTGAATTCAAATCCAACAGTCTCAAAATTTAATTTACCTATAGGTACTAAAACTACACCATTATAAGTTAATGTTCTAAATTCAAATTTTATATGAATCGTACACGACTCGTAGTAATTTGAATTAGCTGTATGCTCTGTATGAAACTGGCACAAAACAAAAAAAAAAAGTGCATAATAGCCATATTATGTACCATGGTACCGCCATGGTTTGTTTGTAATTTTCGCCGCTTTTATTATTATCGTACTATGTATTTATTTTGTTACTTTAACTCAGACTGGTGAAACTCAGGCCGTAAATCGTTGTACAGCTATGCCAGTCTGTAAGCTTCATGACTGTGTGGATGATTTGGAGAGTGTCAGTGTACAATTTAAATAGACTAAAGGTCCCTTACCTCTTCCATTTATCCCAAAGAGCTACTGTAGAATGAGAGTCACGACGTGCGCTCATCAGCTGGGCTTGTAATGTCGATATTTTGTTATGGAGCGCAGCAGTTTCAGCAGTAGCCACTTTGTTTCCTGTCGTGCTTCTAGAAGTATCATTTAATAAATAAAGGAAGTGACTGAGAGTTTGCTAGTTTGTCTATTATTCGTTCTCTTTCATAATAAAATTAAAATAAGATTGTTTCACTTACATACGAAAGACCTGATTTTTAAGATTCTGTGCGTCAAGTCTAGCCCTTCTCTCTCGCGCCGCTAAAGCCTTGATCTGCCTCCTAAGAATGGCGTTTTGCTTGTTCGTCAACTGTTTCTCTCGACGCAAACGTTCAATCACTGGCTCTTGCCTGGATCCATCAAAAAAACTTAAAAAAATACTTGACAGGATGTCGAGTCGCAACGAGCTGCACATAATTAATGGAATGGTGACTTATAATAACAGGTAGTATATAGGTAGGTAGGTTTAGTTTACAGCGAATTTTAAAGGTAATATTAGTGTGTGATATTTTACGAAATTGATAAAAAACAAACCAAAGGCTAGTCGAAGAAGTGGATATGCGCATATCATCTGGAGAGTCGTGGAGATCCAGCGACGAGTCGTATTTCAGCTCGAGTCGTTCTGACACTGATCCATGAGCTGTCAACTCCTCGCTACCTTCTTCTACCTCAATTATAGCAGACAAGTCAAAACTGGGATCTTGAATCGAGATCATAGTCTGCATACTCATTATTTGAGTCTAAAATTGTAGGAAAAATCGATTAACAAATTAATTTATAAATCTTCGCAGCCGACAAAGCTGGGCTGTAATTTAAGACCTGTGATGTAAATAAACAGATTTAAAGATAAAAACAAGGTTATATTACTATTGTTAAAATTAAATTGGACAAAAAGAAATACCTTCAACCCATGGACGACTGAGCGCAGATGTTCAATTTGCGAGTCCTTATCTGAAAGTTGTTTAACGTATGCTGCCTTCTGTTCCATCAGACGCGAGCGCAAGTCGTTATGCTCCTGTTGGGTCTCACTAAGTTGGGAGAGCCAATGCTCGTTTTCGGCTTTGTAAGATTCCACCTAGAACGATATCTGGTGTTGCACTTACTTATTTTATAGGAATATAATAAACAATTTCATACACCATAAAAAACACCTCTTAAGAGAGTCACGTCGTCTTATGAAAATTACAACCAATTAACCACTTGGATTAAATAAGATATGATATGGGTGGAGAAAATTAAGCACGATCTCCCAAAACATGTTAGATATATTTTGTTTTGTGCTTTCGCACCTTACATTTTACATGGGTTTAAAATGTCAATATAAACAAGTGATCATAGATAGGTATGATAATAAATGAGCAATCTTACCTCATGGCAATGTCTCTCTTCAAGTTGAGAACTTAATTGCTCCATCTTCGCTAACCGTTCATTCGCTAAATCTTTCCACCGATCTACTTCACTTTGATATGTTGTTCTGAAAACATCATCAGACTTTTTACAGAAAACTGAGTATCGACAAGACGTACCTATCACTAGTAAAATCAAATGCACACTTACAGTTCCGCTTTGCAACCATCTAATTCACTCTGTAACTTAAAGCACTTATCTTCAAGATCTGATGCCTTTACTGTATATTTACTGATGATTTCTTTCAGTGTATCAGCGTTCGCAGTGTTGGCCTCGCTGGGATGCCTGCATGCAATCATTGTTTAAGTATTATTATTAGCTACCGTCAAAATTTTTATCTTCGTGTCATATCTCCATGATTGATGGCTTACCACTCGTAATAAGAACATCCATCAGTAAGCTATAGCTAAACTAAAACAATAAAATAATTATTTAGAGTATCAAATGATGCTTACATTTTACAACTTTCTAGTTGTGACTGAAGTTCTGCAACTTTCATTTGCAAATTATTTACTGATTTAGCGTATTGTTCCCTTTCTTTGGTTAACAACTCTTTGTATTCAGAAATTATGGAATTTTTGTCATCTTCAAACTTTTTAAGTGCAGCAACAAGAGTTTTGTTTTCTTCAGCCAGTGTTTCTTTTAATTTGGATCTTTCTGCATCGTACATATTTTTATAGTCATCAATTTGTTTCCTCAAATAATCTACTGTTGTTCGAAGATTTTCAATCATTTTGTCTTTTTGATAAACAGATTCGTTCAAAGTCTGAAATTTTGCGTCTAATTGCATTTTTTCCGAATTAACAATCAAAATTTCTTCAGTTCTTTCATGCGCAAAACTCGTAGCTTCATTAAGTTCTCCATTTATCTTGTCAATATTCATCTCAAGGTCCCTTATGTAATTTTGCAACTTAATTGATTCCCTGTCTTCTTCTGTTTGTATTATTTTAAAAGTTTTCGAAGTTGCGGGTGCAATAGTTTGGACAAAGACATTTACTACTTCAGGAGTATTGTCTTTTGGAAGTCTGACAGGGGAACCTAATAAAACATCTATACTGTTGTCTTGTTTGACAGATTTAGTCATATCGATATTATTTCTTGATGGTCTTAACACTTGAGGTTTTGGAAGAGTAATAGTTTCACTTTCTGGAAGGATTTTATTAGTAATGTAAAAAATATTCTATGTTTAAATAGTACGAACAATATTAAATACAAAATGTGGAATGTATGGTATTGGTGTTCCGTAGTTTAAAATAACATACTTACTTCTGCCTTCGGGTTCGTCATCAGATTGAATATCTTCAATTTCCAGTTTACTTTCATCTTTTTTATTTAATGAGCTTCTTTTTTCAGTTATGTTTTCAAGAGATTTTTCAAATCCCTGATTAGTAAGAACCAGAGTTTTCTCTAAAAAATTACAGCGCTTCAATATTTCCTCACGTGATTGCTCTAAAATATTTATCTTTTTCTTACAGTGGTCCAATTCACGAGAATGTGCTCCTTGCTTAAAACAGTAATAAAATAAACATAAATGTGTTGTAAATATATAACACGAAAGAACGATACAAAGTTATTACCTATAAAGCGAATGTACTTACAAGAACAAGATTCTGTAGTTTGTGTTGACAGCTATCTTCATCTTCTAGACATTTATTTTTAGAAACGTCTAGTATTTGATCAAAAACACTATGTTTAGCCATCAAATTAGAATGAAGGTCTTCAATTTCATCTAATTTCTCGTTGACATCATAAGTTTTACGAGTAATTTCCTCAACATTGTTAAGATAGTTTTCTAATGAAACAATAGGAAGTCCCCCTTGATATTGCTGGCGCAGAACTTCCATCACTTCATACATATACCTGAAGAGCGTTATTATTTATAAATGGAAAGTAAATAGGTACTACATGTTACTACTATACTACTGTTACTGTGTGCTACTTTATGTTATGTTGGCTATCCATTATAATAAATAAATAAATAAAAATAGATACCTACATCTAAACTAGGTTAGTTAATGTATCCTTACCTAAATTTAGCTTCATATCTGAAAGCATAAACTTCAAAGATCTTTTGTCTCGCTTTCAACATGTCTTCAGCTTCTAATTTCATTTGTTTTTCTTTATTTAAGCTTGCATTTAACCTTTCCATTTTTTTATGACTTTCTGATGCTTGTAAATGTGCTACGAGGACTTCACCGCTCAGTCTATGAATAAAATGTTATACAAATGTTATAATTCAAAAATTATACTTTTTCTCATTTTATTTCATTTCCACAACTTGTTCTTTACCTTGCAACGATAGCTTTGTTGTCTCCAACAGATTGTAAGTCTAGAATTTGATGCCTTAACATATTGATTTCCATATCATAGCTCATTTGCCTTTGTTGACTGTCTTGAAGCTAAAAATTGCTCACATTTTTTATTCTCTTTTAAAGCTAAGAAGCTAATTATTTCTAACTTAAACACAACACCTGTATGCCTATGCCTTATAACACTTCATTTTCATTAGAAAAGGATGCTTTTAAAATAGCTACCTATATTTTAAAATTCGAAGCATTAATTTGCGTGATTATAATTATATTATATTATTATTAGTGAAGGAAAATTAACTTTTGGATGTTACATTTTTTAGTTTCATCATCAGTCGGTTTGCTGATTAGCTAAATTGTATTAACTTTTACTATGTAATTATTTAAATCTCTTTTTGAAAAAATATTATTTATCCACTAACCTGCAGCAGAGCAATATCTAATTGACCTTCTACATGTTGACACTGCTCCTTAAGAGTTTTGTTTTCTTCAGCCAATTTTTCAAGTTGATCTTTCATCAAATTTACATCTTCTTTCGTTGTTGATGCTAAAGTTTCGTCTCTGAAAAAGTCTTTTATTATTTATTTATTTATTTTATTTATTAAAACAATATTTCTTACAAAAAGCTTTCCAAATGGTAAAAATAACAAACTTACATTAATTTTGATTGTGTTTCTTGCAGTTCCACAATTTTAGTCTGTAATGATTCGATATATTTGCCACTTTTATCTAATTCAGAGCAAACTTGTTGAAGTTGTTTTGAGAATACTGACTGCTCAATATTTGACAAAATTGATTTCATCTTATCGTTTTCTGGTGCTGAAAATATTACAGTCAATGTTAGTAATACAAAAAAATACACCAATACCATTGAAAAATTATTGTGTTTAACATAAAGAAAGCTTACTTTCATTTAGCAATAAAACTTTTTGAGCTTTATTAATTATTTCAACCTTATCTGCTTCCAAACGTTTTGATAAGTCAGTAGTTTCTGTTTTTCTCTGTACACCAGATTCTACCAACTTTCTATATTTTATATTTAACTCATTAAACTCTTTGTTTTGCTTCCAAAATAAATCGATTGAGATTGAAGAACGTAGTTTATCGGTAAGATTTGCAACAACAAGTATCAGCTTTTGAATTTCGGTTTCTTTTTCTGTAGTCGTGATCATAGATTCTCGTTTAGTCTCTAAATATTCGTTTTTTATGTTTTCATTTAACGTTCGAATATATTTGTAGGTTTCTTCTAAATACGAGCATTTTCTTTGTAAGTAACCTACATTAGGGATATTTACTATGCCAGGAGACATATCGCTTACATCCTCTTCTTCAGTCTGTGAAACCAAAGCTTTCAAATTTTCTATTTCTGCTTTATACCTTTCCTCCTGAATCGACCATTTATTTTGATCGTCTGCTGTTTGTACAGCTATCACAGTCATCTTTTCGTATAGTGTTTTGAATTTATTATGAAAGTATATTAAACCATTTTTAAGCTGATTTTCATAAATCAAGTTACCCCTGTTCATTATATCTTCTATAATACTGCTATCATTAAAATCTGTGACGGTTTGTTCATTTTCTGACATCCATGTTCCAAATTCGCCGATACTAGTATTAGGTTCATTGGTCTGTATCTCTGTTAGTGTTTTGTTTTTAGTACACTCTACATCATTGAGTTTTTGTTCTAATTCACGAGATTTTTCAGTTTCCTTAGAAAGTTTATTCATAACGTCAAATGTCTCTTTCCTAAATTCGATAAAAGGGAAGAGTTAATACAAATTGTGATAACACTCGGTAATGGAGACTTCAAAACTAACTTACCGGGCTTCATGCAATGCTGTGAGTAAAGCATCCTTCCCACCCAAAGCTGCTTTTAGTTCCATAACAGTTGTCATGTGTGGAGCAAACCAACCAGCAGCGTGCCTCGCTTCCATTGAATGTAAAACGGTTTCTAAACTTGGGCATTCTAATGCTAGTATACCTGAAGTGGTTTTACCTAAAAAATATTTCAACTATTAACAACAAGGTAAGTACCTACTTATAAACGAGCTAAAAAAAATTAATAAATACTTCTCACTGTTATCTTTTAGGAAGTCCAAGATCTCCTGCAAACCTTTTCGGAGACCCTCGTTTTCTTCAATTATAGCATGCATTTCATCATCCCGTTTTTTATTTTCGTGGTCAGTTTTGGACTTTTTAATGCGTTTTGATAATATTCTGTTATAAATAAAGAACAATTAGTACGGTATTACCACTTTGTAACATCAATAGAAATAAATATGTAAGTAGGTAGGACTTACACGTTAGTGCTACATCAGGTACTTGTAAAGTATGCTTATTAAAACAAAATACAGAAAATCATGCCTACCTACAATAAAACATAAAACTTAATAAACTCACGTGGAAGCCTCTCCACCACCATCGGTAGGCATATCTTCACTATCAGTTGTTTCACAATATTCGTAGATTTTATCTTTGTCACATCCCATTTCGACTAACTTTTTAACAAACTTATTTACTCTGCAATTCAACTTTCTATTTTCCAGTTCTACAGAGACCAGTTTATTTTCATATGTTCTGATATCTTTAGTTAATTGTATGTTATTATGTTCTATATCACGATACTTTTTGAAGACACTTCTTGTTGGCACTTCTTCATCAGCAGGAATGTTAAGTTGTAGTCTGAAAAACATGGTAGTAATTACTATAATAAAAATATAATCTTTGTTTATCTACGTACTTTAAATATCGCAAAATAAATGTCAAAGTACCTCATAGCTTCATTCTGTAACTGCAAATTATCTACAGTTTGGTTTAACGAGTTTACTTCTTGAACTAACGATTTTATTCCTTCATCTTTTAACCTTAGTTTTCTTTTTTTGTTCTTTAAACCTTCTAATAAAGCAGTTATGCCTTCTTCAGATTTTAGCAACTGGAGTTGAGATGTTATTTCAGTTAGTTCTTTTTCTCGCACCGCAACCATTTCTTCCGCTGCTTGCAAATCAACAGTCAGAACTTTCACTTTCTTCCTAAGTTTGTTAATCATGGCTCTTTCTTTGCCATCGTCACTCTCATTTCTGGTGTCAGAAATAGAGAACTCAGGAATCTCTTCGGGAGATGTTTTTAGTAGTCTGTTTTCTGTTTTGAGATGGTCTATAATATTAGCTGACTTTAATATTTCTTTAGTAGCTTCGGCAAGTTTTTCCTGTAGCTCTTTTATTTTTAGTTCCTCTGCTTGAAATCTTATCGTCTGAAAAAATACGAGAAAAGAATAAGGTATTCATACTAAGTACATTTTTTTACATTTGTGTATCTTATCATAAAATGTACTTACTTTTGGTGAGGATTGGAGAGTTTGTGATGCTTGCTGTAGCTCTTCTTTCAACTTCACATTTTCATTCGACAAAACTTCAATTTCAGCCTTTTTATTACGTGCTAAATTCTACAGGAAAATAATTATCGTACATATTTTTAAACATTATTGAATCATTAGAACTGAATCTAATTTTAATGTGTGAAAAACTTGTCAGGTAACAGGTAACTAATATATGAACGGATATTTAAATAAATACTTCACCTTCCAATGCTGAACTTTAGTTTTTATCTCTTCGTAAATGTTTTCTCTGGTCGATTCCTTTTCAATAAGCTCCTTTCTTAGAGATTCGATCTCAAGCGACAAGTTAGCTTTGATTTTTTCCGACTTACCTAAACTTTCTGAAATTAACATAACGTAGGTTAATATATTGCTTACTTTCTTTTTTTGATTGAGTGGTTTAAAGTTAATAAAGATTTTTATCCGTACCTACCTTTTATCAAATTATTTTCTTTATTTATGCTAAAAAGTTGCTCAGTCAAATTTTCGATGAGACCTGTAGCTTCTTTGAGTTTATCTTTCAAAACAGATACTTTTTCTTTTAACTTTGTATTTTCTTCTTCTAACACCTGAAAAATAATCCAAAGTTTATCAAGACTGTTGTAATTAAGGCGAGGCCCTATTTGAAAAATCGTTCTTGGGCCCCCTTTTTATACTCGCGTTTCTCACGTCTCGGAATATGTACCAAATCAAGAAAATTACAACCAACAAAAGAGTTTATCATTTAGAGACGTAACTAAGTAGATTTTACATATAATCAAGGAATAAAGCAAAAATCACCCCACATTCAAAATTTATTTTTGCATTTTTTTGGGTGGCTATATTAATACCTAAACGGCGAAACCAGCAGGTAGGTTTTATAATTCGTTCTAAATTTTTCATAAAAAAGAGAAAAGAGTTCAAGAAAAACGAGATTTTCGCACGATTCCTGCGCAGTGTCGGACGTAACGTGAGGCATCACACGCTAATATGAACGTTATTTCAGTAGTGCGTCGGTTGAACTTTTAACTAAAGCGCGTTGAGTTGCTAATTTTTGATAGGATCCGGCAATTGTTGCGTTTTTATAGTCTCCTAAATTGATCGATTTTGATGACAAGTTCTTATAATATTGCAACATTAAAGCAACCAAGTAAATAAACAATCCTATTACAAAAAGCAATAGGTCAACAAGCATACATATTATAATATTATAAGCTTATAAAAATATATTTCATTGTGAGTTTGAAAGGAACTTACTTTGACGTCAGCAAGTAACTTTCTTACATGTCTGTTTTTCATAGCCAGATCATTTTCAAGTTCAGCTATAGCATTTAATTCAGAAAGTGCGTCGCGGCTGGACTCACTGTCTCTGTCTACATTGCTTCTGTCTTCTTCTAGCTTACCCTTACGTCCTTCTAATTCTGCTATATCTGCGTATAGCTGTTCTAAGATTTCCTTATTAGCTTTGATCACTTCCTCTTGATGGGCTATGGTTTCTAGTACATCGTCGGTGCTTCTAGTTGGTGATTCTAAAAACAAATAAAACTTCTAGGATATTTTATTCCATCAATGGTTAATAATTATTATTTATGTAATGTTAATATTGATGCCAATGAACTTACCCATACAAGAGCTTTTTGACTTGCCTTTGCCAGTTTTTCTGTTAGACGTCTCCAGCTGTCCAAGCAAATTGTTTACCTATTAAAACCAAGATGCGGCCGATTGAATTAATAGATTTTCAGTAAAGCAAACTTAAATTACCACAGTCCATTGTCTACTGGTATCACTCTCCATTGAGAGTGATACCAGTAGCAGTAGAAAAAAAACCACGTAGCACAAATCGCAGTGTATTCACGTTTCAATTCTAAACTCTGCGCTATCAAAGTAGATTGTAGCATGTAACTTGAGGGTGGATTGAAATAAAGCAGTTTTGATCCAATTCATCTTGTTGTTTACTTCATGGTGATAGCGCGGAGTGAAATTAATTGATATTTCGCATAATTAAGCATATTAATTTAGCAGAATATAAAATTTTAATAGTAAAGTGTAAATTAATCAATTAATAATGGAACATCGTGCATGTCCATCCGCGGAGTTGTGTCTAGAAAGAGGGCCGACTAGCCGTGCGGAGGCATGGCGGAAATGGTTACGTCAGTTCGAAGTGTTTTTAAAAGCGTCTGGTGTTCATAAAGAAAGTTCCGATGTACAAGCCAGCCTATTAATTAATTTAATAGGTACCGAAGGATACGATCTATTCAACGTTCAAGTTTAAGGAGAAAACAGATGAACAGAAACTTGAAAAATTGGTAGAAAAGTTTAACGCCCATTTCGGAACAAAAACAAACACTACTATGGTGCGGTTTAAATTCTTTACAAGAAATCAAGAAGTAGGCGAAAATATCGACGAATATATCACGGCTTTAAAACTCCTAAGTCAGCGGTGTGAGTTTGAACAACTGGAGGTCGTGCGCACGAGCCGCGCTCCTACTTCGTGCGTGATGACGCGGGCAGAGTGCTGCGGAGAAATCGCAGACATCTCATCTGGTTACCTAATGCGGGTCCGTCTCCCACGACGTCACCGGAAATGGCGACGGGTGAGGATGACAACTGCCAGGACGCAAAAGGTACAAAAAATCCTAAAGCTAGTGAGGAAGACATTTATGAAAGTCTAGAGTCAGAAGATGAGTCAAGCCAGGAGTCCGAGGATGAGAGCGTCCATGTGTCTGATCTTCGCTACCGTTCTGATAGGGCTGCTGCAAGGGAAGCGATAGAAAAAATAAAACAATTAAAACAATAAAACAACTAAAAAATAAACAGATAAATAAGTGAGTAGAGAGTTGGGTAAATATATAATTTATAATTTACAATTATTAATAGTGTTGTTGTTAAGTAAAATGTATAAGAACTGCACGGGAATTAAGGTGTTCCGTTATTATAATGTTTGTAATGCATTTATTCTTATGGAATTAATAAAATAAGAATGTTAAACTTGCATGAGTTATCGTCACATAATCGTTGAGTAAGGAAAGCTGTAATCATTAATTTATTAGTAATTTTTAATACATATTAGTAATTTTTAATACATATACCTACCCTAAATAGTTAGCTATATAGGTATATCGCTAATTGTTGAATTTATGGTTATTAATTTATACAAAAATTAATCTTAGCTCATGTTTATTTTAAATGAGTTATAATTCAACTGTTGTAAATATGAAATCTGATTTGACTATAGCAGTTATTGTGTAAATGAGTGAAGGTAAGTGAATGAGTGAACGAACCGCCAAATTATCTTTCGATCTGTCTGGCAGTTCTGTCTGTTCACATTCGGATTTTCTACTGCATTAGTAACGGTCGTGTAATATCTTCCCAGTGCTAAATAAGTTATAAAATAATATACTAATTATTTATTTAAAATAATATAAAGTTTTCTTTGGCTCATAACCCTATTTCCTACAGGTTATGGGCCCAGTGGCGCGAATTCATTTTTCAGTTGTTTTTTGACGTATATAATCACCGTAACATTTGAATTGGCAGACGGTTATATTTTCGAAAAAGTGCGGAATGGAGAATTCAAAAATCATACGAAATATCAAACCGTTCAACGGAGAAAAGTACAGTGTTTGGAAATTTCGAATCCGTGCATTGCTAAGCGAAATGGATTTGATTAAAGTTATTGACGAAGATCCAGTGATACGATGCACACATGCGAGAAAAATAACTGGATTGCTAAAAGTATTCAGGTTTTGCTTGACTGGAGATTACCAAGAAGATGCCCGTGAAGACGAAGTGACTTTTATACTGGATTCTGGAACATCTGACCACATCATAAAAAAGGACGATCTTTTTATTACATATTCCGTTTTAAAAATCCTCCATTGAAAATTTATATTGCTAAAAAAAAAAAAAGTGCTTTTATATTTCAGCTACAAAAAGGAGTGCAATTCAAGTTACAAGCAACTTGGGCATTCAAGGAACCCTGGAGGATGTGTTGTATTGCCCGGAAGTACCATACAACTTGTTTTCGGTTACTAAGATGCAGAAAACTGGTATGACGATCATATTAAACGGACAAGGTGCCCAAATTTGTAAAAATGGTAAAACATTGATGAAGGGTAAGTCTTTGAACAATGTAATGATGTTAGATTTTGTAACCTGTGCTAAAGTGATTCATTTTATGTCCCAAATATGCAACAGTAAAAAAAAAAGAAAATCTTATAAATTGTGACATCAAAGGTTAGGTCATATTAATAAAAATAAAATAAATAATTAAAAAGTTGGTTGAAGATCAAATTCAAAACGTTGTAAGTAGTGA
Organism: Carpatolechia fugitivella; assembly: GCA_951230895.1. NCBI lineage: Eukaryota > Metazoa > Arthropoda > Insecta > Lepidoptera > Gelechiidae > Carpatolechia > Carpatolechia fugitivella. The sequence continues at coordinate 13,575,762 of OX579648.1, read as the reverse complement.
CGATTTGTGTGAAGCGTGCATAAGTGGTAAACAAGCGCGACTTCCGTTTAATCAGCCTAAAGTTAAAACTCATTAACCGACCTATATAAACCCAGTTAGACTTATACACTTAGTAAAAGTGCTATAGTTGTAGTTGATCTGCCGGTAAGTACTTGCAGACTCGGAGCACGTCAAAGAGAAAGAACACCAAAGTAGTAAAAGTATGTAAAAAAAGAAGTAAAAAAAAAAGTAAGCATAAAATAGGTAAATTATGGCAATTCCTTTCTTGAGTAGTGTTTACTGTGTGACAGTAGTCGACGCACTAAATTGTACTTAATAATATAAAGTTAATAACAACGAAAACATACGCGTGCGGCCTAATTAAGTCGCAGCGTTGACAAAATGTTTGTGTGGCAGTGAGACCATACACGACCGTTATATGTTGTTCACTCCGACGTTTGTGGACCTATAACTCTTCCAACTATTGATAATAAGAATGATTTTGTTTTATTTGTTGATCAATTTACTCTTACTGTGTTGTGTACCTAATAACGTACAAATTAGATTTATTTTCAGCTTTTAAAGATTACGTTGCGAAAATTAAAGCTAGATTTAATTTTAAACTTGTCAATTTGTATTCTGATAACAGTTGAGAATACTTATCTACTGAAATAAAAAATACTGTGTTGAGAAGGGAATAACATATCATTTTGACAGTTACAAAGACAACACAGCAGATTGTTTTTTTTCAGAAAGTATGGTTAGGACCATTACTGAAAAGGCTCGTTCCATGTTAAGTGGCGCAAAATTAGAAAAAGTTTTCAGAGGAGAAGCTGCATTATCAGCAGTCCAGCCACAAGAGTCCTATTACAATCCAAGACACCATTCGAGCTGTGGCACAATAGGAAACCTCAGTTAGGGTATCTTAAAGTGTTCGGTTCAACATAAACTGTTTATGTACATGATAAAACCAGTAAGGCAAAATTTGATGACAATTCATGGAAAGATATACTGGTAGGATACGAACCAAACGGGTATAAAGTTTGGAATTCTAAATGCGAAAGGTTTGTTACTGTTAGAGATGAAATCACAGACGAGACTATTTTTTTGCAATTCAGGCCTCTTTTTTTTTAAAGCCTGAAGGGAATAATTTTCCAAATTCCCATGACAAAACTGATAACTATGTTATGCCTAAACCAGTGTCACAAAACTGATAACAATGTTGTGCCTAAATCAGTGTCAATAAAGTCTCGGTGTTCAAAACCGGCAAGTCGGGTAAGTCGGGTGTTCTAACAGTACATAAATCAGATACGTAAAAAATCTGATGGGCACGAGTGCTCTAACAAACATCGCAAAATAAACGACACGGTTGATACTTGAACTGAGCGTTCCTGAGAGAGAAAGATGATAATAACACAGGATACAAATAATGAACTTAAGAAAAGTGATAGTCTTGAATCTCGTCCCCCTATATCTTATTATGAGAGTGATGATGACTACTTACTATGTGCTCAGTCCATTTTATGTTGGTATCTTAACCTTATCATAATCGTTATCCCAACCTTAAATGCGGAAATAAAAACGCGAGACGATAGAACTCAGTGGGAGGCCGTAATTAGGGATGAATAAAACTCTCTTTCTATCAACAACACTTGGACTTTAGTGCCAAGGCCGTCAGATAAAAATGTTGTTGTTTGTTGTTGGATATTTTCAATTAAACATAATAAATTTGGAAAACCTTTAAGGTACAAGAGTACAAGGCGCGTTTAGTCTTGAATAAAGTGCTATACAGATTAAAGCAGGCGGCAAGGTGCTGGTTTGAGGTTTTCGAACAATCTCTAAAAGAAAAAGGTTTTCAAAATTCGTCTGTTGATAGGTGTACGTCGTGTGTATGTCGAATAATGGAAGTGTAAATTCGTGATCTAGTCGTAGCGTGTGCTGAAATTCAAACGATGAATGATTTCAAAAATTATTTAATGAGTAAGTTTGAAATGACAGATTTAAAAGAAATAAAATTATTTCTAGGCATAAAAATTACACGATTCAATGATAAAATTACATTAGATCAAAGTGCATACATTAAAACAGTTTTAAATGCACGATTGTAATCCCGTCACCTGGAAAATAAACTAAATTATGAAAGTTTAAATTCTGATGACAAATGAATGTCGAAATGTGATAGGATGTTTGACGTACATAATGATATGTACTCGTCCAGATTTAAGCACATGTATTAATATATTAAGCAGGTATACAAACAAACATAATAAAAAATTATGGCAATGTTTAAAAAGGGTCCTCAGATAACAACTGACTTCAAAAAAATTTATAAACGATGTGATTATAGCAATATTTTATGTGGGTATGTAGATTCTGATTGGAGTGGAAGCGATGCAAACGACAGAAAAAGTACTACAGGGTACTTATTTAAACTGTTCGATAATTGTACTATACTACCTGGAGTACAAAGAGGCAAATATCTGTTGCAGCCTCATCGACTGAGTATATGGCTCTGTTCGAAGCTATTCGTGAGGCATTATGGCTAAAGTCTCTGGCATGTAGTATGTAAATAATTCTAGTCCTATTCTGATTTATGAAGATATAAGTATCGCAAATAACCCAACTAATCACAAGAGGTCCAAAGACATCAATATAACATATCATTATTCCAGAGAGCAGATTGAGAAAAATGTAATAAAATTATGTTATATTCCCACAGGTAAACAGTTGGCGGATGCATTGACGAAACCCTTAACTGCAATTACTTTTCTAAGAATGCGTGCTGAGATGGGTTTACAATAATTATTGTTTTTAATTTTGTTGTATATTTTAAAATGATTATCATGAAGTTAACACAATTTGTATACATATGGTTTGATTAGGTTTTTCCTGGGTTTTTCCCTAATCCTTGCAACAAATGTTGGACCATAATAATAATGTACTTTTCCCAGCATACACTTGGAAGATATATACGTATCGTATAGGATATCGTAGGTGAATTATGTACTTTTGAACATAATAAACAAATCAAAATATTTTTGTAACTAAGATTCATTTTTGAGGGCGCGTGTTGAATTTATGGTTATTAATTTATACAAAAATTAATCTTAGCTCATGTTTATTTTAAATGAGTTATAATTCAACTGTTGTAAATATGAAATCTGATTTGACTATAGCAGTTATTGTGTAAATGAGTGAAGGTAAGTGAATGAGTGAACGAACCGCCAAATTATCTTTCGATCTGTCTGGCAGTTCTGTCTGTTCACATTCGGATTTTCTACTGCATTAGTAACGGTCGTGTAATATCTTCCCAGTGCTAAATAAGTTATAAAATAATATACTAATTATTTATTTAAAATAATATAAAGTTTTCTTTGGCTCATAACCCTATTTCCTACACTAATAATTGTATTTGCCACATTATATTATGAAATGTATAAGTGTGTATCATTTTCGTTATTTAAGAAGGGAGATGTAGCATGTAACTTGAGGGTGGATTGAAATAAAGCAGTTTTGATCCAAGTCATCTTGTTGTTTACTTCATAGATGAACCCTAAAATTAAGCGTGCGATGATGGTGCGACGCCCTACTTTAAGGTATTTTTTTTATATAACTAGAGTTACTTTTAGTTTTTATACACATAATACCGCCTCGCCTTTGCTACAGCTATTAATAATATCATTTCTGTATAGTGTACTATTGCAATAAAGAATATATAATATATATACCTAAGCATAATAAACAAAATCGAAAGCAAAGTATTCGCGTGATGAAAATTCTAGGCTTACTTTATACGTTTGCGCGACGCGACGACGCGACGATGCAACTGCCTGCAGAGATCGCGTGCTACGGCGTAGCGCAAAGTTTCTACGAACGAACCGAACGCTACGAAACAGACGTGCGTTTTGCACAAAAATATTGTGTTCAGGTTTCAACAAGGCGCCCGATTTGTGCATACGCACAGTAACTAATACAATACCTACTTAGGTAATAATAAAAGAGTCACCAAAAGGGTGTTCGTAGTATTCAGAACCCTGGAGCACGAGGCTTGAGACCTGGCTTTAATGTTTTTTTTTTTATTTGTCTGTTACTAGAATTTTAAATATTTACATTTTTGTTTCCTAACGATCTCATATCGGTACTGGGACCATCTGGATCTCCGAAATTGAAGGCCTGAGGATACACTCAATAGCTTAAGCTGGATGGCTGTGGGCCGCGAGGCTTCGTGAGCCATAAACCACTAAAATGGGCCATTGATGCCCACTGTGACCTGCAGTGTTCCAACTGTCTTTTCTCTGGTAACTATCTATTTTAGTTGTTCAATTCGGAATTTTATATGAATGGAAATAAGTATTAGATTAAATGTTTAATTGTATTGTTGGTTCGACACGAAGAAAACCCGTACTGAGTTCTGATCGGAACAACTAGTTGTTCTGTTTAGTTGGTGGAAAAACAGAAAAATCATTATTGAAGCCATTTCAAATCAGATTTATTTTTAGGAAAAAAAAACTTTTTACATTAGGTCCCTGGAACTATCGAAATCCCTAAAACACCTGGGGACCTAAAAGAAACTGTTAGCTCTTTATGATTTTGTATGGTTTATTTTTTAAGTTTCACCAATCTAATTTATAATGAACAAATGTTAAACCAATTGCAACATACCTGTTCACTTTTAAACTTCAAAATGTCTTGAGCCAATCTAAAAAGCGTTTTTATATCTGAAAAGTTGATTTCAATATCGTCAGCTTCCATCCATGATAAACTTTCACATAATTTTTCCTTATCTGCTTGAGTAAGCTCCCTTTGGGAGAAGCTTAGTATCTCCTTCCAGTCCGTTTCTACCATTTTAAAGAGCTAAATAAACAATCTTACACAGAGTTATCCAAAGAAAGTAATTTTATTGTAATGGAATTATTGTACGCTTCCTAATGACGCTCTTTGTTTAATAATTTCGCGGGTACGTTGCTTAGCAACCGAAGTCAGCGGACTTGGTGGGGTTGCCATTTTAGGGAAGAATCAAATGACCAAAGAGGCCGGGTGTAACCATCTTTGGGATGGATATTGTTTTTCTTTTTTATTTCAAACAAAAACGGGGCCACATCTATTTCTAGTTATGAGTGAAACCAACCATAGACATAATAACTCAGAGTGGAACCTTATACGATCGGTTCAAAAGGCATTGTAGCCAGAACCGTAAAACCAAATATAAAAAAAAATAAGATGAGCAAGTGTAGAGGCGGAATGGCGAACTAAAACGAACTAAAATAAAACAATTTCATTATAAAAAATATTGGAGTAAAAATACGTTTATATTGTTTATATTGCTGTCTATTTATTTTTTATATTTAAATGTCTATAGGGTGCATCTTTGGGTCTGGGATCTCCTTTTAAAATAAAACAATTTTTTAAATAGAAAGATTATTTTATTAGGTGTGATGATGATTTTGAACAATAGCAGGTTAAATGTTACATCTTACGTAGGTGTCAACAACAAAAAAACATTTGTGCATTTAATTAAAAATTAACAAAAGTAAATAGGTACAACAAATAGATTCTTGGTTAAAATAATAAAAAGCACAAATCATTACATATAGGGCGAGAAAAATCTTCACTTTGGTATAAACTTACGAATACCTACAAACATTCAGACTACTTTATCTTATAGTATTACAAATTCAAAATAAGTTGTATATTGTATAAAATATTAATAGTAATGCATAATATGTTGATAGAATAATTAATTACTCTCTATGTTGTAACGAAATCAATCAGATTATAATATTTAATTAAAAATAAAATTGTTGTGTACTTCACCAAATCTGGATGACTAGACCTTAAACTCCACCAATGTTGTGAACTATTAAGTTTATATTTTAGAACGAATGAAAAATATATGTTAGAATGAACTTTAACCAAAAACCTAAAAAGCAGGTAAATAAATAATTTTGCATTACACATTTATCTCGAAAAATAAGATCATTTGACAAGACGGGTAAGACAACAACCCTATAAATTGTCCGCTCTATTTCGATTTGAGAAAGAAGTATTTTTTGTTAGGCAAGATGCAGAAACAAAAAAAAATTGAACTTTTACATGCGTTATTCATTATTTATGCGAATAAATGCTTATACTTTTCTATTTTACGGCTTTATTAATCGTATACCTAATTGTAAAATTAAGCATGATATATGCATTGTCAAGGTTGCCAAATAATTACTCGCCCTATTTATATAACACTATCCATTACATAGCCTGAGTATTTACTTGTACAGTCCGCCACGGTTACACGTATCACAAAGAAATAAACTTTAGCTGATACTAAACGTTTATATGCGGCAGACTGTACTTAACACATATCTATAGATAAAACACACCGGTAACTAACACATGGTAATACATCTGACGTGCTATAGAAGATTATGTCCAATCCAAACTAGCCAATACACAAAATGTCAAAACTTTGAATTTCTTCTTTTTTATAACTTTTGGTAATTTTCAAAGTCTGACTTTTGCCGATATGTAGTATTTGTTAACTCGTAATGAAGTGAAATGTTAGTTAGTTAGTAAATCACGTGCCCGGCTACATTCTTTTAAAATTTCACTTTTAAAAGATGAGCTCTCACCATCCTAGTTTTTAAATAAATAACTATTCTAAACAATTTTACATGTATATAAGTATTTTTATATTTTTTATACAATTATACAACAACGTAATTATCCAATAAACATACTCTTTGGGATGCTTAAAACAACTTTGGGTAAAATAAAGTGGACTTTGTTAGCAGATACCGGCTCAAAATGCTAGTACCTAAAGTGATAAAAAAAACTGTAAAAGTTAATTTCTACGGTTAGTGTCCATGACAAAGAGGTTAAATGTTAATTATACTTTGGAAGTGTAATTTTTGAAATTAGCTTAAGATTTTGAACGAATACTAAAACTTTTCTCGACACGCGAGGACAAAAATGTTATTTTAAAAAGTTTTAAAAACGTTTATAAAAGTCATGGTATAATTTGGTATCTTTAAACTCGCATGTCATAAATAGGCCTTTGCAATATTCAGTGGCGTTATTTATATTATTCTCATACATCAGATGTATCTACCGAGAGATTCTCTCGGTAGACATCGCTCTTATAATTAACTAATTACTATAATATTTGGGATTAGGCCGCCTATACATGAACGACTTGAACACTCATCAATTTGACTATTGTGAACGACAAAATTCGTAGCAATCACAGTCGTAAACACAATATGCGCTAGGTTTATATTACACGTGCTTTATAAAACAAAATAACCCGGTCGCGGTGTATCACTCACACCGCGTATAAACACTTGTAAGTGCGAGCGAGAGCGCGATATTGTTGATCGTGTTACATTGCTTTGACTGCCACAAATGTCAGCGTCTAAGGATCGACTCAATTCACACTGAAAGATCAGATATTTTTTATTGTTCGCTACTAAGTTCTCTCAGGATTAGCGCATCCAAATAAATATATATATATATATTTAAAAGAAAGGTACAAAAGATACGATTCCCGTGGAGTTTGGTAGTGAATGTGCCATCCATGATAGCTTTATAGTCGAAAAATGATTTGTAAAAATCTTAATTCGAATAAAATATTTATGATTCAGATTTTTTGATTCTGAATAAAAAATGTATTATTAATAAGTGATGATTTACTCTTTCAATGGGAATTGACGTTGTATAGTCAGTAAAATACGCTAGCAGCCGTTTGTACGCCATCGTTGGGAAGGTTGCCGGTTGCAGCAAATCTTTCGATATCTGAAGCAGTCCAGTCGCTGTTGCAGCGCAGTCGGCGTTTAAGCTCTGGCTTTCTGAAGCGTCTTACTCATGTAGCGGTTGTAACCAGAATAACGCAAGAGCAGACAACAGATGCGTAAAACTTAACTTTATCCTGTGTCAAATAATACAAACTTTTTTGAAAGCTTAGAAATGAATTAGATTTTTCATGTAAACTAATCAGCTGACAAAATTGATGTATTCGAAAATCCATATTTTTTAACTTCCAAAAAAGCCGTAGCAAAAAATTGTTATGTGTACTTAGTTATCTGTCGGTCTTGCGTTATTAAATCAACACATTTAACGTTCCTTTGTCCCAGAACGCTCTTTATTCCGCACACAATGAGTGACGTCATCGCCCGCTATATGACGTCACGCTTCGTTAAGCTCCAGAGCTCTACCGATGCGACCGTCGCGCGGCTCTGCGCAGGCGCCGCAGCAGCGACCACTCGCGCTATCAGATGCGCTCCACGTAGTTACCTGCGAAGAGAAAACAAGAACTCATTGAATATATTAACAAGGAAAGTAAGACCATTATTGGGAGAATAAGAGAGAAGAATAGACAAAACATAGTCTTATAACTTTGCTTCTGAGCAATTTTTTTTTTTTGACATTGACCTATTGCTTGTGTCGCAAAATCAACGTATCAAGCGTAACCGGACTTTCTGAGCAAGATATTTGATAATAGTACATTGTTATACGAGGGGTGAAAGTAACTTATATAGCGCCGAGACGGGGTTTGGGGCCTGAGCGTAGCGAGGGCCCTAATAGTTCGAGGGACTAAATAAGTCTTTAACCAGAGGTAAACACTGTGCTTTTCATTACGAATACAAGGAAAGTATAAATAAAAACACGAATTAGCTAAAGAAAAAATGAGTGACTTCCATATCTGAATTAGATGAACTCATTGTAAACAAAACCCTACAACTCGAGAAACAAATGATAATCGGATTGTTGCTTTCTCGCCTATTTTATATTTTTTGCTGTGGCCTTGTTTGTGGGTTTAATTTCCATCATTGAAAAATGTTAAATATTTTGCCCAAATCTATTTTATTTTAAAGAAATAGTTGAAAGTTAATTATAATTAAGTCATTTAAAAAATATATATTCTTTAATTAATATTTAACTTTATGTTATTTCAATTTAACATTGCGCTGTAATTGAGTGGCTGTATAGAAAGATGGAACATAGTTCAATAGAAATGTGAAATTAGAACCAGTTTTTTATTAATAATTTGCCAGAATGAATGAAAATGAATGAATGAATGACAGCTGTCAGTTGAAAGTGATTCTCCCTCCGGGCTGAAAAGTATTACTTTCAATCCGCTCCTCAGGCAACTTCCGAACTACTTTCAGAGTATGAGTAATGAAAAATATTTTTTATGCGTTTCTCGAACTTGAAATAAATCGATTAATGAATAAAAAAAATGTGCATATTCCCTATTCTAATGGGATACATTCGACCGCGTAGGACCGATCGTTGTCCTTGGGGAAGACGTCTACAGGCTGAAATTATAATAATAAAATATAATGATAATAACGACGTACCCGGGAAGGTGCCGAAGCGGCCGGTGCGCTGGCTGGAGCCCACGTACCAGCCGTCGTCGCACTGCTCCAGCACGTACACAGTGTCGCCCTCTGACAACTCTAACTCGTCCGGGTTTTGCGGCCGGTATTTGTACATCGCTCGGTACCTGCAAATTATGCAAACATTTCCAATAGGGTATTTGACTACTTTTTTTAAATTTTATAAATCCCAACTTGTTAGTTTCTGTTTCCGCTTTCTAATTTTTGCTCTATTTTTAAAATTGACCGAGTTGTAAATGTTATCACAAGCAAGTAGCGCCATACAATCTCGATACAAAAATCGTTTTAGAAAAAGACAGGTATATTGAAACTAAAATAACTGTAAATTCATTTTCCAACCAATTCTGTTTTTTTCTTCGCGAATTGTCTGCTACTAATCTATATTTTTGAATTAGTTAATAAAATGTGGTAAATTTAGGAACAGTCAAATACTCTATTAGGTTATGTGAAATAACTACAATACTTAGAGTCCAATATACAGAACTACCACAGAATCTGTGAAATGGCAATACGACCATTACTATGGAAGTCAACTTTTAGAAGAGTCGTGATTGGTTGAAATGCAAATTAATAAATACATTTTTATTAGGAACACCAACAACAAGCTTGTGTTTACTTATTAGGTGGTCTAGACCAATTACAGGTATTCGCTTACGGGTGATGACGGGTACAGTAGTAACGAACATACTAACTACATAATTATGAATTTATAAGACTGAAAGTGATAGTACTCAGATTTAACATGCAATTTAGTATTACTACTAGCGCCGCCATTCATTTCACAGATAAGTTGGTAGGTCTGTAAAGCCTGACCAAGAATAATGAGGTCAAGAGAAAGCCACATGTAAGTTTCACAAAAATCAAATGTTGTTTCTAATGTAAGGGTTCTAGAAGAAGAATGCAAGATTAGTTCCAACTAAATTCCACAATATGGCGGCACGTTTAGCTATCTACCTCATTATTCGTGGTCAGAATATAAATGTCACCTTAGTCACAAATTTGGCAAGAACATTGTTACGTTTTTTAGTTTTAATCTGAAGCATTTAGGTGTTTTTATGAAGAAAACGTGTTTAACAAGGCTCAGTTCTAAGTCCTGTCCTTTTTCTAGTTTATACAAATGCCCTGCGAGATACTGTAAGTTTGACCTAGTGAAAACGTTTTGTTTAGCGTATTCGAAAGTAAGGTACTGTCTGTTATTAAATACGAAAATGTGTTTCTTGGTTTGTTCTTCTTTATGTTGTTGTAGCACTGGATACTTTACAAATCGTGCCGAACACCTTATGCAGTTTTTGCGGGCAGGTGGGCACTAGGCACCTACACTTGAAACGCATTCTTCTATGTTTCATCAACAGCTCATATACGTCCCACCGAGGGGCTCGAGCCTACCCTTCTGTTTATGTAGCTAGAATTGTTTTGTATGATCTACGATACTTACGGCACAGCTTCAGCGTTGGTATCGACGTATAGCGGTTCGCTGTTGTTGAGGTCGACTCCAGGCGTGGTAGGAGGGCCGTAGCCGCGCTCGGAAGGCGTTAGCATGGCTTGAGCCGGTTTCGCTGTGTAGCCTGTGTCAAATAATATAACGTGTTACAGAAAAACATTATTTAGAGTTCGGCGCAGTATGTTTTCTTCTTCCAATCATAACATCCCCTTTTAATGACCTGACCTAGTGAGGAGTTTAATAACAGCAAGAATAAAATAGTTTATAAAAATGCAGTAGATGGCGTTGGCAAAATCATGTGGATCTAAAGATTTTGCAAAAACACATGAAGGCATTTTTTCTTCAATACGACTGGGTTCGATTTTCCCTAAGTATGAGTTTTTTTGTCTATGAAAACAGATCTGTATGTCTTGTAGTCTCAGAGTTATCCATACTGAATCATCTGGGTAAATGGGCCACCCTGTAATGTTTTCACAAATTGACTCAATCAGCTGATCAGTTTCTACGAGAATTCATTCTTTTAAGATTTTGTGGAACTTTTGTTCAGTCGATCCACCACCTAAGAGGTTTTGCGTTATTTAGCTAGCACGTTGTATCGGTAGATGTGGTCAAGTACCCGGGAGGGGTTGCGAGGGTTGCGGCGCGTTGCTGAGCGCGGGGCTGTTGGGTTGCGGCGTGTAGCTGTGCGCGCCCATGCTCCTCTTGGCTGCTCCGTTCATCAAGCCGTGCGCGGCTGGGGATGCTACGGGTTTGTTGTAGCTTTGTATTGAATCCGGCTCTGGAAACGGTTAAAAACTAGCATTAGAACAGATTTTGTTTAGGCTTATTTTTTATTTATTAAGTACCACTACATCATTAACACTAAGGAAAAAGGTATTAAATTTGAATGTGGATGGATATGTTGGAAGTGGACGACCAAAGAAAAGATGGATGGATTGTGTAAAAGATGATATGTTCAGGAAGGATGTGAGTGTTGAAAAGACGGCTGATAGGGATGAATGGAGGAAGAAAACATACTGCGCCGACCCCAAATGATGGGATAAGGGCAAGTGAATGATATACATTAACACTTACAAGCTTATAATATCTGATATATATGACAATTAGGCTTAAACAATTAATAGACTATTCTTCTTTTGCTCACAGATATAAAAACAATAAGTGTACTAATTGGCGGCCTACTTCAGATTGGCGTATGTCTGTTACTGATATGACTGATGATTATTACTACTACTACTACTAGTAGTACAGCTACTACTTCTTATTTGATTAAATAGTAGAAAGCGCTATAAGTCAGCCATTTTTTATCCCCACGAAAAAAAAAGCTACTTTATACAAGTTTGACACGTCTGTCTATTTGTACGTCTTTCTGTGGGATTTTTTTTCACTCATACATAAACTAACGAACGTGCCGATTTGTAGGCATTTTATTATAAATTCTCGTACCTTCCTATCGACTAGTTCTGATTAACCTTGACAGAACTTAAGTGAAAAAGTGAAAGAAAAATTAAGTGATGAAATTAAGACATCCTTTAAAGCAGAAATTGCAATGAGAGACAGTAAACTTACCAGGTTTACTTTGACTAGGTTCCTGCAACACGGTAATGTAGCTGTCCGGGAAGATCCCCGTTTTGATCCCGTTCCGCCCCTCCCACCAGTTCTGATCGATTCGCCGGGTTAAGACGACGAGCTCGCCCTTCTTGAGAGGCAGTTCGAGGTTGGTTTGCGCTGTGAAGTCGAACTTTGCTCGCGCTCGACCTTCGATGACTGAAGGCTTCCGGGGGGACTGAGCTACGTCGCCTTTTAGGATCTGAAATCATCAACAGCTTATATAAGTTCCCATCGAGGGGCTCGAGCCTACCCTGAATTAGGGCAATTAGGCCTTAGTCGACCACGCTGGCCCAGTGTGAGAGTGTGCGGGTTTTATCACGGTGTTTTCCTTCACTGTAAGAGCGTTGAATAAACGTACATATGAATTTGAAATTCGAAAATACATTGGTACGTGGTGGGGATCGAACCCGCGTCTCCCGGACGGGATCTGAAATAGTTGGAAACAATATTCTAAGAACTATTTTTGAACTAGATATTCGCCCGTATTGCTCTCTTTTCCCCGGCACTTTCGCATTAATTATATAAGTGCGATTTTATTTGTTCCATTTTTGTATTTACTAAAAATGCTAAGGGTAGTACCACAAATAAGCCTTATTCGTTATAAAATTACACTCTTTTGTGTACTACTAATATTTTTTATTTACAAAGTCTCTAACGACTATTTGCTGATACGTTTCTACTTTCTAGTAAAAGAAAATTTGGCCATAAAATCTTCAGAGAGCAATACGAACACGTGCCTAATTTTATCAATATTTTTTTTAAATCAACAAATAATCGAATTCGAGCAGAATTCAGTGGTAATTTTTAAAAATCATTCATTTTTTAAGCAGCAATAATACACTGAATAAAAGTAAGCCTCACCTCCACATAGTTATACGGGAACAGTCCACTCCTCCCGTGAAGTTCTCCTTCATACCAGTTGGCGTCAATCTGTCTCCGGACATTGATCAGCTCTCCTTTCCTGAAGCTCAACTCCCGCGCGGTCTGACCATTGAAGGCATACAACGCTCGTGCAACTATCCTGTCAGCTTCGTCGTATCTATTCAGGGGCAGGATGTTCTTGTCTTTCGGTAGGAAGTTGTCCTGGTGACGTCTGTTTTGCATGTCTTGTAGCTCCTGTGGGGAAAGGCAGATGTTAGTTCTGAGTTGTATGGTGTTCTGCTATGTACAAAGCGAATAGTTTCAGTTAAAAACGTAGCTATAATTTGTATTAATAGAAGATATTGCAGTCAATGGCCAAGCAGAATGGCGAATTGATTGGAAATTTTGGTTGACCCCAATAGAGGATCGGACTACTTTTTTTTATTTAATAAATCCAAACTTCAAACTATCGAACACTAAAATAATTTTTGCTCTATCTTTTAAATTGACCGAGTTATAAAGGTTTGAAATTCAAATTTAGACAGAGAGGCACATACCCACTTGTGACATCATTTGTTAGTAACGCCATATAATCTCCACACAAAAAAATCGTTTTTGAAAGAGACAGACATATTGAAACTTTAAAAAATCACTGTAAATTCGTTTTTCAACCGATTCTGTTTTTTTCTTCGCGAATCGTCTGCTCCTAATCTATATTTAAAAAATAATTCATAAAATATGGTGAATTCATAAAATATTGTGAACAGTCCGATTCCCTATTTACCTTCAAAGAGCTAAGAAACCAGGGGACTTGCTTTGACATAATATTATAGGTACATCTGTGATTGGCTTTACAGATGTTTTATCTCATAAAGACGGGTGACCTGTAGTTGTGATGCATATATAAGCTTATGTGTGGATGTGTGTGTGAACTAGTAGTATAGTAACTAATTTGTAGAAGTGTAGTATTCTACAAGATTCGTCTTAATTGTGTGTACGTCATGTATATTGTTCATGCGTATGCGTTATCTGGCCAGCTGACTTTTGATAATAAATACATATTTTTAAATTAGCCATACTACTCAGGTTCACACATATGCACGCATGTTTTACATACATCACAACTACATGTAAAGCTCTCTCGCCTTCGTTGAATAAAATATCAACACTTTTTGTAAGTTCTGAAATTTTAGCTCCAACTTCACCCATTCAATAAAAACTTAAGCGTACTTTACAATCTTAGTTTAAAATATCATCATAATGATTCCAAGAAAACCATGCAAAGCTAATGAAAGTTAGAATTTAAAATTAAGATGAATATTTCTTAGTCGCATAAAAACAAGATAACTGATAATTGGCTGCTTGATTTTAATTAATTAACGAATTGGTAATTCGCTTACAGTTTTAAAATGAATATTCGATTCTGTACTGGAAATAAAGTAAATCTTATTAGCAGATACGTGAAGACAAATCAAGTTATGTCAAAAATCTGAAGATGATTCGCTATAAGTTCTGAGCACATTTTCAGCACTACTGGCAATAGGGGTCTTCAGCGCTGACATCTGTCTAATCAAAACAGCTTATTTTTATTTAATGTCAAATAATGGAAAATCAATACTAATAGTCAGGAGTGACGTCACGTCGTGCTATAATCGTTTAACCCGATTCATACTAATATTTTTGGTAGCGTAAAAAACTTATTTTTAATACAGTTAGCTACCCAATTTAAATCTACTCTGATATAACCCATGCAGATAAAGAATAGATATGAAAATGGCGCCCGCTCGCATGCTATCTCGCTCACAATCTATCGCTGTCTATGGCTGTACACAGTGAAGTACGCGCTGCAAAAAAATAATCATAATAATCAGGGGTTGGATTTAGAAACAATTGGAATCGATCGGAAGAAACTGAGCATGTGGGGAGGTTCAGAGGGCTTTACTGAATCCCGCTACATCGATTTAACCTTCAGGAGACTACGAAAATAAATTAATGAAAATATCAATTTCCTATCATACCCTATTAATATTTTTTGTCATTATTATTAGTATCATTAATTAATGATAATAATAAATCCGTCCCGTCCTGTTTTAAATCATAATAATAAAAAATAATAATTAATAACAAAAAAAAGTCAGTAGAAAAAAAAAAACGATTTTTGAGAACTTGTTTTGCCAACCGTACCGTAAGTACCCGCCGCCATTTTCATATCTGTTCTTTATCTGCATGGCTGATACAACTTCAGATCATTAAGATGACTTGTATTTACCTTTACTAATCGGCCAATAACATTAACGCATACTAAAATATGGTTCTTGATAAGTACGAATTCTTAGCAATGAATAAAGAGTTATGATGATAAAATAATGAATGACACACTCTTCGATCACACGGTCTCTCAAACATCACCTTCATAGATGCGTCAAAGGCTTCTATGTCGAGGGGGCTGATATCATTTTCCTGTAAATTTTAACATGCATTCTATTTAAGAACTAATAAGGAGGGCTAAGAAGAAAGGTACTAAAAACTATGTTTTGGGCATAAAACGTATATATAACAGAATAATTTTGGGAGATTTGAACTAACTTAGTACACATTGATTATGATAGATTTCATCACAATTTATATATGTATGGGTCTCGCTCGATGTATTTTCGTTTCTTTACTCCATTTCAGATAAAAATGGAAAGAAAAAACGTTTAACGATTTATTAGGTAAATACTATTCTTATGTTGTCGGTTTTAAATTAAAACAAGTGCTTGGACACTCCACTAAAGGTCTTATGTTATCTGAAATAGAGTATAACACTGAAAACTGACTGAACTGTTGAAACTTGACGAATGCATAAAAAAATCACCATAATCTCAACACCGGCAGCACCAACACATAAAACGTGACGTCACAATTTCTGATTTCCCACCGAGCACTAAACCTCCACAGCGCACGCGCGGAAACTGCGCGATACCATGATAACATACACGTTCACACTCGCAACTAGCCAGATCTGTTATGATATGCTATGCCTAACAAAACCAACCTCACTTTCTCTAGAACTCAACACCGGTACGAACCAAACGCCTCTATCGCCTTCCGTTTGGAACTACATTTGAATAAATACTATGGAGTTTTAAAGCAAGTTGTTCGTCGAATGTGTACCGGTCATTTTGGTCAACGTATTTTTCAAGCACGTCAAGGCCGCTTTAGATGTTATTTTTTATCTAAAGGTATTCGATAATGATGAGGCGCTCCTTTGTGATTATACTCGACGCAATTTCTTGAATATATAGAATATGACTAATGAAGTAAATAAGTGATAAGTAATTCTTAGTTTACGTTCCTATTATCTAAGCAAGTTGCGATGACTAACTTTTATTTATAGACTTTCTAAAAACGATTCTCTAAACATTTTCCGTTAATTATTTTTTACTGTTTACTAGTGTCGTCTAGGCTTAAAAAAACTAGTTATTTCTCATTTAAATTAACAGTTACGAAGACAACGGTTTCAAAATATTTTCGTTTGAAACATATTCTTTGGACGGAACTCGGAAACTGGGTAAAGTATGTGCCATTATTATGTTTTAAATTTATGCATAGCAGCATTCGCATAGAATGTCTGTGCCGGAGAGTTCATTCATACTGGCTACGCTCTCTACTCTAATTTTAACTGCACAAAACTATTTCAACGAACTAGGTAAGTACTTGCCTTAACGATTTACTTTATGACAGTTCTAATTCCGTTTCGCGAAGCTCCGCAAACAGAATATGTTTCGGTGTGCAAAAAGTAACACACTACAGTGTAAATGATTACAAGCTCATTTACTTATGCATTTATTAATGGAATATAGTCACGACTCGTTATACAGTTAGTAAATAGTACGAGTTTTAAGACATTAGGAAACTATTTGTTAATGGTGTGGATTATTTAAAAAAAATCATAGATTTCATTCCTATTAAATTATTTTATGTATATCAATCAATCAGCCTATTGCAGTCCACTGCTGGACTGCTGCCTCCCCAAGGGCACGCCAAAGCGCACGATCACTCGTTTTCCTCATACAGCCAATCAATCAGCCTATTGCAGTCCAGTCCTGGACTGCTGCCTCCCCAAAGGCACGCCAAAGCGCACGATCACCCGTTTTCCTCACCCAGCCACCACCAGCGACCTTCCTCAGGTCATCAGTCCACCTGGCATGGGGGCGTCCCACACTACGTTTCCCGAGACGTGGTCTCCATTCGAGAACCCGTCTGCTCCAACGCTCGTCGGTTCTGCGACAGACGTGGCCAGCCCATTGCCACTTCAGCTTTATGTATAATAATATAATATTTATAAAATTAAATAATATTTTATGGAAGTTGTTTAATATGCTGTAATCATATAAATAAATCATATCATTTGTCTTGATATTGGAATGAATGAATAAATGAATGGAATATAAATAAAACTGACTGACTGGACTGATAAATTATACAAATCGTCACATAAATTATCAAAATAGGTAACCGAATAAAAATTCAGGATTAGGTTAAGTTTTTTTTTTCAAATAATAGTATAATTTGGACTATTGTATTAGTATTATATTAGCATTACGCCGTGTGGTGATGGCAGAGTAGAATACATTTGTCACCAACCCCTACTCTTCCCGTGGGTGTCGTAAGAGGCAACTTAGGGACTTACACATTGAACAGGGAACGGGCAGCAGCGCTCTCTGATACAGTAACCTTTTAATCTGCGATCTCCAACCCGCCTGCTAAGCGTGGAGATTATGGCAAAACCCTCCACTTAAGTGGAGGAGGCTCATAGTCCAGCAGTGGACTGTAACGGGCCGTTGATTTGATTTGATATTAGCATTTGGACTATTATTCTCTAAATTTTATTCTCTATCAATATATCTATTGCGTATCTTAGTGAAAAAAAGGAAAACCACTTTTTCTTGACGTTATATTTTCTTGATATACCAGTGCGCAATTAACGCCCCCCGATATCATCAACATTATACAGTTCTTTCAAGCAAAAGTGACGCTACGTGTATGCAGATAAAAACAAGAAAATGCAGTTTTCCCCCTAGGGCTACAACCGCATGTAATCGAAGAGGTAAGTTATTGAGATGCGACCACTTTCTCCGAGAGAAAACGCGGGAAAAGTCGGTTCAAATTAGAATGACGGCGTTTCCACATCCGTTCGTGTCACGTTCTAGGAAATAGAAAAGAAAAAAAAATAGGCGTCGTCTTATTTCTATTTAAGATATTTATAAGAAACATTCAAACTAACTTTTATTATTTTTCTATCATTTTATTTTTAGCTTGTTAAGAGATTGTAAGGTTTTTCACTCAGTGACGGGATTCAAGTTAGAGAGTTACTAAAAAGATATTGTATCAAAAACACTAAATTGTGTGAGTAACCAAGTTGTTAATTTATAAGTAAAGTAACTTTTTAAAACTAATAAAATACATACTGCTTTATTGATTTGATTACCCATTATCAAATAGGTCGTGTGAATAAATGATTACAATTGAATTAAATTGACGAATTTCGGATAAGAAGTACAATTTGTCGCTCACTCAGTATTTTGATATTACTAGTTCCTTTCGTATATTTACACTTAAAAAAAGCAGTAATTTTCATGACGTCACACCATTATGCTTGTAATAACCCGTGTCCGATTCATGCAGTCGCGTGTTGTAATTTGGGTTACTATAATGTTACTACGCTTGGGCGTCGCACGCACTGACAGACAGTAAAGTGGATGTGTAGAACGCTCGTGATATTATGTAAATAGTAAACATGGTATACAGGGGCTAGATTTATTTTAAATAATGTAAAATTTTTAACGAAAGTGTGTCTATTTGTCCTTTCATGGGTGATTTTATCGATATTTATGAAAGGTTTACAGAAAATATTTTATTCTTGCGAAAAGTTACTTTCATGTATTTCATGTGGAACGGACTTAGGAACGGAGATATTAGAGATATAATACTGTTAATCGAAAATTTTGTTTGTCAAGTAAGCTATCATAATATCTTTGAAACTATGTCATTTGATGTTCGAAACTATTATGTTAAGTGCCGAAATCTTAATATTTTATAATTAAAAATATTTTAAATATAAATTCTATAATTTAATGGGAAGTACATTATAATACACCTAGTATATAATAATACATCTAGTATTGTATCTACACAACACTTCGTCTATCTCTTTTTACTCAATGTTAATATCCTTTATAATGGCAACACGAGTTGACCACAAAACAAAGACAATATAACTATAGAGAAACCGCAACTGGGTAGTGTTACTATTGCGATTAACATAGACATAATGTGGAGTCTTCTTGTTTGTCTACTGTTTCCACTTGACACTTTCTTTACATCAGCTACTGGTTAGAGGCGTTTGTGCGAATCTTATATGAGATTGTGGTGGTGGTGGTAAAAAACAGAGTGTGGCAAACAAAATATTTTTTTACCTTACACTATTTATTGAAATTCATTTACTTAGATACAAATGAAATATTACAAACCGATGTATTTTTCCTTACCTAGATTCTCACAACATTTTTCATTGATTATTCGACCAACCGTAATGGAATTCGGATGACAACAAAACATATATTTTTTTGCTTTCAAAACAAACAATAAAAGCATCGACAAATCGTTGACATTTTTGTCATTGTAGAGTTAAATGTCAATTCTAATAAGGGAGTTAACTGCATATTATTATGACAAAAGTGGTAAGATAAATGATTGCAAATGCCACTATGGTAACAATTTCATTAGCGTACTAAGAGATGGACAAACTTACAAACACATTTATAATGGAGTTATAAAAGTTAAAGTTACCTACCTATATTATAAAAACAAAAAGTCTGATGCACTGCGCACTTGACCTTTCAAAATTACTTGTAAATACCCAAAAATAACAAGTATACTCTAGCTAGGTGATATAATAATACTATGCATTAATAAGAGTAACGATTTATTGATCAAACAACTGGTTGCGTGTCCAAGTTTAACAAGATTACCGCCAAAGCGGATAGTTCGTTTCACTTGACGTTTGGTCTATACGGTCTTTAACAATTGAAGCTACACTCCGAAACGTCCTTAAAGCCTTGTTATAGAGCTTTATTATTCACATGGTGGTATAACTTTTGTTGTTGTTGATTGTATAAGATAATCGCATTTCGATTCTGACCACGTTTCGTGAGCATCGATACTTGATCATTAACATACTATTACTTATTCTGTACATAATAAATTGCATTGTTCGCGAAGTTGAGATGTTTGCACGTTTTATTTTGTAAGTTACATTAATAAATTTAATACTTCTGAGAATCAAAAGCCCGTAAGTTTTATTGGTTTGTGCTCAGGGGATTATTCAGAAAGGTGACAATTTGGACATTTGTTGAGTTTTTTCTCGTTCATGCGTTTCACAAATTGACGCGTTAGTTTTCTTAAACAAACCAAAAGGGCATTTGTGACATAATGGACATCCAAACTAGATCAAATGTAGCAAGCCGTATTTGTTGTTTTGGTTCGCTTATGCTTTTCATTCTTATAAAGCCACGTTATTTTTTTTTCAGAAACGTGTAATTTATCTTTATTACTAGTCTTTTAAAAAATTGTGATGATAAAAATAATAATATATTAAAGTCTTAGGAAGAGGCCTAGTTATTGAAATGTAGATTGAAGTTTTTGATATGCTATTCTCAGAGAAATGGTACTTTTTAAATAGAACATCCCAAAAATGTGGCCCTAAATAAGCCCTAAGCTTTTTCATCACGCTTGTTTCAGAGACCAATTCCGTCCGAAGGTGTTCCGTGACGGTCTGGACATATAAAACGCAGTTTACGTAACCATTTAAAACTGACCTGTAGATACTTGTTCCGTTTCTGCTCCCGGTAGAGGCGTTTCATGTGCTCGGCTTGTTGACGCGCCAGTTCCCTTTCAGGGACCAATGGGAGAGGGTCATGACGAACTGGACATCGGTAGTGGATGTTGACATCGCTTTCGACGTAGCGCCGTGGGGATTCTGGTGACAAAGCATAAATAGCTGTAAAATAATGTCTAAAGAGTCAATTTCTGAAAATTTTACTAGAATTAAATCATAATAAATATTGTTTCCGTTGATGTTATGTACATTGCGAATTCTATAGCACTCGCGGGAGCTAAGTTCATAGCTATATTATAATGGTTTATTCACACGTTTTTGTGGCTAGTCTTACAGTAAAAAAAAACGTGCTACTCTAGCTTTTATTCAAATATTATTCATAGTTTTTTTTTATCACTGAATTATCATCGTCTACATAACGTCTCTCATTTGAAATCATTTGTTTGTAAGGCAGATTTGAATGCGTGAACCATGAAGTTTACGCGGGAAAACTGTTTTTAAAAGTGGATCGTAGATTCAGTTTGTATATTAGAGAATATTTTTAAAATAGCAGTCTAAATGGACTATTTGATAAGTAGACATTTGGCGCCTGAGGGGATTTAAAAATCCATTGAGAATTAAAAAAGATCCTGGCTGCATCATCAAGATATAAAAAAAAAAAAAAAAAAAAAAAAAACTTTATTAGCGAAAAACTATAACAGTTTGTTGTCAGATATGCATGCTGATAAATATTATTATGGCTCCTCATAGTGTTTGGGAGACACTATTCATGTATGTCTCAATTCAATGACCAATAATTTACATCCAATTGTGATTGATCTAAACAAGCAAACTAGTTGACAAAACATATAATTAGGAGAAGAAAATTTAAGACATGTAAAAAACTACGCTTCTGTACAACATGATGTGTAATGCTATGTAACTGGCACGCTCGGCTTACTTGATTACAAGATTATTACGATGCTATCTCTACCATTCAATTAGTAACAGAAAATAACAAGACAATTAGACAGTTTCAACAATTATCTAATTCAGCGCAGAGTATCACTAACTTCATGCAAATTAAGTTATAATTGCTTTAAAAACTTTCACACGACGTCAAGTATTTAATTTGTTGGTTTAGAGTTGCAAGATGTGTGTGTTTATAGTGAAAGTAGGGCTGCTGGTTATCAGAAATACTTGTGACTTGTTGTTCATCAATAAATTTAATATTTTCGAGCTTCAAGTTTTTTGTAACTATTTATTGTATACAAGAACATTAGGTACACAGAATATCATTACAAGGTAAAATAAAATGACAGGTACTGCTTTTTGTAAGAAGCAAGAATATCTATATTTACTGTTCTTTTTTAAAATTTATGAACACCGATTATTTAAAACACGATGAATAGGGGGTCGGACTGTTCCTAAATTTACCATATTTATGAATTATTTTTAAAATATAGATTAGTAGCAGACGATTCGCGAAGAAAAAAACAGAATCGGTTGAAAAACTAATTTCCAGTGATTTTTTAAAGTTTCAATATGTCTGTCTCTTTTAAAAACGATTTTTGTATGGAGATTATATGGTGTTACTAACAAATGACGTCACAAGTGGGTATGTGCCTCTCTGTCTAATCTTGAATTTCAAACCTTTACAACTCGGTCAATTTTAAAGATAGAGCAAAAATTATTTTAGTGTTCGATAGCAGAAACTAAGAAATTTGGATTTATAAAATGAAAAAAAGTAGTCCGATCCCCTATTAGAAGCGAATAAACTAAACGAAAAGGCGAAAAACTTATTTTTTTTTAAATTAATACATATTACAACACACGTTTACTTAATTGCGTAGGTAATAACAAGTTTTTTATTAATTTCTAAATTACAAAAAAATATAAAACATTTTATTAACGTCTTTAACACAACATAATGTCAAACAAACTTTACTACTCAGTAGTAAAAATTTCCAGCACGGCAGCCCTAAATGAAAGCCCATGTTATGGTATGTCGTAACACGGTGATCGGCGATGTTCCGTAGTTATGCGGCCATACATAACCACATGGGACCGGTGCCCGTTGGCCATTACTATTATTATTAACTCCGCGGAAGTAACAGGTTTCGGAAGAACAATTTCTGATGGAAATATACGTTTTATGATGATACGGCAGATTTAGTACGTTACTCAATATTTATGATGATTTTGGTTTTAGAGTAACATTTTTCCGTTGTTTAAAGTCACCATCAACAGCTCATACGTGCCCACCGAGGGGCTAGAGCCTACCCTGAATTAAGGCCTTAGTCGACCATTCACATACAACCTTTGAATTTCTTTGCAGGAATGTGCAGGTTTCCTAGCGATGTTTAATTTTACTCAATAAATACATATTATATAATTATAATTCATCAATTTGTTTTTAATCAGAAGAATAAAACATCAAAGAAAGAATGTGAAAGCTACTTCTCGAGTTGCGGTAACTAAACTTTATTACTACATTAAATATTAATTATTAACTTAAAGTACTTGTTTATGTAACTCAAATGAGTAGGTATAACTAACAACAGCATACCTGCCTACCTGCATTAGGATCTACTTAAATTCTTTCCGTTTGCACCAAGATTACTATAGATTTTATTTTAACATCGGATGCGCTAGGCAGTATACTAAAAACTGTGTAACATTGGCTTCAAACTTCCCATTTCGATTCCATTTTTTAACTTATCGACATTCAAACAATTCTTTATAAGGTTTCAAGCGTCAATAAGGAAATGCGGAGTCACGAAAGCCCTTAACAATACGGAAATCGACTTTCTCGTTGAAGTTATTCGAGACACGCGCTCAGCGCACGCTCATTGTCTTCGGTGCGTGTCTTTGTATAGTACACAAGATATTTGTACGAATAGTGCTTTATGAGTATGAGTTGACAATGATGAATGATAGATAACATACCCAAATGTAGGAAAATACAACGCAATCATCAACGGCCCGTTACAGTCCACTGCTGGACTATGAGCCTCCTCCACTCAAGTGGAGGGTTTTGCCATAATCTCCACGCTTGGTAGGCGGGTTGGAGATCGCAGATTAAAAGGTTACTGTATCAGAGAGCGCTGCTGGCCGTTCCCTGTTCAATGTGTGGTTCCTAAGTCGCCTCTTACGACACCCACGGGAAGAGTAAGGGTTGGTGACAAATGTATTCTACTCTGCCGTCACCATACGGCACAGTGCCCGCGTTATGGGGACCGTAATATTATGATATGAGCTATAATTTTAGACATCTTTAATTTAATACAACGCATACCAACACGAGAAAGATCTCGAACATTGGACGAAGCATCAACACAAGCAAGAGTAAGTAAGCA
Source organism: Carpatolechia fugitivella (assembly GCA_951230895.1). Classification (NCBI taxonomy): domain Eukaryota; kingdom Metazoa; phylum Arthropoda; class Insecta; order Lepidoptera; family Gelechiidae; genus Carpatolechia; species Carpatolechia fugitivella. The sequence goes on along the minus strand of OX579648.1, from coordinate 13,551,261 downwards.
ATCAATTCAAAATAATTTATGCTCATATTCGAAATTATGATTGAAAGATATCTGAAATCTCAGAAGTAGTCCTAATGAAAAAACTATAGTACTACAACTGGGTATACCAAGTGGGTATTTTCTTGCTTTTAGGATAGAGTAGGAGAACTACATGCACAAATTTATTGATTTACTTTAATTTACTATGCCACTTCTATTGATATATTTTGGGTCCTACTAATAGGTACTACATCATTAATGAATGAGATGAGACAACTTGCGATACAGTCATTATGTATGACGGTATGTGAATGTATGTAAGGCAGGTGCATTAATATACCAACAACGGTCGCAGATATCTTAATTTCTTAGAATAATTTCTCCCATTCATCTCAACGATGCACATCCGCAGAGATCTAGTTAGATTCCAGAACCGATATAGATGAGCTAGGTTACATGCAGCTGAGCGATTCTTGGAAGAAAATTTAAACAAATACTGTTGATGAGAGGCTGTTTCCGTTCAGATTCCTCTTTTTATTCAATGTATTTGAGTTCTAAGTTTAACGTTTTGCTTTTTGCACGGAAGTGTCCAGTTTGATTCTAGTCACTGATTCTAGTCAAGAATGTGTTTTGATATGAAAAAAAATTCTGCAGTCAGAATTATGTTTTCGTTTTCATGGCGTCGATACACCAAAGAAAATATTACCTACACTCGGGTAGATCAGGTCAGCCCATGAAACTGAACTACTTTTGTTACACAACTTTAAAATTCGCAATTTAATTTTTTTGAAATAGATTATTTCGTATAAAACATTTTTTTTTCAACAAATGAAACAAAAGTTGTTCAGAGGTCTTGCGTTATTTTGCTAACACGTATTTATAGGGCGACTAAGAACTTGATGTATACAACATCAGATCTGTTGATGTGAGTAAATAGCAGACAGTTATTGAAATAATATGTAATTATGGTAATGCATTGGAATGGAAAGCTAATAAAATCTTATAGAAATCTTAGGAGAAAATTTCAACTCTACTAAGAGAAAACATGGAGATTTTACTACTAATGGATAAGATCTCTATGCGCATCGTTGATGCATAATATATTTCTTACAGTTGTATTCTTTTTTAATGCTGTAATTATAAAAAGGTATCGTTTATGTTTACATCAAACACGACAATTATAAATGTATTACAAACAAGAAAGACTTTTCTCATTGACTTATGGTATGGAAGAACTGAACTTTTTTAATGATGGCAATTGTAGTTAGATGTATCATGCTAAATTATAAATACATATACAAATGGTGCAATTATTTTTTTAAGGGCTGTCAAACAGACCATCAAAAAATACGAGTAAAAAATATTGTCAAACTCGAAAATATTAAAAAAGCAATTTAAGGTTATCGTCTTGTCCGAACATTTAACAAAACTTGAGTTGGTAACGGTCACTTTGTTCCCTAGTCACGTAACAAAGACGTGCAAGAGAGTGAAAATAAACAATGTGGGTTGATCTGAAGAACTTTCGCTTGATCGGTCAAGACTTGGTCAAGTAGGAAGTAAAGGCGGTAAAGCATGATTAATATATATATATATATATATATATATATATATATATTGGCTAAACTAACTCGGTCTGCGTGTAAAACTATTCGAACTGACTGAAGAAACATGTTTGTTTTACAAACTTATCATTACGGTTAACATATCATGCGGTGGTGTAGTATGTACCACATAATTCGTTTCGTAACACCGAAATTGCTTGTTATGTTAACCTATTGGACTTTCTTAGAAGCTGGATTTGTGTGTGGTCTACCACGATGACTTTCTATATGTTTATACCGAGTGGTTGTATCATTTTAAATCAAGCTTTTTGATCTTGATTAGTAATTTCATGGTAACACGCAGGAATGATGAATTTGAAATAATCAAGATATAAAAGAAAACCTCATTCAATTCGGTTTGTATGAACATATAGATAATAATATGTTCTGATGAAGTGAAATTGGTCTGTATGTTTTTACAGTGTGATGTTGCAGTAGTTGCAGTTTCAACAATACCCAAAAAGATTTATCATAGTGTATAGGTAGCTATACCTAATTGCAAAATTAACTCTATCTTTTTGAAAATTACCGGATCTCTAGTCTACTCCTACCATTATAAATGCAAGAAACAAGTTAAAACCAAAACGGTTAACCAGACGCAGACACGAAAGCGAATAATTCGATAATAATATACAATCATGGAATAGCAGCCACCAATTTGCTATAAGTGCTGACTATTACAATAATTCCAAGTTGGTGGCGAACGCTTAGGAATTTTAGTTATTATTTTTTGCATATCTTTTAATGCTTTGAGCTTTTTGCTCTATATGATCTATATGATGGATGTTTTTGGAACATTCCAGAAAGATAGAGCTCTTTTCTGAATAAAAAAATACAGGATTTGTAATTTTCCAAGTTGTTTTATGCGCAATGATATAAAGTAAAAGTTCACGACACCGAGCAAAAACTATCATAGAAATATTTAATTAAATTGATAAGATATGAAATCGTCAAAGGTCAATTTGTTACGTAGTATACGAAGATTTTTTTTTTATCTGCAGTTGATACTATAATATTTTGCAATCATACAGCACATTCATTGTGTATATAATAATTATAATAATATGATCCCCTTAAAGGTGAACTGAAGAAGTTTCCCCATAATAATATGTGGGGACATCTTCACACACGGCCATCTGATCCCAAACTAAGCAGAGCTTGTACTATGGGTACCAGACAGCTGGTACACATTACTTAAATAGATAAATACATACATATATAAATAAACAACAAGCGATATATTTATAATTCCTATATAACACTTCGGATGTGCACTTATTTAAGTAGGTAGTATTAATTGCATATTACGAGAAGTAGTATCGAGTTAAGAAATTATTTAAGCAATATGGTATTTAATACTGACTGACCTCCTTTGTTTCATAATCTGCTTAATCAAGCAAAGCATGTCAATTGAAGGCAACAACTATTAGTTCACTAGGTATTTCGGGCAAGATTTTACTTTAAACTAAAAGATAATAATGAGATTATAATAATGTACTAATCGATGAAAATAAATATTATCAAAGCCTATATTATAGCATCGATCATAAACTGCAAATCATGATCAATTTAAAGATACAAGTACCTAGAGATGCATCTTATATGCAATAATTATTCAATGCAATCACTTATTTATGCAAATTATTATGCTAATGAATTTCCTCATAATTTAAAAACTAAAACATAAACAAACCGTGGCTTGTCATTTTCTTAATCTGCTTGAGGATACCCATCGTAACCACTTCACAACACACACAAGACTACGCACTTCGGTTTAAACTTGCAATAACAAATGAGTTAGCCCGTCTGTCACCGCAGCCGCGGCGGCTGTCAGCAATACTATGGACTGTGGTAGATTTGATCAAGATGCACTTGCGGACTTTCCATTCGTCGTCGCCACTCCCCGGCCGAATCTCCCGCCAAAACGCACATGCGTGAGCGACGCTTTCGCACTGCGTGCGCCCGCGCCGGAACCAGTTAAGGTGTAGTAAAACCATAGTAAACACACGTCAGTAAGTTATGGCGCAACATTTTTTAGTAGTTTTATGATGTATAATTACGGACAAGGCCAACATTTAAGGAATTTCTGGTCTGTTGTTGCTTTATGGCATTTTATTTATAGTTCATCATAGCTTACTGTTTTGAACTAGTTTTTTGGCATATAATAATCTCTTCATTGATATCTAGTGTGTGAAGACTATAAAAAATGCTTAGTTTCTTTTGAAACGCATAATAATTTCTATGAATTAGTACCTAAGCGTAAACATGTCTACCTCGTAGAATGAACAATGAAAGCCTACAGCGTGGAAAATTGTTCAACAAAAAGCTTTCAATAGAAACCAATATAGGTTACTCACTGTATGGCATCGGAGCGTAAACATCCGGATATTTGGTTGTTCTGTTTACCCAACCAGTGAAATCATGCAACGTGTGACGATGGTCCTCCAATCTGTTGGATTTTTCTCGAAAAATGACTTCATTTTCCCTGACATCATTAGGATTATTTTGCTTGGATAGATTAGACAGAGAAGCTGACATCGGGTAATTAACTTCATGGTTAGATTCGCAGTTATTAGCAACTTGAGGTTTCTCAAGTAATTGCATAGATTTATAATCATCTGTTTGTTCTACGTTGGCTGTAATATCAGTATCATATTTTCTTTCATAGGGTTTTGCTACGGACTCAAAGTTTTCTTGGATTTTCCAACCATTTTTTGTTTCATGTTCATCTGTTTCACTATCATCTGAGTACTCAGTACGTTTCGGCACATGCGGTTTATAATTTCTTCGTAGAGATACGTTACGTGGTAAGGGCACTGGCGAAGGAAGTTTAGTTTCCGGTTCTTGTTGGTTTTTTGTATCGTTTTTAGGAATGTCTAGGCTTTTCTTATTGATACTAGATATGTCTTTATCGGCTGAATCATACGATTTCACAATTTTTGTAATAACGATGGTCGCTGCTTGCGGTGAATATCGGTTTTTATCATAGTATTCACTACTATTACTTCCAGAGCGACTATTTTGTTCGTATGTGGTAAGCTTGTTTTCAGAAGTTAATACATTTTCAGGTTCCAATTTATCAGATGTATAAAATTCTGAAATAGACACAACTCGAGGTAAAGATTCTTTAATTTCATAGATTTTATCATTAGTATTCTTTAAATTGTAGGATTCTACGGATTCCGCAGAATTACTATTTAGTGATGAGCGCGGATCTGCCTGACACGATTGAATGTTTTTTAGATTTTCAGTATCACTTTCAGTGTCTTCGATTTTCTTATCCAAGTTTTCAAAGGAGGTTTGTTTGACTCCGAAAAATTTCAGATATTTACTACCTGACTCAGCATTTTTATTTTTAGTGTTATATTTTAGGTCAGGATTATTTGTCAAGACTTTGTTAACATTTATATTATCCAAGTTTTCATGGAAGGTGTCTTTGACTCCGAAATATTTCAGATATTTAATACTTGACTCAGCATTTTTGTTTCTAGGGATTTTTTTGAAATCAGTATTATTTGTCAAGTTTTTTTTATTGATATCTAAATTATCATGTTTCAGTTTTTCTACAATATTCAATTTACTGTTTGTTTTACTACTGACATCATTGTTTTGCTCATTTTGTTGTTTATTCGGATTTGTTGTATCGTCGGTTTCATAGTATTTTACAAGCACAGCACTGATCGGTTTTTCAGAGAGCAATTGAGTCTGGCATAATTCAGATTTTTTATTGTCACAATTAATTTGACTATTCTTCAGTTTAAACTCATTTTTATGATTTAATTCGTAAGATTTAAAGAATTCTTCTATTGTTACACCTTGCGACATAGAACGTTTTGAGTCATATATTTCTTTGAATTTAATACTTTCAGTATCACTCTTTCGGCGATATTTATCAGGCCATCTTTCTTTAGGGTAAACTTTATAATCTGACTCAGGCTTTGTTTCATACTCTGAACTATTAGCATTCTGTTCTTGCTTCGTTTCACAGCTGTGAATAACACTTTTCAGTTCATCAGAACTTTGTTGTTCATTCACTTTTTCTGGATGATCAAATTCGTATGACTTAACAAAATCAATAATATTCGCATCGGGAAGCAATGCCTTCTTTGCACAAAATAATTCACTACTTTTTACACTTTCAGTATCACTTTTTGAAGCTGATTCATTCGGGCTACCTTCTTTTGAAAAGTATGCACTGTCATCTTTATAGTCAACATCTTCGTAAAGTAAGTTTTTCTTCAAGTATTTGTTTAATGCGATTCGAGATTTTGATAAGGATCCCGAAGATTGAACGTCACTAAAAAAACCATCGTCTTCGTAACACACATCTACACTATTAAATCCGTCCTTTCGGCCAATTTTATTAACACTGAATTGATTGACATCCATGTTAAATGATATTTGTTTATTTTAACATATTGTTGCACTATAGCGAATAGCTAGAGGGTTCGCACTTAAGTAAAGAGGCTATTGATAAGGTAAGATACTAAAGTTTTATCATTGAAAAACAGTAGATAAGCGAGTATTTCATAGAAATAATATTCGTAGCACTTTAACCAAGACGCGATATCATGCAACGATGAACAGTCAAAACACGCCGCGGTTTAACACGAGACTAGACACACTATTGACAGTCCAAAAACAGAACCACCAGGTTTTGCCAACCTAATCGAATAGGATGACGTAAAACTGAGACGAGAGGCCGAAAATCACACTGAGATAACGATCCACTTTTTGCTAAAATGAAACCGTCTTTGAACTCGGTCGATAAATTACGTATCGCATTCCGTAATGATGATATAACACTGATAGTAGGTTAGAATGTTATGTTTATTATTTAAAATATTCGAATCATTAATATTAGCTTATTTCAAGACTACGTATGTTGTCGGCGACGGTCAGACGAATAAGTTGAGAGGCCGATTGTTTTGAACAAAGGCTATTGTTTCTTTTTTTTATTCGCACAGATAAAATAGGTGTAATTACAGCTCGTGTTGTCTCACACAGCCACAACAAATCTGACGGTTTTAGGAAGGAAAGCAGACTACTTGATGTTGAGTTATCTAATACTCTGAAAGTGGGTGACATGGTAACGTTCCATGAATCTTGTCACTATCTTAATGTTATGCGTTTTTACAAGATCTTTTCTAAGTCAGTGGTATACTTGCCTGTATCTGATAGACTTCCATGTGGCGCTCGGCGGGGAGGCTCCGGGGCTGAGTCGGTCTCTATCAGGGTATAACAAAATAAGATGATAATGGGAAAACAAAAAAAATAAATGTATACTATAACGTACTCATTATTCGTTATGCATTCTAGATAAGGAAGTCATTGTTACAGTTTTTCACATGAAACATTAGATGAAACCTAGGATCAAACTTAATAATTATTGACAGTAAACAGGTCACGCAAAGTGAACACGCAAGGAGAGAACAGAACACATAACGAACAACAAGAAGTCATGAAATGAGGAAGCGTATTGTACAAATTGCTCCAAAATTAAACACACAAACAAATTTATAAAAAAAAACACTGAAAGTAACCTTGAAATGTGACCGTATGTCGCGATGGCGTGACATAGGGCGCAAGGCGGTAGGGCCATGACGCAGGCGGAGGGCGGGGCGGGGTGCGAGGAGGCTCGTAGCGACTTGCAGGCCGATGTACTGCTGGATCAAACTCTTGCTTTGCAAACACATCGCTCTTCAGTATTGAACTCAACTTCACCGGCTCTTTAACAATAGGCCGTTTAACTTCTTTCTTGACAGGCGAAATTCTTCCTCGAATCAATGTACTCGTATCTTTTAAGGACCTGTTATTATCGCTACGTTTCGGGTAGCGATGAGCAATCCACGAACCAGCTAAATATGGAGCTATATCTCGTAGCTCACTAACGTCTGGTGCAGATGCATAAATCTGACCTAGTATTGACATAGCCTCGAACCTGCGCCGAATGCGTTCTACTTCTCCAGAGCGACATTCTGATGGTTCTTCAGCAGACCTAGATCGTGGAGTGGTTCGTCGACGAAGACTAGCTAGTTTCGATATGATATCAATATGCGGCATATACCGGTTGGCGGGACGAAGTGGAACTCGTGCCACTGGTAGCAAGTTTTTAGATTTGTCTCGACGAACGTAGATTCTGTCATCGGAGGACCATTTGGCTAGTTCGGGATCGCTACGGTGGCGGCGGAGTACGGCTGCGGCAGCCGTGGGGGAGTCGAAGCGACGCGCGAGGCGGCGAACTTCCCCGGCCCGCGCCAGGTTGAGGTACGCACGCCAGTACCGCTCCGGGTCGGGCGACGGGCTCCGACTGCGCCAGATCGTCTCGTCACTGGAGTACCGTAGCGTGTCAGGGGTACGTCGCTCAGACACGTAAACTTCCGATTGCGGGGAAGGCGATCTCGAACATAGCTCCGGTTTTGTAGGAAGCGACAGAAATTTATTTTTTTCAGTCTCTCCGAAAAGTTCCTTAAAATTTGAACAAGATTGGGATTGACCCATTTGATTTTTTTGCGGTTCAGACTCTGCGTTTACAGTAGTTATTAGTTGAATTACGTCTTTGTCTTGATTAACTTTTTCATCAGAATTTTCTCTAGCATGATAAACTGTTGGAGTTGGTGTTAACGAGTTTTTGACGGATTCGAAATATTCTACCTTTTTTTGAACTTCTTTCTTTGGGCCTTTAAAGATGACAGTTTTGTTAGAAACGTCAGAACTACCAGTTTCTGTTTCACTTGCAGAAGACTGATACTGTGTATCAGATTTTTCGCTTTGGCACGTCAAGGCTCTTGAGTTATCATCTTTCATGCTGTCACTTTTTAACTCTGTTTCAGTTTCTACAGAACAATCTCTCGTAACCTGAATCACGGTTTTTTTATCCACAAGTGATCTATCTTTCAGCAAACTATTTTGTAATTCCTCATTCAACGTAACAGGGGCTGTATTATCGAATTTATTTATTCTGTCCAAAACTTCTTTACTAATGGTTTGTGAAATTTTTCGTTTCTCATTTTCACTGAGGCTCATTTGAATTTTATTAACGTTATTCTTCAATTCTTTAACAGAAGTTATAGGACATGAAATGGCGGCTATGGATTCTGATTTGGTAAGTTCTTTTTCTGGCAGTGGACTATAAGGAGGAGATATTAACGAGTTGCTACGAACATGTAAAGAAGTCGTGTTTCCTTTTTTGCTAACATCCCTTACATCGACTACAAATTTTTCATGGTCTTTGTTCGTTTTGGACTCTAATTCCCGACTATAAATAGCATTAAGTTGATTTTTTAAGGCATTTACTTGTTCCATAGACAAGCTACTCCAAAGTCGACTACCGAGTCCCAACTTTTTACGTAATTCACTCAGAGAAGAATCTTGGTGTATCATCACAACTGGTTTGATAGTAGGACGCAAATCACTTTTATCATTTTCATTTTTTCGGTTAATATTAAATGCAGTCTCTGAAACGCTAGTGCCCCTCCATAGAGGTTTATACGTATCTTTAGATGGCAAATGATCTAGTTCCAGAGAATCATAGTAAGGGGTTTGCTGGAAATGATCTTTAAGATCTTCAACAGATTTTTCTTTGATTCTCAAACCTCTATCTCTATCATAATTCCATCGAAAATCTTTGACATCTCGAGGATAAAACAGGAAATCTTTCTCAGTTTGAGCAGTCTTTAGTTTGTAATATAGATTATTTAATTCTTCCTCTGCTCTCTCAATTGCTCTTATTTTTTTCCAACGGTCAAAATCAATTATCTCTTCGTCTTTTCTTCTATGTCTCAGATCAGATGTGGAAGTAGCTTTCTCTAGCTCTCCTACTCTTTCTAAATACGCGTAATATCTGTTGAGCTCTCTAAATCTTTCAGATCTACTTTGTGAGTTTTCCATATCTCGAATATATTCTTCATAATCAGGATCTTCAGTACGAAGATTTGAGTCACTCTTAGTTTTTTGTAAAATATCGTGTGATAATTTTTTATCCGCATCGCCAGCGCTACGAGTTCGCAAGACTGGTTTATTCATAACATCTCTTTGATATTTGCTTTGTTTAGCACTATGAATACGTCGGTATGAAGGGGACCTTAATGTAACAGGTGATGTAGATTTACTTCGAGTTTGACCCACAGATTTCTTTATCACTTTTGGTGAAACAGGTCTTGATGTCTGCGAAAAGAATATTGTTGTCGGGTGTTTGTCTACTTCTGCTTTTATTTCTATAACCTCTAGATCAGGTACGTAACGTCTCGTTACTATAGGTGTTATAGGTCTCACAGTTTCGCTGAATACTATTCGTGAAGGGGACTTTGATTTCTCCCTGCGGGGGGGTGTTGAGGGCTTTTTTATTCTATGTGTGACTATGGGAGAGACTGGCCGAGACGTTTGTGAGAAAATTATTCTTGAAGGAGATGGCTCTTTCTTTATTGGAGAATCTTGGCGTTTTTTACAAAACACTACTGTAGGCGATCGCGGTCGAGAAGTTTGAGAAAAGTAAATTTTATTGACGGGTGGTTCACTTTTACTTCTGACAGTAGCAAGAGATGAGGTTGATCCAAACTCTTCACGGGGTAAAAGACTATCGAATTTCCTGATTTCTTTGTGTGTTCTACCAGGCCATGATATTGACCGAGGGGTCTGTGATGAAGCCGGACTCGGGTATCTATCCCACATTTTAAACCGAGAAAGTGAAACTGGTTTACGATGTATCAAATATGTATTCAAAGACTTTGGTGCTGCAGTTTCTTGAGGATATGATTGGAACATTTTAGCCTTCTGCATAACTGTTGTACTTGGTTCCACCATAGAATAACACACATTTGGAATACTTGTATTTCCTAAAAATAGGTGCTGAAAGAAAGAATCGGATACAACAGCATCATGAGTTCTTTTTATATCTTTCGCAGTAATGTTTTTTCTAGATAAATTTTCAAAGGATCCGAAGTTGGATGGTTCATTAGATGCATCACCAAATTGACTACCAGATTCAGAATCATTTGAAAATTTCGACGTATTCTTTTTATTAGTCTTGGTTTTTGATACTTTCTTGGTGACTTTATTGGTCTCTTTTGCTTTTTTGCTACACGACTCATGACATGGCACGCTTCGAGGTCTGATGATAACACTATCTAACGATTTCTTTTTTCTAAGATTAGTAACGACTGCTGTTTTAACTTGCGTTTGTTTCTTTGGTGTTGTTGAAATGTTTGAGGACGACTTGGAAATATTTGAAGTTGAGCGTAAAGTTCCAAGTTTGGATTTAATATCAGTCTTGGTTACTAAACATGGATTAGATTTAGCTTGAATGTTTGATATTTTTAGTTTTTGAACTTTTTCTGCGGTTCTTGTCATATCTCTACTTCTATGTGTAGCACCTGGCGAGGACGCTTTCATATCGGCAGTAGTCGTAACGTTTACTTTCGATATAGAGGCATTGTTTGTTTTAGACAAAGATTTAGACTTCACTTTCGTCAAATCAATACGCTCATTTCGCTTTTCAGAGCTCCATAATTTATCCAATGATGTTACTTTGTCTAATATGTTTGAAATAGGGGTCCTTCTTCCCGCGCCGCCTTCTATCACAACAGAAGGATGTGTTTCTCCATACTTGCTCCGAACTGAGTTGTATTCTGTTGGCATAATCAAACGTCTCGGTGAACCGAAGCTACTAGAGCCCGGTTTTGAATCAGGAGTTCTTTTAGAGTTGATTTTCGGTGGAGTCACCAGACTCCTTCTATTGACTGAAGGTGGAGCTGATACAGACATGATTCGAGACTTTGCAGATTTTTGATCGGTCTTAGCATCAGGTAAAGAATTCCGTTTTGTTATGATATGAGTATTCTGCCTGGTTAATTTATTGCTTATTTTATTTTTAAGAAAGTCAACATTGGATTGTGAGTTAGCAATTGTTCTTTTGGGTGATGTCGATGCTGGACGCGTGTTTGTAACCAACTTCAGAGTTCTACTATTTCTCGATGATATTCTACGTGGAGGAGCAGGAGGATACTCTGCCACTCTGCTGTGAACATCCACAGTTATAAAAGAGGGGATCTGTTTCTTGAATTTGCTTTTCGAACTGCCTGCGTTGTTAGCAGGGAAACAGATGACTTCGTGCAACTTCGGCGTTTTCTTGTGAACTCTGATCTTCGTCAATGTTGGTGAAATCGGAATGTATTCGATTTCCGTTTCGTCTGCGGAAATTTAACCAAGTATCAGTACGTTCCTCTTTGTGCTTGTTAGTTTTGATTTTGCCAAACGTGTTTTTGTGCTTCCGCGATGATCGGTGACGCTGAAAAGCATTTAGCGTTCACTAAGTGGTACTACGGTGCTGAAAATTAACTCACGTGTAAAACTTATTCAACAGGATGACATTTTTAAGTAGCCAATATCAGAATCCTGACTCTGAACAAGATATGCCAAAACAACAAATCAACTTTATTGTTTAGCTCATAATACAGATTTTCAAAGATACTCTTACAAAAATATCACCCTTCTAGCTGTGTTTGTTTAATTTTGGAGTCAACTATACTACTAAAACATGCAGATCATAAATACCTTATAGGCAGCCATCCGAAGACCCAGCACCTCATTATACAGCTTATTTTACGTGCAATATGTGTGAAAATATGAACTTACCTGGTGTGTATTTGGTTTTGAACTGTGTTGGTCTGAGAGTACCGCTATAGTCATAATGGAGCGGCCTTGAATAGCCATCCTACAATAGCCCATATGATATGTCGCTACGTCAGATATAACATGGAAAATGCATTGGCCTTGACCGGTTTTTTATCAGAAATGTGTAACTCTGTGCGATTTTATAGACTAACTTGTTTTTGATTGAGTTTAGACGACATTATATTATATTATGTATTGAAGAAGCAAACGTTATTCAATTAAATATTACCGACACCGAATTAAGAGAGTCGCAAAACCATGCATTGTTACTTTCCCGCTTTTTCAGCCAGTTAGTTTTCAAGTTTAAGCTATTGTGTCTTGATAAAGTTGTTTCAACAATAAAATGACTTCAACATTCTAGGATTAATTTTATTCATGAATAACTTCTAATTAATTCAAAGAATAAATAATAATAATGCTTAAACGGCAGTTTTGTCTATAATAAAATTAACCCTGAAATCTTTATCATAATTTTCATGAAATTGGGACGTTGATTTATAGGAAATGTAAAATTTATTTCGTAATAAACAACTTTCATCATCATTGCGAGATATGTGACTTTTAAGTAGTTTACATAATTTTGCAGATGCAGATTCGGGCAGATGAAATACGGAAATCATTCGATCTATAGATCTTTCGAAATTGATCTAAAACCCAAATAGCAAATACTAATAATTTATTAATTACTTCTGGTTTGGATTGTTACTTTCACTTTTGGTAGAGGTATTTTAGGTTATTAGAAATGATAGTAAATTAAAAGTCACGCATTCCACAAAAACAAACAATCTTATTTGGAAGTTTTACATACGACGAAATAATCTAACAACATCAAATCTATTAAAATATTGTCCACAGATAGAACAGACACGATCTTAATTTAAAATTAACTTTGTCTAGCCATTTTATTCGAAGATATGAAATGGAAAGTAGAAAACTTGATTAGAGTTCAAATCTAAAACAATATGATTTCAAGCACCATCACATCAGCAATGGTTTCAAAATAAAATAGCAAATGCATAAATGGAATTAGATATCAGAATCGAATTATATCCTCACCGGCACATCTAACCGCCCACCCTTGTATTTCGGGTTAATTTTAAACTACGCTTATTGTTATACATTACAATTGATTTATTGATAATTTTACGATAAATTAAACACTCTTAAATAAACGTTTAATTAACAACTTTTTAACTAACATCAGCTGTAACTAATAGAATTATAAAGAATCACGAGTATTCCCTGAAATGAAGGGTGGGCGGTTGGATGTGCCGGTGAGTGTATATTTATAATTAAATGTTTATTTAATCCCTTTCGTTTCTCCAAAAAATTATTATGTTTTTTTCGTTTTTTTTTTTGCATTGAGGAGTTTTCTGACAGCTAATTAAATAAATGAAATACAGTAGATACCTAGTTCATAAAAATGCGCTAGATGACGTGGAAAAAATCAAGGATTTGAAGAAATAAATAAAGTAGGCTGAATAAAAAGAAAATGATCTTGTCATTTGTCTTATGTCTCTGTCGGTTATCTCAGATTAAAGACTCCTTCATTACGCTGTATTAATTTGAATCCTCTGATACCTTCAAAAAAACGAAAATAATAACCATGATTTGTTTAGCGCCATCTACCGTCTTGTTTTGAACTACTTTTAACATTGTTTACGAGCTATCAGAAAATTCTCCATTCGCGCGTCATATCACCAATCTTTCGTCCAATAATCTCTACATACCGGTCCTAGGTGGCGCGGGCGACCGGAATCCCCTAAGAGGCGGTTCCCCGCCGGCCTGTAGGTCTCTGTAGGCGGCGCGGCGCTCCGCCGGCGATAGAGGACCATCGGCGTCGTCGCGCCGTCGGAATATCAGCGTCGAGTCGGACTCATAGCCTGACTCTTTTAGCGCTCTAGAATGGAAAGAAATACACAGGATTTGATTACAAGTTTACAGGCTTCGTAGCCGAGCGGTAGAACGTTCAGCTTTCATTACAGAGGTTCTGGGTTGAAATACCGGTTGGAACATTGTGGTCAAATAAAAAAATACTTTGTGCGAATGTCCTTAGTTCGGTTAGGAAATTGCTGGCTGAATAATTAGATAGTTCAAAAAGTAAGATGTCTGTGTGCCTCGGGAGACACGTTTAAGTGTTAGTCCTGCTACTATCTACTAAAAATAATCGTTACACGTCGAGCCGTGTCAGAGGCCTTCGGCAGGTCCATAACTAAGACACTAGGGTTAGCAAATCAACCTTACAACTCACAGTATACGACAGTCAATCAATCAATCAGCCAATTGCAGTCCACTGCTGGACGTAGGCCTCCCCAAGAGCACGCCAAAGCGCACGATCACCCGCTTACCTCATCCAGCCACCACCAGCGACCTTCCTCAGGTCATCAGTCCACCTGGCAGGGGGGCATCCCTCACTACGTTTCCCGAGACGTGGTCTCCATTCGAGAACCCGTCTGCTCCAACGCTCGTCGGTTCTGCGACAGACGTGGCCAGCCCACTGCCACTTCAGCTTATACGACAGTAAGAAGATGAAATTCTGACTTACCTCGCCATATTGGATTTCGATAAGATGGTAGATGTTATATCTCTCCTCTCTTTAGGCGACGCCTGTGGTAACGATGTTGTACTCGATATGTTTTGCTGCAATCGAAAATAAACATGTCAACAATCCAATAAAGGCAAAGTTCGAGTAGCTACTATTCATGCCTCAAAGCTCTTCTCAAAGAAAATATTAAAAATATTAGAAATAGGGACTATTAAGTATACAATCATATTCACAAGGTTTTTACATGCCGGAGAGCAGATTGAGTAATTTATAAGTACAAAAATATAATTAGTCAAGCTCATAAAAACTGTACATGGAAGAAAAAGGATAACCGTCGGATTTCTATTAGGGTTTTATCACACTGAACAATGCGGAATTTTGTATAGTAAGCTGGGGGCCGTTTCACGAAGCTACAAGTTACAAATTACAAGTACCTACAATTCGATGTACATTGCGTAGACAATGAGATAAAACCATAAGGGCTTCCAGTTTTGGCGAATTGGCTACGCAATGAATATCAAATTGTTACTTGTTACTAGTAACTTTTTGCTTCGTGAAACGGGGCCCTGGACTCAGCAAAATAAATTATTCGATTCAACCCAGTCCATTGTCAATTAGACTGACAACATGCCCTTAGAGATCCGTCGGAGATCTTTTTTGTTTGACAAGTCAACAGAGAGAGTTCAAGCTTGTAAGTTACTAAACAAAGGCATAATGTTCACTTGGCCTTTGCTGTTTTGAAAGGTAAAAAAAATATGGTAATTATTTAGAATATATATCGAACAAAATCCATGAAATTCGAGCGCCGTGCACAAACACCAAACATGTTAGCTGACATCGAAAATTGTAGATGGTTATTTTATTTAGTTAGTGGTTTTTTAGGGTTCCGTAGTCAAAAAGGAATCCTTATAGTTTCGCAATGTCCGTCTGTCTGTCCGCGGCTTAGCTGAGAGACTCTTAGTACTAGAAGGCTGTAATTTGGCATGGATATACATATTAATCATGCCTACAAAGCTGAAGAATAAAATCTTTAAGAAAAAAAATTATAGGGTTCCTCTGGTGCACGTGAAGTGGGGGTTATATAATTTAATCACGACTATCGTTGGATAGGTTTTTTTTTTTTTTTAAATGGAGGTTTGCTGAAAACATTTTTCGATGCACTAGCATCCACTAGCGTACACTAGTACGTTTCAGAAATATTTCGTTTTAAAGTGCTTATTTTTGTTAAGAGTCAAGTGTCCCCCCTACCAGCATGTCCTACTAAGGTCTGATCGCCCTAATTCCGGGCAGGCTCGAGCCCCTTGGTGGGACATATACCAATTACACCAATCTCCATTACAAACTCTACGATTTTCGATGTCACCTACAGACAGACATGACAGGCAGACGAGCAGACACATTAAGGCGCTTACACTCTTTTGAATGGCGCGCGCGAGCAATGTTGTGTAAGCGGGCAGGGGAGAGTTGTCGTCTAGCCACTGTTAGTTCACCACCACCCGATGACAATTGAGAACATACTGTTATATTTCATTGCATATGTTGTTGCAAACAAGTACGTGGAGTTTAGGTTTGAAAAATATGAATTTGTAACAAAATTTTAGGTAACTAGGTTAGGGCTTGTCAACGTCAAGTAGTATTTTTTTCGAAGTAAAATTATTGAATTCCCTTAAAAAATTTGGAAGGTATTTGCTGGTTTCACAGTCATATTATGTGTAGTCATTAGAACAATCATACAAATTTTAACTTATTTATTTATAATTGTTCTATACAGTGGAAGTTCTTCAACAACTGAACATCTATCACTCCATTTACTTGTTTCACATAATAAGTGTAAATAAGCTGAATGATTCCTCGTCCTTCTTTTTTAACACTTTTACATGGGTTTTGATAATTTATTTTTCTTTCTTTTTTTACAATGTTTTAGCTATTAACTGCAAGCATGTTTCATGGAACTCAGTTAGAAATTTTATGTTTTAGACAATGTACATTGAAAACATAGCTCAAAAATGAACCTTTATTTATTACAGAGTTAGATAGGTCCTACATATAAAATTTATTATTATATGTTATAAATTAGAATAGGTACTATACCTACTTCTCAGGGTGAATGGATTTAAAACTTCAAAAATACTCGAAACTGAACACATAACATATATCTGAATAAAGTTAATTGTCAGCTGTTTAGATAATGTTTTAAAGTACATATTTAATAAGTATTAATTAGTTCTTAGACTAAAAACAGTTTAAAGTTTAAGGTTTAATAGGTTTGTAACAAACTGTGTTACGAAGGTGGAGGCGGTATTTCAAACTATTAGATTAATGTTTCAAGAGATACGTTTATTTTCTTTAGCAAGATTTTTACACAAGCGCTGACAGACGAAGAATCAGCTCTTTTTTATCAAGTCAAACTTTTCTTCCAAATTCAAATAAATCCAAAGATACCAAAAATGTTTACGGCCAGCAACAGCCAACGAGGCAAAGAGGTATAGGTATGCACACATACCTAACATCCCTCCCTCTCCAGAAAAGAGCGTATTTACATTAGTAAAAGAAACGATCTAACCTACCTAAGCCTGGAAATATTTATTTTAACAATTATGATTCATGTCAGTAGTTAGTCCTACCAACAAACTAAAATACACATGATACCACACTATGTGTTAGGTATGTGTGCATACCTATACCTCTTTGCCTCGTTGGCTGTTGCAGGCCATAAACATTTTTGGTATCTTTGGATTTATTTGAATTTGGAAGAAAAGTTTGACTTGATAAAAAAGAGCTGATTCTTCGTTTGTCAGCGCGAGTGTAAAAATCTTGCTAAAGAAAATAAATATATCTCTTGTAACATTAATCTATTAGTTTGAAATACCGCCTCCACCTACAAACAAACTGCATTAACTTTCATACATTTCTACTGAATCATTAAAAACACACCCTTTGTTACTAACTTGATTACGACTCTTATGTTAAACAAGAGGTTAACTCATTAATTGTTAGGACAAAACACACATAAAATAGTGAAAAAGATTCGTACCCCATCGAATATATCCATGACCTCGTCCCACCACTAAAAAAAGAAAAAATACTTTTGGTTGCTTCCATAATGAAACATGAATGTGAAATCAGGCAGTTAGTCAGATGAATGTGAAATAAACTTATGATTTATTGCCAGTAGCTTGAGGAATTTAAAAATAAAGCTGTGATTGTCAATTGTCTTGTTTTACGCCAATAATTAATTTGAATCTAAAAGTGATGGAAACCCCTAATCAAGTTTTTGTTTAGAATGTCAAAGACAGTTATCTGAATGCAGTAGTGACAAATGCAATCATCTACATCATAATTCTACTTTATTCACCCAAGAATTGAATTGAATTGATTCTAACAAAAAGAGAGCATTTATGTTTTTATCTTGTTTTTAGTTCCTCATTCTGATTATGCAAAAAAAGAATGATCTTGCTTTTAAAAATGGTGAATGATGGATTGATGAAAGTGTTGCATTATGTGTGATTCGTGTATGTTATATAGACAGTAAGGTACCTGTTTGGCTTCTTTGTCAACTACAGATGACTTCCCAGGCACATAATTTTCTATTCTCCCAGGCTGGTTTTTGTAAACCTCTTGACTAGCTCTTGCTGAGGCTAAGGTACTATATCTGCAAAAAGAGAGAATTCCAATATTTTTTTATATAGAAAATATCTAGTTTTGTAGACTATGTCATAATGTCATAAATTATATTCATCAATTTTCATAACAAATCACTCATTAATGTGTCGCAACTTCATAGAATATTGTACGAATATTTGGTATTCTTCTTCTTATTTGCTTCTCAGTGACAAATTAAATCTTTCTGGCCCAGAACTCAGCAACTTCGACTTTAGTAGTGTATAAATAAGAATACTATACAGCACATTTAATATACTTATATACTTTTTATGTAATTCTTTTCTTATGTATGCAATAAAGTGTTACGTACTAACTTACTAATTAGGTAGAACTTAAATAAAAGTTTTTAATAAGTAGACATTCCATTCCAAATACTCACTTATTACTAGGTAGGTACTGTGAGGTAATTTCGTTTCTTCTTTCCTCCTGAACGGAGGCAGTTCGTCTTCTAGGTCCTGTGGTGACGTCACTATCGTACGCATCACTCCAGGTGCTGGATCCTAGCCTGCTGATGCCTCCTTCAGGTTCGCTGAGGTATCCAGAGCGAGGATCGAAGTACGCATATTGAGATTTGTTTGATACTCGTTTCGGTGGTTCGCCTAAATATGGACATAGTATATGAATAAACATCTTTTGAAAGTTTATAAGAATTAATAGTGATGATTCGACAACCACAAAATGAAGTGAAGAGAAGATAGACCATGTCACCATATCACGTTTTGTACTAAGATAAAAATTAAAGTTTTAAATAATATGCTGTGTAATAAAATTATTATCACTAGGTAAGTAGGTACCCTTTTTACCCAACCAATTTCAGATAGGTAACTGTTTTTGTTACTGTCGAGTAGAAAGCATTATAATCTAACATGTTAAATATTGTTAGATTTTTCTAATATGTGAGTAGCAACCAACTACAGACTTTTGTGTTGGTGTATTAAAAAAATACTTAGTAAAAAAGCTTCATAACAACTCTTTTAATCGCTTATTCTTTCTTTACTAAGTGTAAACGCCACTAAATGAAACGGTCATTACTAGAAGAAATATTAATATGCTATAAGCTGTTGTGTATATACAGTTTTATTAAGTAAATTGTGAATGTTAGAGCTATTGATGTTCAACTTTTATAAGTTATAATGCCTCATGTGGAGTTATACAGCCACCGGTGCTAGTCAATAATTTTGAAAACTTCGCTATAATCACCTCGTCGGTTTTTGTACCGTATAGTCACATAATCGTCTGAAAAAGAAAATGTATCATGTTCGGAGAGAACTAAATAAACTAAACATGCAAATAAGAGTCTTAGTCTGACTCATTAGATGCCCAAAACAATAAGAAACTAAATCAACTAGAAACTACAACAGAAAAAGTTTCTCACCGTCGTATTTGTTTTTGTGGATGGTGTCGTACATTTTCTTGTACCAACGTGATTGGTCTTTGACCTCCTGGAAGTGGAAACATTTTAGCAGTTAGTTTTACACTCATGTTTATATTTAAGCCTGTTTTAATTAAACTTTTTTTTTTTTTTTTAAATGGCTTCACGTCTAGATTGGACGTATTTTGCCAATGACAACGTATACACTCAACATAGCACAAACGAGAAGAGAATGTTCGGTGAAAAATTTCGAAGGTTTAAACAAATAATATAAAAATAATAAACGATAAAGTATAGACACAAATATAAACATAAACATGTAAATAAAGAAATTATAATTTAATATCATGAAATTCAATATACTTAATTAATAAAAGAACAAAGGAAGAGTTTGAATAGGTGAGAAGAGAGTGAAAGTTGATAGGGCGAGGAATTTCAGAAGGAAGAACATCATATAAAGAGAAAGAAAATTTAGGACAACAGAAGAAAATGTGGTCTGGAGTTCCTTCGTCCAGACCACATTCACATAAAGAGTGATCCCGGACCCTAATCTTAGAAAGAAAAACAGGGGTACAAGCATGTCCAAGGCGCAAACGACAGATGGTCGAAGTAGATCTTTTGCTACCCGAGCGAAACCGAAAGAACCAGGGTTTGTGAGGTATCAGAGGTTGCAGGTTACCATAGTATCGACCTTTATGTAGTCTGGAAGTATCCCAAAGGTTCTGCCAAGACTCTCCAACATCAGAGCGAGCAATCATCAGAAGATCAGAAAAGTGATTCTGAAGGTGGTCTGGAGAACCAGTATCAATAGCATCCTTCGCCCAAGAATCAGCTCTTTCATTACCCTCTATGCCAGAGTGGCCCGGAATCCAAGCAAGAACAATCTGAAGACCCATCTCATCACATTCAAGCAGTAATTCCTTAATTTTTAAAATAAGGGGGAA
The DNA here is from genome assembly GCA_951230895.1 of Carpatolechia fugitivella. Taxonomy (NCBI): domain Eukaryota; kingdom Metazoa; phylum Arthropoda; class Insecta; order Lepidoptera; family Gelechiidae; genus Carpatolechia; species Carpatolechia fugitivella. Next base: position 13,530,486 of record OX579648.1, on the reverse strand, counting down.
TTTTGTTTTAATTTTAAATTGATTACCAATTATTGCCTGGAGACAACTTTTACAATCAGAAAATATAATAGTCTTGGGAATATTATGAGACAAAGCGTAAGAGATGGCTTCAAGCAAGGCTACAGCTTCACCAGAAAAAACTGAAGATTGTGGAGGACATTTAAAATTTAAAACAATATTATATTTAGGGATCCAAACCGCTGCACCAACACAATCATCGGCATCGGTGTACATTACTAACCAACTCTGCCAATCATCCATAAGCCGAATAAAATTTTGATTAGCCCCATGTTCATCCTTAGCGATGCCAAAATTTAAAATTACTTTAGGAGAATAAACCAAAGCTTTATATTTAGTAGCAAAAAGAGGATTAACACTGGATTGACAAAGAGGGACAGGAAGATTCTTTACCTTTAGGAAACTTTTAATTATTCTGGGGGATTCCTTATGTAACCAATAACGATTAGAAGAAACTTCATCAGAAAGCGACTCCAAACGGGAAAGAAGGGGATGACTGGAAAGTGACATCACTTTAAAGATAAAACGGTCCGATAAATATTGTCTACGAAGGAATAGAGGGGGATCCACACATTCCACCTGCATAGCATTCTTTGGAGAAGACTTCATAGCCCCCAAAATTATACGAAGGCATTTTGCCTGAATAAGGTCAATTTTCTTTAAAGCAACCTTGCTGCAAGGTTCAAGAATGCAAGAACCATAATCAATTTGGCTACGGACTAACGCATTGTACAACAATTTTTGACAGTAAGGATGAGATCCCCACCAAACGCCAGAAAGAGCTCGAAGGACATTAATGCCTTTTTCACATTTACCAATTACGTAATTTAAATGATCTACACCAGACAATTTATCATCAAGGATGACACCAAGGACTTTAGCAGACCTACTGATGGCAATAGGCCCATTATCACAGTAAATATCAACAATCGGAATGTTTCTCCTTCTTGTAAAGACCACAACACTACTTTTAGATGGTGAGAGGGAAAGACCATGGTCATCTAACCAATCTTTGAGATAGCTTAATGCCTCATTTAAGCGTGTTGTCACTGTATCAACAGATTGATCCGCAAAGTATAAAGCCAGATCATCAGCATATTGCAAGATGTTACAAAAAGGAGAAACAGACTGTTCAAGGTCGAAAGTGTAGATGCTATATAAAATAGGACTGAGGACGGAACCTTGAGGAATGCCATGCCATAAAGTTCTCGGGGACATAAAAGTATTACCAGAACGAATTTTGATAAATCTACCCATGAAAAGACTGCAAATGAAGTGGACGATCCTTGCAGGAACACTCAGCTGAAGCAGTTTTGCTCTGAGCACAGGAAGGAGAACACTATCATACGCCGCCGAGACGTCCAAGAAACAACCAATAAGGTATTCATTTTTGGACAGAGCAAGACGAATATCTGATGTGAGGATACTCAAACTATCTAAAGTGCCCTTACCTTTTCGGAATCCAAATTGGCTATTGGCAAGGATGCCTTTACTTTCCATGAGCCATTCCAATCTGTTTTTGATTAGATGTTCAAGAATTTTGCTTATAGTGACAGATAAAGCTATGGGACGATATGAACAGGCGTTATTGGGGTTTTTAGAGGGTTTAAGGATAGGAATTATAATTTGGTTTTTCCATGTTTCAGGAATATCACCAGAAATAAAAACCGTGTTAAGAAGATGCAGGAGATTTTCTCGGCCAAAAGAGTTAAGTTTAGAAATAAAACAATATGGGATGCCATCCTCTCCAGGGGATGAATTACGGAGATTATCAAGAACAATGTTTAATTCTGATATTGTGAAGGGGGCATCAAAAGGATCTGAAGATGAAGGAGGAGGGGAAAGAGTCAAGCACAACTTTTCTGGAACTGATGGAGGAGCCAATCGGTCCGCAAAATCCTCCAGCAAAGGAGATGGATCGGAAGATGACGTAGGATCGGGTGTAAGGGAACCTCTATACCTTTTGATATTTTTCCATACTAACGAAGGTGGAGTCTTGGGAGATAAACTCTCACAAAACCCCTTCCATCCGTTCTTTTTCTTTTTAGATAAAAGACGTTTAGCGCGAGCAGAAACATTTTGGAAAGCTATGAAATCATCTGTCCTACTGAATTCGTTAAATAAATGCTCTGCTTCTTCTCTTTCTTTGATGACATTAGTGCAGTCAGAATCCCACCAAGGAGGGGAGGAAATGTTAGAACTAGGAGGTTTTTTCTTAGGGATATAGGCATTAGCAGCTTCTAAAAGGATACCGACAAAAGTTGAATAAATTTCGTTAGAGTTGTTTAGATTTAGAAAGTTAACTTCTCTCAATTTTGAATCGACGCAAGAGATATAATTTGGCCAATCAGCTTCTTGTAATTTAAATTTTAGAAGAGGATCAGGAGAACGGAATGGAAGAGTAGATAAAGGTTTAGAAATTAAAATAGTAAAATGATCACTCCCAAAGGTCGTATCTGTAACCCTCCAAGAAAGAAGAGATGAAAGTTGTGGTGAACAGGCAGTTAAATCAACTGCTGACCGGGGATCCTGGCCAGGGTAAACCCGGCGAGTAGGTGAACCATCGTTAATCACGCATACATTAATGTCATCAAAAAGATCTATAAGAAAAGAAGAAAACGAATCAGAGAAAGCAGAACCCCAAGAGGTATTATGAGAGTTAAAATCTCCCAAGATAATTAGAGGTGGGGGAACAGAAAAGAGGATAGTGGACAAATCAGGGATTATGCTAACATTAGGGTGAGGGATATAAATAGAAATAAAATTTATATCCATGATTCTGGCAGCAACAGCATTGATATCCTGAGAATGAGGAGGAAGAGGAATTTGAGAAAAAGGGAAACATCTTTTAATTAATAAAGCGGAACCGCCACATCCGTCGTCACGATCATCACGGAGGCACGAAAAACCAGGCACCCTGAAACGAGAGCCAGGCTTAAACCATGTCTCCGAGATGGCCGCAACAGACAACGAATGCCTGTTTATCAAATTAATAAGATCAGGTTTTTTAGGAGATAGGCTTCTACTGTTCCATTGTAAAATGCGAGTTAGTGGGAGAGGGGTGAGAGGGGTAGCCATTGAGAGAAGATAACTGTTCAGCAAGTTTAATCATCGTTGGGGCAACGTCGTTCGGTAGTACATCATTCCACTTGGCAATGATGTTTGTCAACATTTTTAACAGGAGTTCCAGGAAATTGTCATTGGGAGTTGAGGAAAAAATATTTTGAGCTGGATCAGTTAGAGCACTGCCATTCGGTAATTGAGAAGGAGGGACACTAACAATATTCTGGTGGGCTTGGTGATCAAAGCCAGAAGGTTGAGAAGACCAGGCTCTAGGCGATAGAACTACGGACTTGCGGTACGAATTCTTTACGGGAGAAGCGTGGATCTGAGCAGAAGAAGAAGGACGAGGGGAAAAAGGAAGGGGGGTAGAGTAACGAGAGGCTGGAGAAGATGAGGATATAGTCCTTGCAACATCTGAGTAAGATTTACGAACAGAGGGAAACCTGGCAGAAGCTTCAGCATAAGAAATACTGCTCTCAGACATGACTAGCTTAATTGTCTTCTGCCTTGAAAATTCAGGACAGTAGCGGTCAATGGCAAAGTGGCCACCCAAACAGTGGAAGCAGCAAGCTTGATCAGGGGTTATATCGCATTCATCGCCAGAGTGGTTCTTGGTGCACTTGTAGCAACGAGCCACAGAACGACACTTGGTTGAAACATGACCAAATCTTAAACACTTTCTGCATTGAATGGTTGGCAGCTGATAAACTACAACGGATAAGGATGTGTAGAATGCATACACTCTTTCAGGAAGAGTTTGTCCCTCAAAAGTGACAACCACAGATTGGGTAGGCACCCATGTCGGAGAACCATCATTGAAAACTTTACGATGCAGACGGCGAGCTTTAAGGATTCGGCCAGGACCCTCGACAAGATCTGTGGCTTCAACAAATTCCCGCATAGACCAATCCACTGGCACACCCCGAACCAAACCCATGCGGGAAATATGATATGAAGGTACAAACACGGTGAGCTTGTTACGGGAAAGCATTTGAGACTGAGCAGAAATAAAAATGTTGGCGTCCTCTGCAGACTTAAACTCCACAGATACTCGATTGCGACCAACTGATCGGATACCATCACGTTTAATATTAAGTACTTTATTTTGAGTGAATAATAGACCAATCTTTATGGGTTTTAATGCAATACCTGAATTGGGAACTTCTTCTGTACGCGAAACATGAACAATGTAAGGACCCCTGTCATTCTCTCCATACAGCCTGGGCTCACTCTCTAATGAAGGATGAGTATACATGCCAGAAATAGAAGCCGATTCATTTTCGGGATACTGAACCCTCTTTTTGGAAGTTTGTGGTTCGTTATTGCCCTTAGTATTACGAGCTGCTAAGCGCTTGCGAGTTTCCACTGAATCGACGTCCATTACTTCACTCTCATAACCCCCAGGATCAGGAGGTTTCTCAATTTCGTTGCCTTCCATAATTTAGAAGGCCAGCAGGCCAAATAATATATTCAAAACAAATCTCTTCAGTATATTAGTGAAAATAAACCACCACCCACACAAAATATGACCTAAAATATAATAATTTATAGGAAATAAGGATATAACCAAAAAACACGAACAGACTCTCTCGGCGCGCTTCTGTCAAAAAAACTTTAAGATCACAAAAATAAATTCACTTCCATTCGCGGCTAGCAATTTGACAAATTACAATAATAACATAACACTTTGACGTTAGAAAAAAAGGTTGCCATAAACAAAATAAATTGCTGCCGCGTTGCTTACGTGTTGGACAAAAACTTTTAACTCCTTGATGGGGCAAAACGCAAACTACTACAATAGGAAAAAGCTAATAAGACTCCTCATGTACCCATATTGATTTGGATGCAGACAATGATGCAGACATAATGGTGTCTTATTTACTAGAAATAATACTAATTTACTGTTATTGGCAGCACCACAATAGAAAACTAAGAACTGCGTTCAATATTTAAAAAATGCGATCACGTATTTTTTTCGTATATCTCTCTAAACTGAAAATAAAAACAAATCTTACAGATCTAAGTGCTACTGGCATGCCTTCTTTGGTAGTTGGTCCTATTCCTTCTACTTTTCTGTGGGCATCCGCCATCTTCCGCGGACCCCCTCGCTCGTAGTCCCTTCGATCTGCCTCTCCTTCACTTGCGTATTCCTTGCGCAATGCATGCACTGAAATTCAAAACAAACAATAAATTAAATTAAATTACCGATATGTGGATAACTGTTATTAGCCTAAGTTTTAATTTGTTATCACTGTAATTTTTGAATTCAATTATGTTGCTGTTGTTATCCCAAATAAATTAACATAAAATAAATAAATAAATATGTGAGTAGGTACATAATATAATAATGGTAGTAGGTATAGACTTATGTCGAAGACCTGCACATATTTTGTTTTCTACTTGCTGTTGCTGGCAGCCATGATTATAATGCAGTAGGTAAGAGACTGGAGATTAATTACGCTGCTTGCAATGTTTAATTATTAAACACTTTGCAGCTTGAATGCAATTACAATAAGAAAGAAAATCACTTATTGACCAATCACAACAGGAAGGACTGATTATTAAATAATGCATAGACCGGTAATGCAGTCATCTTTATCTGCCCGTGTGCGTGCACTAAGTTTGGTCGTTCGTACGATAAAATACATGTCTCGTTCATAATAATATTTTATTTTTCTAACATTACTTTTTCCATTTTCTTACCCGGGTCTCCTCTGGGAGGCGAGGGTCTGTCGCGCGGTAGCCGGGCACTGTCCCTTTCTTGTTGTATGTAGTGGGAACCTCGGGGAATTTGCCCTTCTGAAAACACAAACATTTTTCATGTAGTACAGAGGGCTCGGTGGTGTGGCGGCATATTAATGAAAATGTGGTCAACGGTGTAATAGCATTCGCATCGCACTTGGACGAGCGTCCGAGCTGACTCTCATTAGTTTGGGTTCGAATTAATACAACATATAAGACACTGTCAAACAAAAATCTTTGATTGTCGGAAAAGAAAGGTTTTCGTGCTTCGGAAAGCACGCTAAGCAGCAGCTATTATCTACGGAAGTAACACCACCCATGTCTTAGAGGGGCTCTATAACACCGACACCACAAGATGAATAAGAATGAAAACTAAGTATTTGAGAAGTCCCGGATGGAGGATGGATGGATGAGCAGAGCAGGCAAAATTATCAGTCGAGTGGCCACTGGCCAAGGCAGACCGAAGTTTTGTTTTCAGAGTTTTGAAGACGCCAAATAGCCTGTGACATTTTTTTTTGTTTTTTAAAGGACCTATTGCTTTGTCCTAAGAGGTACAAAAATAAAAAAAAAACCTATTGCTTTTGTTGCAAAATCGACGTATCAAGCGTTAGGCCCAGTTTCCACCAAAGCGGAGAGGAGAGGAGATGTGTTTTAATAACCAATCAGAATTCGTTATTTCCACATCTCCTCCCCGCTTAGCTTCAATAATTAACGAAATCTGATTGGATATTCAAAAACATCTCATCTTCTTTCCGCTTTGGTGGAAACAGGCCTAACTGGACTTTTTGGGGAGCGGAAGGCTCTTATCCCTAACAGTATCGAAGCGCAGCTAAGGGACCCCCCACACGAGCGTTTTTCGAGCGTCGTCGTCTTCCCAGCGCTCGTGCAGCGTCGACGCGACGCTAGCGCTACGCCCTCGCGGCGCCAGCGCTGGGCCACTACTGAACGCCGGTCTACGCAGCGCTGGCGTCGCGCTGACGCAACGCCAGCGCATCGTTTTTTTCGAGCAAGTACAATGCAATGCACAACCCTCTCCCCTTCTTACCGTCCGCAGTTAAAACGTTGACAGTATAGAGAGATCAGTTGTAAAAGCTTGTCAAACGTTCGTTTTGGCATTCGTAAATAATCATAAAAGTGTTTTTGTTACGTTTTATACGTTTACAATACAATACGAAATAATCGCTTTCCTGAATTCGATAACTCCACATAGGATCTTCCCAAAATTGACGATGATGTTTCTTTATTTTCGTTTACGTAATTTTCGCTTAAGCAGTAACGTTAGCAGTAGTGTTTCTTCGTCGGAATCCATTTTCACATTGATTATACGCAATAGGCACAATGCAAACGCGACGCCAGCGCTGCGTAGACCGGCGTTCGGCAGTGGCCCAGCGCTGGCGTCGCGGCGACGTCGCGGCAACGCCGCGTCGACGATGCGCAAACGCTGGCAAGACGACGACGCTCAAAAGACGCTCGTGTGGGTCCCTAAGTTTGATAACAAAAAATAGAAATAGTGAAATTGTATCTAGGCTAGAGTATGTAGCAAAGAAAATATAGAATAGGTTATGTACCTACACCTACATTGCCTTTACTATGCCACATAGGGTGTTGTCCATTGACATAGGTGACTTCGTTTGCTATTATTAAACGCACAGGCGCCAAATCAAACGGAAAATACATTTCAGTTGATTTTCTCTCAACTGTCAACTCCATTCGCGTGAAAGCGTAACAAGAATAGGTAACATCATTGACCTTCGTCACTGTCAACTTCTTCCGTATTGTGCAATTGTGCTATTTGTGATTTTTCACGCATTTAATTTGGCTTTTTTTTTTCAGTTTTCCTCAACTACCTAACGAAAATTGATGTTTATGTATTGTAATAAGCAGAATACCGAGTTTTAATTAAATCTTTTAATAGCTTCGTAAGTTCTTAAAAGTGCAGATTTTCCACGTAAAACCAGGTCAGGTAGACAATAGTAAAAAAGCAAATAAGTAATAAAGTAAGTTTTAGTGTTACAACACTCGAACAAAAGTTTCAAACAGTGCTACGATGTACTGTGGAGTAATTTTAATCGGGTCATGATTACAGTTGATATTCCTGACATTCATCTAAAATAGGTCAAATATCGCCTAAACATACATAACGGTTACGATTTGACGTCTTACAGTTTCAACGAATTATCACAACATGGGTCAGGTTTAAATTGATTGAAAGGACTTGATGTATAATACTTACTAAAATAATTATTGCTAACGAACCTACCTTGCATCTTAAGCAGTCAAATTTGTTTTTAAAATATTTAATTTGCGATTGTAATTTAAATTCAATCATCACAGATCAATATTATATATTTCCTTCCAGATAAATACAGCTGCTACAATCAGAAAATCTAAGCATTATTGATGAGTAGGATTTGAGTCGTAGTGTCATTTTGAAGTAAGTAAGTACATACCTAATAAAGTTGTTTCATACGGCCCATACTAATCCAATCTATGATGCAAATTACCTACCTACTTGAATACAAATACAAATAATTTATTTAAATTTTACAGTAAATTTGTCATTAAAACTTATGAACTATGATTTAATTTTGGTGAGTTGACATATTTAATTGATCTGCTAGTGTCTTAAAAGGTTACCCTGAGCTAAGACACCAGCAACCTTCCTTGATGGAACTAACAAAATTAGGCTCAGAAGCAATAATAAGGCGTACATCATTAACACGTCAAGTATTACTGTAAACAATACAAAAAAATACTTGAATGTCAAGAACGGACGGAAATATTTTTAATAAAGCTTGCCTAGAGCGCTCTTATGTTTCCGAAAGCATTTTCCAAATAATTTTAATAAACTTAGGCCGAAAGTATTTCTTTAATTCATCGAGAAGGAGTTCGGGGGGTGGGAGATTATCGGTTTTTCAACAATTTAATGAGGGGGGAGGAAATGTCGTCACTTGGCAGTGCGTAGATACCTAAACCAATTAATGGGAGTTTCCGGCAATTAGCCGTCTTTCCGGGAGAAAGCCCATCGAATAAATTACAAACTTGCCGTTTTAGGGGTTCTTAACGATTTTTGATATAAGAAAGGCTTTCTACAGCTTTTTTCATTCCGGATGAGAGGACGGAAGGTATATATATACTTCTTCAGACTGCCCGTAACTCAAGCCCAAGTTGGTAACGCTGGCCAACGAAGCATAGAGCTCGAATCCTGCCCAGGGCAAACATTCGTGTTATAGGCACTTGTGTTTGATTTGTATCTAGATGTTGTTTATCTATTTAAGTAATGTCTAATGTGTATCAGCTATCTAATACTCATAGTACCTACTTACTCGTAGACCATACTCAAAGCCACAGTATTAGCTTTGCTTAGTTTGGGATCAGATAGCCATGCGTGTGTGAGATGTCTTCACATATTTATCTTTGCGGTATTATCAGTAGCCTATTCTATCAGAACAATCTGAGAACATATCTTCCTATCACATAGACCGATTCTTCATCACCGAGTCCTACATCTGATTCTACACTTATTACTGATCTGTACTCTAAACATTTTGAGCCATATTAGCAGACCCGTCACTTCACCTACTTAGCGGTATTAGACTCGGCCAGCTGCTAAAATACAGCATGAAATTTACATCGTTTTGTTCCCGCCGTGTAGTGATAGTACCCGTCAAACTGAACAACTGTTCACGAAAAAAAAAAATTCCTGTGACAAAAAAATTTTTTTGGTCTCCATACAAAATGGGTCGGTCGGGAGTCTCACTTTGTATGGAGAGACCAAAAACTTTTTTGTCGCAGGAATTTTTTTTTTCGTGAAAAGTTGTTCAGTTTGACGGGTACTATCACTACACGGCGGGAACAAAACGATGTAAATTTCACGGTGTATTTTTTATGTATGTAGGATATAAAGTACTCTAGCTCTTCCGAATGAAGTGAAGTAAAAAACACACCGTATAAAAACACGTAAATAAAATAACTAAAACAAACTTTCAATTTGAATACCTCATTTCTAAAAAAACATAACTGTATTATTTGTCGGAAATAACATAGCGAATTTCGTCTGTAAATGCCACCAAAATGTTATCTTATTAACGGCAATGAGCGGAACGTGTGAAGATGACGTCGTGTGATGTACGCCGCCAAATAATTAAGATAGCACAAAGCCGCCATTTTGAATGCTAAACAAACAAAACGAGAAGCGCCCATATCTTGAGATGTTAAGCAATTTTGTATGAAATATTTGTAATATAGCTAGCTATACAGCTTAGTGGCTCTCTTCTACTAACTGTTCGGCTCGTTTGATAAAATAACTAACTATACTCGAAGACTTTTTTAAATGGTTGCCACAGATTCTTCTTCTCTACGAAACTACGGTTTCGTAGACGGCCGAAGCGTTCTTTTCATGTCGTACATTGTTTCAGCCCAAAATATTGCTTCGAGAATTACATTGTTAGTAGCAGTCATAAGATCTTCCAATTGAAAAATTAGGCATGATTACCTACATATAAAACTAACACAAAAAATTTTACGTTAATCAAAGACTTAATATTTTGTACCCTGAAGTAGTCTGGAAAAAAAATGCTACCTTAGCAATAAGGCCACCAATCTGTACACTCCATATTTTGTATGTATCACTGTCTATTTTCTTTTGTGCAACAAAGTAATACTTATATTTTTATCTCGTTGCCGGATGATCGCATTATTGCTACGGCCTACGAGTGTGCTACGCCGTAGCAGATATCCGTGTTAAGTACGCGCTGACCTTAAGCGATATTTTTTTTTCCTCTAGGTACTTGTGTTTACCTCTAGCTTTCTGCAGTAGGGTGACGGTGGGATTCTGGGCTCGAGGCAGGCGGCTGGTGCTGGACGAGGAGCCAAGAGTGTTGAGTCCTGACGCTGGAGCGCTGAAGGAAGTCCTCAGCCGACCTTCGCTTTCTGATCCGCTTGTGCAGCCGTTTTGATCCGTGCTCTGGAATATCATTATTGTTCATATTAATACGACCCTTACATCATTAATTACTGACTAGTTCTAGTTTTTTTTTCCTAACGGACTTATTCGTTATTTCTACCGAAATTTCGAATCCCGATGAAGACATTGTGGTCTGCAGTTTGGTTTGGACATTGCAGGCTGAATCAGTGATTGTCCAAAAAGTAGGATAATTTCGTGCTTCTGAAGGCACTTTAAGCCGTTTTTGGACCATGGCACCCCGGACATAAATGTGGTCAATATAAAAAACTAAATAAACCGTGTGTGCGTGTGTGTGTGTGTGTATATGTGTGTGAGATATCTCACTGGTAAGTACTTCACTTAAGCCTACTTGTGAGTTGTGATCATGGCTCCTGAGGCTGTATCTTCGGGAAGATTTTTTTTCTGTTTCGAATCGGAGATCATTGTTAAATCAGCTATACCTATTAAGTATTTTATACTAGTATTTATTTCAGATTGCGTTATTAAAAAAATTCAAGTTTCTTCTTAAAAATATAATTCTGTTGCTGAAGTATAAATAAAAGAGCGAACTTTTCGGTCGTTTTCAATATTTCCTGAAGATGTTATCTAACTTTGAGAGTTTTTCCTTTGATATTACTTTGTTGCCTGAGAGAAGCCTACAGTTTCCTGTAAACTTTGTAAAATGAAAAATAATGTTATGGATACCTCGTAAAGTCCCTTACATTCTCCAGGTGTGGAATGCGAACGAAAGGTGTCATAAAATTTGATCCCCTCTGATCTTTTATTTAGTTAGACGCAATAAAAATGTGATATCCACTAAGAAGAACATGACACCTGCTTGTATTCATTTGATATGTTGTTTGCTACGGATTTTTAAACCCTTGTTTTGCTTTATTAATATTATCTGGTTAAAATTATATAAATATGATTTATAGATTTAACAGGCCCCGTAGCCGAAGAGTCGAGCGTTCGGCTTTCATTGCAGGACTTGTACTAGGTTCGAATCCCGGTGAGGACACTCTGGTCAAACAAAAATTGCTTTGAGAAATTTACCCCAGTTGAGTTAAGATATTGTAGACTGAGAGAGCGTGGGTGGTCTAGTGGTTAGGGCCGCTGCCTCCCATCCAGCAGATGCGGGTTCAATCCCCGCCACGTACCAATGTGTTTTCGAATTTCCAATTCATATGCACGTTTATTCGACGCTCTTATATACGGTGAAGGTAAACATCATGATGAAACCTGCACACTCCTGCGAAGAAAACCAAAGGTTGTGTGTGAAGTCGACCAACCCGCACTGGGCCAGCGTGGTGGACTGAGGCCTAATCGCTCTAATTCAGGGTAGGCTCAAGCCCCTCGGTGCGGACGAATATGAACTGTTGATGATTGTAGGCTGAATTACCTGATTGACCGAAAAGTAAAATGATTTCGTGCTTCGGACGGAAGCCACGTTAAAGCCGGTTTTTCTTTACTGGAATAGACGCATTGGTGGCTCAATAAGTTCTGACACCAGGGCTTCTGGGGTCAGTCATCAGCCTAACGCACATGATATGACGACCATACCAGTAAAAAACTTACTCCAAATTTACGGCGGGTAGGCGGCGTTTCTTCGAAGTGCACAGGCCTGAAGGACCTTCGGGACGCTTGGGGCGAAGGGCCAGCGCTCGAGGGGGTCCAGACGGGCGGTGGTGGAGGGGGCGGCGGCGGCCCGGGGGCGGGGCTGCGCGGCGCCGGAGTCGCCGGGGACGCCGGGACTGTCGGCGGCGGCGTCGGCGCTCCGGGCCTCCAAATGGCTGGAATGATGAAGAATTTTGTAAAATAATGCTTTCTTTACTTGTAATAACTGAAAATCATCATCACTACCCATTTGTTTAATATGCTGTAAGCAGTTTTGTTAAATTATTTTTTAGGGATTGAGCCAGGGGTGATTCAGGCCTTGACACTATTTCAAACTATGGTGTTGGAATATAAATATACTCTTTAGTTTGAAAAATCCAAATCATTTTATAAACCATGATAGTCTTTTACAACAAAAAACCACCTATAACAAAATTGATATGTGTTTCGTCGCAACACAAGGTATCTTTCTTTGGAAGTTTTATTAAGTTGACCAGTGTAGTAAACTACCAAATACATAGAACCACGAAGTAGATCATAGAACAACGCATGGAACATCAATCAATTCGTGCGGAGGAGGTAGCTAGATATTTGCTCTTATGTGTGCTCCAGCAGTGGATGTCTTTTGACTGACTGAGCTGAGCGCTGTGTGCACCTTGCGACGCCATTAATGCTCTACTCACCCCTACAGGGATAGAAGCGTGATTATATGTATGTAAGTATGTAGAGCATCTGTGGTCTATTGCCTAGGCTCGTTACCTCCTGTCCGGGAGATGCGGGTTCGATCTTCACCACGTACCAATGTGAATTCACATGTATATTCGTTCATTCGACGCTCTTACGGTGAAGGAAAACATCGTGAGGAAACCTTCACGCACTCCAGCGAAGAAATTCAAAGGTTGTGTGTAAAATCGACCAACACGCATTAGGCCAGCGTGGTCGACTAAGGCCTGATCGCCCTAGTTCAGGGTAGGCTCGACCCCTACGGTGGGGACGTAATGATGAGACAATATAAGTTAACCAATGCCAGCAGACAATGTCAAACAGAAAACCATCTATTTGTGCCAAGGTAGCTAAATATTTCCTTTTTATATGGTAAAAGGACTTCCGCGAGGTAACGCCTGAATTTATTTTCTTTTTAATCGCTCCCTAAAACGTAACACGAACGTTAAGAATCGATAGGACAGGTACTTCAACTACGTACCCGATATTCGAAACCTGACACTCGAATTTAATTTGGGCGCGCGTAGAGTGCACTTTACGACGCGCAGTAAATCAGCGCTGGCGTGGAATCGGCGTATGTTTACTATGGCGTTTTGCTCAAATTGGGTTAACAGTGTTGCCAAATCACTCGGCTGAGAATATTGAATATTGTGTGCAGTGTAGGTGCAGATGAGCGACACGGCTACGGCGACAGCTGGCGGTTGCCGCCTAGAGAATACCATAGTTGCAAATAGTCACCAGCGATACTGTACCGCCTGTGGATTTGGTTTTTGTTTCAGCGACATCCAGGGTAGTGGTGATGGCGCCGACTTTGCCTCAACGGTCACCGTGATACTTCATTCCCACCCTTCATTTCAGGGAATACTCGTGATTCTTTATAATTCTATTAGTTACAGCTGATGTTAGTTAAAAAGTAGTTAATTTAACGTTTATGTGTTTAATTTATCGTAAAATTATCAATAAATCAATCGTAATGTATAACAATAAGCGTAATTTAAAATTAACTCGAAATACAAGGGTGGGCGGTTAGATGTGCCGGTGAGTATATGTCGACATTTTGTTACTTTATGCATTTATTTATAGTAATACTCAAAGCTTTGTTAGAGCTTTTTGAAAAATATGTATATTTCTTAATTTTAAAGGTACCTGACATCTAGATATATAATTACAATACTTGCGAATTATGTAGCTTTTTATATCCTGAAACAAGATTGCCTCTTGGTAAAAAACAGCAATATCTAAATCATCAACAGCTCATATACGTCCCCACCGAGAGGCTCGAGCCTACCCTGAATTAGGGCGATCAAGCCTTAGTCAATCAACCATGCTGGCTTAGTGCGGGTTGGTCGACTTCACACACAACCTTTGAATTTCTTCGCAGGAGTGTGCAGGTTTCATCATGATGTTTTCCTTCACCGTAAGAGCGTTGAATAAACGTACATACATATGAATTCGAAATTCGGACACACATTGGTACGTGGTGGGGATCGAACCCGTGTCTGCCGAACGGGAGGCAGAGGCCCTAACCACTAGACCACCGAGCACCGACGCTCTCAATATTATCTACATATTCGAAAATAATTAGGCATTGTTTATGTTTAGGCATTGTTTTGTTTATGTAAAGAATTTGTATTGTAATGTATCTTCAATACATTGTGCTATGCGAAGATAAATAGAACAGCAGAAGTAGTATTTTTACGTAGAGTTGGCAACACAGTCGGTTAGTGGTGGCCTGGTGGGGCTTAGGGTGCGCCATCGATGTAATGGCTCAGCCTATTAAGCCATGATGTGATCACACCCTACGTGAATCTCCACATATTTACTCAAGGCACAGATAATGTAAGTCCGTACCACAACGCACATGTTTATTACTTATTTAAGAACTTTTATATGTTACGCCTCTAATATTGGAAACAACTTTTAAAAATTAAGTACATACATAAATTATCACGCCCGAACGGGTAGCATAGCTTTACTTGACTCCCATTTCCCATCTTTAAATTCTTCGGAGAATAAATAACAAACTAGCAATGAAATAGGGAAACCGCGATTTTTAAAATAATGTTTGTCTCAGTAATATTTAAATTGTTTCCCAAAAAAGTTGTTTTAGTCGTCAAAAATATGTTACGAATGTTATTAAAAAATAACTTCGATAAAAAAACCTTCCTTTAGTGCTTTGCATAGTCTTATCAAGCCTACACACGAAAAGCGGTCAAATTAAGAACTTGCCCAGGTTGTGGTTTCCGGCACTTGATAACTTTTCTGTTCCAAACGAGTTAGTTCTACAAGTAATACTTAAAACATTAACTAGGATAACTCTTTTTACTGTGCAGCAACACTTACGACATATCCACATTACTTACGACATATCCACATTTAATTCGGATAGACATTTTATGTTGTTGATACACACGATTGGTTTGCTCTATCAATTTAGTTCAGTTCACGTTGAGCTGTTGACATTAGTTTTTAGCTTGCCGTATATAATTTGTGTGCATGTATGTATATTGCAATTCGATTAGCTGTAAGGTAAAAGGAAATAGGAAAGGTGTTTGCTTAGTAAAAAGACAGTTTGAACAAGGAAAAAAGTTAAGAGTCGGTGCGTTAAATCAGACTGAGCGGAAAACTGTTTGGAGCTTTTTGAAAAAGTTACTTAATTTATTCGTTAAAAGAATTTATTCGTATGTATTAGCCATGTGGTGGCGGCAGAGTAGTATACATTTGTCACCAACCCCTACTCTTCCCGTGGGTGTCGTAAGAGGCGACTTAGGGACTACACATTGAACAGGGAACGGGCAGCAGCGCTCTCTGATTCTCCAACCCGGCTGCCAAGCGTGGAGATTATGGCAAAACCCTCCTCTTAAGTGGAGGAGGCTCATAGTCCAGCAGTGGACTGTAACGGGCCGTTAATATTGATGATGTATGAGATAATTTGCCTGCCAATATCAGGTGTACTCGAGCATTATATACGTACACGGTAATTGAGTTTTAGCTAGTGGGCTCGAGCATGAGCTAGTTTCATTATAAAAGACTAGCTTTTCGCCCGCGGCTACTGATGATCAGACAATTAGTTATGCGGCACTACCAATCCAATAATGGTTTCAATCTATTACAATATAAAATCCTGGTCACGCTTTTACTTGAGAACGGCTTTACCGATTTCATTCATCTTTTTTTAATGTTTTCTAATACATCGTAGAAGGTTCTTACATAAAAAAGAAAGAAAATTGCGCAGGGTAGGGGCCACAGAAAGTGATATAGGTACAAATTTCAAATAGGTACCATTTTCAAAAACAAAACAAAAGTCATGTCATTCAGTTAGGTATTAGGTAGGTCGCGCCCTTCCGGCTTACCTTTGTCAAAATTTCACCCTTCGCCAATGTAGAGTAGCAATTATAAACCAATCCCATTTTCTTATTATATTTGTCACAACTGTGCTTACTACATGGAAGTTGAATTATGAATCAAGTTATCTATCATGAATTCATGAGGTATTAAAAAACAAACAGCAGTAAAAGTTAGTTCCAAAGCCCGTTGATTCCGTTCCCGTTGTTTTCAGCGGTACTGAGAACAATAACGGGTTGTTAACGGGAGCGGCGAAACGCTCAAATTGGAAAAACAACAATGTACAGCCCATTTCATGTTACAATGCACACACCAGTTCACAATGTTACAACTTATTAATGTGATTTTTCACAAAGAGTTTTTTATGGAAATATTTTTAGGGGTATGTTGACACTTTTATAAAATTTTAAGTCATATATTGCTCGTGACTTGCCCAATCGTTTCTTTAGGTGATTTGATTGAAATAATATTCCTAAACCTACCATGTGAGCAATAAAAAATATGTAGTCTTTCGTCACAATGCATTGTGTTCAAATATTTATGTTGTTGTGAACTACAAGTTGCATTGTTGTATTGCATTTCTGCCAATGAAAATCCAACTTACGTTGAAATGTAAAATTGACCCCACCCCATAAACCAAATATTTGCTAGATTTATTGGAAATAACTCATTGATAAAAAACAACTGCGTCCTGTAATACTCGAATAAATGTTGTAAAATCGAGCTTAACTCGGCCGCGCGAGGATTAATTCGAATCGAGATAATTGGTTATTTATCTAAAAAGCCGGCGATTGCGAGTTGCGGGTGCGCCGGTATCAAAGAGAGATGCAAATAAATTAAAAGCGAGCCAGGAGTGAATTCAATTATGCTGAGACCGGGAGAAAAACTCACTTTCCGCGTGGAAACGTTAATTATATGAGCTGGACTGTAAATTGTTCAATGGGCATGATTTTACAAGAGTTACTTACTTTATTATTAATTATTACTGCTGCAACTTTAATTTAAAAACTATTAATCATATTCTGGCTGTCTACGAGTATTGCCAAAGTTTAATCCTAGACACATTTTCTAATATCGAAATCTTAATTTGCATAATATGATAACACATAAATTAAAGAACTTTGTATGTTTGCTACGCGTCGTATTTCTGCTAATTCTCGGTATTCTCAGGTAAGTCGTTAAGCCAAGTTTGGGCACTCTAGAGTTTCCAACCTTAGCCTTTAAAAAAACTTTGAATCTAATATATTATACCTAGCCAAGAAAGTTTTAGTTTTATTACAATAATTTCATAAAAAATGTGACCGTCTATGAGCAGTAATGTTCACCTTGTAATGTTCACAGCACCATTTCATTCGACTACAATTAGATCTAAAACCAAGAGCAAAAAAACTAGTGCAAAATAGAAAACACAAACATTTTGACGCGTAATACGCTGGGAATTTTGCCCATTCCTCTTGATAAAACAAAGGTTCTCAAACTATGTTCCGCAGAAAACTATTGTTCCGTGAATGTGATTTCCGCAAAAATCAGCAACAAATCACTGTACCTATCCATTTACATTAAGGACGATTGCGACTTTAAGATGGCTTCACGTCACAAAACGCCGCGCACCGCCGTAACCATGACAGAATAGGCACTGGGCAGAAAAGAAGATAAATCAAAAGCAGAAAATTAATTAAAAGTGCTCTGCTGGAACAGAATACCAATAATGTTTAAATGTCTTTTTGTACGTTACAGGCCTATCTACTGACAAAGGAAAAGTTTGAGAACTGTGTTCTAGGATTACCCGCAGCAGGACAGGACTTCCGTGTGTCATACACCATAACTGAAAGTCGGAAACACGAGGCTGTACTGGACTGTCAGGGCTTTACCAGTACACATTCCTATACAGTGTGTTAGATTTACTCAGAGGAAACTTTTATTGTGAACTCAATAGTAGCTTGAAATTATGAAGAATGTAGCACAATATTTAGACAGATCAAGAATGAAGAAGTTGAAAAACTACAACATATCAGAATATCAGAATATGTTGTAGTTTTTTAACTTCATTTAATTTGTAATTTACTTCAGCCATAAACTATTAAGTAATCGTGTTTTTTAAGATTGATGGGAAGGGTTTCTAAATAAAAAATATAATATTCGAATTGAGATTTTTTACAAATCATTTTACGACGTATTAACGTCGTGTAATTTTATGGAAAATTATTTGTTGATTAAGGTTTCGTTTGTTTTAGTTTTTCTTAAATCCTTGATGTCTACCAAAAATACACTACCTACCCAACAACAAAATAAAAAACAAAACGGCCGCCTTTTCATACAGTAATTACGCTCGGGTGAATTGTCGAGTTTCCGCCGTGAGTGCGGTTAAGGTTCCGTAGTTAGATTTGCAGCTGCCCAGCAACTTTTTGTTCAACTTTTTCACTCAATCTCATTGACACACACACACACAAGTTATCACCACGACAGCCACGCAATGTTCCATTCTATAGACCTACCAACTTATCCGTGAAATGAACGGTGGCGCTAGTAGTAATACAAAATTGCATTTCAACCAATCACGACTCTTCTGATAGTTAAATTTTTTATATTAATGGTCGTAGTTCCAATTTTGGCCATTTCACAGATTTTGTGGTAGGTCGTAGGTCTGTACTCCAACTCTGTTGAATGACTTCACTTCGTTCATTCGTTCACTCACTTATTCACCAATATGACATTGTCACTCAAACTGGCAGATGACACTAGTTTGTTTACGTTACGTTACGTTTAAACAATCTACCCTGAATTGCCAACAAATTTTTTTTCAATTTTAAAAGTTTCTTTGGTCAATCTCTTTCAATCTCCGACATATATATATATATATATATATATATATATATATGTCGTTTGTATATATGTCGTGTTTATATATATATATATATTACAATTTTCGAAATGTATCTACACTATCCAACAGCAAAACAAAAACAAAAATGGCCGCCATTTCACACAGTAATTACGCTCGGGCGAATTGTCGAGTTACCACCGTGAGTGCTTCAGGTTCTCGTTGCTGAACGCTGCCCTTAGCAACATTTTGTGACCCCGTGGTGTTGGAATTATGAAACCATTAAAAATTGTGAGAAAAGAGATGAGTGGCCACAGTGAGTTCAAAAGGATTTAATTTAATAATTAGGTTCTCACTCACTTTAATACAGTTTTCAGGTCACTCACTACGAAACATCTTCATTTCTAAGTTACGGACAGAAAAAAGTTAATAAAAATTTGTTTGTTACTTAATTACTTCTTAATTACTTATAGCGTGTCCTGGATAATTATGCATAATAAGTGATATTTGCTGATATTAGCGAATAGCATTATTAATAGGTATGACTCTTGTATACCCGAATGCAACGCGATGTTGCTTGTAGGCGTCGTAATTCGAGTATGCTTTCATCTCAAATATTTTCCCACCTTATTGAAAAATTCAAAGGAAAAATAAAACAGATAACTAGATTTCCTGACGTTGACGACCCAACAACCAAACAACGCAGAGATTTTATAGCAGTGCACCGGATTATACATTGTATAAACAATGGAGAACTGTTAAAACTGTACTAAGTATTAATTCAAGGTTCGAAGTTAAATAAGGTAACTTTTATATTTACAATTTCGTTAATAACGTGGTGTATCATGGCTAGGATAACAATGGGATGGTTTCAGAGAAGTATTTTGTTTTTGCTTAACTACACCAAAAAAGTTAGTAACGAAACTTGAAATAGCGAATGTTTTGATAATTATGTATTTGTTTTTGAGCAGTAATGTCAGACCGCGTGTCGCTTATTTCAGAAAGCAATCATAAAATGTATTTTTTTGCGGATTGTCGCCATCCGAGGTCGACCTCAAAGTCAACGCAAGAAGATTTGGTCGAGTTTCTAAAACTTCTTGAGGATTTCTACATTTATATTTGTGGTCAAATGAAAGCTGATAGTGATCACAATGATGGTCAGTTCTATTACCAACTTCTAAATATTTATTACCAACTTATATGTTAATCATACCCTTGGGTAACCCTTACTTCATTAATTTATAAACTAGCCCACGTGTCGGGCCGCAATCCGTCTATCCGTTTTTTCCTTTGCATTAAGAATTCTAATCACAAGTGCAGCCGTCGCCCGCGCCGCTCTCTTACTAATGGACCCTCATTTAATTATGAAACTCTCTCTGTATTTAGAGTTGCCTAGCACAGTTGCGTCTATCTTCTTTCCTTAAAATGCGAACGAACTTTGCTTACAGTTTATTTGAAATGAAAGTTGTAGATCGAAGATTTGAACTGTTTGCATCGTTGGTATTGAAATATAGAGCTACTTCCTGACTTTTAAATGTACAATCCTAGATTTGTACAAAAAGAAATCTAGGCTAGGTGCAAGACTAAGTAAAACAACACGACCAAATGTGCATACCTACGCTTACCAAGAACTTCAGAGGACCAATTAGAACTGAGCCCTTGCTGTCAAATAAAGCCTGATGTCCCTGTAGGCTCGAACTTCTCAGTAACATTGCAGTATAAATATAAAACAGAATATACAGGGTAAGTGATAGATTTCCACGAAATTTTTTGTGATAATTTTTTTTCAGGTTTATTACATTATAAATTATTAAAATAAGAAACAAAATGTAATCTTCTGATTCTGAAAAATGTCTGCCCTTAATGTAATCATGTCAAAACAAGAGTTCATTGTACGATGACGTTAAATGACCGCAGACTGATTGATAGACTAGCATTTGCAAGCTAAAAGGCAATATTTCATCCAAACTTTTTTCAAACACTTGCTACTTGATATTCCGCAAAACGCTGCGCACTGTATTTCAAGTGAATGAAAGAGTAATAAAATGGTGAGTACTCCCAACGAGGCGTGGTTCTTCTAACTTTTCTCGTTACCAACTCGCTGCCTAACCGAAGAGGCTAGATTCTAGACTAGAACAATACTGGTCTAACTGTAACTGGGGAAGTAGAATAGATGCTGGTTGCATTTGTAATTTTAAAGAAGAAAAACAAATAAACGCGGAATAAGCGGCCAGCTGGCCAGTGCTGTGCAATTTTTATTTATTTAAAAATAGAACGTAGGATCAATCTAAAAGTAAGAAGGTATGGACCATGGGTGCACCCACGGTGGGGCAAGGTCCACCCTGACTTGGTGCTGAGTAACTTGTAACAAAAAATACTGATTTAGTAATAATTTTAACAATGTTATAACCAGATTTTGCCAGAACCCTCACAGGTAATTATTAAATAAAGAAGGGAAGGCCAGTAAGTAAAAATCTGTTTTAATTTCTATGTATATATCGAGTTTTTTTACTTTTGCCCCACCCCTAAGCAAAACTTAACTTCCAAAACTCACAGACAGCCTGGACACCCTCAGTCTCCGGAGAGACGTTGGCTCTCTGTGTGTGTTCTACCGTCTGTACAATGGGGAGTGTTCTGATGAGCTGTTTGACTTAGTGCCACGTCACGCTTTTATCACCGCACCTCCCACCACAGGGCAGGGGCTCATCCTCATGTCCTGGATGCTTGGCATCCCAAAAACGTACGGGCGTCGCGATCTTTCCTCTCGCGTACCTGCAGGATGTGGAATAAGCTCCCCCCTGAGGTGTTTCCTTTGTGCTTTGACATGGGGTTCTTCAAGGGGCGAGTATATAGGGCTCTCAAAGGCTGGCAACGCGTTGTCAACCCCCCATGTCCATGGGCGACGATGGCCACTTACCACCACTGTGGCTCGTCCACTCGTTTGCTTGCTTAGATAATATAAAAAAAAAAACTGAGTATGCTTACAAAGGACGCTTACAGGTGGCCGTGTGTGAGATGTTCCCACATATTTATTTTAATTATTTACCTACGAAAGAAATAAATCCACACTATTATGTGGTAGGTTATTAGCGGGCTTCTTGAAAAACTCTGTTTTTTTTCTACAATACGACCTTTGTCATAGACCCGACCGAACCTGATTGGTATTTCACTTGTAAAGTACGAACTCGTGAATAAATGATTTCTACTATACACAGACACACACTACTTACGAGTACGTTAAACTTAAGATTAGATATTAATATTGGATCATCTGACTAAGCTTAAGTGTCTTACCTAACTTTAGGCATTAAATAATATAACTTAATAATTTTAAAGAAACATTAAGCGTGTTTCAATATTAATATTATTATGTAAGTACTATAACTAGTCAAA
Organism: Carpatolechia fugitivella; assembly: GCA_951230895.1. Taxonomy (NCBI): domain Eukaryota; kingdom Metazoa; phylum Arthropoda; class Insecta; order Lepidoptera; family Gelechiidae; genus Carpatolechia; species Carpatolechia fugitivella. The sequence goes on along the minus strand of OX579648.1, from coordinate 13,507,822 downwards.
TAATTAATTTATTAACTTCCAAGGCAAAGTAAAAAATCCCACTTATTTATTGTGGAGTGAGGGTGTGTAGGTATTGTCATAGATTTTATAAAATACCTTATATTGTGGAAAAACTAATTACAATTTACCAATACCTACCAATTTTTTTCCATTTTTTAAACCATTTTTTTTTTACTAATTTAACAGTTTGCATTATACTTACTTAATTATCAGTTATTACCATTATTTAAATATCACAAATTGACAAAAAAAATGTTGTTCGTAAATACATTTAAGTTATAATGATGACTGTACACAAACGTACCTATAATACTTGTACTTATCTATTAAATCGCGTTGATGCAGACGTAGGTAATCATATTTCCCCAAATATTCATTATGGCCGCTAACTTATGCATTGATCTTTTTTCGATAAAACAAAGTAAATGCAGGTTTTTATCACGTGGAAAACAATGAAATTAAAATCAATTAGTTGCAACGTGGCTTTAGAATTTATTTTCGAATATATTCTGGTTTCCTCGCAATGTTTTTCTGCAGTGTAAGTAAGTAAATCGTTTTAGAATTACCGATCATATTTCGTAGCAGAGCTCAAAACCTCACCAGTTTTTAAAAATCCTTATCATACAGAAGACAGCCGCTCCAGCCGCTAACAACACAGACTTCATAATACATAAAAAAAGTTACACGATCATCCCCAAAGGAGTGTGCAGAGCTTTAGGTGGTTCACAGAGGCACCCACTAAAACTACGTTCTACATGTATTTAGTTAAAGTTCTTACGGCACAGTATAAAGGTCTTTTTACTATGTTACCGGCCAGTCAATCTAGTTATCGGGTAGCAGCCGCCTCGCCGGTATTAAAATCCAATATTTTAAGCTCCTGTAGGTTTGATTTCCACTCTATTAAGCGATTCTAGAAAAACAGTGCGAAATATTTTGCTAGCGTGAATTTAAATTCCACCGCTAGGAAATTGTCCTAAACTCACAATTTTGTTTTGTATTAAAATAAAGTTATTTAGTTAATGTTTAATTTAGGGGAGTCCTTTGTCCAGTCTTTTTTATTTCGAGTCATTGAGACAGCCCCAGTCCAAAAATTGCCTACGATAATTTATTATAGCTAGTATAGCGACCTTTCTGCGTGCAGTTGTTCGGGCTCCCTACTACGCCGTAGCAAGTGCTACGGGGGCGCGTATTAAGCGTAGTAAAATGCTACATCACTGTATACGAAATAGTCTTATACTTTTCATATTAAAGTTTCAATCATGGATGGTTTTATTTTAATTTTACTACAAAACTTCTTATTGTCATAAAATAAAAGTATGTGTGGAAGTAAGTATTCTCTGCCTACTACTTCCGGAAAAGAGGCGTGATTTGTACTTTTCCAGTAATTTATCTTAATTTATAAAGAAACATTTTATTTTTTAATTGTTAAAAAACGATTTGCAACAGTACGTGATACAGAGAGTTCTGACGTTAAAAAATCCGAGCCATAAGTGCTTTTAACGAAACTTGAACCCAGTTATCCTCGACCCGGCAATTTTATATTTTACCCATAAAATATACGAGTATAGACCCTTAATTCCAGTTACCGAGCCAGCCACTTGGTTATTAAGATGACCAGTCGGGAAAAAAATCTCATAGAGGCGACTCAATCTTATAAGTATACTATCCGATCAAAGGCTTCTTGGTCTGTTTAGGTTGTGGACGGAAATAATACACAAGGAGCCTGGTCTGTTTTGACAGCTACATATTCTTCTTCTTCTTAGCGAGTCGATGGCAAGTCGAAACTTTATATTCTTGTAGCCCAGAATGTGGCCACTTGGACGGCGGATTGTGTGGCGTCCATTAAATCTTTCTGCGTGCAGGTGACAGGGCACGTAGGACATGATGTCAGGTGGGCCATCGTCTGTACCTCCCTGCACACGCAGCTCAAATCAGTGTTACGAGCTATCTTTACTCCGGCCGACCAGAGTCCGAAGTCTATTTAAAGACTTCCAGATGGGCCACGACAACTGATGTCCGGGTGGAAGATTCTCAGATGGTGTGACAAAGGGACTAGGAAGGAAGGGAGACTTACTAGCCGAGTTTGAATTATGTAAACGCGCCCTTAAGACAGACGAATCATTTAGGCTTGCAATTTTTTTTACCTATTATAACTCTATTGTGTACATATGTATATGAGCTGCTGATAATGATAATCACACTAATCACACTACTAATATTATAAATGTAAAAACATATTTGATGTTCGGATGTTTGTTCCGCCTTCACGCTTAAAGTACTCAAAAGATTTTAATGAAATTTGGAATGGAGATAGTTTGTAACCTGGATTAACACAAAGGATACTTTTTATAAGAAAAAGTCTTATTCCAACGGGAAAATCTTACATAACGCGAGCATAGCCGCTGGCAGACCGGTAATAATGTAATACTCGTATAATTATGACGACTCATGAACGCGACGGTACATTTTAACATCCCATGCATAAAAAGCAGGAACAAGTACCAAGGCATATATAAACTATTTCCCTTTACGAAGCGAATATTTCACGTATCAAAGCTTTATTTTCCAGGCGTCTGACACCGGCAGTGTGATTTCACGACGCGCCGGGCTTTTCACTAAAAAAATATTGTTCCGTGCAAAATACACCTTCGATGCTACGAATTTTTTTGTTCCTGAACACCACCGTAGCGATTCACGACATCAATTCTTGTCCGAGTGTGCGAAGTAAAAAAGGGTATTAAATTTTAACACATCATGCCGTCAAAGGTTTTGTACCGCGCGCGAGTGCTATTCTGTTTTAAGTTTTGTAAAAGTATTGTATAGGTATTCATCAGCGGCCCGTTACAGTCCACTGTTGGACTATATAAGCCTCCTCCACTTAAGTGGAGGGTTTTGCCATAATTTCCACGCTTGGCAGGCGGGTTGGAGATCGCAGATTAAAAAGTTACTGTATCAGAGACCGCTGCTGCCCGTTCCCTGTTCAATGTGTAGTCCCTAAGTCGCCTCTTACGACACCCACGGGAAGAGTAGGGGTTGGTGACAAATGTATTCTACTCTACCGTCACCACACGGCGACAATATAGGTATTAACAATTTGTATTTGTTTGAAGCTGATTTGTCGAGTTACATAGCTGGCCCCATAGTAAAAGTTGTTGCATATCACTAACACGTTATGTGGTTTAAAGGAGAATGAGACTTTTCCTTACACCCTGTAGAATAGAACAGTTAAGTAGCATACTCGGTAAATCTATATTTCAATGTGTGATATAAAATTTCTGAGCACATTTTACTCGTAGTTTGGTCAACTTATACTTCTGATGTTTTCTAAGTTAGTTCTAAGTTTGTATTATTTTTGTTTGCATGAAAATGTTTTGATAATAATTTTCATTTTCATTTTCATTCGAAGGTTGGTGGTACGTTGGTGTAATCGTTACGTACAGTACACTAGGAATATTTTGCTCTGAGCGGCCATTGCATGGTTGATTAGCGTATTATCAATTAAAATTTGGACTTTTGGAATTTTCCGGGGCTTAACTTGGTTTTTCGAATTAAATACCATTGTTCTTCTCAATCTTAACGCTTAATTATTTAAATTGTAGATTGTTGTGGATTATTTTTAAAATTTCGAAGGTGATGGTTATTTTAAGTTATAATTTCACTTACTTGGCTATTCAGGTTACCTTACTGAATAATAAATGAGCTGTGAGTTGTTGACTTACCTGAAAACAAAAATATAATAAGATTAGAAACTAGTCGAGAGATGAACCTGCAACATTTTTTTATACACTTGCAGTAAATAAATAAATATTTTAGTCCAGTAAACTAAGAATGGGCTATTAAGATTAAGGCCTGATAGCCCTACTCAGGGTAGGCTCGAGCCCCATGGTGGGGACGTTTATGAGTTGGAAACAACAAAAAGCTAAAAAAAAATATGTTTATCTTTTACGACCGATAGAATGAGTCATCTCCGAAGCCTTTTGCGGCTCCATTACTCCGTACCTAGGGTTTTTGAAGTCGGTTGTTGACCTTTCAAACCACACGATAAGAAGAAGAGACGTTATTTGGGAAAATTTGTTTGTTTGTCTATTAAATTAGAGCCCACAAAGAAAAACAATTATATAAGATGGAATATGAGGAACACTAGCATTTCTAGCAAATAATTTATATACAAAGAATAACGTCACACTGCCATGTTTGGATATTTGGACTACAAAACTAGCACCTACATAAAAATACTGCAGAAGAAGTGATTTTTAGGGTCTTGTAACCTCAACACATAAAAATAGAAACATCAGCTCAGTGGATCACTCGATGCTCATGGCCTTCAAAAAGGTTTCACTATTTCACGTATTATTATGGTCCCTTTCATGTAAGACCGTTGTTGGCGGTTCTATAACACAGATACTAGGATTTGTGAGGTCGGTTGTTGACCTAACACCCACACGATGAAGAAAAAGATGTAAGTAAGACAGTCATTATCATTACACACGTGACTCAGTGTAAACAAGAGTATCGCGTCATCTGTGAGGTCAGTTGTGAATAGAACACCTGAGCTTGGCGCGTTGACAAGTTGCGCAAGAGTCGCGACAGCAGGAAACCACCAGCTATTTGGGTGCACATTACCGACACGATGTGTCATGCCCCTTATCTTTTGAGCGCGAAACAGTTTTTGAATTGACAAATTGTTACTAAACTTTGTCTGTTGTAACTGTAACAACATATAGATTGTACCTATAGGTAAAATGACCCAATAAAAAAACGTTTCACCATGGAAACTTAAACTTATTACGTGAGAGTTTTTTAAGATAAGATTTTTTTTTATTAGAACAAAACAAACCAGTACCTAGGTAATTAGTAATAAAAATAATCATTTTTTCGCTCTTTTATTAAAATCGTTTTTCGACGTTAAATTTAACTGCCACCAAGACTGACACATAAAAACAAGCTACAATATTGAAATATTCTAGTTTCTAACTTCTAATGAAATACTTTTTCTATGCATTAGTGTCAAACAAGTATCTTTATAATGTTTGTGCCAAACTGAACCTCAAGAGCGGTCGTAGCAGTTATTTTATTTTTACGAAATGAAAAAGTTAAAACAGCTTTGGTGTTGACACACATCGTGGCTCTTAAATAGAAAACGCTATTTCTGTGCGCGAGCGCATAATGACTCTACGATATTCACACTTCAAATTTGGTTTAATGTTGCGTAATTTCAAATAAAAGTAAAGCTAGCTACATTAATAATTGATAAGAATTTTGAGATATGATGAGATACCTACTTTTTTAAAATGCAACCCTAAAGTATTCGAATAATAATCAAAGGTAAATTAACTCAAAAGTATTCGATCACACAAAATATTATGCTTGTTTTTCTGTAACTATTAAATGCCGTTATGGAAACAGAAACACCTCACAGAAAAAAAAAAAACTAACGAGATGTTCTCAATTTTTTCCTAATGATGTCTTTTTTTTTTAGTAAACACTTAATTATCTCTTGCTGATTGATTGACTAACAACATGATTGCTGGATTGAATAAAAAAAGCTCAAACTTTGTCACAAGTTAAATGTTCATTTGCGTTTTAATGTAGGTGCAAAGTGGCGTTTAAACATCAAATTACCCTTTCATTAAATTTAAAAGCGTTGCTACAAATGTTTGGAAGCTTTCGCGTTAAAAAATAAAAAAAGCTCTCTTTTTTTATACGCTTGTTAAACCTTTTAATCCCTGAAAATAGACGAAGTAAACAAAAATAATTTACATGATCTGATTTAATATATTAAGCGAGAAAGAACAGCTAAAATACAAATTGTCTTGCAAATCGTTTGTGATAAGGTCTTATCAAGGGACGTTTGCATGGAAAATTGTGTTTTAAATGTAGGAGAGTAGGAGAGAGAGTTGAGAGATTGGCATGTGACGTAAACAGACAAGATGCGAAAGAAAAATGTGATGAATGAACGTATAAATAATCTGGTGACTGGACAAGGAGAGTTTAATCTACGCGATGTAAAGAAGAGCTTTTGGAAATAAAACCTTGCTTTTTAAACGGTCGAGTACCTACTGCAAGCATATTAAAGTTGTTTTATCTTAGCTAATTTTGATGTAGGTATTAATTTTATTTTGAGGTACAACTCAAACGTAACATTAAAAACAAACAGTTAATTTAGATTCTGGTTATGAGTACCATAAATAAGTGACAACATTTGAGCTAAAATGTTCTGTAAGCTAGTATGATGATGAATTCATGTTCAAATAAAAAAAAACAAGTCAACATACTTGTAGAAATAGACGATTTTGTGAAAATGTAATATACTTCAGTGTTTTACACGGAAAGTTTTTTTAAATGGCATGGCAGGGTTGCGACTTTACAAAGACTAACGCATTTCAGTTTAGTCCCGTACCATGCTGTGTTAGGTTTTATATTTTATCAAAAGTCTTGCAAAGCCTAAGCGATTTCAGTTCATAGTTTGACTCAAATCGCTTAGGCTTTGCTAGCAATATTCTTTTAAAAAGTGTAGTAGTATACCTACATAATTTATTGAAATACATAATATATATTGCTAACAAATCCCAAGTGATTTAAATAAAATTACGAACTAAAACCGCTTAGACTTTATAAGATGTTTTACAAGAGAACTATAGTCAATTAGCTCTTTGAAAAGAATATTGCTAGCAAAGACCAAGTGATTGGAGTCAAAGTACGAACTGAAATCGTTTAGGCTTAGGCTTTGCAAGATATTTTTGATATAAAAAACCTAACGCAGTTGGAGACTGAAATGCGTTAGCCTTTGTAAAGTCGCGGTAGGGTTCCGTATATTTCTTGCATGTAAAATAATTTCAGTTTAAAACAATCAATTCTATCACAATTTGGTTAAAATTAACCGCAGAAGTACCAGTACATTAAGATAAATTAATATACATTAATAAAATTAATGAAAACACCCGCACAGTGCGGTCTATCGAGTGCCAAACAAACACAAACGATTGATGTTCAAATAAACCACGGAATTTTAATAGTAAATAGTAATTAGCCCATATATCGGTAATGGGAGGGAAGTAGAGCACGAGCTATAGACATTGATCACGCATTTTGAATGGTATTGATTACTATGCTTTTTAGTAGGGCTGGCTCAAAGATATCCACTGCCACAGCGTCAAAGAAGGTTACACTACTGGTAAAAATAAATATAATATATTAAAGTCTTATTAATCTTATTGTACTTGTGTAGTATTTCGCGTAAGTACATAATATTTATTTACTGCACTGAAAACGAGCTTTAAGTAGTTCGGTTTGTGAATTATCGACAAATTGTGAACGGATAGCGAAGTTCACGATTTTACGCATATATAATTTAAAGGCATATACGGTTACAATACCTAATCATCGAATAAACGGATTTATAAATAACTTTATAACCTCAAAATATATAAACTTTCATTCATTAGTAGTAAGGTATTTAATTTATGGGCCTCTGTTTACATATTTAAGACCTTTATGTAAATATTGATTGAAATAAATGGTTTTTATTATTATTAATTTTATGTGCGATGGCGATTACATTTTTTGCGTTTCATTTTTTATTTCATACTAGCTATTTGCCTGCGGGTTCACCGCGTTGTTTCCTATGAAAGCTAAACAGATTGACTTACAGCATTGCGCATTTATAATATTAGAATAGAATAGAATATACTTTATTGCACACAAGGATATAGTTTGAAAGTACAGAAGATAGATAAAAGGGTGTACAGATAGGCGGCCTTATTGCTAAGGTAGCAATTTCTTCCAGGCAACCTTAGGGTACAAGAAAACTTCATTGGAACTGTGGGACGGTGCACACAAGAAAAACAGAATAGGATAAGCTATTTAATACTAATAATCAAAGTTACATAAACAAACTACTTATACTTAGGGCATACATATATACCTACATACATAATATGTCAATATAGCTACATAAATAAATAATACAACTACATAATATACTATATAAATATGTATACAATGATATATACTTATATACAAAGATAAATAACTACTTAAGTAAGAAAAGAGGAACATGCTGACAGACAATCAAAGCTTAGAGGAATTGTTAAACAGGGAGGGAAAGGAGATGGGCTTTCAGGCGCACCTTAAAAGAATCAAGTGACGGATATTAGTTTGGATAGCTAAGTCAAGTATTAGACATCCCTAGCTAGTACGTTATGGTATTTGCAAACAAGAATTTCAGATAGCATGATATTTGATCCAGAATTTGGTGTTGCCAGTGTATTTGCGGAATAATGCACACAGCTCTACCTACATGCCGAACGAACCAACAAACGAATGATTGGTTAACTAATGAATGAATGAATGATGATCGACTCCTGAATTAATAACAAATAGGAACATCATTGCAGACAGCCAATGATGAGCGATGTTTGAAATAATTTTAAAATTAAACTACTTTATACCGCTTCGTAAGTAAATTAAAAACTATATCACATCTCTTCGGTCCTACCTACTTACCAAGCTACTCACATACAGATGACTTCCAAAAAGACCGATATTTCAAATTTATTTTTATTCATTTATTTATTCGTTTACAATAAAAATCGTGTTTGAAATGTTACAATTTACAAAGTATTACACATACTTAGTTCGAAATAAAACAAAGTAAATCACAATTAAACTCAGTATAGGTACTTAATACAAACAATATAAAACAAACAAAAATATCATATATTATAATAAAGAATTAAAATATTTGTCATTTTTGTATTACAGCTTTTCCCTACTTCAAGTAAGAACCTTAATGATTTTGAATAAGACTGAACATAAAAAAAACAATTGTCTTTTTAAACACATGTTTACACAACATTTGAATTCCTTACCGATAGAAGCGAAATTGGGGTTTAGAAGTTTACACGAAACGTAGGGATTTAAAAAAAACTGTTACACAAGAATTTTTTTAATAGTCTTGATCTTATTACCATCATCTTATGTTCCCTACCTTAAAATGGATGGATTTGGCATACTTATTTCTGATCCCTACTTCTACAAAATCCTAATCCAAATTTTCAAGTTCCTACCTAGAAATAACAGACTTTACATAGAAACATTTAATCCCTACTTTCCCCCTCAAAACACGTATCCAATGATTTATTTATCTCAGTCTGAATGCAATTTTTTAAGTTTTTGCCATTAGAAATGGAAGACTTTCCATACAAACATTTAATCCCTACTTCCTCTTCAAAATAGGGACATTTCATTTGTCATTACTATTAATAAATCGCAGGGTCAAACATATAACTATGTTGGGCTTGATTTGAGAAAGCCGTGTTTTTCTCACGGTCAATTATATGTTGGCCTATCAAGATCTGGAAATGCAGAGTATCAGTATATATTGAATCCATCAAAAACTACTAAAAATATAGTTTATTCAGAAATTTTGTAGAAGGGTGTAAAAACAAGTCTTATATTGAATCCATCAAAAACTACTAAAAATATAGTTTATTCAGAAATTTTGTAGAAGGGTGTAAAAAACAAGTCTTATATTGAATCCATCAAAAACTACTAAAAATATAGTTTATTCAGAAATTTTGTAGAAGGGTGTAAAAAACAAGTCTTAACACAGGAAAGGCGCGGCGCATTCAGCTCATCATTTTTTTTTAGCGTACCTTTTAAGTTTTTAAACCTGAATACTAAATTTCAGTGAAATGGGATTTAAAGTAACGTGATGTATATGTTATACCTAAATATTTGACCTTTGTATTAACTTTGCGATACTTGCAAACTGGTGAACCAGCATGGAAAATGGTTTTCAAAAAGAGTCATTCCTACTTAAAATGTAGCTACTCTTAACTCACAACTAATTTCATATAGTCAGTTAGTGGAAAATTCTCTACCATACTCACTGTAAATACCAAACATATTTAATTAATTTGTTGAATAATAGGGCCGCAATGAAAAAAAAAATGATGCATGAAAAATCAAAAACTTCCTTTAAAAGTAAACTTACCCTGCGTTCCGAGACGCGCTGAAATCGATTAAATCACCCGTAATCGCGTTCCGAATTACTGTCAGCTGTCAACACTCATACGTTTTTTGCTTTCTGATCGCTGACAGCGCTGAAAGTCTGATTCGGAATACGTCCTTTATTCGTTCATAAAGTCGTGCTCAAGTCTCTATCAAATTTTATAATGAGACAATACGGTTTCACCTGTCTTACATAAAAAAAACTATCTAAAATTACTATTAAATTAACATCTTATCTAAAGTTACAGGGTAAAAAACTGAAAACCTCCTTTTTAAAGATGGTCAAAAATGTTAAGTATGAATTTCTCTTTCCGTGCGAAGCCGGGGTGGGCCGCTAGTAATTATATAAAAATCAATAAAACATTGATGTCAACACAAATAAAATAAATTTATAGAACCATTATTAAAGTCATAATTTCAATGATGTCACAACGAATAAAAATTCACTTAAAAATTATTTTCCGAACCTGACTTTTCTGTACGAGTGCACAAAGGCTTGATTTTGGTTCAAGACAAATTACGATAAGAACAATACGATGAGAACTATGATATGTGTACTGTTAGTGATCCTATTATAATAAATAAGTAAATAAATAAATAAAAGGTATACCAAAATAACCACAAAATATATTTAGCAAAATCGTTGACGCCAGAAGGTACGTTTAGTGCAAAGTAAACCAAAGTCCATGCGTCAATCACTGAGAATAATAGTTTTCAAGGTTTCTCGATCTTTTAACTGCAGTATCGTGTGTAGTAGATGTTTATAATTTCGTACGTTACGCTAATGTATATAAAACTAGACGTTCACTAAAACACAACCATGACAGATTATACAAATAGACTTGTAGGTCGTACGCGAACAGGAAGACGGAAAACATCAAAGGATGTGAAGAATACCAAAAAAGATTAAATCATACTAATATTAAAGTGTGTCAACGTTCCTTACTTTGGTAAGGAATTATTTTTCTTTTCGGACAATCATGTGATACAACCTCGACAGTCTCAAAGAGCTATTTTGACCATGTTCTTAACGGGATTCCTCTTCCAAATCTTAGCTGCCATACGCCTAATAAAAATGATGGAATTAGATTATAAAGCGTGACATATTATTCACTGTAATTAATTAATTGTTCTGGTTGAGTAGTCAGCTCATGTATCAAGAACGCACCCAGAAAGGTGAACCAAAGTGGACACGGAGTGAGTGCCACTAAAAGCCCAGCACAGAGGAAAACCCAAAAAGAGGTGTTAAGATAACCTAGTGGACTTCGACGCAGACTGGTTGAAAACGGCTACAAACCGAGATCTGGAGAAAGATAGAGGAGACCTTTGCAGCTGCAGTGGGACACTATAAGCTCATAATAATAATGAGTAATGCACACTATAGTATAGTCGCACTAGCCATTCCCTATACTATACTAAACAACATGTTACAAAAAATACCAAAAAATAATATTTTTATCAAAGGCATTTGAATGCATTTGAATTTTCCCATCTCTAGTGATCAGCTGTGTCAAAGAATATTCGGTCCAGATATGTAATTTTAGGTCAATGAGCCTATTTCTACCGCTATGGGTAAAAATCCCTTCTACCGTCCACCTCTCGAGACCAATGTTTACGTACTACTTGTACCATAACATTCACATTAGAAAAAATAATTTCAAAATGAAAAAACTACAAATAAATAAAAAAAGCCTTGTTAAATAATAAAATGAAATAATGAACTTAATATTCCAAAATAATATTTATGTTTGTAAATACGTAAACAAGATAATTAAGGCAAAAAAGAAAATGTTTTCTAACATAAATTGATTTAAATACATCTCTTTTAAAAATGTAGGCACAAATGGTGTACAAATGCTTTTCCGTTCTGAGAATCGATAGTCTATATTTTAGGTGTCTATTGACACTAGAGATAGGAAAAATGCCTGTGATAAAGAATATTCTTTTTTTTGGTATTGTTTGTAACACGTTGTATAGAGTCTGTAGTCTTGTCCATAGTACACTACACACTAGTTATAAAACCGCGCGGTAAGGTCGCTGGGCATCTGGCTGCGCGCACGCACATGTGTTCGCTATTTTTATCGCCGCCATTCACAGAACTGATATCGGTAACTAACACACGTTTATATTAAAACGTTGATTAAAACAATGTTTAATGTTTCTAGTGTCGATTTGATACGCTGCTGGAGAGAATTATTTGATAAAGGTGTATATAAATATCAACTTACTAACACTTACGAGATAACACTTATATTGCAGTATCCCACTACGAATAAGAATTAGATTTATGAGACATTTTACGGGCTTACCGCGATAATATATAAAAAAAAATATATAAAAAAAAATAAAAAAAAAATATAATTTATATTTTTATTTTTATTGAATTAGATTTATTTAAAGAGATATCTAATCGTTGTATATTCGATTAGTCAATAAATAAAATTCTCAAGTTACACTTGTTGATTATAATTGACCAAGCGAGCGCGAAACGCGAGGAAGCATATCCCTCCGTTTCAGCTTGATGTCCGGCGGATGTCCAGCTGTTGTCCTCTACAGGTTTGAGAAATGCACTCAACCGATTCTCATGAAATTTTGTGGGCAGGTTCGATAATTCATCATCAACAGCTCATTTATACGTCCCCACCAGGGGTTCGATAATTATATAGTATTTTTTATCGATTCAGCTTTTCGGAAATTTCTCATAATGGCGGAGATATGGAGGTTGGATTCGTAAAAAAACACATTTTACCCAATTGGATAAATTTTAAACTTGCGAGATCTACACAGCTCACAGAGGTACTACTAATAAACTAAGGAATAGCTTTTTAGAAGAAAAGCTAAGAAAATGGTTTCCATTATGCTGAGTTAGGGCCCATTCAAGGGTGCAGTACATCAGCGATAACATATATTTTTATTGTTTCTTCTTAGTGTATACTCTGTTTTGTATTTGTTGTTCTTGTACTGTATCATTGAATAAACGTTTTTATCTTTTTTTTATCTATCAATCATAAAAAGCTGCTTTCATGGTGCAGAGCGATAACTTTATATTTCAAGATTTCATTTGAATTGATTCCGAGGAATTACGATAGTTAAAGCGCTTTTGTGCTCCGAAAGGTTCTGAAGAGTGATCATTGACTCAAGAGGTATTTTTTTTAATTCTGACAATAGAAGGTCTAGTTGGATTCACCACTAGACTGACAATGCCGTCACAATACAATAATATAAGCTACGATACGGTGGTGTAAAGTCTAAGTTCAAAGCCCACCACGTGTCAATGTGTTTTTGCATTTCAAATTCATTGTACATTTATTCAACGTTCTTAATATAGTAAAAGTGGGAAAACCTACACACGTTAGTACTATTAGTTATTCTGCACACGCCTGTGAAGAAATTTAAAAATGCGTGAAGTCGACCAACACGCACTGAGCTAGCGTGATCGACCAAGATCTGATTGCCCATATTTAAAGTAGACTCGAGTCCCTTGGAAGCTGATAACAATAACAATACATACGGAATTTGAAATACGAAGCCGAGACGTGGAACATGACGGTGAAGCTGGCCCACCAGCTACATGTCACTCAGCTATAGAAAGATCTACCGAGTATGCTTGGTATTTCGCTACGGGATAAAATCCGAAACAAAATCAACCGGCAGAGGACCAAGGTAGTAGATATCGTCTAGAAGTATAGCAAGCTGAAGTGGCAGTGGGCTGACCATGTCTGTCGTAGAATCGATGAGCGTTGGAGCAGACGGGTTCTCGAATGGAGATCACGCCTCGAGAAAAGTTGTGTAGAACGCCCCCTGCCAGCTGGTGCAGCTGGTAGCGGCTGGATGAGAAAAGCGGGTGATCGTGCGCTTTAGCGTGCCCTTGGGGAAGCCTACGTCCAGCAGTGGATTGCAACAGGCTGATTGATTGATTGATGATTGAATAATAACAATAATAGGACCAACATAAACCAATCTAAGTTCGTACGTCATGAAAGAAACCGCTCCCTACTGTCAGGAAGCCACCAAAAGGAAATGACAAATTAGGCACCAGAGCTGACCAAAGAAACGGCGACCTACTTTCTTAATGTGACTCTTTCATTTTACGACTGCAAATCAAAGAAACGTTCAAAGAAGACGGATAAATCCATTAAAGGAAACAAATATAGCAAGGAATAATATTATTCTTTTGGTTTTTAGTCGACTATGTTATTTTATAAACTGCATTATTATGTTTAAAAATTGTCGCCTTTGTAAACCTATTGTGTTTTTTATTTTCCCAAATCTTATTTCACAAAAGGTTCTTTCCAAAGCTTTTTTTTTTCATCAGCTTCTACACTACAACGTAAATACCCCAACTTTTTAATATTTAAAATAATGTAGGCCTGATCGCTTCTAATGAAGGGCCGGCCCCTCAGTGGGGCCTTAATCTATCTTCATAATGAGCTCATTATTATAATGACGGCGTCAGCCTTTCAACAAAGAAAAGATTCACATAGACATGTTGCGGGCTAAAATCTGAACGTAAATTCAACTATATGCACACAGCAACACATATGCAAGTCTATCCTGGCATTTTAGCTTCAACTACTGAAATGTAAATAATAATGCCGTCTTCGACAAATATTTCACAGGCTTTGCTGATATGCTACGTTGGAGGATTCTGACGGCATTCTGAGTCGGCACGCGCCGCGCCGCGCCGTCGTCGCGTAGTTTGCTGTACAAACATAGTTTTGATATATAATTTGCTTTCGCTACGTAACGACTTTATCTCTGTAAAGTTACTCTATAGCTAAAAGAGCAAATTAAATGTCTACAAGCTATCCGTTTATGCCAAATTTCATCGTTCTTTGATGTTGGGTTCAAAGGAAATATGCAGAATGTGCGATTGTGTGTAAGTTACTAGAAGGCAGTCAAATGTAACACAAAATATAATAAATTGTAGGGACATTTTACACACCGCCATGTGATCCCAAACTAAGCAGAGCTTGTACTATAGGTATTAGGTATCAGACAGCTGATGTATATTACTTGAGTCGATAAATAAGTATAATATAACTTAAAAACATCCAGACACAAGGAAAACACAAATGCTCATCACACGAATGTTTTCCTTGGGCGGGATTCGTACCCGCGACCTTGTGCTTCGTAGGCAGGCGTACTACCGACTAAGCTACGGAGCCAAATAAGAACTATCTGATACCTGCCTGAAAGATTTAGTTACAGCGATTAGTCTTCTCTAGATTACTAAGTTCGAATTACATTGCTGTATTTGGATCGCATTTGGGACAGTAAATTAGTACTGCGACAGCAATGACCGGCAGTTAGCATCCGATAATTAGTAACGTCTAACTGCTTAACCTACAAGATGGTCTAGATGTTATAAGACACTTTGGAACACGATGCGATCTATTTACTATGCTCTCGGTGGGCACACGCAAACAATAAGAGTACAATAGGGCTTTTACGTAGACTGATTCTTTTGTCTGCCGTGCCACCCCTACTTCCCTCGTGTAAGTGCCTCCATGCCATAGTTATAGGTTTTTTTTTTAATTTTTATGGAACGAATATTCGTGTGTAGAGGGTTATAACGAAAAATAGAACTCGAATAAATATAATTAGATAATTAATATCAGAAATCATTGTTTTTTTTGTCTCAACAAAAAAATTAAAAACAGTAGTCAAATTCAAAAATACGAAATTATAGGGTTGACAGCATAACCTATAAAACAGAACAAATTTTATTTTACAATTAGCTAACCCTGAGGACCCGACAGACGTTGTAATGTCCTATGAATATTGAAGTCAAACGACTGACAAAAATATGTCGCTGAGGTTACATTAGAAAAGTTAATAAGGTCGTTAAGTTTTCTTCAATTTTCTAATTTTCCGCCCAATTTTCTTAATTTCTTATTTCATAAAAACCTTCTACTAACAATAACAAACACAACAAAAAAAGAATTTGCAAAATCAGTCCAGCCGTTTACGCGTGATGCTGTGACCAAGGGAATCAGGATTTACTTTATATTTATATATATACTTTAGAAAATAAAAGCCATCAAAAACATAACTTGTAAAAAAACCAAGTCTCGCACGCAACTTAGTCTACCGTAAAAAGTTGTGAGATCCATGTAATACCAAGTCGGTTAATTTATTCAGTCCCTACTTAAGAGTCCTTCTGTCTTAAGTTATTACGTAATTAGGTCACCTAACAACATCTTATAGTGACCAGATCAATATTAAAAATATCTTATGTTTTAAATAAATACATAGATTGACCTGGCAATCGCATGAAAACACAATGTATCTCACAAGTAATACATTATTATATTAAATTTGATTGTTTAGTGCGATTGCCAAGTCAATCTATGTATTTATCGCATGAAAACACAATGTATCTCACAATTAATACATTATTATATTAAATTTGATTGTTTAGTGCGATTGCCAAGTCAATCTATGTATTTATTTAAAACATAAGAGATTTTTAATATTGATCTGGTCACTATAAGATGTTGTTAGGTGACCTAATTACGTAATAACTTAAGACAGAAGGACTCTTAAGTAGGGACTGAATAAATTAACCGACTTGGTATTACATGGATCTCACAACTTTTTACGGTAGACTAAGTTGCGTGCGAGACTTGGTTTTTTTACAAGTTATGTTTTTGATGGCATCTCATTTCTTTTTGTAGATCGCATGAAAACACAATGTAAAAATGCACACCTACGCTCCACCTACCCTACACCTACCCTACACCTACCCTACACCTACCCTACACCTACCCTACACCTACCCTACACCTACCCTACACCTACCCTACACCTACCCTATACCTACCTACACCTACCCTACACCTAACCTACACCTAC
Source organism: Carpatolechia fugitivella (assembly GCA_951230895.1). Lineage (NCBI taxonomy): Eukaryota > Metazoa > Arthropoda > Insecta > Lepidoptera > Gelechiidae > Carpatolechia > Carpatolechia fugitivella. Next base: position 13,490,950 of record OX579648.1, on the reverse strand, counting down.
TCTACACCTACTCTACACCTACTCTACACCTACCCTACACCTACCCTACACCTATCCAACACCTATCCAACACCTATCCAACACCTATCCAACACCTATCCAACACCTATCCAACACCTATCCAACACCTATCCAACACCTATCCAACACCTACCCTACACCTGCCCTACACCTACCCTAAATCTACCCTACACCTACCCTACACCTACCCTACACCTACCCTACACCTACCCTACACCTACCCTACACCTACCCTACACCTACCCTACACCTACCCTACACCTACCCTACACCTACCCTACACCTACCCTACACCGACCCAGCACCTCTTATTCAATTATATTCCACTATACAGGTACACTGATTCATTTACTGCAAATGTAACTTTGTAATCCTATATAATGCCCCAAGATTTATATGGGATTACAAAGTTATCTAGCAGATGATGTATCTAGAAAACTGGGCCGAAATTGCAAAATGTTTTAGTTTTTCCTTGGTTTATATACTAAACACTAATTCCATTCTAAATTTGAAGCTTCTATGTCTGCTAGAAGTGCCTTAGAGTTTTGATGATCGGTCAGTCAGTCAGTGAGTGACAAAATAAAGAAACTTTGACTAGTTATAATTCATAAACTACTGGTTCAAATTGATTGAAATTTGAAATATACCGTATTTATACAATGCCTGCTTGGTTACTGAAAACTCAGGCTTCTAGTTTTATCCACAACGAAGTTATAGGGGGGTCGAAAATGGCCTGAACTGCTTCGAGAAAAGTATGGTACGGCCGTGCCACTTTTTTGCTCGACTTGGCGGGGGCACTGCCGTGCCCCCAGATACGATTTATAGAAAACAATAAAAATGTAAACCTTTCGGCAGGGCTTGAACCCACGACTTTCGGCCTATACGCAGCTAACGTGCTCACCACGACGGGCATAGTGGCAGCGCCGAAATTAGCTCTTGTTTGTTTTTCTATGAGATTATGACGTCACCATAAAACAAACGGAGTTTACTAAAAAATTACTTAATTTGACCTTGTCAATTTGTAAGAAACTTCAACAGTGGACTAAAAGCTGATCTGTTTCACGAGCTAAAGCTACCCTACTACCCAAGAGCTTCTTGTATTTCTTTTCTGATACATTTTCCATTAAAATAAAACAGCAGAAAGTCATTTGAAGCGGTATCAAAATCGCATCGCAAAGTCGGGACTAACAAGCTGGGAATACCTTTACTTACCAAGTTCTACTGGAGGTTCATTCATTGAACCTTTATAGCATTAGTCTCGACGACGACGGGGCGTCTCGACGGAATATTAACGACATATAATAATGCTCTGAATACTTGTTACAACTTTTCCCATTACCCTACAGCTTCGCTACAGATTTGCAACGGGAAAACTGGGAAAAATGTATGCCGCGAAAAATTGTCCCGTCTCAAAAAGTTTGCGAACGTTACCTTTAAGTTTCGTGTGCAGTTAGACTTTATTAGCTCGTAACCGTTACTTGGATGTAAACGGTTTTTATAATCGTGGAATTTAATGCGTACTTAAATATTAAATAGGCGTCCAATTATTTCTCTAGGCTTGTATTTAAAACAGTTAGAATTTCTCCCATGTAACGACGTGACAATCAACATTGAGTTTAAGATCTGTAAAATAATACTTTACTATTATAATGAAGTTGAGAGGATAATATCTACAAATAAAAAACAGAATAGAATGAAATTTCTACAGTATGATTGCATTGAATAAATAAACTTGAACTTAAACATGAATATATATTATACTTTATTGTACACAAGGTAATAAATAGTTACGGAATTTTAATAATTTTAACAATCTTAACTTCGTAAGGTTTGTTTTAAAACAGACATCTAGTTTGGATATCCGCAGCTAACTCCATTATTTACCATCTTTTTTGTCAAAAGGGCAAGTTATTCAAACTTGCTACATTTAATAGTTAGATCGTTCAAACACTGATAAGCTTCCAAAATGTTTGAAGTCAAACGCAGCGTTCATGTTTAACATGTCTATTGTTTATGGAAAGGGCGCGTCTGAGTATTTGGCAAAGGGAAATCCTTTTAGTTCACTACCTACATTACATAAAGACATTCTGTTTTCCTAGTAAAGAAAAAGGGATTTTTGAGGTCATTAGATGTCGGTTTTTTTTCTTCACACAGACTTTATCAAAAGCTTATCTGTGTGTAAATTCAATAATATTTTCTGTATTGTACGCATCATGCGTCACAGAAAAAAAAAAAATGCTCCAAATATAAAATTGCTACGCCTAGCCGGCTACGCCATCGTAGCAAAAAATTGCAGTCTACGTATCAATCGCGATATGTATAAAAATATGTACCTATCTATTGACTTAAATCGTCGTGATTTAATTCGATCACAGTCATGATAACAACGTATCTTAAACTGTACAATAAACCCTTACAATGCCTTGTTATACAATAACAGTATGCTTTGCGGATACCAACAATAAATTCTACCTCATCATTTTTTTTATTTGTTCGGAAACTTTAACAAAATACAAATATGTATTAATATAGATTATTATTGTTACAGATAACGTCCGGGTTCGAGTCCTGTCCAAGATCGACAAAACTTTTAATTTTTCGCTTTATAATTATTATGTATTTTTTGTATCAGAAAATAATTCCTATTTAAAAGAATTTCTCCCGTATTTCCGTTAATCCGACCTTGATTTTCACATTTAAAATCTTATTAGCATCATTCTGCCAGCTCTGTCTTCACAAAAGACTGCCTGTGTCGACGCGATATATGGATACTCAATCGTATGAATGGAGAATGCGATGATGATGTAACCAAAAGTTGTCAGACAATATCACACTTACGCAACAGTTCCTGCATGCTTAGCAGGCAAGATTAATGATAAATCATCTTTGTATCAATGTTATCAATATTTCATATCTGAGTATTTTCAAGTTAGAAGTTTGTTTATACCACTTCATTCGTATTATATAACATTTTGATAACAATAATATGAAAAAGAATTATTAAAATCGGTTAACAATTGGCGGAGATATCCTAATAACATACATAAAAAAAAAAAAATTACAGACGAATTGAGAACCTCCTCCTTTTTTGAAGTCGGTTAAAAAAGGCTTTTAGATACAAATATAGAGTCACTCTATTATTACTAATTTTTAACCTGGACTAGACCGAAAATAAACAAACAGTGCTTTACGACTTTTAAATAACAAGCAATATAAAAGAATACTAACTTGTTAACTTCATTATTTGGGTGTCTGAGTTAATTTATCGATAGCCAAATGTATATGCACTTGGCTACTTCTTTATCGAGGTATACGAGTATTTTAAATTATGCATTTATACAACAAAATGAACCAAATCCTTTCCATCTATTCTCTTCCTAAACATCAATGCAATAAAAAATATCTATGTGGCTACTAGATCAGGACTACGATTATACCGAAAATATACTTGCGATAGTGAAATAGTTTACGCAACACAACAATCGCTGTGCATAATCTGCTTCTATCTTATTTTATTATGTTTTTCTATCTTTATATGTATCAGGTTTTTACTAACAATACTAACACCTACTAACACTATGTGTCACCTATACAAATAAAATTGGCTTAAGAAGAAAAATGCACATATGTATCTACTCGAGCTAGGAGGGAGACCTGGTGATCTGAAATTGTCTAGTTTAGGCATCAGGCTTCCCACAATACTTAATATTTTTATGCATTAGATGTAAGTTAAATGTACTCAATTGTATTGTATTGTGGTGACCAAATAAACTTTGTTATTACTATTATTTAAAGTTATCGTCTACTAGATTTACTTTAAGTTTCAGAAAATTTACTTTTCTTTTGTTATATTGACCACGACAAAATAATAAAATTGGTACTTTTGTGATTTACACTCTAATTAACCTTGAGTCGGTCGCAACATGTTGTCCCGATTTTAGTTTTTACGATCCATCTGACATTCGGATGTTGTCGACACATGACAAGGTACGTAGTACCTATATAGTTGACCACATGTTACATTACTTTGGATAAGGAGAGAATTCGCCACAGTATTTGCGCTTTTATCAAATAAATAATTTTCGGTGAATGCACCGCAACGCGACAGGGTGGATATAAAATTAAATAAAATGTGATAATTAAAAACAAAATACGATTCGTTCGATACGATACGTTTGTTTAATTTGTGAATACATTTTCATTGAATCTTGTTACTTAGCTATCTTAGTCCTCAGACTTAAGTAGGTAGGCAGGCAGTCAGAAATAAAGCCTTTATAACTTTTTTGCTTCAACAAAAATGTCGACTTAACAATCTTTTAAATAATCTCGCAGTATTTCTATTATATTTTGTGGCTCTAAGCTTCTGTGTGGGTTGACAAAGAATATTCGGTTTATTTTATGTTTCAAAGGTCACAAAACACGGACTGATCAAAAGGAAACTTTGCAAACTATAAAAAAAAAAACTACAGGAAAATCGTTGTATAACTTTCTTTCTACCCACAAATTTCCATAGGAAAACAAATTCTATGGAGGCCTTTATGTTTATCTCTATGCTTTTTATCAAGATTAGTATAGTCATTGATAGAGAAAAATTTAATATCATTTTATTACCACCAAACAATCAATAAAGTGGAAAATATTACATTGCAAAACTTTTTGAGACATTATTCGGACTAATTCATAGTCAGATCCCGCAACCATGACGGACTAGTTTCGGAGTTTGACTATCTGATGACCCTGATGAGATGAAGGACATCCAACAGGTGCGAAACTATTCAAAAGTGAACTCGTTAGTTAACCGCATATATTTTATTATATAGGTTTAAATGAGATGAATATCCGCATTTTTCCGCTGAATGTACTTATTTAATTAACTTTGTTTTTTAATATTCTGCTCAGTAGGCACTCAAACAGGCAAACAGATTTTTTTATTCGCAATTTATTATGTCCTGTTAAATAAAATGTATGAACGAACAATAACAAAATTTAACTATTCATAATGTTTTACTGCAATAAAACTAAAGATTTAATAACCACTAATAAGTTTTCTCAACGATCTGGAAAATGAAGTTTAGTGACCTAGTAACTTAGACTAGCAGATTGTCCAGTCAGTGTGATCAGAAGAGATCACAATTCTGGCAGTGACGGTGTATAGTTAACATTAATTACACCTATAAGTACCAGGGCCCCGTTTCACGAAGCAACAATTTACAAGTAACAAGTTACAATTTGATATTCATTGCGTAGCCAGTTCATTTAAACTGTAAGCTCTTAAAGTTTTATTTATCTCATTGTCTACGCAATGTACATCGAATTGTACTTGTAATTTGTAACTTGTAGCTTCGTGAAACGGCCCCCAGATGTTATATTATGACTAACTTTAAAACGATCTGTAGCATTTCACAAATAATTCAATGAACTCGTACCTCACCAAAGAATAAACACGATAAGAATGAGAAATAGTCCTGTCACTTTTATTCCGTAGGTGATCACGCGTTTTTTAATGTTCATGAGAATTGGTATCTAAACTAAACATATTCGGAACCAAGTCAACCTGTGAAGTCAACTGATGCAAGGGAAATATGTTCAGGGGCGTTAGCTCGGATAGTACAAGTCGGTTTGGCATCGCTCCGCTCCCCAGACAATGGTGCACTTGTTATCCTTTGCGTGTTTCAACACCTACACGCGGACTTGTACAACGCTATTTTAATGCTATTTTGTGATTGCGCAGGAACAGTAGTTCCGCATAAATCTAACCGTACGTAAATTGACAAAATGAAAAGAAAGAGAAAGGAAATTTAAATCATTGCTAGGAAAACTAATGACTAAATAATTTTACATTTGAATTTTTTTCTTCCAGAATCGCGGTAAATTGTAATTGTAAGTAAGAGAATTCCGTTTTGTGTTACTACCTATATTATACTGTTTTTTCAATTCTTATTTGATTTTAGTTACTCGACATTCTAATGAACATGTGGTTAATTGTGTGATAAAATACATATTTATTAAAAATCTAACGCAAGAATTTTCGGAAAAGAAATCTTTAAATGTTAGAAAAGGAATAGGTAAAAAAAGGTTGCTCTCTTCAAAAATAATAAAAATAGGGAAAGGACTACTTTTAAGTTTACGTGACTACATTGGTATTTACTATCCGTGACAACATGGCCAGCCATCGACCAGTCGAGATCAACTAAAAATAGCAGAAACCTTACTCAGGTCCGAGCAGCTTCAGGTTACGACCACATAAATTCGACCATTCGACCAACCTTTATTACCCGACCTTCTGACACACGTGAAACAATATTTGAGAATTTTTGACTTCAATAAAGAGTAAATTTACTTTGTATCCCAAGGACTGAAAATCCAGGAGATCTACACCCGTGGTTAAGTTGACTGGTTCCTTTTTTAATAGAAAGTTAATAACTGACAGTATTTTATTATTGTTATTTACTTATTTAGCTGGGCATTTTGCTTCTTTTTTTAAAGTTTTATTAATTTACTATACAATATCTGTTGCAACTTTGTGCCAGTGACAAGTTTTATAAAAATTCATTCTTTATTTGAATTTGATTTAAGAATGCATTTATGAATGCTCCTTTAACCGGTCTTTTTTTGAATGCGTATATCGAACTATTGTTGATTGTATGTTAGAACGTATTTAGTTGGAAGTAAGAAAATAAACACAGTTTTCGAATTCCAGGAAAGGTTGAACTTTCCTTGTTGTTCCCGGGCGGAGTGTTAAACAAGATCTGGACTTGTTTGAACATTGCTTTGTAACTTGCTCCATACCTATACTAAGTTACCGACTAAGTACTCTAAGTAAGTACTCCGAGCGTAATTCTATTGGTGTAGTTTAAAAAAAAAAAACTATAATCAACTCTGTGATAGATTGACACTGTGATGGGAGTGACTTTAAAGGGTTAAAATTTTTTCATTCATTCTGTTTAGGTACGAAACCCTAATAAAATGAGAATTATTGCCGTACGACATAGATTCAGTCTATCTTTCTTTTGTGTAAGTCCCGAGTTTGATACCTGGTTGATTAAATACTTCTTGTTTCAGGTTTGAATGTCATTTGTTTATCTGCGTATCGGGAATTTTAGAGAGGAGCTATAAATGTGACCAAGTATACCACAATGATAATTTGTCACTTGTATTTTCAAATTATGATTATTCCGATAGCTTTATTTTATCTTTCCCGGTAAAAAAAATTAAGCAAGAACTGTGCTACATAAAATTCTAAAAAATATATATTTTATTTTATCAGTAAAGAGTGAAATGAAATACCAATACAATATGAAAATATGTTATACATTATGAATACCGGCCGAATTATACTATTGAAAAGGCATTTTAAAATCGAATTATTAGCAAACACGAAAGCCATTCCTCTTTTTTTTTAATTGTGTAGAACGTATTTCAAATATTTTATCTTTTAAACTACCCGTGTTAATAACACCACCTACAGCGGAAGTGCAGGGTTTATCACCGTCCGTAATTTTATCCAAAGTTTATCATTATCATGATGTAATGTTTACACGTCACATTCACGCCGCGCACAGCGCTGCGCCCGCGCACTTTTGACGCGGCCACCGCAGGACAAAGGGTCAATGTCACCGAATCTATACGTACATAATAATAAAATTGTAACCAGCCTATCTCTGTATACAAAAAATATTTAAGAAAAATTTATTTGATGTGTAAGAGAAATAGAAGCCAAAACAATATTTATTTTAATTTTTGTCTCTCCGTCTGTTTGTATGTTTGTAAGCGCTTCACCCAAAAACTCTGCATGATATTGGCTGCGGTTTTCATTCCATTTTCATTATTGTGCAAACCTCGGAGACAACAATTTGATTACGCATTTCAAAATTTTGAATTCAAAAACAGAAACGCAACAGGATATTCGCAGCTACTCACGTAAAGTAAGAACATTATAAAAAATAAGTATTTAAGTCCTAATGAAAGATAACAAAACAAAAAACAAATATGTTACATCCTCATCATCATTACGTCGCATGTAAAAAGTCAACGAATACGCTTTCCATTTGCTCGAATATTATTATGGTTAACGTTACGTCGAAAAATGAGTCGCGTCAGCGTAAAAGGGGCGTGCTCACTTTGGGGTAATTCACACTGTAGCGCTCAAATCCTATATTTTCATCTTTAAAGATTGAAAAGGGACAGAAGATGGACATCCTAATATCAGAACTGTCAAACATCAAGACGGGTCGATTGCTCAATAAAATTTTAGCGAGGATGTAAAACATCCGACTTAAAAATCTCTTAATTTGACGGTTACGCCTTCATTAATTCAAAATAATATCATTTGTTTATCAGCAGGCCTAAGATGCGCACGAAGACAAAAAGTCTCTCTACGCTCATTTCTACACTTAGGAAGAATAGAGAGCCAAGTCTACGTGAGCTAACATGCCAATTGAAGACAAAAATAGAGAAACTTGTCTTTTTTTCTTTTTTCTTCTATCCCTAACATACGCACTCAATATTTGTCTCAGAGGAACAAAAGACGATCGCTATTTTTGACTATTTTTGACGTTTGGATCAAGAGAACATGTCTTCAACATATTGAGTTGAAGACAATGAAGAATTGGCAGCAAAGTTATGTTTTATTAATGTCCGCAACGTGAATCATACTTTATACGCATAAAATAAGTGAAGTACATCTTAATTTTCGTGTAGTACCTATGCAGCGCGAGATGAAAGAGAGTACAAATCATATAAATCTACAAGGTGGCGGCAGCGCGCTAGTATATGATATTGGCGGAATTGTGGCTACACAAAAGCCAAGCCACAAAAAAAAACGTCATCGCGAATTACCGGGAATACATACTTTTATTGATTTATTATTAAAATTAAGAGTTGTATGTATTGTGAATAGTTGTGTGAGGAGTTATTCGATAAATTACTTACACTTTCAAAGTAATTTAAGTGTAATGTAAGTGTCTATTCTCCGAAGACTTCCGAGTCTCAAAAGAGAAGACAAATTTTCTCTTCTCTTCCGAGAGTTTTGTCTACAAATTGTGTGCAATTGTGGGCCTGCTGAATTCATATCCTTTCCTTCATTGATCACAGAAACGAAAAGGATGGTTGGAATTTAAAATTAGGATTAAAGCGTGGCTGTGTGAATCGAGACCTTTGCCGGGTTTTACGACTTTGGCCTTTACGATATGATTCTTGATGTCGACACCCGTAAAGTACTCGCTTTGTAGCAGATTAGCAACAAGATTGCTAAACGTAGCTACCGTTTTACGGTTCTTACAAATGATACTAAACTCGATACTTGAATCATATGAGTATATAGATTTTATGTGGATCGAGGAAGGCTACGAAAATTATTTTCAGTCTATAATATTATATTACTTTTGGGTTGATAGTCAGCCTCAAAACCTATAGCCATTAGGATTACTAATAGTTTTTTTTTTTTTACTATTATGGAAAATTAAGACAAGATGCTAAATGATGTCACGGTGTGAAAACCACGTATTTAATATACCTATAGAAAGCTATAGGTATATTAAATACGTGGTTTTTAAAATTTATTTTGCGTTAACAATTCTCGTGTCACAGTGTTTGTAACCAAACTCCTGCGGAACGGCTTGACTGATTTCTATGAATTTGTGTATATTCGGTAAGTCGTAAACTACTTTTACTGGGAAAAGTCCTATTCCCACGGGAAAATCTTACATGACGCGAGCGTAGCCGCGGGCGGACAGCTAGTAATGTATATAATATACACGGATTATGTAATCAATAATAATTTTCTTTTGAAGGTCACTTTTTTTAGCTTTATAAAATAAGAAGACGATAAAACTCATTTTGCTAAAATATATCAATACTCAATGTAGATTGGACGAATGTAATTTTTTTAAGGATTTTACAGTAAACACTTACCTTATGGTATAGAATAATACTAGAAAATAAATAACAAGGTCTAAAATAATAAACAGTAAAAACACCAGGGCCCCGTTTCACGAAGCAACAACTTACTAATAACAAGTTACAATTTGATATACATTGCGTAGCCAATTCGCCTAAACTGTAAGCCCTTATCGTTTTATCTAATCGTCTACGCAATGTACGTCGAATTGTACTAGTAATTTGTGACTTGTAGCTTCGTGAAACGGCCCCCTGATAAAAAACATACACCAAAACACAAAAAACATTAAACCGATTAGTGATTAATATGACAAAACAAATGCACAAATTCAAACAAACGAGCTGGTTATTTCGACACTTCACTCAAAACACCGACAAATTGAATTTACGTTGACAAACGGGAGAACTTATATTAACTGAAACGGGTCAAATAGGGTATATTGACTGATCTGTCAAATTTGAAAAAAGGTAAATCATATTTATTTTTTCAGGATCACAATGTCTAGGTAATTAATTATGATTTACCTAGACATTGTGAGCAAAACTATTAAAATCGACACAAAACTAGAAAGATAATTTTAATACAAGGTATTATACCAAAAATTGAAACTATGACAAACAAGTCAAGATAAATATATCGGTCTCAGAAAAGTGTAAAATATTTTATTTTTTATATCAGTCAATTACCCCTATGTTAATTTTTTTGGAAATGGTTTCGTTGCCTTTTACCTATTTAAACCGATTTGAAATATTACAATTTTACACGACCCTGCACAAGCGTGATATAAAAGAACCAAGGCGGCTTTTATGTCACTCTCATGCTAATACAAACTATGATTCTGGCACATGGTACAAATCTAAAAATAAACTAGCCCTGTTATTCCTTTTATAAATAAAGATAAACGACTTTTGACTTTTAAGGAATGGATAATAATATAATCAGAAGTCAATTTTAAATCAAAGTCAATTTTTAATCGAATGACCCTTAAATGCGTGTTTTTTTATTTTTTAATAATACTTGGTAATCAAGCTTGTTTTTGATCCAGAAAAATGGAAAATGTAAAAGAAATACAATTTTTTTACATTTTCTATTTTTTTTTTATAAAAAAAATATATTTTATTTTCTACTCAATACAGTTTATTTGGTCTCAATAGGACAATTTTGTAAGTTTTTTTTTATTGTTCAAATTTGGAATTTGATTTATAACTTCGTTTTGGCGACAAACTCTACCTGTCGTAAAAAAAAAAATAAGAAAAAATTTAATAAAAATGTTCGAAATTGTTTTTGGTATTAAACAAGATCACCAAAGCTAATAAAAACAAAAAAAGATAATAAAACATAAATATTAATAAATAATATTTAAGATATGTTGTTTGTAAGATCCATTGTGTGATACGCATTTAAGGGTTCATAGTTTCTTTACTTTCACATAAAACCTAAATGGCAGGACTAAATTTTAACTTAAGTTATTCCTTTTGCCAGAATCACAGCTTTAATGCTATACCTACTTTATTACGTTTTGTCGTTTGCACGTACATAGCGGCATTTCCATTTCACTTTGAACATTCATGTGTTTAGGACGTAATATTAATATTTATGAGTTACACTGTTCCTTTACGGAAACTCCTCTATCGGTTTTGAGTTTAGGTATGCAAAAAATACGCAAAGTTTTACATACGATAAGATTGTGAGCAAGTTATTAGTTTTAATTGGAATTTTACAAAATATATTTGCACTTGTTTTATATTTAAAAAATACAGATGTTCTACTTTTAAATTGGAGTGCGAAAATCGCAAGTCGAAAAGTTTATTTACTTAATTTTAGAAGTCTGCACATGAATATTCTGAAGTAAACGTAAAAACCACAAAAGGAAGACTTTAAATTAAAACTGAGCCCCGTTTCACGAAGCAACAATTTACTAGTAACAAGTTACAATTTGATATTCATTGCGTAGCCAATTCGGCTAAACTGGAAGCCCTTATCATTTTACCTCATTGTGTACGCAATGTACATCAAATTGTACTTGTAATTTGTAACTTGTAGCTTCGTGAAACGGCCCCCTGGTAATGGACTTATAAACTAACTGTACAGTATAACATGATAACAACGACAACAATAATGTACAAGATACATCAGTCACAGGCAATCTTACGCTTATACCTGGTGAGGTGGACCGAGCCTTGAACGTCGGAGCGATCATGACGGTCTCTGGAAACCAACCACAGCTGTCAGGAGTTGACACCATTTCAAATTTGGAACTTAAAATTAACGGCTTTTAGAAACTGCCAGCACTTTTAATTTTAACTGGAATGCTGACTTATCTGCGAGGCCCGTAATAACAAATAAAATAATAAAGTATTCTAATATTGAAATTAAAGGAGCTGGAAATATTACATAACATATCTCCTGTGCATGCATTTTTTTAATACGTTTGATTTTATCATCAAACTTGGCACCTCGTAAATATTCTTTAACAGATTTTCTTGCAGTAGCTATAATTCCGAAATTATAAAATGAAGATTTTATTCTTGAATATGAGACTTAAATTCCCTTACTTGTATTTCAATATAAACTTAGTTATGTCCCCATAAATAACACTCAATTCTGCTAAAGCTTACTTGTTCTGAACATGAACTACTTCTAATACTATTTATTTCAAGCCATCACTTCGTACGTATTTTTTTATCAAAGTTTATTAAAAGATAGGTTGTCAAAGCAGTGGAGTTGAAATTTACATCTGGATCTCAGCCAATTTCACCTGTAATACCCGTCAGCTTGAGACGGTTGAGAATGCCAATTGGGAGTCGAGTCAACATTAGCTATAATAATAACTATAAATGTCAGGAAATCGAACTCCCGTAGACACGGATCGAACATTATCTCTGTCAAAGCCACGTTTACTTTTCACAACAACAACATCAACGGCCCGTTACAGTCCACTGCTGGACTATGAGCCTCCTCCACTTAAGTTTAGAAATTAATAATAAAATGTTTGGCGAAATTTATGGAAATTGTAATTTTGTTAAAGGATATTATTCTTTATAATTTTGCATGTTTTGATTACAATTTCACAAAATTTCATTAGTAGTTTAAAAATTCTGGCAATATTTAACAAGACTAGCAAGTAGGTCTAGAATCCATTAATAATTTATTATTAAGTACCTTCCCGCATAAATTATTATAGCAACATAATCCAACTTATTTCAACTACAAACAATATTAATGAAAAAGGGGAACTCGGGGTCACAAAATACATGAACAAAAATAAATGACATAGGTCCTGGGTCACAAGTCACAACCAACATTTAGGGCATTTAAAAGGTGATTGATGACAGACGTGTTTTGTATGAAAACGAGGGTAATTTTAAATGTTGGACAGCACAAGCTGAAATAACTAAATTGGTACACAGATTTCCAAAACAGTAACCAAAATACATTTTTGCTGTTCTGTTCTCTAGTTTTTTTAACTTTTAAATTGTGCTTTATTTATATACTAGCGGTCTGCCTGCGGCTACGCTTGCGCTATGTAAGATTTTCCCGTGGGAATAACATTTTCCCGGTAAAAAGTATCCTATGTGTTAACATAGGATACTTTTTTTCATTCAAACATCCAAATATATTTTCACATTTATTATATTAGTGTGATTAGTATGATTTCTAGCTAGGATATATAATATTGCTCGGTCTGTCTGGTGTATTTATAGTGTCTGCCTACTGCATAGGTCATCCAAGCAGATAATTGGATTGTGAAATTAAAATTATTAGATCTAGATTTCTTTGTTATTTAGGTATTTAGATTATCCCAATATAACTACTTAAACTAGGTATGTATCTTTATTTATATTATTGCAATAACTAATCACGCATTGCACTTTTTACATAGCCTATTAATTTCATATAACATTTTCCGAATGATCATGTTATATGTAATACTAGCTTTCCGCCCGCGGTTTTACCCGCGTTAAGTTGGTTTTCCCGTGGGAATGAAGTGTTTTCCTGCGGTATAAAAAGTATCCTATATCCTATTCCAGGGCCTAACCTAAATGTGTGCCAAGTTTCATCCCGATCCCTCCAGTGGTTTAAGCGTGATTCGGCAACAAACATCCAAATATCCAAACTTTCGCATTTATAATATTACTAGGGTAACTTAAGGTGCTTCTGTATCTACTATACATTCTAAAGTCACTCAATTTCATTGTCAACTAAATTAAGTACTAAAAATAAAATAAAAACAATGTTGCACACAGTCACATACTACTCCACCATCTGGTTTCCCTCTCATTCCACACACAATGTGATACTAACAATAACTCATGTGCTGTTGTTAATGTAATTGATACAAGTATGATAATTTTATCTGTGTATCTTTCTGGTTAAACTTACGTTCAAATAATGCGAATATAGATATACCGACCGTATTTAGTGAAAGTATAAACTGCGCTTAAATTAGTAAAGTTCAATGTTCTTAAAAACATTACTGTGTTTGCTATGTGTCATTGTTAAACTATTATTCTTATCGATAGATTTTTTGCGCTGTTTTTACGCTGTCAAGGAAAATATTTATTTTTATAGATTTCATTATTCCTATTTAACAAAAATTTACTAACAAATTTGCTAAAAAACATGTGTTAGTTTCAAGATTTATTGTAAAATTTAACAATGTTATTGTTTCTTCCAATGTTATTACTGCAAAGGTATTTAATGTGAATTCAATTTGGAAATGAGGATTTAGATTATTTTCATCTTGTAGGTTGTATGGACGACAGTGCCATATACACCGTGAAATTTACATCGTTTTGTTCCCGTCGTGTAGCGATAGTACCCGTCAAACTGAACAACACTTCGCGAAAAAAAAAATTCCTGCGACAAAAAAATTTTTGGTCTCTCCATACAAAGTGAGACTCCCGACCGACCCATTTTGTATGGAGACCAAAAATTTTTTTGTCACAGAATTTTTTTTTGTGAAATGTTGTTAATTTTGACGAGTACTATCACTACACGGCGGGAATAAAACGATGTAAATTTCATGCTGTATAGGTGAGGAGCCGCCAATTTTCACTTACTATAATAATTTAAATGCTAAAGTTTGTATGTATGGATGTTTGTAACTCTTTCACGCAAAAACTACTGACCGGATTGAGATGAAATTTGAAATAAAGATAGTTTGTACTCTGGATTAACAAATAGGGTACTTTTTCGATCTGCAAACAAATTGATTTTTCCGAGAGAGGGGAGCCAGGGACTCATAGCACGGGGTTTCCTAGTTTCGAGTTCCTGACTCTCACAATCAGTAACTACCGTTTGAACTTGTATTGTTATATAAGGTTTCTGTTCCAATGTTACCTAACTATACTGTTATAGGAGCGAAATAAAGGTTTTTTTTTATTATTATTATTTATTTTTACGAGAAAAAGTATTATTCCACGGGAAAATCTTACACAACACGAGCGTAGCTGCGGACGAACCGATAGTACTTAGATGAATTTAGCATCTCTAACACTACAATGTCTAACTGTCAAACAAACCTAAACTAATTCTGATAGATTTTGGTAACGTTCAATAACTAGAAGTAGGTAATCCTGTCAAAAGATGTCTATTCGATTTAGAATTAGGTATGAAAACATTAACAGTTTGACGAAGGAAAGCGCCAGCCATCTGGTATCTGGTATCTAGGGTCCAACAAAAGAATGCTGACTCAGACCAACAAATATTCGAAACCTAACGACGAGTACATAAGGATGCTGAAGGATATAAATAATTGAAATTTTGTGATAATCACCATCTGCCATACAAATTACAAAAGGGTCTTGGAGGACCTTTTTCCTCCGAGCAAAAGGGTATATTCCGAATTCCGAACAAAAGGGTATATTAATGGTCTGTCAATCAATTTTATACGAAAGCAGACGTTTATAGGACACGAAAACACATGTTACAAAAAAACTGACATTTTGTGAATGTAAATTTTTGGACATTTGAGACATTGTATTCCAGGATAGTATTCAGTAAAAATTAGAATAAAAAATATTGCTCAATTTAGTTTTGACCTCCTGAAAACTAGAGTGACATCACCTGCACAAGTTATTGGCCTCAGTGCAACTGTAACAACATAACGAAGTATATCCGCCGTTTGTCTAGCATCCAAAGTCCTCTAAAAGAACCCTAATATAACAATGTTCAATACCTTGTGGGGGTCGGAGGATGATTGGGTATCCTATGGCAGTCCCGTCCACATAATAATAATAACTCCACTTGTTGCTAATCAGACAGTTTATTGTTATCACAGTTCTCGCAGTAAATTGGTCAGTAACACATGGAAACAATAACAAAGCAGCGCTTGAGTTTATCTCTAACAAATCTCTCTCAATCTCTATCTGACAGCACGACAGTGCTGCCAACTTAAGACTAGGGGTGCGTTCCAAAACTGAACGTCACCACAACCTAGAATATTGGGTATATTCAATTTGCCCCAATATTGGGTTTAAAAGCACCACTAGCATGATGAAGGATGTCGGGCAGCCTAGCCGTCGTCCGTCGGGGAGCGGCGGCGGCGGAACGGTGCTAAACCAATATTGAATTAACGTGCACAGAATAATTGTGGAGAAAGCCCGCCTCTCTGAGCATCTACTTGGCACCCATTAGATATTGTGTCAATAGATCGGTACTTACTGTTCTAACATTAATTGGTTCTTCCGTTAGTTTAGGCAAAGATGAGAGCAAGTATCCATGCTGTTTTATTTAATTGTATCTGTATTCGCATTTATCTATATTTTTATCCAGATTCAACGAACGACTTTATATAAAATCATTACTCTAACCGGTGATTTCTAGGAAGGTTCTTTGATCGTGGCAGTTTTTAGCTCTTAAAAGGCCTAAGGCTACTAATATAAAAGGTATTTTGTATAACTAAGCTCCAAGTAAAAGGGACTTAGAGACCGCTTGTGTACAAACAAGCTAAATCTCCCGTTATTAACTACTGATAGTGAATAGTTGTTAGCATACAGCGTCCTGGATACGCCTCTGGTGTTATTTAAGGCAAAGCAGACCCGTACTAATGAGCAGAAAATACTTGATATCTTCAAAATATATTATATAGGTATATACAACAAATAATATATAAAACAAAGTCAGTTAGTTACGCTATTAACTCTAGAACGGCAAGACAGATTTTTATGGTCTTTGATTTTGTTGGATTTGTCACCATCCTAAATGGCAGAATAACTATTAAAATAAAACATATCGGAAAAAATCCTATACAAATAAATATGAGCGTTACATTTTGTTAGGTCAGCTGGTCTACAAATGAATGAATGAATGGATATACTTTATTGCACCTGGACTTTTGACGTTTGTAGATAAAACCGCAAGATAAAATTGTAGCAGAGGAATAAATAGAGATGAAAACTACCTGACATTGAGATTATCGCACACAAAACATGTATTATCAAATTGTTATCCTTTTGTCAGTGGAGTAAACCCATTCTTGTCTCTTAATCATTGTTGATGAAAGTGATAGAACGTACACGTAAAACTCTTTAGCTTTAGAGAGGGTACAAATAGAGTGGTTATAAAGACGTTTAAGGAATGCCTAGCATGGCTACTCTATGAAACACGTTTGTAAAATGAGACCTTTTCCAAGGGCGCCACGGACCTGGATCCAGTCCTGTGTTGTCGCATTCAGGTATCTGCTCTAGCCAGCCAACGTTGGCAGCGGCTGGGCCGTGAAATCGAATTGGCCTACAGTCAGAGACGAAAATAAAGATATACAGAGTGTACTTGACAGGTCTCCGCTAGCTAATACACTGCATTTAGTATTAATAATGCTAAAATATTCGACAGGTATCTAACTAAGGAAATTGGGATCTGCTCCTACGCAATGTACAACGCACGCGTGCAGCGAGTAGCTGGTTGCTGTAAAATCAATGCGTGTCCATAAATCGTTATTCGTAATACGTTGCTTAGTTTTAATTCAGAATCATGGGCTGAATGTACCTATCATAATATCTGTTACTTACACCCTGTATATAAAAACCTATTTGCTTATAGACAGCCATGAAGCCAAGCTTAATGTTTGTGAAAGCTTTTTGCCAAAAATTCGAATGCTTGTATCCGTCTCTTCCACGTACCTATTCTTCATTTAGTTTTATTTTCATTCATTATAATTAAATAAAATTAATTTATACAAACTCAGCCCAACCAAGCTAATTAACCACTGTTATACAGAATTTATGTAAAGTTATTTGTGCTAACTGCTATGCAATCTGTAGCATTTTAGAACATATTTTTACATTGCAAACTCGTATTTAGCAAATCACTGACTAATAAATTGAAAGACAGTCTTTGCTGCGTCATTCTTGAACTCTTAAAGAAATATTATACACCGCCGGCGCCGTCGAGTTGTTAGTTAGACCACAGAATATTATCTTTAATATAAGACCGACAAATCGATACGGATATTTCAAAGTAGAAGCTAATCTATCTCTTTAGTGGAATGGACAGTTTTATTGCCATAGAACATAAAAGTATGTATGGGTGGGTCGTCTCACGTGAATGCGTGCGCGGGCGCTGCGCTGCGCAAATAGAGCCCAGATCCTGTGCGGTGTGTGAACGCCGCGCCCATTCAGACAATCACCGTTCGATCGATACAACGTACATTGTGTAACGGATATGACCAAAGAAAGGCTAGATTTAAATAAGTACTAGCTGTACGCCCGCAGCTAAAAAGTTGCAAGAAGTATGTAAAAAGTATGCTATGTGTTAATCCAGGTTACAAACTGTCTTCATTTCAAATTTCATCCAAATTTGTTCAGTATTCAAGGCGAGAAAGCGGAACAAACATCCAAACATCCAAATATATTTTCGCATTTATAATATTAGTGTGATTCACGCAGTAAGTAAAATATACGAAGGAAATGATTATTTTACGAAATCAAAAGCCTTATTATAATTATTAATATCATTGTTATGGGAAAAGTCTTATTCCCACGGGAAAATAGCCGCGGGTGGTTCGCTAGTAGAAATAAATATTAAAAAATAAATTATTCCTGAGAAAATTATGTTTCTTATCAGTTTTCGCTATATCATTAATTCATTCATTCATTGTACTGAAATGGTATTTGTAGTAAATAATAAAAAAAAAACTCTGAAATAATTTTAAGGCCCTTTGAATGTTAGAATCGATTAATTTAAAACTGTAAAAAGAAAACAGTGTGATGGTTTTTTTCACAATAACATTAGCTTATTGGATTTGATCTTTACATACAATGACTTTACACAATCTATTCTATTCTACTTAATAAAAATAATAAAAAATTAAACATCATCTAAAAAGAATGAGAACATCTGGGAAATATTCATAAATTCAGATATTCGTCTTCAAATACTTGGGAATCGCTTATGTGGCAAATATATAACCTTATTGGCGTAAAGCAGCCGCCCGCGCGAAAACCAAGTACCCACAAATCTGCGCCTGAACGCAATTTAGCATAATCCATACATAGTATATTCATTCATTCCATACAAGGAACCTAAATCTCACAAAGATAGATTACCAATTTTACGATACGTTTAGATAAGCGGTTCTCAAAATTTGTGCCACGTGAATAGGTTTGGGGGGCTAATATGGTAGGGGTCAACGTAGGGTTTTATGTTGGTCTACCTACAAGTGGTATGAAGTATCTGGAAGTAAATGGTGGGCCGAGTAATTGGCATTTTTGCTTTCTTTCATTAATTAACGCTTCGATCACGCACAAACAATTGGTTGATGTATTTATAGGTCGCTCAAAAAGTAACTCAGTTGTTCTTTGGGCGTTTCACTGAATACTATTGAATCTGTTTAACTAATTAATTATGCTGCATCTAGTAAAATTATTTTAAACTAGCGGTCCGCGCGCGGCTACGCTTGCGTAATGTAAGATTTTCCCGTGGGAATAAGTTTTTTTCCCGTGAAAAAGTATCCAATGTGTTAATACAGGGTATAAACTATCTCCATTCCAAATTTTATCCTAATCCGTTCAGTAGTAAATGCGTGAAATCGGAACAAACATCCAAACGTCCAAATATATTTTCACATTTATAATATTAGTGTGATTAAACCCCCAATGAATTAGTTCAAACATTTTAATATAGCCATGGGGTCAGTTATCAAAATGTTGAGAGCCATCGATTTAAACGATTCGGATACGGATGAGGCTATGTTCTGCCGTCTGCCCACCTTAACCGGCATTACGGAAGATAACAGGCTAAGATTTCTAATTGTATTTGTTTATCTTATTCTTCATCGTGTGAGTTGTAAGGTCGACAACCGACTTCACAAACCCCAGTGTCAGTGTTATACAGCATACATTACTTAAATAAATACATAATATATATAGGTAGATAGATAAACAACATCCAGAAACAAGGCAAACACCAGTGCTCATCAGACGAATGTTTGCCCTGGGCGGGATTCGAACTCGCGACCCTGTGCTTCGTAGGCAGGCTACCAACAAGGCTACGGGGTCGACAAAGAAAGTAAATACCAATCAGATAATTTTACATCAACTCCGAAGCAGAGTCCACTAAATTTCAAAACATTATAATTTCGTCCATAATCAAAGTAGGTACCTAATCCTTACAAAACTTTAATAACACGTCTCGCTTTGCAAAACTATAATGTAGTCAATACATGGTTACTTACTACCTTACCTAGTTCTATGACAACTTAATGGAGAAGCGAATAAGGCTAATCGCAGAATGCATCAGGACCTGCAACGATGACTAATTGTACTCTATAATTACGAATGCAATGGAAAACAAGAAACAAGTTGGCTGCACGCGCCGTCAAGGTAAGATGTGACGTAATGCGCTTCAGAGTAATGGCGGACTAATCTAAGCTTTTCCAGGGAAAGTACCACGGGATACGAAAGTAACTATTGATAAAAAAATAGATTAAAATTGTTCGAGTTTTACTTTTTTTTTTCGCCGTTTGGTGACGGCAGAGTAGAATACATTTGTCACCAACCCCTACTCTTCCCGTGGGTATCCTAAGAGGCGACTTAGGGACTACACATTGAACAGGGAACGGGCAGCAGCGCTCTCTGATACAGTAACCTTTTAATCTGCGATCTCCAACCCGCCTGCCAAGCGTGGAGATTATGGCAAAACCAAACACTTAAGTGGAGGAGGCTCATAGTGCAGCAGTGGACTGTAACGGGCCGTTGATGATCGATGATGATTGATTTACTTTTTAATTATTTATTTATATATCTGTACTTTTACAGGGCTATTTTTTAATCAGTATGCATCACACTAATATTATAAATGTGAAAATATATTTGTATGTTTAGATGTTTGGATGTTTGTTCCACTTTCACTTCACGCTTAAACCACTGGACGGATTTGGATGAAATTTGGAATAGAGATAGTTTGTACCTTGGATTAACACATAGAATAAATTTTAACGGGAAAATACGTATTCCCACGGGAAAATCTTACATAACGTGAGCGTAGCCGCGGGCGGGCTGCTAGTATATAAATATTGAAGATGTATATACCTTTATATTGATTCCCCTGAGTCATATAGGTCGGAAGATGAAACAAAATCGATCTTCCATACGAATAGCGCTATTAACTTGTACCATTTCTTTCTATTGGAAGTAAAACATTTTTTACGTATTTTCGTTAGCGTTTCCCTGTCTAAAAATAAATTGTTTTTTGCTAAGAAGTCTGATAACTTCCAATATAAACAATAGCTTAAAGTCTATCCTAAACAAAAAAAAATGGCAACAATAAACATTTTTTACTTAGACTGAAACGAGATGATGAAAAGCCCATAGCTTGTTTGTAATGAGAAAAACCAAGTATTTTTCAGTCTTTCAATAGCTCATTTCTCAAGTAATATGTTCGTTATACAAGTGTGAGCACGTGGAAGTACGCAGAGTAAACCTAATTAACGAGCGACCAAGCCGACCCAGCTAAACAGAGGAAACTTCCTCGCCAAGGTCTACGAAAATTGTATTACAACATCAGGTACTTAATTCGTTTACTGATTCACTCTCACAGGAAAATGTGTGAGTGAAAGCGTCCACTAACTAATGAATATAATGTTCAGGATCCTATATCAACCACTAAAGCCCAAGTCACACAGAGCAGGAGCGGCGCGGTCCGGGGCCGGGACCAGCGGGACGGGCGCTATGCCGTCCCGCTTTCCCGGCCCCGGACCGCCCCCGGCACGGCTCTGTGTGACTTGGGCTTTATTTAGAATTCACTACCGTCCTAATACGCTGAAGAAAAACATTGTGATGAATTGATGAAGATGCTGGCAGCACGGGAAATAATCACATCAAATGACACTAATATTATAAATGTGAAAATATATAGAATAGAATAGAATATACTTTATTGCACACAAGAGATAAACAGAAAAATGCAGTATATATTTGGATATTTGTTCCACCGTCACGCTTAAGCGTACGAAGCAGGCGGAGTACTCAACGGATTTGGATAAAATTTGAAATATAGATAGTTTATAAGCTGAATTAACACATAGGGTACGGAAAAAAACGTTTTCCCACGGGAAAATATAACATAACGCAAGCGTAGCCGCAGACGGACTGCTAGTCTAAAAGCTGTGGAACTTAAAATTACAGACTGCACGTTTTTGGATTATTTTCGACATGTGCGGGTTTTCTCATATTTTTTTTACCATTAGGTAACCAAATAAACTTACTAACAATGCTTTAAAATTTGAAATAATATTCCATCGTCCGCCCACTTCCAATAAACACGTTTCAGATTTATTTTATCAAATAAACCTCATTTTCCCTCTACATTTGACGAGTTTACAATACAATTTGCCACTTTGCGCCTGGATATTCCTGTGGGAAAAGTAGGAATGGCTGCTTCGCGGTCCAGAAAGTTAACGTTAGTTACGCTAGTTTGAAAATTGTGTCCCTCTGTCACTTTTCGTTAACGTTTTGAAATTGAGTTTTTGAGCGGTGTCTGTAAAATTGTATTTTATATTTTTTTACCGAATTTTGTACGGGTATTCTGATCACATAAATTTACGCTTCTATACGATAGGTTAAGAATAAAAAGCTACTGATGTAAAAATAATATCAGAATTTTTTATTTCTCACATTCTGAAAGTAGGCCATTGTTTCCTGAAAAGCTCGGAAGCAATACTTTTCATCCCTAGGGAAATACCTTACGTGAATTTGATTGTTTTCATCTCGTGTGTAACAATCTATCATTTGTGTACTTCTTGGTCTCAACCGCTACCATCTACCATCTTACAGGTAAAAATATTAATTCAGTTCTGAAGCGCGCTACATTTTAAAATGGCAAATAATTAAAAAAGAAAAAATAATTACGACTATCCAGAAATCTGATTTTTTGAATTTATTATCCCGCTTTCGTTCCAGTTCTAAACAACATCAACGGCCCGTTACAGTCCACTGCTGGACTATGAGCCTCCTCCACTTAAGTGTTTGGTTTTGCCATAATCTCCACGCTTAGCAGGCGGGTTGGAGATCGCAGATTAAAAGGTTACTGTATCAGAGAGCGCTGCTGCCCGTTCCCTGTTCAATGTGTAGTCCCTAAGTCGCCTCTTACGACACCCACGGGAAGAGTAGGGGTTTGTGACATATGTATTCTCTCTGCCGTCACCACATGGCACAGTTCTAAAACCTAAATTGAAATGTGTTACTTGTTTACTTTTTTTATATATTTTCCAGGTAATTTAGATTGTTTCAATAATTTTCTCCTTATTATCATTTAGATAGGTTAACTACATAGTAAATCTGAAATGTCCAAACAAGGAATCCATTTGGATCTAATTTATGATAAAGGGCCAATAATTGTCAAGTTTGACCCTCTCCAAATCTTGAATTAATTATCGCGTCGTCAGCCCGGAGTTATCAAATAACCATTAGTGGGGATAATTTATTGATTATGTCAAGTCACGATCGAAACTGTCGTAGAATAAATTTTAATGATGATTTTAGTGAATTGTGTGCATTTAAAATATTAACCATTGTGTAGCATTCTTTGCTCGTAACACAGTGGACAAAAGAGACAGTAGATCATAGATGGGTGACCGTAAGTTATTTTCATTTGGACCATCACACTAATATTATAAATGTGAAAAGATATTTGGATGTTTAGATGTTTGTTCCGCTTTCACGCCTAAACTACTGAACATATTTGAATGAAATTTAGAATAGAGATAGTTTGTACCTTAGAATAACACATAGGATACTTTTTACCGGGAAAAGTCGTATTCCCACGGGAAAATCTTACATAACGCGGTCGTAGCCGCGGGCGGACCGCTATAGTCTTCTATATTTCTAAAAGTATTTGGTTCTGGCGACTGCCGGAGTAAGTGGGCTATAAAATAGTACTTATGCAAAAAATCTAAGTCTATAAAAATGTTTTTCTATCAGCAATTTCCTTAAATACAACCATTCCATCAGAGAGTAAGTAATCACAACGTATCATCTTCATCAACTATCTATTAGTCCACTGCTGGGAAAATTGAGCCCATTAAGCCCGAGCTTCTACTCTTATTCCCTAATTGCTAACAATAAGACCGTAATTACAATAAAAACTGCCCTTATTTCAAACAACATTGTACAAATTATAAATACACACTTTGAGAAACATAATAATAAGTATATTAGGTATCTACACTGAGTTAGTGGGCGATCAACTGCACTTGAAATAACAAGCGCTGGGTCAGGGCAACTAACAAGAGACCACTTATTATATTATACATACCTACTTAACATGTAAGTTAGTATTGTTTGTAGTTTTATTGTTGGACGGTTATAGCTGGGATATTAATATTAGATATAGAAGAGATTGTACTTATTTACTATAGTGGGTTAATTTGTAAAATTGTATACTAGCTCCATTCGCGACTAGGCCGGCGTAGAATGCAATTTTCTTGTGGTAAAAAAGGCATTACACCCGTCATTTGTGTTGTCAAAACAAATTTTATGAATGAACCGGTATAGTCCCGTCCCTTTTATAATCTTCAAGTCAAGATTTCAAAAACGTCATAGTACGAACTTTCAAATTGTGCTTCATTACAAGACAGAATTTTTATATTTTCAGGCATTTTTATCAGGACTTCGTGGTCGTTTATCTCGTTCAGCTTTCTATCTTTTGTTTCCTTAATATGAAGAAATAATAAGAAGAAAATTACGATTTATAGCTTCTTTTATCGCATTGTTTGAGATAAAAAAACGTAGGTGGCATCTGCCCTGGGCGTTTGGTTTGTTAAGATAATGCATTGTCTTGATGCATGATGATTTAAAAAGATTTAAGCGAATGCTGCTTTTGACAGTAGGGTATTTTTTTTTAAATAGAAAGTAGAAAATATTGTGTACTTTTCGAATAAAACCGTGCTTTTTACTTGATTTGTATAGCTACACATAAAATTAGTAATTCTTTTAAAGGCAATTGTATTACGCTATTACAATAAGGTCCCTACTGATATTAAAAACTTGCCTTCAGACAAGTTTAAAATAATTATAAAACAGAAATTGTATAAAAAAGGTTACTATAGGATATCTGATTACTTAGAGGACAGATGTCCATGTGAAAAGATTGTTTGAGTAGCAGGCTTTTTCGATATATAATAAGCATTAATTTTGTAATTGACAATATTTTATTTAAAAAGGAAACGCAAAAGATGCGACGGCTGTGGAGTTTCTTCGGTGAGCTCTTCTCCACAGATTCGGCCACTGTGTTAGTGAACTCACCCAAAAAAATGTAATGACGGATATAAGTGATGTAATAACATTCTATGGAAATAAATAAACTTTGATTTTGACTACCATATAAGCTACCACATAAAGTCTTTTTGGTATGAATTTACTTAATTAAAGGAGAAAGGGATATTTAATGTTCTATTGAAGTATAATAATTATTATTTTACCATAATAATAAGACGGTTAAGTACGGAATTATTTATTTTAAGTAGCATTATAAAACAACTCAATTCGCTAAGACACAAACGTACACCCCAAGCAATATTGACTGACACCCAAAAGCTGCTTTCAATCACGATACCGATGAATTTCGAAATTGTAAACACATTCCCGATCTCACCACAGACAGTGGACGCTACAAATCAGCCAAGAGTCCCTGCTCCCGACGTATTAAAGGTTCAGCTGTAAACATGTCTATAAGTACAGTATCCAGGTCACGGCCGGCGTGCCCTGCCGCCACAGCAGACAGATTACGAAGATAATCTCCACTACTTACATCTAGTTTATTACAAGTTTTTAGTCTGATAGAAAACGTTACTAGTACTTTTATTTGAACTTATCATTAGAATTCAAGGAAAAACATTGTAGAGCCTTTTCCACAAGCAAAGCTAAGTAGCTAGAAAGTGAAGACTTAGAGGACCCGGAGACATACAAGACTACGATTCGAGTACAGTTTCTTAGTTTCATACCTACACCATTTCTAAGAGAATTCAGTCCAATAAACTGAAGATAGGCTGACAGAATACTAAAATTGATCCTTTTATGCGAAAGCAAGCGTCCAATTATATTTTTTTTAACGGACTTAGCCGCTATTTCTACCTAAGTGGTAATATAGCAGCCGCGGACTTGGATGAACATTGTTCAGTTTCATTACCTGATTTCTTTCGTAACGAGATCAAAACGAATGTCATTTCACGGTATCCTAATGAAATAATTACTTCAATGAATGGTCTTTATCTCGCCTAATGCATTTAAAACTACTCTAATCTTCATTACCCATTACCTTTAAACGTCTTTAGTTAGTTAATCGATGCCGATCTGGAATGGGGTCATTTGAACTCATCCGGTGTTGCGGTTCCTCTGATGAGTCACTGACAGATTTACTATAGGGTGCGTTTGGAAACGATTAACTGCCATGCCGAGTCAAAATTCACTCGGAAAAAGAAACGAGAGGAAATAATAATTAATTGCTATAGATCCAACCAAAAGTAGATATTTCATCATCCGTATCAATTTTTCTTAACTACAATTCAAACTTGAACGTTAACAACCTTCATGAATAATTTCATATTAAAAAAAATCCAACTACTCCGTCATCATTTGATATTTATGTCAGGTAATTTTTAACGGGATAAATCCGAAACGAAATCATCCGGCAAAGAACCAAGGTGGTTGATATCGTCCAGAAGTGTAGCAAGCTGAAGTGGCAGTGGGCTGGCCACGTCTGTCGCAGAACCGATGAGCGTTGGAGCAGACGGGTTCTCGAATGGAGACCGCGTCTCGGGAAACGTAGTGTGGGACGCCCCCCTGCCAGGTGGACTGATGACTTGAGGAAGGTCGTTGGTGGTGGCTGGATGAGGAAAGCGGGTGATCGTGCGCTTTGGCGTGCCCTTGGGGAAGCCTATGTCCAGCAGTGGACTACAATAGGCTGACTGAATTTTTAACGACGCTGAAACAGGGAGAGAAATCTCACTTGTCATTGCGAAAATTGCTCTGCCTGAGCCGTTCGAAAATGATGTTCGGTAAGCTTGTTCGTTTACTCTTGGATTCGCTCGGGTAATTTCTAAACGCTCTGGGATAAGTTTCGCTCCACTCGGAGTAATTTTTACCCGATTTCGAACGCACCCCTACTCAGTAATTTCTCAATTTACATTTTCAAACTATTTGGTTCCTTAAAGGAACAAAAGACGATTGCTTCGCTCGAGGCGACGCGCGTCAGAAATCTTTGTTTGGTTCTATAGGTACAGATTTATGAGCAATGCTACTTGCCTGTGTTTGTAATGACTTGATAAATAATTGGAGAATCACATAGATTCAACCGCAAAAAGCCTTCCCTTTTCTCAAGGGAATACGAGCTGTTGCTGTTTAGCCAGCTAGTAAGAGATAAAATCTAAATCAAACTACTAAAGTTTTCAAACTTGGAGCCAGCTTTACAGGTATGTACTGATTTATATAAAGTTTTTGTTTACTTGATAAGATTGCCCTTTCTAAGCTCTAATATCTCTCCTATTCCTATGAGAATATTCTATTATTAGAAACCTGCTTAGAAAAAAAAAAGGTTAGGTTAGGTTTTAGGAAGGTTTTGAATAATAGATTTATTGCTTAAAAATAAAGATGGAATATCCACAGTTACTTTGTTAGCCAAGTTTCGAGTAGGTTCTAGGTGACCTATTTTAAATCTGATCTTAAAAGTTTTTATCAACACATAAATCAATATCTAGTTAGTTATAGTGCAGATAAGCAACTAAAGAGAAAATCTTTGGACTCGGTTGGCAAAAAATCTTCGATAGTACCATGAAGATACTAATAAAGTTCTTTGACAACACATCAGATCCTCATTTGCATCAGTTATGCAATTTCCTTCCGAATCAAGAGAATCTTGGATACAGTAGGCGCCGCCGCGCCGCCGCCGCCGCCGGTATAAATGTGGGCATTGGAATGAAGGTAGGCGTAGATGTAGTAAATTATACATGGCCTCAAAAGTTTTGCTTGACTGATGACTTTTAGAAGTTTATTAACGGGACCATAAAGAGATCAATAATCACATCAATGTATATGCGCAATGAATGAAACAATCCTCCCAATAGGAAGGAGTTTCATGCGCTATGACATAATTTTATTTCATCAGCATCACCATCATCATCTTTTAGCCGAAAGACGTCCTCTAATAGGTATATGATGTTCGTCCGTGCCGCGTTTCTGCCGGGCTCACGGAAGATCAGCGCCGTAGTCTACCTTGCTAGGCTACGGCTTTTGCTGAGTGAGGCCCTTTTTGTCTGGGTGTCGCAACACAGGGGCAATTTTGTAAGTATGTTGTTTTTGTATTTTCATTTCATTTCTGTTGCATTATGTACTATTCTTTATGTATGTGTTTTGTGTTGTGATGTCCAACAAATAAATGTTTCTGATTTCTGATTTCCTCTGCTGAACAAAGGCTTTTCCCAAGGCTCTCCGCAATAACAACCGAAAAGTTGACCCTAAAAACACAAATCTAGAGAACAAAAAGTAATGAAGACTATAATATATATTTTGAGATATTGGTGGTTGCGTTCACTGCACTAAAATTGACAAAATTTACGGGTTTGTTACCACGTTTGTACCCGAAAAATGCCACAATTATAGTGTAATGAAGATTATTTTCGGTATGACACCATCGTTTTTGGCCTTTATAGTTGTTTCGAGTAACTTTTACTCAAAATTTAATTCTTTAAAATATTGTAAAATGGTCATAACGTTACACGCATTATGTTAATTGGTTGGATTTAGTAATAAAGTAAGACCCAATGTTTTGCTCCACGGTAGGCGCAGGGTCAGAGGTTAGAATGTCGTAACGTAACAACAGCCGACTCTAATCACACCTTCTTAAGGGCCTATAATCTTGTTGATTGAGACCATGAAATTACGGAATTAAGTTCCATTCTCTAAGTATGATTTAGTGTTTGCGATGATAAACATGGCGTTTTCATATAGGTTTTGAGTTTAAGGGCCAGGCAATGATTATTATTATATTCAGCCATGTGGTGACGGCAGAGTAAAATACATTTGTCACCAACCCCTACTCTTCTCGTGGGTGTCGTAAGAGGCGACTTAGGGACTACACATTGAACAGGGTACGAGCAGCAGCGCTCTCTGATACAGTAATCTTTTAATCTGCGATCTCCAACCCGCCTGCCAAGCGTGGAGATTATGGCAAAACCCTCCACTTAAGTGGAGGAGACTCATAGTCCAGCAGTGGACTGTAACGGGTCCTTGATGATAATGTTGAATGATTATTATTTTTTATTTGTTTATTCTTTTACCTAGAATTTGTTTCTGAAAAAACTTCCGAATTTGTTACGTAAAAGTAATTATAATATAATTAGAAGTACTTTCGAATAATTTGTTTTTAACATCCTGTATTAGAAGCGTTTGAAATAAACGCCGCGGTGTCGTATGATACCTTTTACGGTGTATGCAACTGTGCCATATCGTCGGGTCTACCAACCGGTATTGGCAACTTCTTTGATACTAACCAGAGGAATTCTGACTAGAATTTGATATTATATGTAAGGTAACTAATCTGTACTCAATCTATGAGCTCCTAATTACCCTAATTAGGGTAGGCTCAATGTGGACCTATATTAATAATTTTCAACCGCAACTTCATTGGCGTGGTTTTCGTTTAAAATTACGGAGTTTCACACTTACTTCAATATGGGGAGGAATTTTAGAAAATCCCGTCTTAGGGCTTACTTACGTCCTAAGGACTGCCTACTCGTACTGTCCTAAGTTTTGGGCAAAGGGATGCTTTAGACTCTAGTGCATCCGAGACAAAGGAACTATTTAGTTATGGAATTTAGAGTTAAAGCCATATAATAGCTCTGAAATCAGCAAGATAATGAGCGTGCTGATTGCATACTGCAGGGTGCACTGCCCACAAATGCTGCCAGGTCTTCGCTATTCATCCAACTACCCACAATATTCGGGGTTAGCCCACCTTCATTTATCGTAAACACTTCCAATTTAAAATTAGAACAGACCAGATTAAACCTGGAACATTAAATTACTAGCGCTGATTAACTTCTAGTTGAATTTGGCTTTGCAGTACAATTTAATTTAAACTAGAAACAATCTGGATCCCTTTGGGATTCAAAGCTATTGAAGACATAGGAAAGCTGATTTGTATTTCCTCGGATATTGCTTCATATTTCATCGTAGCGAACAATAAATTTCGTATTGTAGCGTCGTGTTTGTAGCCTTTACGGTGAATATATTAAAGACAAGTTTGCACAGATGCCATTTGTATGGAACCTTGTGCAATACATTTCCATTATTTTCCATAAAATATGGGTTAATGTCAAATGACTAAACTAGTTTTGATGAGGCCAATGTTTGTTTAACAAAATATTTGTTCGATTAGGTACGATAAATTATTCAAAAGAAGAACTTTTAATAGAAGATAAGTATTAGATAATGATGATGACCAAAATCATTTGTTTGTTTATAAAGAACAGTCACTAAAAAAGCATTTCTAAAGCAAAACGCCACTTAACAATTTGTAAGTGTCCTGATTGTTTAAATAACTTTCTGGCATACGTGATGTTGGCATGTCTAACACATACGCTTTCAGAGCGAAGGTTACAAATTAACACTTATTTAATTGCTAATCAAATTTAAATAAACCGGAGTTATTGAAATTAACATATTAATAAAGTTGAATTTGAATCGAAGACGCTCCGATCGAACGCCACAGAAAAACTTCGGATCTCGAGAGACTACTAAATATTTATCAGTTGACAAGAAGAAGTGGTTGACAGAGATAATGGCAGTGAAAATAGAACAGACGATAAATGATAAAGTACACAATCACGACCTTCGACATTACGTTATCAGATAATCTCCAGCTCAAACACCGACGAATGCGGCGGAAGTTACGAATAATTCATTAATCGAATAAAAAAAAGTATAGACACTTACGTCAGTAAAACAATAATAAATCCCTCAGCTCCGTATTCCAATCACGCAGCACAGCTTATAAACACGTTAAAATTATCATACTGCATTACCCTATCCGATGCATTGTTTATGTATACTGTTCTATATTCACACCGTTTGTATTACGATGACATTTGGGGGGAAACAGAGGCGGGGGGAGCAAAAATAAGTCGAGTCGTCGTAGAATGTCGCGGGAAACGTCGGGATGGCGGTAAAGTGCCGCGAGCTCGCGACGCGTGTCGATCGCTGGGCGGCCGCGATCCGACTGGCGCGCTTGTAGTGATAACGCAGCAGTCGGTCGTGTCGGAAAATGGAAAACAATGGACACACACAAAATGCAGTAGATAATTTCCACGGTGTTGTTTATGGACATTACATTGATGGGTTGGTTAGTTGTGGTAGCGTAATGCCGCTGCAGAAGTCATCGACTCTACCGACTAAATATGTTAAGTAACGTTATTGCGAGACGGTTCAAAGAGGCCTATTTATTTATTCAATGTTTTCTCGTAGTATTTTTTGTCTAATTTTCACAGGGTTGGTGTCCTTTGTGTTTTTTAACAGAAGCAATTAGTAGGACAGGACGACAACGAAAAAATCCATACGATGTTGTTACATCACTTAGATTCGTCATTAACACATTTTCCTTCCTTTAGGCTGTAGGGTATGCTGCTTTGATCACAGAACTTCTGTGATCGAAGGTATGCTGAGACCTTCAGCGCTAGTGCTACTCCTATTATCTATACTGTGCCCGGTTATGGGTCGGGTGATATGAGCTATAATTTTTGACAACTTTCATTTAAGAATTACTTAGATAATTATTATAATTATTAAAGCAAAAATTTTAATATTTTTCAATCTTGGACAAGACTCGAACCTGCATCTCCTCGGCTATCCAGACCAGACAATAGGCGCATTTTACCAATTATGCTACCAAGCTTTGTGAGAGTCCGACGAAATTTCTCATTGTATTTTTCTTTAATGCTCGGAGTGCATAAACTCGTATCGGCAAAATTTTTAATTTTTCGCTTTATGTTAACAGACGTAATCTGTAATAATAAATCTTTAGTTAATTCTTTTTTCGAAAAAGTTTACAAAAAAATAAGAACTGGAATGTTTGTTATTTTCACAAGCGCAATTAATGAACGTTTTCTAAGTGTTAACATAAAGTTGAGAATGTAGAGTCATATGATATGGAAACTTTAACGTCATTAAATACAGATAGATCTTGAACCAAAGTCAATTAGTGAAACAATATATCATAATTAAGACTATTAAACTGATATACAGTAGCAAGGACACAATTAATAGATAGGTGAACTGATTCATCTATCACTACCGTAGCACTTTGTACACGAACGAGCAATTTAAAACTAAACTAAAATTATCACTCTCATCTCACCACTACTCCATATTTCATAAGCTGTATTTTCAAATACAATAAAGAATATCATAATCATATCGAGCGGGTGGTAAGGTCAACGACAAACCCCACAAACCCTGGTGTCACAATTATTGAACATGAGACGACTATTTCTGTAGATAAGATCAATGACGTAACATGTCTTTCAAACCACGGAATCATCTTACTTTTCTGATAATTAGGTGGTTCATTCTAAAATGTTTTAACCAAACGAGGCATAATCCCATAAATCAATTATTGTATAACCACAATGTTCCGACTGGGATTCGAACACAGTAACCCCAGAGAGCAGAACTCTCTACCGCTCGGCTACGGAGGCTGTTGTATAATAATGCAACTATGTTTATGAATAACAATGCAACTTTTACACTGAGTCATACAACACAGTCAAGGCACAACTTATACATCATAGTTAGCACTATGACACGACCTAGACTGGCAAGGACGACCAACGACACCAATGTACTAATACCTCGTTCATCATAGCAGGTATGATGTCACAGGAAAGCGTGAAGTAACCACGTATTTGACATAATTTATTACGTGCTGTTAAACGTAATTCAAGGCCTGTTTAGAATTAGCATATTTTTGGGGCTAGGATAGTGTAACGACAGGTAAATTAGTACCTACTAATTTATTTTAAAGTCTAGTTGTCAAAGTAACCCAAGTGTTTTAATTGCCTCACAGAAATAAGATTTTTCTCGCAGTAAAAGTAACGTATTTCAATCTTCGGGCCGTAAAATATCTTTATGCAAAAAATACGATGTCCATTGCTTCGGGACGACGACATACCAACATACACACTTTTACATTTATAATAATTAGTATGATAACAGTATAGTAATGATTTGAAAGTATAGCTTTCAGATTTTGCTACACGTTATTGGAGATCGATTAAAATAAATTTCTTTCAATAATACAAAAGAAATTAACAACCGTACGATAAATAAGTAATGAAATATTTTAAGCGATAAAACAAGTTGGACAATAAATATTTTAAATTATGGTTCAACTCATCATCAACATCAATCATCAACGTCCCGTTACAGTCCACAGCTGAACTATGAGCCTTCTCCACTAGTGGAGGATTTTGCCATAATTTCCACTCTTGGCAGGCGTGTTGGAGATCGCAGATTAAAAGGTTACTGTATCAGAGAGCGCTGCTGCCCGTTCCCTGTTTAATGTATAGTCCCTAAGTCACCTCTTACGACACCCACGGAAAGAGTAGGGGTTGGTGACAAACTTATTCTACTCTGCCGTCGTCGCCACACGGTGAACACACAACTCATACACAAATAAAATTGCGTTTACAACTAAGGACATCGACTCTACCTCCGAAATAAACGCCATTATTTTTAACGGCAAAATAGCAGCGAAAAAATGTCAACGGACTACTTCATAAATAAAATTCTCTGATAGAATTGAGTGATAGCAACAAGCACTTCAGATTACTGATGAAACTATTAATCGAATTCACTGACAAGTGTCTAAAGTGACGATTACATTTATGTCTAGAAAGGACCTACTGATTAATTCAGATTACATTGCTGTTTCTGACGCGTTTTGTACGGTAAAATGTACTGCAATAGGAAGCAATGGCTGCTAATTAGCAACCGATATTTAGAAAAGTGTAATCAATGTTGACCTTGCTTGTTTTGAGTGGTTTTGTCCGTTACTCATATAGTATATAATACTGCAAAAATACTGTATGTACCTATAGTTCGAAATATCAATGACAAGTTGCATACAAAACAAAGAAATAAAATCGTATCCGTTACATTTTTGAATACCTTCTATACTTGAAGCATTATAACAAAACTGAAACGTGAAGTTGGCTATGTAAAAATAACCGGCCAAGCTCGTGTGGGGCCACGCAAATTGTAGGGTTCCGTAGTTGTCCAATACTACTTAGGCACCTGTTTAAGATAGTTAACATTCATCAAAATATTTTTCTATGATATTTGTAGTACCGAATTTCTTACTTGTACTAGTACATTTTATAAGTTGGTCTATTATTCGGATGTTGATAATTTTCCTTTTAAAGTCATCATATACACTACTACCGTGAATTTTTTCACATTTCCAGATTATGATTATGTTTCGCTGGTAAGTGGGGATACTATAGACTCTAACAACAATAAGCACTTTAAAACAAAATATTTCTAAAACGTACACAAGCATCGAAAAATGGTTTTAGCAAACCCCCATTATTTTTTAAAAACCTATCCAACCATATTTCACACTATAAGGTAGTCGTGAATGATAAATAACCCGCACTTCACGTGTACCAGAGGACCACAAAAAATTTTTTTTTTTAGTTTTCATTCTTCAGTTTGTCGCCATGAATAATGTATATCCATGCCAAATAACATCCTAAGAGACTCTGAGTTAGTCTGTCCGCGGACGGACAGACGGACAGACAGACGGACATAGCGAAACTATAAGGGATCCCTTTTGACTACGGAACCCTAAAAAAAACTTTCTTTATGAACTGTCAAACAGTGATGTAACGTAACTAAACGACTTCCAGTGGCTATTAAGTGGGCGTTCGGAGGCGCCCTTAGATTCGCACGTCGTTCAGTAGACAGGAAGGGCCAAAAATAAACTGGGACAAATAGCCAGAAATAACTTGACTCGCCACTGGCTTTGGACTGCAGTGGGAAAGCTACGACTGGAACAGACCACGGTAAAACAATAGTCTACAGTAATTTCAGATGTACTTAAATTTTAAGGATCTTTTGTTTTTGTGAAGTTTCCGTTGATGTATTTGTGGCAAAAAATATCACCTTTGCGATTGCTGAAAGAACCAAAATAATTTTTGGACAAGAAAACCACGAGTTGCATTTTAGTTATAACTAAGATTGACACTTGGATTGACATGATTTTCCTAATGTTCACATAAATATATTCAGAACAATAGAGGGGTGCAAAATTAAAGGTTGCCTGGAACAAATTGCTACCCTAGTAATAAGGGCGCCTAATTGACTCAACCAACTGTAAAAATGTTTTCTTGTAAATTGTGATTGGTGTCAATAAAGAATATTTGTATTGTATTGTATTGTAAGAATATTCGAAATCTACGGCTGGCAACATGATGCAAAGATTATGAAAAGTAATCCACATAAAAATCGTTTGCGATTGAAGCTAGTAACGAACAAAAACTGGAACTGTATCTACTGTTTAAAAACACCGAGACAGAAGATGTATTTCTTTACCGTGAGTGACCAGACAATGACTTCGAATGAAATGTCAATTCAATTTGTATAGAGACAAGGCCCGTGGGAACATGTTTAGGAGTCTGCATGTTTTATTGGTGAGAATGGAAAGACATAGTGAAAATATCTTGTGTTTGAGAGAAACGGAATTTTGTGCCAGATGAAACACACATGTAAGATGAGAGAGAAGTAAAATTGTAGAAAAGGGTTAGTCTATCATAGGACTGTGCGTAACATAGGTAGGTACAGTAAGGTATATGTTATTCAATTTGGTGCCGAAGGTAGAGTATCCTAAGGCAAAATTTTACAGGAACCTTTACTCAATAGTAAGCGAATGAAGGCTTATTATGATTATGAGGACATGAACCTAGTAAATTCGGTCTCTTGTTTGATGTGACGACTGATGTTAATAATCTTAGAATAGTGAAATTCGACTTCCAAGAGAAATAAATTTATGAATCCAAATATCACAAATTAATGCTCTGCGCAAAAGAGAAGACAATTTCAAATTTTAAATTATAATCACGATAAAAGTAACAGTAAAATATATAACCCATTTATATTTTATTGCAGGTAACCAAGTCTTTTATTATAGCTGAAGTTAATTAAATCCAAATCTAAGTTCCGTTTTACGTACGTAGGTACTTTCAAATGAATTTAATCTACTTTAAGAGATTGACAATAAAATGGAAAGGGCACTCCTCTGCCTTCAAGCAAGGTTATAGTCGGAGTCGTAAAAAGTTCCCTCGGTATTATTTTCTTGAGGGCTTTCTGTAGCACAGGTTCCTACTACGAGGAGATATCTACTACTCTACCTGTTTGTTTTAAACGTTCAGTAAAAAACCTCTCAAGTTCTCAAAAAATCAAATTCACAAAATAAAAACAGGCTGGATCAAACTGATCAAAAGGGATACAATTTTTACGCTAGCCTTTTTGCAGAAAATGTCGGCAGATTAAAATATCCAGTTACTATGAGCTGATTTAATGGGTGGACGGAGCGCTATTTTCAATAATTATCTTCTCTGAAAATTGTTTGTTTACTGACCACGTACAGTTTGTAAAATAAATTTTCATCTTCTAGCCGTTCTTCTCCACAGAAGGCGTACACTTGTAGTGAACGGGCCATCTTGCTTTGACATCGAAAAAATATTTTGTGAAATCTTACTTCGAATAAAGACACTTTTATCTTAATCTTTAAACTGATGAACTTTTTGTTTTTTTTTTTGTTTCTAATTGTTTGTTTGTTTTGTATGTTTGAAAACGAACATAGAAACAATTGAAAATATTACCCTTTTGAATTTGGAATAGTTTATATGCAGTTCGGAACTCTACTGATTAAATATATAAATCCTATGATATTATGATTATGTAAATAATAAATAAAAATAACTATCTGGGTGCATAGGATATTTTAGCCTGGGATTCAACAATTAATAAAAAAGTGAAGATTTTATATCACTTAAAGTGTACGGAAACAGCATACGATTGCAATAAACTTTTTAGTGCTCACAACATCTAGAATCAGTTAGAAATACAGTTACCGTTAGATTATAAAAGACAGCTTTACTGGTTTTACAATGCCTTTTCATCTCGTTTAGAATTTCAACTGGTTTTACAATTTATTTTCATCTTTAGAATTTCACCTGTGATATTATGTTTTTGGTATATATTATTATTATTAAATTTTATAAAGACTGAACCCATGTCTGATTTCGTCGATGCCGTGACCCTGGCACCATGCCATTTGACACCGGATACCGAAGTGAACTCGTTCATAAACTAACACTAAATATTGCCCCTGACTTCACTCCTGCGCATAATTCTGGAGAATGACTAATGTTATTGTTTGGCTGACTACAAACAATGCCAAAATTACCAACTGTTCGAAATGGCGGTACTCACCTACTTCTTCATTATTGGACATTGTAATTTAAAGAAGAATATCGCTTGAAATGAGATGAAATGAAAGTTCGTTATATTCAGCTTATGCATTTTGCCCCAACCGTGAGGCCCGAGCCTACCCAGTATTATATATACCCAGACCACACAAGCCCAGTGCGTGTTGGTGGACTAAACGATTAGACGATTAGATTTTTTCGCAGACGTGATGTACGTAGGTTTAATAATCGATGTTTAAAAATTTTTAAGGAACTTCCTACATAATATGGAAGGAATTTCTATGTATATATTGTAAGAAATGAAACCATAATGAAATTATTAATCCTAGTAATCTTTCTGATCCAGTATCCTAGTAATAATTTGGACCCAGTAATGATTCTTAGTAGTTAATTCTTACAAATTGCAACTAAGTCAGGAACAAAGCAGATGTTTCAGTCATCACCCACAATATACATGATGAATCAGTGCTCTTTAAAATGGTGTAACCTGATTTGCATCGAAATGAGATGACGCGTTTCAGCACATTATTTACTTTCAAGGTTAGCATCATATCAACTGTAGGCAGGATATAGTCAATAAAATAAATAAGTGAAACAGTATTACTAGTGGACCTGTACTTATTTTGTCAATTAAATAGGTACACCATTTTTCATTATGATGAATAAGAAAAGAAGGCTACTTGATGATGTGGAAAAATTGAAAAAAGTGAGTCTGAATAGTAACAAGTGGAAGGTAAGTATAGAATGGCAAGTTCGGCCTTCCAGTGGGGATATAAGAAGAGCCGATATCAATTATGGCACTATTAACAACAACAAAGGTGGCAATGTAAACTTCATACGTTGCAAAGTATTTTACAAACTTTCAAAGACGGTTGGTTTTGGAACTAACATAACTTGGTTTGGTAATAACAATCAAGTAGCCGCTGTTGCCCCTTCAGCGCCATGACTACTGACAGCAACAGACAACAATTACATTAATTTGTATATATCTAGAATTTGTCTTAAGATTTATGTAGACAGACAGATAGCAGGCATCACGGATTTATGCAATATAAGTCATGTCAGCTGAAGCCATAGAGTAAAAACAAGGGAGAAGAGACAAGAGAACATGGCCTCTAAATCACCAAATGGACAAAAATAAAAAAAATAAAAATTAGTAGTATCGAAACACGCCCGAAAGCTTCCGAGTTAGTAAACTATTGATTTCATAAAATAATGCTATAGTAATGTTTCGTATACAAGAGATCGGAGAATTTTATCCAGCAATAGAAGGTTTTAGGTTGATGCCACCGAGATCACACATAAAATTTCTACGTTTGACGTAGCCAGTGATTTAAAGAAACCTCTAAATAATGAGTCTGACTAAAAACAAATAAAATATAATGACTTAATATACAAAGTTACAATACAGTAAAATTAATATAAGAATGACCATTGCTCTTTCCTTTCTATTATCTACGCTAGAGTCGTGGGAGCGTCCGCAGCCGCAGACGAGATTAATTACCGCTGGTGATAAATTAATAATACCGGCGAGGAATTTACTGGCCCTACCTTCTAAGTACTGAAGGAAAGGGGAAGATTTGTAACAATAACCAACAAATATTGCATTGCATCTGCTGACCGTTAGACAAGTTATTTATACTGAATTTCAACAATGTTGTCAATCGTAGTTTGGGTGTGTGCTTCCCGATTTTGTAAACCAATCTGCCCCCACTTTGACGATAAGAAAGTGGTATTAAGTATGCAAGTATATAATTTTTTTTTTACTATTTAGTGCACACGAAAACATCACAAAGGACACAATTGTACTAGATAAATCGACACAAGGTAATGTTTATTTTCTCCGTATCATTATTGCAAATAACAAAATTATGACGTCCTTTTTGTGGCAACATTTATTATGTGTGTCTCTTCTTATGAATATAAAAAATCATTATCTACGAAATAAGTTTTATCTTTGACAACTAGGATAGTTCTTTCGACGGGTCCGTCTTTGCATAAAGAGAAAAAAAAATCCCCTCTTATAGACAAACACACCTCATTACTCACACTCACACTGTGCAACACCTTTATTATTGTAAAGATTATTTTTTAGTTTACCCTCAATAACAATAATATTGTAAAAATGTTATGCTTACAAAATGGAAGTCTGTAATTGGCTAATTGTAATGTATCTAGATTTAAAGCTGTAGACTTCAGTATCACAATAAAATAAAATAAAATAAATAAAATAGCATTTTTTTTGTATATTTGAAGATCATGCCTACCTAACTCCTAAAATTCGTTGTCCTTATTTGTCAAATTTCGAATGTAACTCTATAGTTGCAAGCTTGAATAAGTCCACTAAAGCTTTCAAACGGAGATACGAAGTTCTCAATGGAATTGAAACTTGCATTGGTACATCTGTTTCGAGACGTTCCTATCTGTTAAAAGCCACACAAATGCTGAACAAAGGATCATGTTTCTATATTGCTCCTGATTGGAAACTTGTTACACCGTTGTAAACAGTTAGGTGAGAATTAAAGCCGTTTATCAAATAAATAACAGATTACCACAGCATGATTTTGCAATCCCTAGCAAAATTGAAATATAATGTTCAGACCATCAACAAGCAACAACTTTTCTCAAGGATCATGGGTTGAAAACTCCCAAAAAAAATCGACTTTTCATACAAAATACACATTCAACTTTACTAATTTGTAAGGGAGGACTAAATTTTTTGGGGGATTTTCAACCAATGTTTCTTGGGTAAAGTTGTTGCTTATGATGGTCTGAACATATATGTAGATGCTAGGGATTGCGAAATCATGCTGTATGTTGTGAAAAATATTTTATTAATTAGCTGGATATTTTATTACTTAACTTACTTAAACTCATCACCTGCCTGCACTGGAAAAAAGCAAGATAAGAGTAAAAATTTAAAATACGATCTGCAAAAATATTTGAAAATGGTTAAACCTGAGCTGGTACCTTTGCAATTATTTTCATCAAGCAGTTTTTTCATCTAAGGGTTTTGGACCTTAAATTTTAACTTTAATAGTTGAATTGTTTATTGTTGCCATTTTGAAAGAAAAAATATTAGCAAAAAGTATAAGACAAATTGTTGTCATATCCGACAGCTTGAAAATAAAATTACTTGAACGAAACGCTCAGAAAATGTTTACCAATTACTACAGACTGATTGTGTATGTTTTGTAACCACAAAAACAAAATAGCAGTTGTCTCTACGATGCACTCTACTCTAAATTTTCATTCAACACTATTTTCTCTCAACAATGAACCAGTTTACACGAGCGGCTACATTCTAAATAATTTATTCGTCTGCCAAACTGCTGTCGCGGTACATAAAAAATACTGGCAAATGTGTCATTCTGGAACTAAAATTAGACCTGTATCTTGGTCAGACTGGTTGAGAGGCGCATCCTCTCTACTAGATCCCGGGCCATCTTGTGGCGGCAATCTAAATCCAGGTGCACGTAGAACTATTGGAAAAAAATAGATGGCGCCACTGCGATCTATGATGTAGCACTTTGTTTGAGATTAGGTTTACAGCCACGTGAGCTAAGCCAGACGGATAGGTAGATGGCGCTAAACCAATGAATAAAAATAGTGATCAATAATGGCAGAATTTTTGTAGGTAGATTGTTATTTATTGGGACACATGCCAAACTAACTCTTGAGATTTAAAATTCAGTTTTTTTGTTTTTATTTTAAGTGAGATTTCAATAAACATTCTACTCATAAGCTAATATTGAAAACTTGAGCTTTCCGCTTTAGTTTTCATCTTCATTTATCATAATACTTAACTAATATAAAAATAAGTAGTTAAAAACAGTTGGGTGCCCCAGAACGCAGCAAGATGTCGTGGTCGGCCCCGCAAGAGGTGGTGAGACGAACTCGCTGCCTACTGTGGCGAGTGGGAAAGTTTGGCCCAGGATCGGGATAAGTGGAAGGAAGCGAGGGAGGCCTTTGCCCTACAGTGGGACACTTCAGGCTAATAATAAAAATAAAAATAAATAAATAAAGTTAAAAAGATCCATAACCTGTCAAGAAACTATAAACCAATACTAACTTCACCTAGTTAAAAGACCCATACAATTTTTTATATTACACCTACAGATTAATACTAACCTATAGCATAGCTACTAAAACGCGGACCTACAATACAGGCGACCCCTGTGACGTCACTTCCTCTGTCGAATCGCTTCCGGCGCGCCCGTGTACCGCTTTGACGGAGCAACTAAGTACGTATATGCAGGTATAGTATAGGTAGGTAGCTCATAATATATTATACAAAATATACAGGATGTTAATGGACCCATTAGAAGCTTTTTTATCGAAAGCGAAATATATATATATATATATTGCTGTATGTTTTCCAATAAAACTTAAGTTTGTTTGCTGCACAAGATATTCAACTAAGAACTGCCTTGATTGCTCCGAGCCCCTTATGAACTTAAAACATTACGACAGATTTTTGTTTAATTAATGTAGCCTTATAGAAATAGCGGCTGCTGGTTTAATTCCATATCGTAACTGAAAATGGTAAGGATTTTATGCTAAGCTCTACCTGTTCAATACTCAGCAAAAAATAATGCAAGAATACAGAATACCTAGAGCCTTAGTTATTGATCGATTCTATAAAATAAGATACCTAATTATATTATATGATAAATAAGAAATTATTTCTTACACATCAAATATTAATATAATGTTCATAAAACGGCCTGTAGATGCTGCGTTTGATGCGACACGTTGCGGACATGACGAACTCTTTGTCAATTCGTCAGACCCTGCCCTCGCTGAATGACGGTGACTCGTGTGATTAGCCACATGGAAAATAACAGACTAAGCTCAAAAAGCTTTGAAGCTCTGATTTTTACCCTCTATATTTAACGAATTTAAAACTTTTGGAATAGGAACTTTAGCATATTCAGTAAGCCAGTTTGTTTCATTGATTTTCATTCGGATTTTTGTAACTCCTGCCTTTTTTAGTTCATTGACCCGTAGATTCTTTGGATTACAACTCCATCCAGATCACACACAAAAATATATACTTTGCCAGTCTGGCAAAAAATTTGCAAAAAATTATGTCTGAATTGAATGAGGCTTTCAATGTCAACCATTGTGATCCTCCACGTGCATGCGTCATTATGTTTTGACGTCGCTGGAGCACATATGTTTGCCAGTGCCGACACTAAAACGCTAGACTTAGCAATGCCATCAATGCCTGACTTTACGACTGAACGTAATATTGGCTGAAAGGGAATGGATACTATTCTACTGAGAGAAGAATAGGGATCCACTGTAGAGTTTTTGAATAAAATCCTGTCATATAAAAAAGGTCACATGATGGCTTCTCAAGTAAATAAGTTTACCGACAGTCGCAAAATATAATTAAAACAGTACTATGTAATTATTCAAATGATTGTACAATTTTAGCATACCTATATACAAATGAGATCATGATTGGACACTGTTTATAAGATAAATATAAGATAAAGATAAAATCAATTTCAGTTAAACTCAATCTAAAAGCAAAGTATAGAAGTACAAAAAATCAAATAAACTCTTCTATTTTTTAACGTACCCAACGGTTATTTCTACCAAAGCGGCAATATAGCTGTTGTGAACTTGATATACCTACTTATAATCTACGAGAAAAATAAATAAAAAAGATGGGGAATAAAAACTAGGAATCAAAGCTAAATTGCCTCCCAAACAAAGGCAATTTAAATCGATCTAACAATATTGATCTAGACGATTAATTTGCTGTTGCTAAAATACTAGAAATTATAGTCTATTGTGAATGAGAACGATATTTACGCGCAGTTACACACAAATAGCGCGACCATGTGAGGAGACAACAGTTATTTGCGGATGTTCAAGGTCAAACATGCTCCTCGCTTTCAATGAACTGCATGTTTGCAACAACTGAAATTATTCTTAGTTGCCAACCACTACATCCTTCGGTACAAGTTCGGTACTGATCTTTGGAGCCTATTATTTGAATCTTTTTAATACTTCTGCAATACTATTAATATAAACCCATATAAAACTAGTTCTTTAACAAAAAAATGGTCATCAAAGTGACAAGAAATCAAAAGGCGAAATTGACGGATGAAAAGGATTTGTTTGAGAAAATTGCGA
The DNA here is from genome assembly GCA_951230895.1 of Carpatolechia fugitivella. NCBI lineage: Eukaryota > Metazoa > Arthropoda > Insecta > Lepidoptera > Gelechiidae > Carpatolechia > Carpatolechia fugitivella. Next base: position 13,446,902 of record OX579648.1, on the reverse strand, counting down.
GTTTTGGTTTATTGGAATGAATCCTCTAGTGCAGATTAGCAACGCTACCGTGTCCGATGAATGCAGCTGTTCCAGTAAAACCTTGTTTTTGATTTGATGGCATACCTTGTTTTTGATGTTTTTCATTCGGAGAAAGCATGATTTGTGAGATTGGGGAATGCTTTAATTTCTACGCAGAAAATATTAAAACAAATCAAATAACAAAAAATGATGTTACATTTATGATTATTGGTTATTTTATCTCACACTCATCATTGAATATTAATAAATTATTCAAAAATCAATTGGCATTATTATTGGGACTCAGACTTCTGTATATTGAGAGCGTTTAACACGATTGGAGTTTATTGTCAGCGAGTTTTGTATTACGGGCAATTTATCACGCGTATTCGGAATTATTGAAGAGCTCGGAGGTTAATTGATTTGCTCCTACATCACCACTGATTGGAAAACTTGATTAACCATCATTGGTAAATTAGATGATGTGTTGTATGAACACACTTTGAGTAATAGAGCGTGATATTTTATCATCTGACAAACTTAAGTCTCATAATCAGTTCAGATATATATCTATTAAGAGATATCGATCATATTTTTAGTTAGTTTTGTTTCTTGCACTTTCTGTTTTTTTTAATGTGTTCAATCTAATTTTTTGCAGTCGAAATGCGTTGTACGGTGACTTTGAGTATTTAGGGCAGCTAAATGTGTACAAATTTATGTTTATGTGTAATGAAAAGTCACAAACTCGCAAGGCGTCTGATGTTTTACATCACTCAAGAGTTAAGACTTATATAGTACTTAAAAGTGTGTAAGCGAGTACAAATAAAGACCATATTGCTGCAAAGGCGACGTCTGAATGTATATTCGGAGTTGGCTATATCTGGATGCTGAACTGTTAGTTCGTACTGCATCTGTATTTTATAAAAAGTTGCTGATTCGATGTTTAGACAAACAGATAGTTTTGATGACAGATTTGAGTTAGTTTATCGTGTTCATTTTCTGTTCGTCTAGCTTCATGATCGGGATATTTCAAGGACACAATATAGTACGATAAGAACTATAACTGAATGCGCTTTACTAATAGAAAAAAAAATACATTTACAAAACAAAGGATATAAAAATTTATATTAATATTTTTGAGACTTATTTATGGTCCAGTTAATAATTTGAATTCCAAAAGTATTTTAGATAACTTTTCTTCTACCTACTATATTTCCATGTTGAACCCAAAAACCAAATAAGTAACGCTTCCAAAACCCAACAAAGTAATACCGCGTCGTATTCGTGATTTCGGATCAAACAAAATCTTTGGCGGTAAAGCAATTAGTCTTTGCTGAGTCAAGTGCGTCTATGGCTAAATTTGCGCGACCTTTTTGTGTCACAAGTTTGCAATGCGTTTAGCGCTCTGCATCGCGGCCATCTGTATTTTCACCCGTGATGTCAACACTATCTACAGCTGAACTAGAACACTATTAGCCTCTTACATCAATACCTATTATTAAACTTTTTTTTTCAGGGAGAATTTCTTCGTTTCATTTCTATATTCGTAAGCGTAACTTTAGTACTTTGTAGTTGTAGGTTTATCATTAATTTGCAGCGTGTTATTTAATTTAAAACGCTTAAAGGAAATTAAAATTTATTGTAGATTCTAGTCTCGGAGGAAATTCTAGTAGATTTAGGGAGAAAGAATAATGTTAAGTTCCTTATTAAAAAAATACAAAATAATTATACTATGTAATAAAGCAAAATACAAGAGAGAAAACTGCACCAACATCATGATTTTGTACCAATGGAAATTGTTTTAATATAGTTCCAATTAATTGAACTCAATATTAACACCTAATTATCTTGTTTTATCTGCGTTCGTGCATGATCATTACTAGATAAAATAAATTGTCTAGACCGACATACATAAAATATAGCAATATCTGCATTTATTAAAATAATAATAATACAAATAATTTCAACTTTCTGTATCTATCTGAGTACCACGTAAAATTATTCTAACCCCGACAATGAACGTGATTTTGTGCTCGAATTTCGAAAAACTAAATATATATCACACAAGGAGATAAAGTGTTTAGTATGAGTAATTTATGTGTTTACTAATGTTAGTCAACCATATATATTTGTGTTTATAAACATTATGTAAATAAACATTATGTTTGAAATTAGAACTATCTAAAAGATAAAAATTTACGTTCTTTAAACAATTACAACTTTTCAATTTCATTACAAAGTTATACACGAGAATGTTGTACACCAAAGTGGTACGAGCATTACGACATAGATCCTCGACTTGCCACCGCAAATAACTAACAAATCACTCCAGTCAGTATTGAATACTCTAATTTTCTCTAATGGAATACCGAATACATTGCAATCCCATAAGTTCTTAAAACACGTTACCGATTCACACAGAACAATTCCATTAAGAAATGAAATACATTGTGGTATAGAATGTAGTATGTATTTACGTATGAACTGAATCTAACCAAGTGTATAAATAGACACTCACCTTAGATAATCTGGATTCAGCAGCGTCAATATTTATGTTGGGCCTTGTGGAATCTAGGGAAAATAAACTAATGGGATAAGGAGCCGTTCGAAGATAAACGTTATTACGTTATACATTCATGCAACACACGAAACAAATTCATTCAGTATATTAAAGGTTTCGAGAGTTTAACTGAAATATTCACAATAAGTTAGTTGTATCGAAATAGTCTCAAAAAGTATTTGATAACAGTTAATACTATGATAAACACTGCACACAAAACAACAACGTGCGAGGATGCTTCTCTAGGCGCAGGCGTTGACTCACCAGACTCGCTTGAACCCTGCTCTTTGTCCTTTGCAGTAAAACGCACAAAATCTTGCAAGTGAGTCGGCAACTTCTTTACATCTTTTTCTTGGTTACCTTCAATCACCTTAATTTTGTGTTTTATCACTTTTGGTTCCCTATATACGTCTTTTCCTGACTCTTTCTCATCTTCTGTTTCAGGATCCTTGATACCCAATTTTTCCCAGCGCTCTCTTGCTTTCGAAATAAATTCTTTCTCGATTCGGTTGTTAACTTTAGAGTCCAGTTCATCTAATACGGGCATACTTTTTGATACTGTGTTAGAGGGTTTTAAGATGGGGTAGTTTGTAATTTTTATGACTTTATGCTGTTTTCTTTCCTGCCTTTCAGCCATTTGACTCATATATTCTGAATACATTTTATCTCGAAGTATTTCCTCTTGACTACTACTAAAAGCAGAAGAAAGTTTACTTCTGTTTACTTTTTCTGGAGTATTTGTGCTGACAGTGATGTCTTTTTTGTGTAATTTAAAGTAACTGTTATTATCAGATTTTTCTTCATATTCTTCCTTTGCTGACACTAAAGGTGCTCTCGGATATTTTTTATCATTTGATTTCGAATTCAACTTTTGGTTTTCTAATCGTCTAATCTCAGCTTCTACTTCCTTTTCTTTTTGTCGTATGTATTCCATCTGCTGATCACATAAGTCTTTTGGTAGTGAAGGTCGCCGTGGACACTGTTGGATGCAAGATTGATCTCGTATATTTGTGTAATGTCTGTGCATATCTTGTATGGTTGAAATATCATTTTCAATTTCTTTGTTTAAGTTGCCAGTAGAGTAATGGAAGAATTTTCTTTCGCTTTTCATTGATCGAAAAGAACTATCAGTGAAATCAGAGCTTTCATCGCTTTCATAAATTGATGATGAGTATTTTTTTGGTCTAGGTGGTGGAATAGGTTTAAATGTAGAAAAGTCTCCAATAGAGTTAAACTGATCTCTGATTCTCTTTGACATGTGTTCAACTCTTGAGTAACTCTTTTCTATTTGATCCACACTACGATGATGTTGTTTAGACATTGAAGAATTTATACTCGTTGTGACGGTTGGATCTCGAATGAGTGCAAGTAATCTACTACCTGTTTGAGATTTAAAAGGAACCACTGGTGGATTATCAGACTTTTCGTAATTTTTATCCTTGCATTCGTTGTAGCCTCGTCGATCAACAAACTTTTTATGCATTTCCACTAATTGACTTGCATTTTCTTTAGTGATAATAGTATTTGTTTTTTCCATCAGCATTTTTTGAGACGGAGATAGGCAGATGTATACAGGCTCTGTTTTTGTAGGTAGTCCAGTCCAGTGATCTTCTTGAGATTTTTTTAAAGAGGAATGGCGTGGTGGCGGTTGTATCGGAGGTGCTGCAGAGTCTTTGAATTTTGTGTCTATTGAGACTGTTTCTATAGTTGACACATCAGGCAATGGAAAGTAAGGCATTTTTGTTTTTTGTTTATCGTTATTAACAGTCACTATAGATTTATCTTGATTCGTAACACTTGATGCTTTAGAACCAAAAACAGTAATATTTTGTAAGCGTTCAGACACAGATGCCAGTTCTTCTAGTATTTTGTCACCGTATGGTAATGCTGCAATTTTTTTAACACATAAGTCCCTTAAACCTTGTGGTTGCTTGGAATCCTCTCCACTCTTACAATGCGAAGGAGTTCCTGCAACACATTCAAACACATCTTTCACGTGACTTGTACTATCAGACTTTTGAATGTGGTCTACACGTGTTTTATTATTTTCGCATGTTTCGTCAAGCATGTTAGAAACGTCGTTAAGGGACGAGTAAGTCGGGTTATATTTGGCCGTGCATTGGGAGGAACAAACGCTACTTGAAGAATCTTGGCGAGTAAAGGATTCTTTGGGGTTTTCGTTGACGCCTTCTGAATCAGATGAAACTTCTTTTATCAAATTGTTAATGGCGTCATTTAGTTCACATTTTAATACTTTCATTTCGAGGTCATAATTTTCATTTGATTTTGTAGTTTTAGTTAAGCTATCAACGCTTTCATATTTTTTTGTAGTTTTATTAACATTTGTTTCTTTACTATCAACTTCATTGATATCTTTAACGTACAAATCAGTTGTTAAATTTTCTGTTGATAAAACGATAATTTCATGATCACTGAGATCTTGCACTTTTTCTGAAATATTTTTACCGTTTGCGTTGACATTTTCTATCTGATAGTGATCGTTACTTGCAGAATCATTACTGAGTACCTTATTGTCTTTAGTCGTATTTAACGCTGGACTAGTAAATGTTTTCTTTAGAAGACTTTCTGTATCTGTTACTTCAATAGTAGGTGTAATCATTCTGACAGAACCATCAGTTTCAATACCATCATCAGTCTCATCACCAAGATCGTGAATAGAACTAGTACTGCTTGACGTATCAGTTAAATAAACAACTTCAGCACCTGCCATTTTTTCTACAGTTTGCATTGTCCACTCACCACGTGCTTCAGATACATCTGGATCTTTAATTTTGGCTCCAACTAAAACACATTTTTGCGGAATTTGTCTCATGCTGGTTAGTGTGTGGACTGATTTGGTAGAATACTTTTCTCTGACCTTTTTATCGTCTACAAACACGTCATCCTCTAAATCTTCATTATCACTTTTTTTTTCACTTAAGTGTGAATGTCTGCGAGAAGTAGCTGACGATTCACTACTTCCTTCTTCATCAATTACATCCAAAATTCTAGGAGGACCGAGACGTGAGCAAATAAAGTCATCAGCTAAGCCTTTTTTACGAAGTCTTTGTTTTATTTCACGATTTATTATCTGCTCAATTTCAGTTTTAATTTCAATAGATGCTGGATCCATCGGCTGAGTTGGAAGGTTTAAAGTTTTTAAATACTTGCGCAACGACTGTTCTGCTTCAGGAGTCAGAGCTTTTGGTTGTTCACATTGAGCTACATTAAACGGTATTGTAGCTATGGACAAAGTACTAGTGGCAAGTTCTTTCAACGCCGGTACACTGTCGCTCTTAATATCGTCTGTCTTTTCCCATTCTATGTCAGATTCAACATCAGTCACTAAAGCATTATTGCTTTCAATTAAAGCCAGAGTACTATCATCTTCAGACTGAATAGTGGTATCATCAGATATTTCTTCAATTTTTGGAGCGTCATCATTATCCAAGCTTTTACTTTTCGTTTTACTGTCAAGTTTATTTTTACTCTTTAAAGAATTTTCTGGAGATTCTACAACATATAATTCTAAAACTTGATTTTCATTTTCTTTTACCTCAACTACTGTATTTTGTTCAAGTTCCGCCAAACCTTGAGTATCATTAACTATATCTGTAACATTTTGTTCTTTTTTCTGTATTACAACATCATCTTGTGTATTTAAAGTTTCATTTAATTGAGGTTTACCTAAAGATTCTGGAACAACAAGTTCACATTCCAATTTAACGCTTTCGGCGTCATTGATCGAGCTCTCAGCGGTGTTTTGGTCACTACATGTTTCAGAACGCACGCCCTCATTTATATCACTATTCGACTTGTTAGCATCAGGCCGATGGTTTTTATTTTTCCGTTTATTTTTATTATTTTTCCGGCGTTTTGGTCTGTCAGGCATGATGCACGAGTTCGCTACACTGTTATCACTCACAAGGTAATCATAATCACAAAACACACACGGTCCAATCAAACGCGGCCTCGCTACACCAGTGTCTAGTGCGTAGGAGTGCGGTTCCGTCAGGTGTCAGGCGTTTGTAGGGCTTCGCGTGACACGGTACTCCCTGGGTTGCGAAAGGGCGGGACGGGACACAGAGAAGTCGGGTTCGAGGTTAACGAGCGTGATTTTCGGCGCGCAGTCGCCGGTCGCGACAGTCGTGTGCTCGCGCCGCGATTTACTGATAATTATAAATGGGTTGAAGTACGCGACCGAGCCGCAGACTTTATTTTTACGCGGAGACGTGTAAGCGAGCGGTGCGCGCGCACCGAACGAAGGGAGTCCACGCGCTTGCGCCAGCGGCCGCTTACACCGACGCACTGCGTCTGTATTATCATCGGACGCTATGCAAATTCAAATGCGATATTGGTAATTAATATTACAATCACACTCCCTGGCTATTTTGAGGTGGAGCATAACGGGGAGGAACTTCAAAACACAATGGCATGTAAGCACTTTTATGGGTTTCTATGGGGCAATGGGCTGTACGGGGCTTGCACACACAACATTGTCTTATTCTAAATTAAAGATATTGCTTAAAAACACATCAAAGATAATAAAATTGTAGATAAAATTATGTGGTTGAAAGAAATACTTAAATTCGACTGAGCATTAAAATTATCTTCAAAATTATCAATAACGTCAGAAGTGTACTGATAGCTTTGACACGTTGATTTACTCAAAGGTTGATTCCTACCGCACAAACAACTAGTGATATAATATAATAATGATAATAAAATGTTTATCAATATTTCCTAGACGCATTGACTCTACCAATAATGATTTATGCAAGGTATCAATATTATGAAGTAGATACATACATGACCAACATTGACCTTTGTACAAGATTCCATAAAGTACCTACTTGTTTTCTTGCTGCTTATACAATAAACTGGGTTTTTGAAAACCCAGGTCAAAATGCCACCTAGATAATTCATGATTACCCAATCAAATACATATAACTAAATAATTCAGTAGGTACGTGGAACTAAAAGACGGGTCAATGGTCAATTTGTACGAAAAGTAAACAAAAACTAGATTTTGAAGTTTTAGAGCAAAAGTTGTTTAAATTATATAAAAGTTGTTTAGTTTCACGGACTGAACAACCACTCAAGAGAATATATATTTTATTTATTATTTATTTAACTATTTGCCGTGTGGTGACGGTAGAGTAGAATACATTTGTCACCAACCCCTACTCTTCCCGTGGGTGTCGTAAGAGGCGACTTAGGGACTCTCCAACCCGCCTGTCAAACGTGGAGATTATGGCAAAACCCTCCACTTAAGTGAAGGGCTCAATAGTCCAGCAGTGGACTGTAACGGTCCATTGATGAGCCTTTTATTTTTTAGCTGAAAATTTTACAACGTGTTAGCAAAATGACGCAAAACCTCTCGGGTCAGCCCATCAATCAGCCCATGAAACTGAACAACTTTTGTTCCACAACTTATTGATATACACAAAAAAAAAGTTTGTACTTTCATACGAATTGACTCGAACAGCTGATCAGTTAGTGTGATTCTTTTCTTTCTTTGAGAATTCTTGAAACTTCTGGAAAAAAATATGTCCAGTTTCATGGGCTCACCCGAACGTTGTATAATGAACAGAACACTCATGTAGCTAGCTGCAATGCAAGGTTTTTGTCATGGTTGTTCGTAAAGTCAAAAATAGCCAGCGGAAAATTCAATCACCATTACAGGAAATGTCATAACACCCAAGCGAAAGTCACAAGAAAAACTCGTCAGCGGACAGGCTACCTAATAAAGTTGCCAGATCAATAAAAAATTCAAATTTTCTTCTTACTATTTGAGTGACATTCTAATCACTTTATATTGGAAAAGGATAAGCAGCGTGTTTTTAATTTTTTTGCTTAGATTTAAAAAATTCTTTAAAGTGGCCTGTCTGAAGTTAATATAATAACAGACACGTATATTACAGTAGTAGTTATTTTTTAAAAGAAATATACTGTGTACAATATTACATTATTATACGGTACCCATACGGTACCCATACAACAACCATACACAACTACCCACATTTCTATATACGTATTCCTAAGAATCAAAAAGTGATTTAGTTTTCAAATTCTTTCTTTTTATTTTTTAATCCTGACAACACTACCACTTTACCAAACGAGAGTGATTACGTGGGGGGCTAAAAGTGGACTAACTACCGCCTATCTAGACCCAGGTCATCTAGATGATTGACCACTTCCACGGCGGTTACGACAATCTACTACGTTCCATTTACATGCAGGTATTTTTTTACCCACGACAGGATGGACTACTACCTTCCTACACACACAGTAAGGAATATACAGTTTATCTCAAAACTGGTGCTTATTCAAAATAATTATTGTTGCTAGCTCGATAATGATGTAGCTAATTAGCTAATTCTGAAAACTTTAGCAGTGGCTTATTCTGGATTCAAGTTGCAGTGTCGAACGGTAACTGGTGCTTATTCAAAATAATTATTGTTGCTAGCTCGATAATGATGTAGCTAATTAGCTAATTCTGAAAACTTTAGCAGTGGCTTATTCTGGATTCAAGTTGCAGTGTCGAACAAATACCTCTATGTGAACTTTCTAAAGTTAAACACTTTATTATCCATAGGATGATTTTACATCACTTAGCGATTCATTAGTTTGTTTGGGACATTGTAGCTTGATTCACCTAATTGTCCGAAAAGTAAGATGATTCCGTGCTTTAAAATGCACAGCGAGGCCCTATCCTAAATTAGCAACTCAACACATTACTGATATAACGTTCCGAGACTGCGCAAGAATCGTGCGAAAAACTCGTTTTTCTTGAACTCTTTTCTCTTTTTTGTGAAAAATATAGAACGAATTAAAAAACTAGTTGGTTTCGCCGTTTAGTTATTAATATAGCCACCCAAAAAATTAAAATATATATGCTGTTGTCGCTGAAAATATTGAGAAAAGAGATTTGCAAATTTTGAATGTGGGGTGATTTTCGGTGATTTTAATTATTTAGTTTTGCTTTATTCCTTGATTATATGTAAAATCTACTTGGTTACGTCGCTAAATGATAAACTCTTCTGTTGGTTGTAATTTACTTGATTTGGTACATATTCCGAGACGTGAGATACGCGAGTTAAAAAAGGGGCCCAAGAACGATTTTTCAAATAGGGCCTCGCCTTAAGCCGTGAATGCTGTACTATCTACGGAATTAGTCGTTACTTAAGCTCTATAACAATGACACCAGGGTTAGTGAAGTCAGTTCAAGAAGAAGAATCAGACAATTTCTAGTCAACTTCTTTATGGCCCAACAGGCACATAATTCCAAACATAACATCATCAATATCTAGATACATGTTTGACATGTCGCTGCATCATGTAGGAATTGTTCAATCCTGATTACATTCATTGCGTGTAATGCATGTCTGATCCTAAACCAATTTATGGCCTGGAATAGGTTTCTAACCTAATCTTACAGGATTAATCTTGTACAGACTTGCTGTAGTTTATAAACGATTAAATTTTAATCGTCATCTATACGAACGTCAATTCCATAACCACTCCTTTCATTTAATGAAAAACGTATTGTCAAATAAAATTTCTGGAACTGTTTAAAATAAAAAAATTAAATGCACGCACTTACACAGAAAAGACAGATAAAAACAAATATAAAGATCTGAAAAATTTACAATATTGCAGAACAATTCAACAAAATGTAAGAAAAAGAAATTAATTGATTTATCACCTGTTTATTATGTGCATACAAAAGTACATGAGCAAACAGTTGAATTTGGTATTGTTGAGTAATCCATAATTAACTTGCAAGATTACTAAACATACTCGTACTAATTAGTGAAGTCTAATAAAGGCACTGTCAACAACAAACCTTGTTTGTATTGCCACCAACATTTAGTTTAATCTTTAATCCAAACATTTTTAAATAATGAGATATAAAGTTTGCTAGAAATAGCTTGGATTTGGTCGTTGGCTGCCAATGGGCCGGAGCGTCTGTAGCTACCAAATCGTGCGGTAATGGCAGCAGCAGCGGCCAAATCCAGCTGTGTCACTACCAAATTAAAACATGTTCTCATTTCAAATTAAAAAAGAATATAATATGCATGAACCCCGTGGAGGTTTCGGCAGGTTCTTCTCCACATAATGCATAATTGTTTACACACATTGAATTTGACATTATAAACCTCAATCTCGAAGCAACTTGAAAACTCTGGCTATAAACAGACAAATGCTCACAATCAGCCAGCCAGCCAGACCACCTGGACAGCCACCCAGCCCAGCACCAGCAGCTGCACTGAATACAGCACACGCCATCACCACCAGCACTAGCACCAGCACAGCGGCGGTGGCGCAGCAGACTGATGACCTGAGGAAGGTCGCTGGTGGTGGCTGGATGAGGAAAGCGGTCGATCGTGCGCTTTGGCGTACCTTTGGGGAGGCCTACGTCCAGCAGTGGACTGCGATAGGCTGATTGATTGATTGATTCCATTTATGTTTCTTGGAGAAAGTTATTAAAGTTCATGAACTGAACACTTTCAACAGCACATATCCCCACCGAGTGGTTCGAGCCTACCCTAAATTAGGACGATCAAACCTTAGTTGACCTCGCTGGTCCAGTGTGTTGGTTGACTTCACACACAACCTTTAAATTTCTTCGCAGGAGTGTGTATTTCCTCACGATGTTTTCCTACACATGTTCTTTTAATATTTCTATAAAATTTCACAAACGAACACCTATTCTGCAATATGAAAAGCTAGACTTAAAATAAAAGCAACTAAAATTAGTTACCCAGAATACAGTGTCAGTAAACATTTATTTCTATATTTATTTATTTATTTAACAATCACTTGCCACCCATCTCTACGCGTAAATACATGAATGAAGTAAGACATTTATTATTCGTATTTCCTTTTAAATGCGTCATGAAGATAATATAGAACTGGCTGAGGCTGATAACTGGGTCAAGACTTCTGCTTGCACTCGTAAAAGAGTTTCAATCTGGACTAAATCCTACACTAGTTGGAAACTCGAGCGCCGCAGAGTATAATCCAAACTATTTTACAGAAGTTTTTCTACTGCTTTCGTACCTTATAAATGAGAGAGGTTTTTGAGGCAACATAGATTTTTTAAACCAAGAAAATTTTGAGTTTTCACACGATTTGACTAGGTCAGTTGATTAGTTAGTAAAAAATAATTTGTTTTGAGATTTTAGGAAAGTTCTACAACTAAAGACTTTCAGTTTCACTAACTAAATACCATCTGGTATTATTTTAGATTACAAGATACCTAGAGTATGCAAAAGCACACAACTCGTTTCGATGAAGATTCTTTAGAAACAATTTGGAAATCAGTTTAGTGACGAAGCATTGAATAACATTAAAGCAGAACAAAACGGAAACACATGTTTCCGTATCATATCTACCTAGAAAAAATGCTTCAGTTATTTGTGTACTTGTGGTAAAAGCAAACGATAACAAGCAAATGTCAGTAAGTTCTTTATTTTGATACTTTAATAAAACTTCAAAGTCGATGCATATCAAGTTACAATATTAGTCTGACATATTATTTATTTATTTATTTTATTTCTTATTTATACACACATTTGTTAAACGACAATAATAACCATTAAAATAAGAGCAGAGACAAGTTCAAAACTTACTTATTTCGCTATTTATGGTGTTTGATAGTAGCAACCCAAATAGACTAATGTCTGTGCTAGGGTTAACTACATAAGTTAAATCGTTACATATTAAAATAAATATAAAAAACAATACAGTACAGTACTAATTGGTTTTTATTATCTAGATAAAAGCACTGCAGATTACAGCTAAAAACTTGCGAACGGAACTTTAATATATCTCTTTATCGCGGTAATCCTGCCAGTTGCATTTACTCCAGAAATATTCCGCATAAAGGTGGAATGAAATATTTTTGTAAGAGAAAGCTTTACCTAGTACTCGACGGTGGCGGCCCGTCGCTGCTAAAAGGTTGTATTTTTTGGTCCTATTCCGAGCCTACATTACGGGTCTTCGCAACGCGATTGTTTATGTTCGTACATTTTCGTACGCCGAATGATTTCAGCTTTTCTTTGTTCCCTAAAATTAGGGGTAAGTTTTTGCTTGCTCACTTTTTCTGTAGTTTTCTAAACGATTGCAAATTGCTCCTCGCGACTCGGGCTTTGTACGCGTTTAGTGTGAGTACAAACAGAGGAGTAGAGAGACTGGTCTGCCCTTTGTTCTTGGTCATCAAAGTATACTTTTTGTTACTAGCACTTTATACACTTAACTGACTTTTATACACTTGGCTAGCAAAAAGGAATGTTAGAGGCATTTTTTTCTCGCGCCTCTTATGACATGTCGCCTAGTAATAGTTTTTTTCTGTGATAAAAAATAGCCTAAATGTAGTCTGGGTATTTTTTTACGGAAACAGTTTTTAAATATGCAGACAAACGGATTTTATAATCTACTAGTAAAATATTAAAAAATGAAATTTATGACTGTCCTAAGAATATGTACAGATGTAGGTTACGTCTCGTTGACCTATACGACGACGGTAAGATGAAAAAGATTGATTTACCATTCAAGTGATAATAAAATCTAACTGATTTTTATTTTATTATATTGCGCAGGAGTATGGAAAAATATACAGATGCGGTGCATGCATGACATAACTTCTAGATGGAGTTGGAACACGCCAAGTGCCAACAACCGTCCACTGAATTCAGTGCGCAAGCAATACCATAATACCTAATGCTTTCGGTTTGGTCTTGTAGGTACCGACAATTTTCTGTTTTCCTTTTTCTTCTTTATTATATCGTGTTATAAGATCAATGAGCGACCGTATTAGGAAAACGAAAATTTATCTATTTTAGTGTCATTCAACTATACAATGGCCCAGCTATGCAATATGATATTGTATATTCGAATAAATGGTTAAATAAACATTATCAATAAATGGACTCGATAAGAAAAAAATATGAAAATCTTTCACAGAAAAAATATGATAAATAAAACGAGAGATGTAGTTTGTACGCCTTTTGGGTGCTCTTGAAATATGGTACAAATCCAGGATTCGAGTGAGTCCACCCACACATATAAAATTCTTAAAAATATTTTCCTGTATCCAAGCCATAAAGATTATAAGCGATGAAAGGATAAGTATATTTATAGATACATTGCAGAATAAATAAATATCAATGAAAAAAAAACAATCTCATTTAAGTAAAAAATATATAGGTATACTAGAATAAATGGTAGATATCTAGTTTTGTCGGGGACAATGCACTCGGTTTTGCGTCGTGTTCACCCTTGGAATTCCGACGTCATGTGGCGTCCAAGTGGCGCCCTAAGAGTGCAATTTTCTTGGCAACTGTACTACTCCGAAAACCTGAACAGGTTTGTACTCAAACTAACAGCAACATCATGACAAGTCGTATTTTGGATTGTTTCTTTCTTTCTAGTCGACAATACTGGCAATCTACAACGTGAAATTTCATTAGTTTTAAACCCTACAGTTATCGGTTCATAATATAAATCATTTTTCGCAAAGGGATATAGACTTGCAGACAATTATTATCCACAAAAAAAATTCGTTGGGAACAGTAGTTCAGTTACACGGACTGATTCCTCTCGCAAAGGAATGAAATTTTGCAGTGTGCAAAGGAATCGAAAAAAGAAAATAGTACTACAATATCAATCGTGAATCGAGTACCGAAAAACAAAAGAGAAGTGGTGTGTACGTTGTATGACATAATCAGAAAAAAAAAATAGACCATTGTGCCAACAAGTCAGCCAATGAGCTTGGGTTGCCAACTACCGGCTTCGAAAGAGCGCTGAGCTGAGCAGCATGTTAAAGAAAACTAAAATAATTACGTATCCTTACTTATCCAAAAGGAAAACCAGGACTTACGAGTAGATATATGAACCATCTCTAAAACATTAGTAACAAAATTGTCTGAATTTGAGAAAAAAATAACAGTAGACATTGAATAGGTAAAATCTCTTTTGATTTAGCACCGACAGTTATAGTTGGCAACATGGCAGTCAGTGATTCGGTTGGGTGTGGGTTTTGGCACGTAGTCAAGGGTTATAAGGTGAATGTGTCAGTGCACGCATGAACGGACGTGTTCCCTACTGCTACACACTGGTAAAGAGATAGAGACGTGACAAAAAGCGAGCAGGTAAACAAAAAGTGTTAAAAGGGGTAAACATTTATTAAATAAGAGGATGTATGTTATCGGCATCAAGAAATGAAAACTGTCCACTGATGTCCAGTCCGTCCAGACAGCGAGGAATGGACAGTGTTAGTGAACTCACTCAAAAAAATGTAATGACGGATCTTAGTGATGTAATAACATCCTATGGAAATAAATAATTTTTGAATTTGAATTTGGAATGATTATTGTGGAGATCCGTAATCCATTGAGTTAAAAGACTACATCAAACTACGTGATTTGTATAGAACCAAAGTGAGAAACAAAAGCCAGTTAAAAAACATTCATTTATCAGCTCACATCATCATATTTCAACCGAAAAACCATCCACTGCTGGACATAGACCACTTGAACAGAATTAATTTAATAAATTATTATGATAAATTTAGTAGCTATAGCCACAAAGTTAAACTAACTCTAAGAACCTTCATATAATACAAAGTGGTTATCAAATAACCTGGCTATATAAGCTATATTCCCGCCATCTGTCACAGACACCGTTTGTTCTGGACATGATTGCGGGTCTGGGGTCAAACGGAGGGTCGTCGCATCGCCAAAGACAATTTCACTTGCTAATATGAGCAAAGTCATACCCAACGCCATATTGGTACCTAGACTGTGTCTTATATATGGTTTTATTGGTCGTCTGCAAGAATTTGTCTGAAGCAAAAATAGCGCGTTTACGGTGTGTTCGTGAATTCGCGACATTTTTGCGTTGATCAGGTTCCGTTGACGGATTTGATAAAATCTTATAATAATTATTTTGTAAATATATAGACAACCCAATTAGAATCTGGGCACGTCTAAGATACGAACTGCTGAACGGACGCGTTTCCCATCGTTCACAAAAATCCCCTACAAATTAATCCATTTATATAGGTACTACATGAAATAATTGGTTTTACAACATTTCGAATACAAAGTAAAACGGTGGGACCACACGTTGTTGGTATAATACTGAGCAAGAGAGCAGTCTACAACCGTGCAACATCGTTTGGAATATGAACAGCTGATTTATAATAGCTTACTCGTTAAAACAGACAGACATGACTGTCAGATATTTATACACCAAAATAGGATACTGAAATAATTCTTGACTATTGTTACGCTTATATTTCAGAGTGGAAGATGGATCGGGATGTGTTTAAGTTTTATTAACTACGCTGTGGAAATAAGACGTTTTCCCGTAAAAAGTATCATATGTATTAATCCAGGTTACAAACTATATCCATTCTAAATTTCATCCAAATCCGTTGAGTACTTTAAGCGTGAAGGTTTTTATAGAAAAACTGGGATACTTGTGAATAAAGTCCTGGTTTAGGCGTCTTTCCAACTAGAAAAGCTATTGTTAAATGTTACGAATAAACATTATAACAATTTTGATATCACAAGTACATCATTACATATAGGTGTATTCTGCCTAAACGCCGACGTATCATGTTTTTTTGAACAACTTTTAATTAAACAGAAAGTTTTAATAGGCAGCCAAATTTTATTTTACACTTTGATTTGGAATGAATATCGATGTTATGTTAAAAAGTACTTCTTTTGAAGTTACTCTAAATAAATATGTATTGAGAAAATTCCACGGATAAAAATATTTTGCTTAACGGTGATAATTGGCATTCTAGGGCTTATTTTAAGAGATATTATTTCACAAGTATTCGTCTTTTTAGGTTACGGCAAACAATAAAACTAACCTAAGTAATAAGTAACCGAAAATATGAAAATACTATAGCCGAAATCTGTGCTCGTCTAAGGGCGACCCTATATAGGCAAATTGCAATAAATTATTGTTACAGATTACGTCTATTGTTATTGTTGTTAATTTTTCATTTTTCGCTTTATAATGATTAAATTGCAATATTTATAGCGGTTTGAGCCACCCGCTCCTTCCAAATTCCATCTCGAACTATGTTATACATAGCAGTAAGTGAGTTCTAAAAATAATTAAAGAATAAGTGATACTCACTTTTGGAGGGACTGGAAACCGGCGCGGGCGCAGACTCGGGGTTCACCGGCGGCTTCCTGGCCACCGGCTCTGTCGGCGTCTCCGCTGAAACAACCATCTTTGTTTTACTACACGGTAACAAAGACCTATTGAAATTCTCTTGAGGTGTATGAAATAATTGTATAGGTAAACATTAAAGATCAGAAATAACATTCGATAAAGATATCATTATTTTTTTTACAAAAGTTTTGTTTAGATGAACTAGATAAGTGCGTACCTAAGTATTTTCTTTAAATATTCGTGGACAGAACAAAACAGAGACCAGAACTTCTATAGAAACTCCTTCTTTAATTAAAAAGGAGTTACAATAATTTTAAATTTTATCAAAATTGAAGTCATTTTACTTCTAAGCAATAATATTGATGCAAAATCATGTATCGAATGAAGTTACCAACAATATTTTATCATTAGAAAATCATAAAAGGACAAACAGACTATTAATAGTCGTACTTGAATTCATAAAACTGCCTCGCATGGAATAACATCGTTTCTATACGCAAGCAATCTCCGGTCCATAAGCACTAAACAAAGCTCCAATGCTTCCAGTGCATCGCATCTCGTTACCGCGGGAAAACTGTATGCGCACTGAAGAGAACTACAGCCAACAAACTTGTGAAAAGAGGTGCTCACAAAGGACACGGTTTAAATGCATAAACAAAATAAATAATTAGTACCCTACTGCACAATGCATTAAACAAATATATAAATATTGGGACATCTCACACACGGTCATGTGATTCCAAACAAGGCGAAATTTGTAATGGGAATCTGGCAGCAAAATTTCCGTAGCATAATTTTATGGTAAACATACATAAATTAGCTGACTGAGCTTGTATACCTACTACTAACTACTACGGCTACGGAGCCGAAGACTTTCAGTACTTTTTGATTGATGATTAATAATTACTATCGCATTTTTATTTTACGATGAAGATATAGCTTGAATAACTTCCATGATAATGTCAAAACCAATAAGTTACATTAAAACTTCCTTAATTAGCTTCCGGTCCAATTCATAAGTCGAGAAGTTAAAAACACCTCATGAATTTTATTGAGCAGGTATTGACCAGATTCATGAATTAGAAAACTAACATTCACTCACTGAACATTACTCTCAACATGCTCCGCAAAGTCGGCTAAAAAGAAATATGGCAGGACAAACAGAAACGCGCGTACACAATAAATTATCCTGTCAGGATTGCCGCGCACTTTGTTTGAGTTTGCTCTGTCGCCTCCTTTGCGCTTTGGCCTCGCAGTCAAACATAACCAGATTTAACGCTCAGATATTGGACAGATAGAAGGAAAACTTTTTCCACTTCATTTTCGTTTTTCTTGACACAGACAATCAAAGAAGAGAACACTCGTATTTACGAAGTTTATGCACCATTTATTTTAAAACGAATAGAGTTATTTGTAAATATTTGCTTTATGGCCACATTGTAGAGAAATAAACTTACGATTCTCATTATAGGTCGAAATGGGTTGACAAAATTGTATAAAAAAACATTATACCTACTCCAAAACTTATAGGTATACAAAGAAACTAGTTCACCCATTTTTAGCTCTAAGAAACAATAATAAAACAAAATCTTTCAAGAATCAAATTTTCAGATCTTTAAAAACTAAATTACCAGTACAATTTTCAATATAGGGTACCACGTAAAAAAATATTTCAGTTGGAAAATAGGAGAAGTTGAATTTATCCGACAAAACAAAAGGCCTATTCAGACAAAATTGGTAAACTCGATAACAACGCTGCAATCCAATAACGATATTCAATTACCAGCATCAGCAAACGCGAAACACAAATTTAAGGAACACAAAAGCACTCACCATGATTTCAACCGAATCTGTAAAGCGATATTGCAAAATAACATTTGGGCAAACAATCGGATTAATCGGGCAACTTCCTGCCTCGAGCCTTTACCAGAGTCAATACAGCTGTGCTAATTTAGATGTTTCCGATAAATCTATAATTAGTCGATGAAGTGTTTTAGTTTAGAGCGCGTACTTTGACGGCGTGCGTACGAGTGACAATTGGAGTTCCGAATCAGAGCAGCCAGCTGTAGGAACTAATAGTGTACCGGGAAGTGGTGCGATGCAAATGCGACAGGATTTGGCACGGCTTTGTCTCGAGATTAGCCCACTGAGCGATGCAACTGAGCTCTATTGCACGCTGGCAGCCTACTATTACCTAGGTCTGGGACAGACCAGCTGGATCAAAACTACCAAACACACATCAAAAGACAATATGACTTATGACTATGAATATGACTTACTGTCAAAGACAATATAGACGAATTTCATAAGTCAATAGCAAATCTACATAGCACCATTCGAAATTGTCGTGAAAAATGTAACTAATTAATAAATACAAAAATCTATTAAAGACAAAACAAATCAACCGCACTGTCTCTAAAAAATCCTCAAACTTAGTGTTTTTACTGCTTCAACTCTTTTGAGCTTAAACGGTCATACAGCTTTTGTAGTCCGTCTATCCAAATCCTTAGGTAAAGTACAATTAACATTGTACGATTCCCAGCTTAAACGAATCTTAACGATGTCTTTGTAGGACCTACAATAATGGAAATGGGCCGTGAAGCTGCATTTGCAGTAAAGCCTTAATGGGACATGAAATAGCAAATGGACGAGCAATTCCGTGACATTCATTTTGTTCGCGCCTACTGGAAAGATTATAATAAATTATCATTTATTTAGATCACTTCACTTTTCAGGTAAACGTCATCATTGATCTAGTAGATAGATGATACATTCACACAGGAACAGGAACATTCACACAAAAGACGATCGCCGTCAGAAATCTTTGGATACATTGTACCAGGATTAAGTTAACTTTTAATAAACTACTTTCATTTAAATATAGAAATTATTCACTCTCATAATGTGAAACTCAAACATTCTGTAGGTCTGCTGGAAGATATTTCTTTAGAAATAAGTAGGCCTGTTGTGTCGTTTTTCTTTGTGTTATTGTCATTTTCTTGTTTAATGTGTACAATAAATGGTTAAATAAATAAATTCTATTTAAACTGATCAAAATAAAATGTCGCATTGGAAAATTACTGGGGAACAAAAGATGTCCAGTTTTAGGCCCAGTTTCCACCAAAGCGGAGAGGAGAGGAGATGTGTCGAGCTGAGCTGCGAAGCTGGCTGGCTATTTCCACCAAAGTGGAGAGGAGAAGTGGGCTGTGCGTAGCGGAGAGATGTGAGCTGTGCGTCCGTAGTGGCGAAGCGCGGGCATCAGCGGGGCGGGGACTGGGAGCGCGGGCGCCGTCGCGAGGCCTCGCACGCCGCTCGCCGCCCGGCTACACATCTTCGCACAGCCGCGCCTCGCTTGCTATAGAAAAATTAGACATCTCCTCTCCGCTCCGCTCGATCCATTTCCACTGAAGCTAAGCGAAGAGGAGATGCGGAAATAACGAAATCTGATTGGTTACTCAGACACATCTCCTCTCCGCTCAGCTTTGGTGGAAACCGGGCCTTATGGACTAAACGACCCAGTTTTGAGTTATTTCCTGGGTTATGGCTAATAATTATATTGTATCCATATCATATCATCTAGAGGTTTGTTTCTATATCATCTAGAAGTCCACCTGAGATGATGAGGTACTTAGAAAGTATGAAGTCTAGTCAACAAATATAAAAAGGAAATTTAATTCTAGTTTCAATTTTATCTGTTAGTTAGACCAACGTCAAATGAAGCAGAAATCTTCTGTCAATCTTATAACGGTTTATTAATCTTGTCTTGATTAAAGCTGTTCGGGAGAATTTCAATACAAGTCAGTAATTTAATGAAAGGAAGTCGAAGGACTCTCGACAATCGATCAGCCTTATACATGGTGTTTTAAAATATCCCATCTAGGGTATTTCGTGGAAATACACTCGTCGAAAGTGTCCCAGGATTAACTTTATTTCTTTACAAATAAAAATAATAGTAAACCATTTATGTCCTTGTACTATACCTAAATTAAACTGTCTTTACTCTTTCATAAATATAAGAAAATTGAAAATTTTCACATTGAGATAAACAGTTAACTTTTATTTGTGATGAGTGTATTTAACTGAACGTCATGTCGAACTAAGATGATATGTCTATATCTTGATTTGTTCGAAAGACTGGTCTTTTCTTAATTTGTATACGGACCTACCAACTTATCTGTGAAATAAAAAGCGGCTCTAGTAGTCATATAAAATGGTGTTTCAACCAATCATAATAATTATAGTTCTGAAAGTTGACATTTCCGTAGTAAGTACTGTGGTTCCAATTTTGGCTTTTGCACAGATACGTACGTAGCTATGCTTTTAAAAATCAATAATCTGAAGTTTAAAAAAATTATTGGATTCTACGCATTTTCATACCTGTACAAAAACCCCTCAGTCAAATTAAACTACTATGTTAGAAGGAAATCTTACATTGCAGTTTAAAATTTTATTTCAACTTTGTATTTTTAATGTGATAGAACCGTTATTATAATCAGTACAAGAGGATCGTTTGACGGAAGGATTGCTTGTTACGGCTCACTTGAGATGAAATCAACCAAAACCCATTTTATCTGATTTCTCAGGAATAGGTAAAACAAGACCATATTCTTTGCCAAACAAACAAAGAAACAAACAAACAAAGAAACAAAGAATGAAACCAAGAAACAAAGAATGCAAACAATGATTTTTTTCCTATCATGATAACTCGCTATTCAATCTCTAAACGGTAGACCGAATTTGATATTTCGTTAAATCACTTAATAAAACTAATGCAAAAAGTACATAAGTAAGTATGTAAATAAAAACTTTTATGCACAAGGAGCATAATAAAATAACAATAATTTATCAACAGATTAATTGAGTGCGCAAAGGCGTGAATTATACAGAAAAGGCGTAAGATGAAGGCACGGCGCAGGCATCTTGCCGCTTCCATACAAAATGTAGGTAGGCGACAAGTTGTAAATTATACTGCAGCGGCGTGGCGCAGGCACGTCGTTTCGTCGCCTGTTCCGCGTCGCTTGCAGTCAAGACTGGAGCGGCGCGCCAGCGACACGTCCTTTGTTGTACAGTGGGAGCAGAAAAATGCGTGACGTTACTGAATTCATCATAGAGCTCTGCGAGATAGTAGAACAATATCCAGCTCCAGAGACATTTTATACACTGTAGGAAAACGATCAGGATATTCGCATAATTTTACCATTTTTTTTAAATATCTATGCTCTTGTGACATTTCCCACACAGGGTGCACCCAATATCTTCGGTGTCTCTGCACCTGCTGCACATTAATGAGCTGCAGCAAAGCAAGCGCATCTTCGTCGTCTGAAGTGGAGGACATGCTGTCTGAAGAGGAAGACATGCTGTCACGATAAAGTCAGCCTGTATAATGACTTGTTTTGCCGTCTCTTCGCCTCTTTGATGAAATTCAAATCATGTCCGTGCCTTATCTGTTACACGCCTGCTCTGCGCCTGCGCCGCGCCTTCACCTAGTACTAGTACTAGTACTAGTTGGTACAAACTTTTTCGAAACAATACCACAGTTACTATTTATTTGAAGTTTTGAGAAATTTTGTTTCGAAAAAGGCCATCTGTCAGGTTTCGATTATGCATAATGATTCTTCTGCGCCTTTCCAGATAAAAACATTATTGCGATTTCTTCGTCAATAAAATTCTTATCGATAAATTAATTTTATTAGCTTTTCGCCGGTGTCGTTTAATATTTTTTTTGCCGAAGGGTATGAGATTTTTTACGCACCAAGATCGGTGAGATGTCCTTTTTTCTCCGAGGGTGAGATAGATTAGCCGTGAATGCTGAACAGACCGACAGACTTGCATTTATAATATTAGTACGGATAATAAATTGATCCTGCTCACAATTTGTTTACTTGCACGTGAATTTACCCGCAACCACGGCCATAACAGGCTCGGAACGTCGTCGTCGAGGTAAAGGTAAATTAATCTTGTTTGCCAAAACAAAGTTGCGAGGAGTCCTATTTTAATATTTATTAGGTATTTCGAAAATTACTTTGCCCAACCCTGAATTCGATTTTCTGTTTGCGGTGCACACGACGACTTTGCCTTTGTTTAAACAAAGATTATCCAAAGATGTTTACTGTGACGGTTATTCATTTTGAAGTAAAGAAAATCCCATAAAGTTGTTGTTACGCACAAATAAATGGTATTATTTAAAGGGAGCAGTTTAAAAAAAAATACATTAGAACATTCTTATACTTCTTGAAGAAACACTGATTCAAAATGATAGATCGCCGATAACATGAACTGAAATATAAATCATGATTCACCGAAATCATGATTTACGAATAAAAACACTTAATTCTGTCATTATTACACTGCGCATATACGAGTAATTGCTAGAGCTGCAATGTTGATGATGATATATAATAATATACTACGTGAAAGTTTGAGTATTAACTTTCATTTTGAAACATTAAATGCATAATAAAAAGGTTTCGATGAAGTTGTTCATCACAAAACTTCCATGACATCTAAATAGCTTAAGCAATCTGATCCTTCAACATTACAGGATTATAATTAGGTCATAAACTAATTACCATAAGCCAAAACTACCTTCCAACAGAAAAGATCGTCCACTTAAAAACTGCTCGTCATTAGATTTCGTTCAGAAACACGTCACAGATTACCTCTCGATCACGGGTCAAACTGGCTGACTACGCGGTTCACGCGAGGTTGGAGGGCGACTGTGAACTGTCAACCGGCAGGCACAGGGCGAGCACCCATGCGGCCAGTGCTCACTTTCCGTATGTTAATCACAATAATACAATTCGTTCGACCATTGCGACACGCTGAACTAAACTTGTAACAGTAACTGAACCAGAACTGTACGCTTATCTTCCTTACCAATTTGTGTGTGTTCGAGATCTTTGGCCAATCTATTTCTGCTTAAAAACTTGCTATCAACCAAACCTGCTCCACATACCTATATAAAGGTTTAATAGTGCATGAAGTCACTTAAAGAATGACTCCGCCAAGTGTATCAGGTTGGATGTATTGAACGCCATGGACCATAGATTGTAGAGCTAAGAATCTCTACTTGGAACTTTCAAGGTAAATCGTTTTTTCACACCGAAACTGGATGCTCCACTGTATGAAGCACAGGCTTGGGTAGGTTAAGGCTCTACCAAGTATCAGGTTGGATGCACTGGAATCTGTAAGCTATAGACCATTGAGCTAGCAGGCTTTGGCACAGACACGCTGGTGGAATCAAGTTGCATGGTTTGGAGCATTATAGGTACAGTGTTGTGAGTCTTTCAGTATTCTAATGTACCACTGAGTGTAACCGTGAATTTTGCAGCTATACTGGACAGCGGCAGCACTTTAATTCAAATCTAGAGTACCAATATGTTTCATGCATCGTATTCCCTGCGTGGGAATTGCGAAACCAACGTTTTTAAAAGGAAAGAGTGAAATGATCAGCAATCCTCTTCTATGAAAGTGTATTCCACTTTTGTTTGATCTCTAGATTTCTCACCAGGTGAGGGTAAAACCGAAGTCAAAAGCAAACCCACACATTACATAGAATAATTATACCTACTAAATTATATTTATACTTATCTCGCACAAAATCTGTGACGGTAAATAAAATAAATAAGCAATAACTTTTGGAACACTATTAGATTATTTGATATTGGAATATTATTAAAGTCATATTGTTAGTATTCTAAACAAAATAGTCACATCGCGTTATCGTTTACAGTTGAAATTTTACGGAGCGAGTTAAATGAGGGGACTACGGGAGCGTTTAGTCCTAATGCTTTCTCCTAAAATTAATTGAGGGTCAGATTGGATACATGGATGTTTGCCAAAACAAAGTATTAAAAAGTAGATTTGTGGACAAACGTTCAGATAAGCCTTCAGATTTTAAATGGTCTACTACTGTATCAAAAACGCATGTTTTGAAATACAATACAATACAATACACCTAACATGGTTGGATCTTTGGCTAATGTGTTGAAATAAGACGCAAATATTTTAGATTCCTAAGACTAAAAGTTGCTTTAGAAAATCTGCAATGTCATTGACAGATATTACTCTGGTGCAAACTATTAGATATCGATCAGATGAGAAAGTAGCTATGTGTACCAATAGCATAGCATGACCTATCAAGAACTAGGCTAGCAGCGTCTATTAGATCGGCTGATGGAAACTTATTTATCTGCTGCAGTATTGCAGAAAACACTGGTAGTAAGTTTAAACGGAAAAATAATTATATACTTACTATTATTTGATTTTACAGTATGAAGATTTTTATTGTACTCGTAAAATTAGTATCTGTAATAGAGGCTATTTTTTATCAGTAGAAGAAAATTAAGTGGCAAATGGAAAAAACAACATTTACGAAGAAAAAGTTACGCACTAAATATGATGAAAACTTATCCGCCAATAAGTATAAAATAAACGTACTTTGCCTTATCTATCACACAAATATATTACACTACCTATCTATTCATACAACCAAACAGATTGTAGGAAAAGTACCTTAGCTTAACAAAATAGTTACAAACATGAATACTGTCACGATAATGCGTAGTTCCTGCCTGCACGCACCGGCTGATTGACGCACAATATATATTGTGATGTGACAAGACGAGGTGTGCCGGATTCCAGTTAATTGAACTGGGTCCACAAAGTCAGGCAAGTTGTGACCATCCATCACCCTGACAAACTCTATTCACAAAGTAGTGAACTTCGGACATCAATATAGGGCAAATTTGACATGTTACGGAACTCAGAAGACCATTTGTTGATGCTTTTAGATGACTATATCATCGATATAAATCTAATATCAAGATAATAATTTTACAAACAGAACTTTCACAATAAAACTATCTCTCTTTGAATGACTTAACGCAAATTCATAAACAATATCATCCAAGTAAAAAACAAGCAAAACAAGAGAACCAGCACTTACATGTTTTATTATAATGCTACCTATCCGTTAAAATTGTTAAAACCAGCTAGTTTTACTGTCCGTAAAGACGCAAAGCTAATTGAAACAAAGATTTCATAATTTTAAAGACAATAAGAATTCTAACAAAGTAAAATTTGTTGTTCTTAGAGTTCTCTGTGCAATAGCATTTCAACAATGGAATTAATTTATTCTTTCCATGTTAAAGGCTTGCCTGCTGTTTTCTGTTGGAACTAAAATAGTTAAGTTCAAGTGGATTCCGTTGGTAATCTGAAAGTTAGTCCGCTTCAGGTAAATATAATCTGTTTTCATAAGCTGAAGGAAATTTTAATTTTTGTTTTCAGTTTTTCAGGTAGATAGATATAATTTTAACCATTTAGTATTATCACAGATATTATCGTTACGAAATTAAATTCATAATGGTTTCAGTATAATTTAGATGAATTTATTGTAGGTGCATAAACCATTCAGATTATGCCTTTTCAAAGCCAGTTTATCTTTTTGTCTCAAGCCTTTGACTTAAGTGCGAAAACAAGTGTTTGGGCACTTTGGGCACATGAAATTCCAAATCGAACAAATATTTAAATAACTGGAAACATTTTAGGGGTCTGAGCCTTCTACTCCCGCGCAAGTCCGCGACTGCTATTCACATTCAAAAGACCATCATTATCATCATTACCACTTTGGTATATATAGCAATCAGGTCAAGGGAAAAAAGAACTGTTAATAAATTATGATTCTTTTAGTTTGGGTGTTGTTTGTCGTTCGTGTATATTTATATGGTATGTTCGTTACTCGTTCGTTATGTTATCCTAGTGTAGTAGTTTAGTATGTAGTCGCAGGTTTTTAATTTCATCATTGATGATGATGACTTTTAGTATACCGTATAATATGGAAGGGCATTACGTTGAAAAACTAATTATGATGGATGATAAAGTTTCCCTGAAACTGAGTAACAGTATATCTGAAAATCGCTATCAAATCTCTTAGGAATACGCCTTATTCTGAAAATACGTTCTCCAGCACTGTAAGTAATTAAATTAACAAAAAAAGTTGGCACAAACAAACAAGTTAAGACGAAGAAAACCTTTTGTGGAAAGTTCAATCGCGGCGTTATTGTTCTGCGAAGTGCCTGATTGGCTTTCACAACTCTTGCTATTGAATTTCCTTGCAGATATTGCCTTATCCAGAAACAACTTACTTAGCTTTATAAAGGTTTCATAGGAAAATGAAGCATGAAATGCAAAGCACGCCTGGTTGTGGAAGATTTAAAAATCATGATGGAGTAGATGCAGTTTTCCCAGCAGTTGTAGAATCATGTAGATTAGATATAAAACTGTATTTTTGCTACCTATATCTAGTCCGATTGAATAGTTAATTACATAAACGTAGTTAATTTGAATTGCACCAGTAATATTTTTTTTTTATGATCTGATCAATTAATTTACTTCCTCGCAAGGTTTGATTGCAATATGAATGCACCAATTTAAATTAGACAGTTATACTAGTTGTAATTTATTATTTGTGATGTGTTTTTCCTCAGAAAAACGACTAAGGTAAAGTAATTTTTTAACGAAACATATTTTTATTTATTTTTACTTTTATGAAGCTGACAAAACTTTACAAA
This sequence comes from Carpatolechia fugitivella, assembly GCA_951230895.1. Taxonomy (NCBI): domain Eukaryota; kingdom Metazoa; phylum Arthropoda; class Insecta; order Lepidoptera; family Gelechiidae; genus Carpatolechia; species Carpatolechia fugitivella. Next base: position 13,419,569 of record OX579648.1, on the reverse strand, counting down.
TATCGCCTCTACTTTTACGGACTCCAAACTATTACGCTTCACGTACAAAACTACTGATAGGCACAAACAGCAACCGCTAGTATAAATAAAATTAACCTATTCCGAACAATAGTTTGATCTAACACGTGCTATTGTGATGCATTGAATGGTCCAATCATGGGCGTTTGCTACAACAGTTGGCTAGTTTATTACTGTAGGCCGAATCAGCTGGAGCGAGTTGCATCATACCATTCAATTAGCGTGGGAAGACGCATCCGGAGATGTTTTCGTTAGTACAGTCGACTTCAAGTGAAGATAGACAATTGTTGTATGCATAATGCAACAAAGGGCAAACAGTGGGAGCGCAGCACAAAATTTGCAGTGATCTTTGTAACACTCATATGTTTTGAACACTCTTAAATTTCAGCACCTAAAATTATAAGTAATGCGGTAAAACTACTTAATTTAAGATTTTAAAACTTTTACCAAACTTCAAATACATTTAGCGAAAGCAGTTCTTTATTTTTAGATTTATTGTTATTCTAGCATTTTCCAAAACTTAGTCTGTAAACTTATCTCAGTTTAATTTTATTTGTTTGTATAAGATTAACCGTTAATCAATTAACCTGTATGAAAATCAGTTTTTTTTCAGCTGTGCGAGTAAAATAACATGTTTATTATGTTTATTATGTTTATCAAGTATTACAATCATATTCATACATGCACCCTGCACTCTATCGCTATAACAGTGAACAGAAAATCTTTTCTAAATCCTATGTCGAGTGTTTCCGTGTCGAATTAAACAAAGCGTAGTACCTACTGTGAACAGTGTAACCTAAGCCGGCTCCGAAGCCCTTGCAGATTGAATTCCGAGAGGTAATCAGGGCACTTCCTTTCCTACAAAATATAACCATGGATTCCAATTTAAATAGGTAGCTACTGTTTTTTTAATGTTTATTGGTCTGGTTAAAAAGGCTTTTAGATCAAATCAGATCTTTATTTGGAACTAGCGGTCCGCCCGCGGCTACGCCTCGCGTTATGTAAGATTTTCCCGTGGGATTATGACGTTTCCCAGTAAAAAGTATCCTATAGGTTTCCCAGTAAAAAGTATCATAAAAGTATCCTAGGTTTATAATGATCTAAGTATTTTATGTAGTGCTAAGTAACTTATTATTTGTATTTAGTTTATTATATTTTTAGCCACCAATCCGCTGCGTTCTAACTTTTAAATATTGTTTTCCTGCATCCTAATGTTGCCTGTAAGAGATTGCTACCCTAGTAATAAGGTTAGCCTTAGGTGTTAACCTTTATTGTTTCAATTATCTTGTTTTGTGTGATTCATGTTTTTGGTGTCAATAAAGTATATTTGTATTTTATTGTACTCTTTAACTTTTAATAAGTCACTCGACGTGACGGGACGCGACGACGACGAGAGGAAGAATGATAGGAATTGGTGTCGATTCGATATACGTCCAACTAAACTAAACTTAAATTAGTCCTGTCACTTTCTATAATTTTTAACTGAAAAGGGACCGAAGATCATCGGTTTTGTTTGACTTCACGACTAACTGTCAATTTCAGTGGCTATTTATTCGTCATGGTGTTAGGTAGGCACTAAAACAAGACTAAATTTGACAGTTAGTTGTGAAGTCATAGACAAAAAAAACCGATGATCTTCGGACCCTTTTCAATTATGATAGAAAGTGAACAGGACTAATTTTAGTTTAGTTGGGCGTATGCCGAATCGACACCATTATAGGGCGCATTTCGAATCAGACTTTCAGCGCTGTCAGCGATCAGAAAAGCAAAAAAATGTATGGCTGACAGTGATTCGGAACGCGATTACGGGTACTTTAATCGATTTCAGCGCGTCTCGGAACGCAGAGATAGTAAGTGCATTTTTTTTAAGTAATAAGTAGGAAGGAGCTACGTCAATAAAGTAATATAGTATGACTGTAACTATCGAATAAGCTTGTTTATTTATTACGGTGTTTGGCACTGGATACTTATGGTAATGCCTCGCTCGTGCAGAGTTGTGATAGATGCTAATGTGTTATAATCTTATCATCGCTTATGCACACACGTACGTACACCTTGCAACATCTGCTCTGAAACATCAATTCCTGGGAGATAGGCTTATTTGTTTTGCTTTTAATCATTCTGCACTTATACTTTGTACTTTAGTATAAAATGTTTTAACAGCAAAGGCATATGATATGACCACAGAACTATTACCAAAGGGTATAGTACCTACTATAAGTACTGGCTTGGAAAAACCTCTCAATGGATTTATTATGCAAGTGACCATTGTATATCGGTCGCCATTGGAGCGTGGCAGCCACTGGACCAGGCAAAGGATGGGGCTCTAAACAGCATAATGTGTAACTATAGTACTAGCATTCCGCTTTCGGCTTTGTTTGCGTAGTTTTAATTTTTCCAGTAAGAATAAAAGTTTTTCTGCAGGGATGAGATTTAAGTCTAAATACCAATTTTTAGGCCTCATACTTTGAAAGCGATGGAGTTTTATACAAACTTCAAGCCCATCTTTTAGGGTCGCGCCACACTGATCGACGGTTTTCCTATACAAAACGCGCGTAAAGTATGGAAATCTTTTCGCATCGACGACGTGGTGAAAGGATTTCCATACCTTGCGCGCGTTTTGTAGGGCAACACTGATCGACGGTGATCGACGGTTTTCCTAAACAAAACGCGCGTAAAGTATGGAAATCCTTTCGCATCGACGTCGTGACGAAAGGATTTCCATACTTTCCGTCGATCAGTGTGGCCCGACCCTTGGCCCTCTAGGAAGTTATTTCGAAAAACCCTCTCTTAGGGGATAATATCGAATGGTCGCGATTGATAGTCTACAGTAGCAACCGTAAAAATCTAATGGACCAAAGCCGCACGTCATTTTTAAAGGAAGTGGTCTAGAATTTTATCATTTCAGGCTGTTAAAGTCCACTGCTGAATATAGGCCTCTCCAATCGCACTCCAGGGCGACCGGTCCATAGCCACCTGCATCCAACGAGACCCAGCGATCCATCTCGTAGGTGGCCGTCCCACACTGCGCACTGGTCTAAAATTTAATCTCATCTAAATATGAGGTGGTCTATAGCTGCATATTATGTCGAATAACATACGGTTCACATATTTCTAGACTTATCTCAGCATGGACCTGTCAGTCAGACAGTCAGTTTTTCCTTTGATAGCAACAGTTTTTTTTTATTTGATCGGACGGAACTTTGCCTGTCACAGCGATGTGCAAGCGCACACGCTCCCCGTTTTGTAAAATTTCAAAAGCTCATTGTGGACCATCCGGCCGCGCAACTTTGTTCAGTTTGTTGATATTTGTTCACACTATAGATTTATTGTTGTTACAGATCCAGATCCTGATTATGAGAGTCCTGTCAAGATCGACAATTTTTTTTTTGCTTTATAAATTATTTTATCACACTGTTTTTAAATGGAATATGTAACGTGTTAACTAGCAAAATAGCGTAATACTTCTCGGGCTCACAAAAATAACCTTTATAATTTGATAAGCTGACCGAGTAATTGTCTAAAAAAAATCTTTGAAATAACTTTTAGGCTGAACTACCACTCGAGAGGTTTTTTATGCAACTTTAGAAAGTGCTTTCATCAACGGCTCTTTACAGTCCACTGCTGGACTATGAGCTTCTTCCACTTAAGTGGAGGGTTTTGCCATAATCTCCACGCTTGGCAGGCGGGTTGGAGATCGCAGATTAAAGGGTTACTGTTTCAGAGAGCGCTGCTGCCCGTTCCCTGTTCAATGTGTAGTCCCTAAGTTGCCTCTTACGACACCCACGGGAATAGTTAAGTAGGGGTTGGTGACAAATGTATTCTACTCTGCCGTCAAAACAAAGCAAAAAGTGCTTTAATTCAATCTAATCTTCATTCTAATTATTTAGGAACTTTATTTTAGTAATTTATCATTATACCAATAGTGATTTCGTGATATTTCTGATTTCTGAACCCGTTGAGCCTGATCAATCATAGTAACTTTCTTTCTTATTGTTGTATGTTCCCAAGAAATTTGAAAAACCTTATTACTCTAGGGAGATGAGGATAAAGAGGCCTAAGAACAGCGTAAGTACTAAAAATTATTCTAGTTGCTAATTAAAATATACATTGATTAAACTAAAAAAGATCTTAGGCTCGTTTGAACCGATAACACTTGATTTTTTGTAGTAAAACCATTTTTCAGTTTTGTAAAATGTACGTATGTATGAACGTGATTCAAGTTAAAAAAAACATGAGCAGGCAAAAAGTTTTGCAATATCTTTAACTGCAAGTTATTTAATTTCATTTGAGATTGGTTATAATCTCCCATTCATCTTCATAAATAGTACAAATACCTCTGTTGCAAAGGCACGTGGTGCATGGAATATGTTTCATAGCAACTAGCGAGTGCATCGACCTACTACAAATAAATATCCCGTAAGTTGCGCGTTTCCGACCTTTCACGGAAATCTTACTTTGTGTTTTATTTATTTACAAACATTTATTATTAATAATAAATTTAGTAGCAATTAAACATTATGCAATGTTAAATTTATCGATTCTTTTTCCTATTTAAGCCTATGAGCTAACTGGCAAAAAATGAGGATATTTTTTGCCAATCAGCTCATAATTTTTAAGAAAGTTTTGCACCTAAACTAAAGTATAGACTTCTTGATCTGATGATGATCTGATCTGTGTCTATTAAGACACGCGTAAGATCATTTAAGCTTTAGGTACCTAGCTGTGAACGAACGCAACAGAAATCGTGTAAATTGTGTACAACAATTCTGTTTTGAGTTTTGAGGAAAACCTTGTTCTTGACGGTGATTGAAAACATGATAGAGCCATCGACATCTAGGTAAACCCCCAGAACGTTATTGTGATTCTATTTCACTCTTCAGGTTTAAGTGCGGTTCCCATTTCCCACACAATACTCGTACTAATATTTCACTAAAACTAAACTAGCACATTGCAGTCGCTGTCAAACCCAGGCTGTTTTTTTTAAAGTCTTCTCTAGTTTGATTTTACAGGCAATCTCAGTGAGCCGGGATTCGCATAAAATGACCTTTTTCAGGAATGTTATGGCAATATCCGGCGGTTTAGAGGCATTTTATCATAATTTTGTCGAGATCAAGGCCCGAGCGAGCCCAATGCGGACTAGTGTTGCCTAATCATCGATGTTTCGCTATCGATAGTTTTCATCTAATTTTCAAGTGCTACGCGATCAAATGAGTAAGAAAGAAATTCTGGAAACCGGTAGTTAAGATAGTATCACTACTATGGATGGATTTTTAGACTAGGTAACGTTTTAGACTATCTGTAGTCCAAGAAAATCTATATTATTGAAAAAACTGTCAATAGAATAATAATAAGAATAATAATATTTTATTAACAGATAAGATTTCTCTCGGGTGACTATCGACAGACAATCGAGAAATAGCCAACACTAATGCGGACACAACTTGCCGACTCAGCCGGATATCAAATAACAGACTGTGAAATTTCCGATGAACGGTAACACGAATTATCTATATTAGTGATAATTCTTGAAATCTTTGGGTCGTTGAGCTTTTAAATTAAATATATTTTCGAAAAATATTTTTTATATTTTGAATTTTTATCCACCAAATAAAATATTTGATTGATTAACGTTATAGAGGACATTACGCATTTAGTTTGAAGAGTCCTGACAAAAAGCCGGACTTTTTGACAAAATACAAACTTATACTCTTATTCTAACTATTCATTTCTCGTATTCTCAGAAATCTTTAAAAAATCATAGCCCTAATTACACATGAATAAAGGAGACTCATTTAATATGCGGGAAATAGGCTGGAAGTAGTGCTGTCAATTCCTATCACACTGAGAGCTTTCATTCTTTAGCAGTATGTGTACAGTTAGAATTAAAATACTAATAATAGTAACAAAGTTAATTAAAAGTTAGTCAATTAGATAAGTTAGTTATTAATTTATTCTATTATATTCTAACTAAAGTTTAGTTTCTTGGCTGGCACAGCTTTGGTGATTTACTGTTTTTTACCTATTTTTTACACGAATGCCTAAAAAAGGAGTGTAATGTTTAGGGTTCATTATATGAATGTATGTCAATTTCTTTATTCCATCATAACTTCTAAATCCATGAACAGATTTGGATGTATGGATTATCGTTACAATCATTACATAAGTCCGAGTAACACTGTTTATTTATTTTTTGTCGGCGCGGTCGTGTGATTATTTTGTTTAAATCGTTGCCAAACCTAAACTAAAAAATCTCATTATTTGACGAAAACTATCGAGTAACAAAATTCGACGTAACGTATTTCGAGGAAGAGTTCTACGAATCTCATTGCTATTATGTGGGATATGACAAATATTTGCGTCGGCTGGGTATGGGCGAATGGTGTGTTTACTCGCTACGGAATTCGCGTTTATTACGAGTACGGTTGCATATTTTACAACTACTTAGACAATTCGCATAATATCATAATATGGGTATAAGTACTTTTGTGGAAGGACAAATCTGTGACAGTTGCTTTTGAAATACCTAATAGACCGTTGATATCTATAACGTCGTACATAGCGTCGTCGGGGGTTTATTGGCTAGAGCTCCTGCCCCCGGAGACGCGGGTTCGATCACCACCGCGTACCAATGCGTTTTCTAATCTCAAACTCATTGTATTACGGTGAAGGAAAACATGGCGAGGAAACCTGCACAAAAACCTGTGAAAAAATTCAAAGGGTGTGTGTGAATCGATCAACCCGCACAGGGCCAGTGTGGTCGACTAATGGCCTGATCGTCCTACGCCGTGTTATGCTCGAGCCCCTCGGTAGGGAGGGGCGTATATGAGGTGCTGATAAATAAAATAATAATAATATATTGATAATTAAAAAAAAAACTAATCAAATCAATCGTTGATTGAGTTGCTATTGAATAAATCTTAAGATCAAAATCCAATATTTTGTTAAATTTAATCCTATGGCTACACTTTCTTTTTGCTACGGCGTAGCAAGCGTAGCAATGTATATTTATTAACTACTTAAAAAACTTGCTTTTTTTACCGTCATGCCATGAGAGCCAGGCAAAGATGATGTGAATGATTTTGATTTCATATTGAACGTTACATCTCTTTATCCTGTGTTTTTATCCAATAAATGAAACCTTTTTGTACGAGCAGTAAAAAGCACTTTGTTTTAAATCTACCGAGGTAAAAAATTTCACGCTTTTCCTGCTATTTTTATTAAACATTCGTGCTTTGCTCGTCTTTATGCTGCTTTATTTTAATGCTACGTCAACATTAAACTAAAATGCGATCTTCCATAGTTTTTTAAATATTATACCGTATAAAATGTATGTGATATTAAAACTTCTATCCAGCTGTTTTTAAACCTTTTCGAAACATAATAAATAAACAAAATGTGGGGATATCGCACACACAAGGATATTATGTTTTGCAACTTCTAAAGGCTGGTAAATTTTCAGTGTATTTTTTTGCGATAATTTTCAACCAAAATAAAAAGAGTTTTTTTTCGTAGGTACGTTGACTACATCTTAATTATGAAAATGGGAGCAACCAAAATGGGCTTAGCCTTGAACAGCCACAGCAAAAAAAAAAACCACGAAACATTTTGAAATAATAGGTATGTAATGAATTTAGCCGCCTATATGGGAGTATCAGAATAAATCTTGAATTCTCGTGTGACACTGGTTCGATGCACGCTACACACGCTGCAGTCCTACTTTTTTCATACAGTAGCATAAAAGGAATAAATGTAAAAAAATAATGTTTTGTAAGACTTTCAATCGATTGATAACGCTAAAACTAGTGTTGCCAAATACATACTGACGAAAGTAATAAGAACTTTGATACTAAAATTCCAACATTTATGTGATATCCTTATTACGCAGACAACTCAAAACAGTCAATATTATAATAATATTTTTATGTTCATATTGAAGCCAAGAGGTCAAACATTTTGGTTTCTGTCCTTTCAGTGTTATCCACTTTAGCATTTTTTAAAAAAGAACTAACCTTTTTTTCGCGGAGTCGGCTCGATAATCTTCTTTGTCTTTTTAGTCCTCGTTATATTACATGTTAGTTTCTCAATCGCTTTGAGAATCTTCTTGCTGACCTTTGTTATGGTCCTTCGTTTCGGATCTGTGTATTTTTTCGTTCGATTTCTACCACCAACGGTCTTTTCTTGTCCAGAATCGGCACTGTCGTCGGACTCGGTTGCCGAAGAATCGGACACCGGATGGAATATGTACGGGGTGTTCGCGAAACATGGTGAATTCATTCTGGCATTTCAAATAAAGCACTGGCACAAAATACTTTTGAATAAAAATGAAGAAATGTCAAGAAAAATAAAGCGTTCCTTTTTTAAACGCGACTATTCGACTCGAAGTCTAGAATATCGGTAGCCGTCGGCGGTAGGACTGTTAAGTTTGCAGCGATCCTTCCTCAAGGAATCGTTGATCCATGACACCACTCCTTGGCAAGCCCATGGACCTTGGATTGTCTTGTTTGAACATTTGTGTCACTAGTTATCATATGAGGTCATAATTTCCTATGTGAGCAGACGCAATTACTGTTGAACTAAATATCAGATCTAAACTACAACTGAAACATAATGTCAATTACTAAAGATCCTAAAATGATACCTGCTCATAAAATATTATGAAATTAGCATTTTTCGTTCATGTCATGTTACATGTGCTAAGACCAAAAACCGACTGAAAAAGTGATTCCAGATAACATATTTGTTAAAATTAAACAATGCCTGCGAAAACAAAAGCTGGCCAGATAAGAAATAAGTTATTATTTTCATAAAAACAAAAAAAAAAGAGATTCGTATTTTAGAAGTCAGCCGCCGTCGCCTTTCCCGTCACAGCGCAGTCAAAAACGCGCGAACTCAACGAAGATAAACGCAACGAGCAGAAAGTAATTAAGCGGAGATAATTTTCTGGACGGCCGCCTTAAAGGAAGCTTAAAGGAGTCAATACGCTTAGAACTAACGCCATTCAATAGAAAAATATTATACGTCATCTAGGCCAAAATAAAATAATTTACTCGTACACGGACTAAAGATCATTTAGGTAGGTATAAAGCACAAAACAATTTTATTAGTTGCGTTTCCCCAAGAAATTATCTGTGCTTTGACTATAGTGGTCCGCCGGCGGCTATAGTCGCGTTGTGTAAGATTTTCCCGTGGGAATAAGATTTTTCCCGTAAAAAGTATCCTCATGTGTTAATCCAGGTTACAAACTATCTCCATTCAAAATTTCATCCAAAACAGCTGAGAACCTTAAGTAATGAGTTCACAATTAAAATTAATGGAAGGATAACAGATAAAATAATTATGATGCAATCGAGTTTTAATTACAAAAACCGGATATTTGTTTTAGAGGTAACTTAAGACGACGAACACGTTTTCACGGTTGTTAATATCCAAACCAAAATCCACACCAAAACCAAACCAAAATCGTGGTAATAACCCGGTAGATATTAGTGTTATTAAGACGACGAATTATAAAGGATTTAAATTTTTCTCAGTAATTACTAATCATAGGAAAGTGAAATTTTAGTAAAATAATATGCTTTACCATATCATTGGCTTTGATTTGTTAATAGCAATTCCCAGACGTTAGTTCTGCAAAAATTACATGCTTGAGATAGATGGTAAATACTGTTAAAAACTATGAAGATCTCAAGGGAAATAAGTGCTACGAGGATGGTGGAGATCTCTGGGGGAGCGCGGCGATGGAAGGACGCTACAGATATCCGTTAGGGAAATTCACACTTATCAATTCTGATCCACCACCCAATCTAACTTGCGTTAAAGATTGAATAGATTGGGCAGGTAATATGGTACCTAATGTAAAACGGAATGAATGTAAAAAAAAAGAAGGAGTTATACTTTCAAGATCTATTAGAATAACACATCACACAAATATTATACCTATAAATGTGAAAATATATTTAGGTGTCTGGATGTTTGTTCCCCCTTCTCGCTTAAAGTGCTCAACGAATTTGGTTTTAGGAGATAATTTGTGCCCTGGATTAACACATAGGATACTTTTTACGGGAAAAAGTCTAATTCCCACGGGAAAATCTTAAACAACGCGTTCAACATTTTGTTTAGTATAAGTACTAAACCGGACAGAAATAGCTAAATAATTCGCATAGCTACGACTTAAGTTCCAGATGTCCAGAAGGTTCAGAAGGCTTATTAATTCATTATAATAACTTTAAACTCAGGTAACCTACATCATATTATAAAATTTAAATAATACCTTTTGAAATAAATTTGAACACAGGTGCCACGTTCCCAATAATCCCTTTCAATATATTGGAATGCGTCCCAACTCAGATATTATTTACACAGTACGAGCAATTTCGTTTCGAATATATTGCAAATAAGTTACTAAGCGTAGAAGTAGGTAGATACCTGTTTACTTTACAACTTTCGACTGATAACACACAGTCGCAAGGAAAGCAAAGGTAAGTTCTACGCTTGTATAAGTTACGATAGCAAAAGCATATACAGAAGTTTCTAGAGTCGTACGAACGTTGCTAGCTGGTTCAAAGCAGGCACTTTCAAAAACAGTTTTGTATGAATGGATACTGTATGTACATTACTTTAATTTGATTTTGATTTTAAATGTTTACGTAACTATGGTCCATTGATCACTTCGCCAGGACTAACACGTATAGGATTTGTTTTCTAATGTGCCACACAAACGAAGAAATTATTGACCTAATTGCTATGGATACTTACCAAAGTGACAATATAGCGCATGGATTGAGAACGTTGGTTCATAATATGAACTGAGGACAGAAACCAAAATGTTTGACCTCTGGGCTTCAATATGAACAAAAAAATATTATAATATTGACTGTTTTGAGTTGTCTGTAATAAAGATATCACATAAATGTTGGAATTTAGTATCAAACTTCTTATTACTTTCGTCAAAATGTATTTGGCAACACTAGTTTTGGCATTATCAATCGATTGAAAGTCTTACAAAACATTATTTTTTTACATTTATTTTTATCTCCCATTATAGGCGGCTAAATTCATTATAATATATATTATTTCAAAATGTTTCGTGTTTTTTGTTTTTGCTGTGGCTGTTCAAGGCTAAGCTAATTTTGGTTGCTCCCTTTTTCTTCTTTACAATTTCGCAATCGCGGCACTTATAAAACCTCTACAGACTTATAAAACCTAAAAAACCAACTCTATCGACAGACCGGACCTATTTAACCTACCTTGCTAGGAACTACCCAGGGAACTAGACTAAGTACAATTACGGGCATAAATCCCAGCATATCGGAACTTGGCTCCCTAAACGGCTTCCTCTGTACTGTCGCATAATGCTGCACAACGCCGCCGCTCGTAAAATTAACTATGTTGCGACTGAGGAGCGTTAATTATGGAAAACGCGCTATTGTTCTCAAACTCATTGCTTGGGTGTTTTGGGACCGCCTGCTCCATATTTTAAGATGGACTAAAATCCAATCTCAGGAAGAATGCAGTCTTAAATTAGTAGAGTGAGGGCTGTAAAGATGCACGACATGAATATGCCGATAGCTAATCGCGCTGTTTTTTACAACATGAAATATAGTAGCACATGGTTGGTATTACTGCGGCGATATCACACTTCACACTATCACATCACATCAACAGCTCATATAAGTCCCCACTGAGGGGCTCGAGCCTACCCTGAATTAAGGCGATTAGGCCTAAGAGCGTCGAATAAACGTACATTATGAATCTGAAATTCGAAAACACATTGGCTGGTACGTGATGGGGATCGATCCCACGTCTCCCGGATGGGAGGCAGCGGCCCTAGCCACTAGACCACCGACTCTCTATCACATCACATCATACTAATATTATAAATGTGAAAATATGTTTGAATGTTTGGATGTTTAGATGTTTGGATGTTCGTTCCACTTTCACGGCTTCGTATTTCTTACATAATAATTTTCTTTGCTTTTATTTTGATACCCGCGTCCTATCTTTTACGCAAAATACAATTACAATCTAAATGTTTATTATGTAATTGTTATTTTAAGAGAAATGCTACAGCCCATTTCCTATATCTTCAATATTGCAGAAATGCCGTAAGTTATGAGGTAAATTACTAAGCTCTCTGTCTCTGTGTTTGCTTGTGATCTCAGGATAATTTGCAGCAATATTGGTGCAGCAATATTCATGTCCCATTTTGATTGTTTGTATAAGTAATGAGAGATAATCTAAAGATAAGATTTTCGTGGTTGTTCACTACACTAAAATTGTCATAGTAGTCAATAGGGGATCGGACTGTTCCTAAATTTACCATATTTTATGAATTATGTTTAAAATATAGATTAGTAGCAGACGATTCGCGAAGAAAAAAACAGAATCGGTTGAAAAACTAATTTACAGTGATTTTTTTAAGTTTCAATATGTCTGTCTCTGTCACAAGTGGGTATGTGCCCCTCTGTCTAATCTTGAATTTCAAACCTTTATAACTCGGCCAGTTTTGAAGACAGAGCAAAAATTTTTTTAGTGTTCGATAGCAGAAACTAAGAAGTTTGGATTTATAAAATAAAAAAAAAGCAATCCGATCCCCTGTTGTCCGTGGTAACGAATCTGTAAATTGTGACAATTTAAGTGGAGAGATAATCTGTTTACGTAAACTGAATGATGAATTTTCTTTGAGTATTATAATTGAAAGCAGAGCCATATTTAAATTTACTTGTTTCTTTCGTTATTCAATCGTGTTAAATGTTGGACAGACTACTTTTTTACTTCGCCTTTGTTGTAACAGTGCTTTATTTTTCGCTTAGAAGTTAATGTTAAATTGGGTGATTTTTAACACATATATCTACCGGTTGTCACTCTCTGGCGTGATCATGACTATTGCAACATAATCGAAATATCAGTAAGCTCATTAAAAAGCTTATTTTAAACCAAAATCGTGGTAATAACCCGGTAGATATGTGTGTTATTAATATTAACAACCGCGAAAACCTAAAAGTGTTTATGGTTTTAAATGAATATTAGGTAGAACTTACCTGTAGGTGACTTGAATTCATTCGCTGGATGATACTTGCTAGTAGGACTGCTGAAGCGTCTGATTTCTTCCTTGTTATCAAACGACGAACTGTAGTACTCATTTCTCTGCTGCGTTGGTGTGTGCACTCTATTATGTTCCTTTCTTGAACTAAATGTGTAATCTCTGGCTTGAGGTTGGTGAGGAAATTCAAATTTAGGTTTGCCAGTATCGTTGACAGGAGCGCTGAATGAATGTCGTTGCTCAGCTGTGTTGTTATATGTATCAAATTCAAAACTATGCGTACCATTCTTATTTTTAACAGGTGAGCTAAATCTTATGTGATGTTCCTTAGGTTTCTCAGAAGAATCACCAGATCCATTTAGTATGATCTTCTTTATTGTCCTTACTTCTTCAACTTCATTTATCTTATGCTCTGTGATCGTTGAAGTCTTAGTTATTTCTTCTCTTCTATTAAAATTACTCTCACTTTGAGATCCCGGTAAGTTTTTCGTATCAAATTCACTTTTTCCATTCGTATTGTTCTCTAGTCTCAAATACTTTTCAAATGGATCGCTATTCCTCTTAGTCTCAAAAGGATTTTTACCATTTACATTATTTGGAAGACGTTGATTATTATCATACTGATTGAACTTTTCATAAGTAAATGGATCCGACGTGTCGTTGGGTTTCCCTGCTTTAGATTCGTACCCATTAACGTCTTCGTTGTGATGCAAATAAGGCAGACTACTGGGGCCGTTTTCGTACGTTTTGGCGAAAAACAAAGGCGATTTGAGGTCTGTATAGTCAGTGAAATTTTCTTTTTTTGTTCTATCTACGCCTGAAAAAGAGGCTCTGCCGTTTGGTACTGGCAGTTTAGAATTGGAAGCACTGGAATAGTTTGAAGGTAGAGTCGTATAAAAAGGATTTGTTGGATGAATTTTTGGTGGCTCTTCGTGTCCGGCCACAGATTTTACAAGTGGTGTCGAATTTAAAGCTGATGGCAGTGAGTTCAGTGATGAACGCATTGATGATGAGGGTGGTCTGTGTTGTGGAGACTGTGAAGGCCGTATAGTCGCGTACACCGGCGCTTGAGGCGTAGCTTTCTGAACTTCCGCGATCAACTGCGATGGTCCTGTAACCAAACGAATTTCATTTCAAACACGATCGCAAAGCGATAAGTTTCAAAGAGCAATTGAAATCAGAAGTAACGTGAAAGATTTGAAGACGTGTGAAAAGAGTTCGTTCAATCGTGAATGTCATCAATAATAACAGAAATTTGACTTTATTGTGAGACGTTTAAAAGTCAGATTTTATATTTGAAATGGGTGTTGGGGATTTAGCAATTCTAGCAAGCATGTGTGGAGCGATAGAGTCGTCGCGTGAAACTTTGTGTATGCAAAAGCGCGATAAGGCGTAGCACGTTCACAAAAGGAAATATTCCAGACGATATATCCTGCTTTCCTGAGATTTATTAGAGGTATTTTATTTTAACTTTGCTCTGTCGCGTGTTTATTAAGGTACTGAATAAGTTTTATTGTTAAAATCTTTTACGCCAATAAATTCATTGAAAAAAAAATAGAGCAATCCCGGTGAAAAGTTTTCCGATTGGCCATATAATGTAAGGGCGTATTTTTTTTTCACATCATTGTAATATAAATACATACAGCTTTTATACACTCACCGGCACATCTAACCGCCCACCCTTGTATTTCGGGTTAATTTTAAACTGCGCTTATTGTTATACATTACAATTGACTTATTGATAATTTTACGATAACATACACTTAAATAAACGTTAAATTATCAACTTTTTGACTAATATCAGCTGTAACTAATATAATTATCAAGAATCACGAGTATTCCCTGAAATGAAGGGTGGGCCGGGTAGATGTGCCGGTGAGTATAGTAAACTGTTAATACAAGTTAATTTAATTCAGAAGTGTGACTAAATGTGCAAGTGGAAAGAAGGCCTCTGCCTGCCTATCCCTCAAAAAAGGAGGTGTGAGTTTATATATTATGTAGTTTCAAATTATAGTCTTACTCTTGGCGCTACCTACAACGCAAAATATTTAGAAATGCATAAATATTTAATGTACATTCAACAGGTTGCATCTACTCACCCGCCCTATGAAAATAAGCTGACAAACGTACGGAGACGAATTTCTTATTCTAACTTTTATCTTGGATTGTTACATTCCTAAAAAAAACGCGAAAATAATTTTGTTGAATAACATTAATTGACTTAAGAGAACTATGTACGTATAGCGAAAGTTTTAAACGAGTATTGGTTTATTTTCAAAACAACTTACTGTTTAGCTCGGTGCCTTTGCCAATGGATCTTCGTCGAGGAGACATCTTCTTGTCCCTGGTGACAACAAAAGTTAGATTAGAACAAGCAGAAAAAGTAAAGAAAAGGCTTTCTAAGGGCATACCTTTGTAGGTAAAATTAATGATTAGGTTTCAGTATAAAAAAAGTGTTTCAGGTGGAGTTTTCTCGGTATAAACTTTTTAAACTGCGTTAGTATAAAAGTACGTAGGTCCAATCAGTTGTTTTTATAAAAATATGCTAGATAATATTTCTTTAGATTTATTTTTTGCTTTCTTTGTCTTTTGTTTTTCGTACTGGATTTTTTTTCTTTGCCTTTTATGTTGTTTTTGTTTTGTGTTGCTGTAATTTTCTTGCTTATTGTGTGACAGATTCGATCGATATCTATCACATAAAGTTATTATTGTTGAGCGGAGAGTTCGCCGGCGACGGCATAATTTGTCATTTTCACCTGCGTACCTGTCACGTCGATGATCAATGAACTGAGGGCTGGGGGTAGAGATTCTCATGTATAGGTAAGTTTTACAAAGACGAGTAAGATATGTGAACGTTTGGGCAAAATGTAGTTCTAGTTAAAATTGTAACACTTTTTTAAAAGAGTGGAATGAGTGAACTTCACTATGATTGATTAGCCAGCACCTTGTTTCTTTTTATTAATTACAATTTAATCTAACATTTTCAGGCAAGAGAAGTAGTTTCTTTTTTTTTTCAGGCAAACATGATGATATGGAGACGTAAAACTAAGCTTACTAAATTGTGTACCTTGGCCAAAAGTCTGTTTGACGACATGTTCGTTTGTGTTGTAAAGTTTACTTCAGATTTTTAAACTTATTACTAAAAAGGACGCAAACAGGGTAATTGTAATGTTATCAATAAGACAACACCATCAACGGCCCGTTACAGTCCACTGCTGGACTATGAGCCCCCTCCACTTAAGTGGAGGGTTTTGCCATAATCTCTACGCTTAGCAGGCGGGTTGGAGATCGCAGATTAAAGGGTTACTGTATCAGAGAGCGCTGCTGCCCGTTCCCTGTTCAATGTGTAGTCCCTAAGTCGCCTCTTACAACACCCACGGGAAAAGTAGGGGGTTATAAGACAACACCATTATTTGCCAATTAAATTTGCAGTCGTGTTTAAAAATTACAATGCATCATCAATTTATACAAACTCTCGTGAATATTAGCCAATAATCCTACCCATTGTTCACAACAAGATTTCGCGCAGTCTCTAAGAAGCTTTGCTAGTACAGGACAAAGCCTTGCAGCCTAGGTTATCTACAGCTTCAATTTGCGTCGTACGACTAATCTGCGAACAGTCGGATCTTACCCCGAAGATTGATAGGATTACTGTCGCCCTATATTGAAGTTTGGTGGCGGTATACCCCGATATACTGCCTGGCTTACGAAGGGGAAATATAAATTGGCAGGTTTTTTTTATGTTTGATAGGTTTGTGATGAAAGTGATCATCGTTATTTACAGGATTATAAGAAAGAAAGGTACTTTTAAGGCGGAAACTAAACAAGTTCAAGTGCAGAATTTTTTGAAAAATAAATAAATATAGCAAGCATAATCAGTCATGCCCAGTTTAAGAACTATGCCAACTCCAGCAGTATAGCGGTGGCATGGAGAAACATTTCTCTGCCATCGTTTGTGATTCCTAAATTATTCCTAAATGCTAATAACCGCAATCTTTTTAAAGCTAGAATGAATAGGCACTTTATGAGCGTGCTCCACCTTCGGTCTCATCTCGCCTGCCAGTCGGGCCTGATAAAAAAAATTGCCATATGTGGCCAAGAGTAAAAAAAAAGAAAATATAACAAAGCATACTTACTCATTCAAACCTAACCTAAGAACTGGTCCAGCTGACCGCAGCATGGCGTGGGCATCAGAGTTGGTCATCCCCTTGGTGGGGCGCCCGTTGATGGAGGAAATGACGTCCCCCTCCCGGATACCGCTGAGGGACGCCTTCCGACCAGGGTTCACCTGGAACGAGCAAAAGGAATATTCAGTTGTTAAAAGAAGTTAGTTTGTAAACGGTATGAATTTATTAGTTATGATATTGCTTCCGAAAAAATGTTAAAATTATAGAAAGTATTTAGATTTGAGGTTGCTTTTTAGAAGTTTGCAAGGCAAGGTTTACGCAGGCGGACGCATTTTTCCCGAAATTCAGGTTGTTAGTAAATTATCTGCAAATATATAATTTGTTATTACACACATTCCTTTCATAGAGCTGTTGCATGGTTGGATAAGGTTATATTATATCAGATGCATGCGTTTTGTATCACCTAACTTTAATAAAAAAAAAACGTGTTGATGATGATGATGATGTATATTTTATGATACCTCTTTTCGAAACAGATCAATGTGTTGAGTTTTGATAAAAAAAACTGAGAATATTAGATAATCTAGTATTATAGACTATATTTTTTTCTCCATATATCTTAATATATTATATAATTCTTCTGTACATGTGTTTGTCACCTAACTTCTCCTAAACGGCTGGACCGATTTGGATGAAATTTTGTGTGTATATTTCAATGGATTCCTGAATGGTTTGAAAACACAATTGGACACGGTAGGTGGCGCGCTGCTTTGGTATGTGTAGGGTAGGATAGAGATAGGAAAAATGGCAGGAACGTCTGCCGGGTTAACTAGTATAATACAATATATGAATTAGGGACATACCTAAACCCCTTTTAAGGTGTGATCGGTCCCGATCGCTCATGATAACGACTATGGTAAGATAGTTTTGCTGTTGTACAAAGGTTCTTAATGTAATCTGAGTAAAATAGTTGTTCTTCCGACATAATATATATTTATAAATCTGATAATTTTTAACACTGATCTATTCTAGATTTTTCTTTAAATCATCTCACCTAAAAGCAAGTGTAGATATTCAATGGGTGTGTATTAGATCATTTACGACCCGCAGCTGACCGCGATGAAGTATAGTTAACCTCATGATCTAATCAATTGCTATTCGTCTATAGCTTAAACTTTGAAATATACGTCTTTCTTTGGAATGAATTTATGCGGGTCGTAAGGATATGTTCATCGAAATATTAGTTTAGATTTAGTATAATAAAAAAATATATTTTATAACTCTACTAACATATTCAGAAATAAGCCATTGAAATTTTTGAAACATATAAAATCCCACAAACATTCCTATAAAAAGCATCAAAGTATAGTGTTTAAATTCTCTCACCGCAAACATAAAAGAGAACTTTAAATTACAAACCGAGTTCGGTTCCCGGCGCCTCGCCGCTGGTGAGCAAAACTTCAACATGGTTCCTTGCCACCCCTTCAACCCACCCTTCGGCAATGAATCCCCCCTTTTTAGTCCCAATATCAGTCCAGTGATAATAAACGTACGACACAAGGAAAGGTCACCCGAACTATCGAACTGTGTCAAAAGGTTATATTATAATGAAGGGTCACTTTCATAAATCACTAGTCAAATTTTGTACCTGTGGTGGATTATCGGAATCATAACTGTGGATTAATCTAAATAAATATGAGGTTCGAATATTGTAAAAAAAATGCTAGTATTTATCAAAATTAACCCTTGAATGCAATGACACAATCTTGATTCCTGACCAACAGACTTAATTGCTTCATTCATCCAATACAAAAACACAAATTCACATCATCGTTGAGATAATCGCACGTATGATTGGCACAGAAAAAACTCTAAAACACACTTGTTACGTCATTAGACGTAATGGCACAAAATTACATAACTAGGAACGCTCACAAATCATTGTCCATGAAGATTAAACCAATTAACTGTTCAACTCTAATTATAGTGAATAAAATAGAGAAAGAATCGTCCGTGTCCGGTTACTCCAAGAAAGTCAGAAGCTACACTGAAGTTCCCAAGGTGAGTTAACCTATAGCCAATTTTATAGGAGCATTATATGGGCATTATTCGAAAATGCATGCGCCATAGGCCAGGCCCGGCCCGGCTATTGTGTGGGGTGGGACTCGCCAGGAATATTAATCTTGTTGATGGAGAATCGCTGCTGCCGTGTCGTGATGTCTTCTACGTGTTAGGACTGTATGTACTTCTACTGTAACTAACTTATAGGTTAGTGAACTTATTTACCCCTTATTATGTGTTTGCAACTACCTAACCCAGAGTATCCTGAGTACCTGATACGAAGTTTCTATTATTTTATTTTGGAATAATCAGTCATGTAAAATAATTTTTCCATTTACAAAATATTTTACTCAAAGATCTATAATTCCCTTAATTGACTTATTTATGGCACAAACAAATTCATATTATCAAGCAGAGTAAAAAAAATGTGAAACATTATGTGCGGTTTTGTGAATAAAACATTAAAACGTAAAACATAGCCGTTTCATCACCATCAACAGCTCATGTACGTCCCCACCGAGGGGCTCGAGCCTACCCTGAATTAGGGCGATTAGGCCTTAGTCGACCACGCTGGCCCCCCAGTGCGGGCTTGTCAACTTCACACACAACCTTTGAATTCAGAAAAAATGATAATAATATGATGTTATACCAATAAAATTTACATAAATATCGTAACTGCTCGACAGACAATTTGAGATACAATCAACAACGTACTGTTTTAAAGTTATCTATATACCTACACGATTCATTAATCGAATACAAAATTGGTTTGATCGCCCAAATTTTGCCAGCAATTCATTCAGTAACTCTGTACTGCAATAATGAATGCACTGCCAAAGGAATATTGACTTAAAACCGATGAATGAATATGGAAAAGCAAAGCTCAGCTTTTGTATACAGTTCGGTTCGATTTAACATCGTACCTGTTCGACGACTGTATTTGTCTCATCGTTTGGTACGTCAGGGATTGAAATGCAGATAGCGTTTCAGAACCTTTAAATGTTTGTTTCAGGGAAAGGGATTCAAATGCAATCTATTGATACTTGCAATTGCAAACAAGCGGACAAAGAGCTTCGTGGAAAAGAAATAGTTCTTGCATAAATCACGTGGAAAACTTTATGAACGAAATGTCAAATCAAATCAAATCAAATCACACATACAAACACAGACGATACAGGAGAAGGCAATTGGCGGCCTTATCGCTTTAAGCGATTTCTTCCAGGCAACCATTGGGCGAAAAAGAAAAACAAAAGGATGAATAGGCGGGTGTGCAGAAATAGTACCTACTGTACAAAATAAAAAAATAAAATAAAAAAATATTATACAGATCCAACATTAATATATACATATATAATATATACAGAATAATGTACATAATATAATAAAAAATGTTTGACTTTTCTTGTGTAATTAAAAATCGAAGTCTTTGATGTTCTACTATTTTATTTATTTCCAGAAATATTTATTGTTGGCATTAGCAGCTTATCAACAATATTTACATTACATACAGCACTAGAGATCACTGAAAAAGCATTACTTGTCACTTGTAAAATAAATTTTTCAACACCTTTTTTTTAAACAGGCAATAGTGCTCAATGAAATAAGACCAATAAAAATCAAACCAGTGTTGTTTATCAGTAAACCCATTAAATCGTATCGCAAAAGCCTGTAACTTATTTAAACCAGCGTTTTGTGTTTCACAGTTTACAATTAAATAATGCTTGCTGCCATAGTACTGCTGCGGCTCGTTAGTACAATTAAATCAAGTGCAACTCAACTCAACTTGAGACTTGCGACACTGAAGATGTTACCCGATTAAACTCAGTCTTAAGTTTAATGTTCTAAGTGAGAGAAATACTTTATCTTATTACAGAAGCGTCTTTATACATTTCTTTTGCATATATAAGTATGGATTGGAATATAATATTGCATTTAATTTTCAAGATAATTTTCCCTTTATCACATTGGAATATATTCACTATAAATTGAATTTACGAAGATGAGTGTCGCTATTATCTTCGTTGACATAATTGGAACAGATAAACAAAAAATAATTCATTCCTTTCATTTATCCTCATCAGAGGGAGGATCAATCTGAGCAATAATTTAATCAAATGGTGCTAATACACATAGAAATGTAATAGGATGTGGCATGTTATCCTATTGTATGAGAGGCGACGTTTCGGAACCGATTTAACTAGGCCTCTATCTCCGACATCATTCGTGTGAAGAATGAAGAAGAGCGGACCAAATTGAGTGCCTTGTGAGATTGGGCGGTTTGAACTAAACAGCGTTGATATTCGGAGCACGCAGCTCGGCGTAACTCCGCAACGCACGTGTGTGGCTTACGATTGTGATCTCAAACAGTATGGGATTCAGGGGTTAAAATAGAATTCAAAATCAAAATAGGATTATTATGTTAATGGACTGATATAAAAATATACCATACTATTATTAAAAGTACTTCCAACTCACACGATGATAAACAAGTTCTGCCATTATACTACTGACCGACAATTGGCACATGACTGTATTGAACAATAAGACACTACTAATACTATACTATTTAGAATTCTGTTTAAAATAAACGTAATTTTGCAAGCTCACCTTCTTGCAATTTCACAAAGGCAGGCTTTTTCTCATTAAAGACTATAAATTGCTCATTATTTATGGTAAGTACTAACTAATTTATTGCTTTTTCAAATATTAATAAATTTCGTGTTAGTAATTAAAATATACAGCATGAAATTTACATCGTTTTGGCGGGAACAAACAATTTCACGGTGTAGTGCCTCATTCACTTTAAAAGCTGTACCTAAACTCAGCCCTGCGTAGGTATAAGTGTACTGTTTTGACATATAATTTTGGAAAATAAGTACCATGAACATTTTTTATATTTTGGGAAGCTCATTAAAAAATGTCCGAGGCCCTCTTAACGGAGCATACTACGACCCTGGGCTAACCCTCTATATCGGTGTGAATCCCATGCCCAATTTATCTTATTTATTTGAGGGAATTCTGTACTTTCATCGCTTTGTGGCGTATACGGTGTCAAAGAGGAAAGGAACTAATGGATTCCCGGAAAGATTCCACGATGTTCACTAGAATTCTTGTTTGCTTGAGGTAAACTATTGTAAATATGAGAAGGGTTTAGGGCAAGGGTTAAAGGTTTTTGATGATATACTGAAATGTAGAGTATTTATTAACTGACGCTATTTGTTCATCCTAGAGAACATACTATTATAGAGGTAAAAGTGATTGCTATATGTTTGACCTTACCTCTTTGCTACGAGTGATTTTTGAAAGTCAGAGGTTTGACGACGATTATGTAGCATTTAACAGAGATATATTTCATCTAATAACATGTCATTTATCTTTAAGTGATAGTGGAAGGTTGTAGTTTCCGTTATTAGGCCTTAAGTGGTGCGTGCAGGGTTGCCCCTAATCTAACTACCCCAGCTCCGTTCAACAGCTCGGATGTCTCTGGGGGCATTAACGGAAAATGAGGTAACAACACATCTGGTAAGGACATCAGAAGGGAAAGCGAGAGTGAGAGAAGCTTATACAATTAATATATGAGTCCTATTAAAAGTTTCACCGTTTCACCTCATGTTTCTGCGTCACTTTTCACTTCAAACGTGTAACGAGCACAATCACGCGGCTCCATGGCGATTTTCTAAATGAGCGTGTTGATGTCGAGCATAATTCACGCCCCAGCAGACGACAGAGCTGCCTGCAATCTGTGCGTTATGACGCCCCCTGACTCTCATCGACCGGCGACCCATGAATTTGACCTATTAGTTAATAATATAGGCGAAGCATATGGGTATAAATAAAAAGATGATGTATAGAAAATTCAAATATAAATATACTACCTACCTGACACCAAGACAAAAACATACAGAACAAAATACAATTGAGAATAAGAAGTTTAAAGGCGACATTAGGATGCTGGGAAATTTCCAAGTTGAGATAAATCGGAGTGGATTGGTGGCTGATTAATATATTTGTGTGTGTAATAAACTACTCACCAATAAACTAGTGACTCTGTGAGCTGTAGACCTCGCGAGTCTGTATATCTTTTCATATTTATTTTTATTTTTTCACCACAAACATCCCCGACCCCTTGATTTTTTAATTGTTTTTTAATTTTTAAACTTAGTTTGTTTTTATATGATTTATTTATTTTATTTTATTGTTTGAGACGATGGGCCCATGGGGCCCTGAAGCCAAAAAGTTTATAGCAGATCTCTCGTCGCGTCTCTGCGAGACTACTGGCGAACGCAGAGCTGGCAGCTTCCTCGCCCAGCGTATTAGCTTGACTATCCAAAGAGGAAATGCTGCCAGTATGCTGGGAACTATGTCTCGTGGGGACGTACTCGAGGATCTGCTTCTTTTTTAATTAGTATTGACTATTTTATTGTATGCAATTTGTATTTGTATTTTTTATTTTTTGCAAGGTAAGTACAATTTTTATAAACTTAATTCTACTCGCCAAACTGTTACGTTTGATGGAATGTAATGTAATGACCGTTTTAATAATGACATTGTAATAAATAGAAAGTTTTATTGGTTAAGAAATTTTAATGTGACCTGTAGAGGAAAACAGCCTGAGCGGTAGACCTTGTAAGCTGGCAACCCCCATAACTCCGTCATTTTTTACAATTTCCAAAAACTCACTCGCCAAAAAGTCGATTAATTTATCGAACCTGCTCACAAAATTTTACGAGAATCGGTTGAGAAACGTGGCCTGTAGAGTGAAACAAACAAACAAACAGATGGACAGATAGACATACAAAATCAAATTTGGGCAAGCGGAAACAGAGACGCTTCGCTCGCTCGGTATCTTCTATTCTATCTAAAACTAATCATTACAATATCGTAAGGTAAAGTAAGCCGTGACCTTGTCAAGAATAGGGGCTTACTCATTATAATCCGCCTTGAGACCAGTTCACTATCTGGAATAATTGGCCTGAGGAAGTCTGTTCGTCGGCCGTAGGCTCAGTGTCTAGTTACATTAAAAGGGATTTGGTAAAACCTCGATGACAAGCAGAAGATACCGAATGGATACCGATACCATTAGAATTGCGGCTTCCTTATTACTATGGTATTAGAAAAATAAGAAAAATGAAAATTTTAAATATTGGCAGTTCTTTTTGGGTGGAGTTTAAAATCGAAATTTAGCTTATTTCGTATTATTGCAATTTCACTAACAAACAATAGTTTTTGAACGGTGTAAAATTGTTTTCTTTTTGTTCTTTCGTTTTCTATGCGTAGTTGGTTTTTAAACGTACAATTCACACATTAAATACTCCAAACTTTATCTCTTTCAATTACGTTCCCTGTGTAGGGATATTAATATAAAACACAAAATAAATTAAAAAGATTAAAACAATAATTAAAATCTCAATTTTATTTGGAAATCTTGTACAAAGTGACCGACGGAAGATAGTAAAAGATTGATTAAAGGTACCTTGAATTCTGAATTTCTACCTCTTTTTTTCTAATAAATGAATAAACACATTTAAATTGTCTTTCTATTCTAAATTCTCTGCAGGTACGTTAATGTTCTGTAGATACGTTACACGTCCACAGAATACATAATAACTTCTTAAACATCAACAAAAACGAATCTTTACGATGCAATTTGGTGGTGTGAGCGCAAATGCATGGGAACGATGAAGACATAAAGCCCGGCGGTGCGTGATTGATTATTGTTTGGGAAGCAAACAGCAAACACAATACAGTGTTACTCGTACTTGGGGTTTAGTGCAAGCTCCAACATCGTACGCTTTTGCAAAATATGTAGACCGCAACATTTCTGTTATATTTTTATTTTTCTAACAAATTGTAAATTTTTACAGCTACCGTTTGTATTTTTTTTTCAATTTTAAGATGCTTCGCTGAAATACGCGACTTGCGGTTATGGTACGGAAGCCAGCACACGCGACTGGACAGTTGCATTACGATAACCGCTCCTGCTACTACGGGATAAAGGCTCTCAAGGTCCAGTCGCATGCTCTAGTTATTGTACTTTGCATTTTAAATAAATGGGATAGGTCAGTTTCACTTTTGAAATCGCAGTTTGACGAGCCATTAATAATATCAAAATCGTCAAATTTTAAAATATGATTTATGTATGAAACTCTCTCTCTTGCTTCTTTATTTATTATTATTTATTTATTATGGTATATCTAATTTTATTTTGAGACGGTCTACATATTTTGCACATAAATCTCTAATGAGATTGCAGTCTATGTTACTCACTTCGAGTGTCTGCTCGAGACTGTCGCTGTAACGCTGGAAAACAAAACACATTTCACCTGATTGTATCGAAAAGCTCAGAAATTCATAAGTTTGCTTTTTGGTTTACAGAATTTAAAGGTAGTTTCAGAAGATGAAGACTAGAACCGAACACCCAAAAATGATAAACAGTAATAGATAAACTTTATCCAGACACAAAGTAACATAAGTGTCTTTAACACAAAATATTTGCCCAGGGCGGGATTCAAACTCGTGACCCCGAGCTTCGTACACGAATTGGAGCCGAAACTGTTTATTTTATTTATTTGCTTTAATTTATAAAAAGTGTTTGAACAAAAAAGTCCTTTCCAATGTGCATAGCTACGCCATGCAATTTGTATGAGAACTAAAATTGTGGTCTACGTCGTTATTTTTTTATCACTAGTGGCCTAGTGATCCAAATTAGCACCACTACCGGGCGCATCCTCATTTCAGTGTATACTTTCCTTTGTATTCTTACTAATAGAAAACCTCATTAGCTTGACTCTATAAATTACGTGAGCTGGTTGCCACTAGAGACTTGTTCAGGTTTATTCCTTGTGGATCAAAGCCTCGCACTTAGTTTAATTGAGGTTTATTTTTCTAAAAGACACAGTGACTGGATACTGTTAGTTGCATCTGTGCTACAAGCTCGGATAAATGATCACTGAAAATGTTTAACCTGTTTTTTTCTGCAGGTACGAACTTGCATCTCCATTGCAAACGAGCCAGACACATAAGCGCATTTGGTTGACTTTCCACAGAGTCGGGATTGTCAAGGAGATGAAGGTTTAACCCTGTCCAAGATCGACTAGAAATATCTTTGAAATATTGAAAAGGTCCCGTCCCAAAACAGGTCACCATCTTAATCATACCTGCACAATAACTATTCTAAATGAAATTGTTGGTACCCATTGTATTGGCAAGGGACTCAGCCGAAATTGATTGAATCTCTACATAGGTACAATCATAAACATACCCTCGATATCCTGAGTGGCTGGTTTTGGTCGGCGCCGCCATGCATACGGAAGCCCCATGGTGCTCCGCCTGTCAATTCCACCTCCTTCGTCGACATCGCCTAAGGCTCACTCCATTGCACCACCGCAACAACACATCAATTCCCACTCTTCAACTTAACAGTCAATGTATCGCCAGTTTTGGTACCATCTCATACTATCGACTAAAGTAATAAAGCCATGTCTGGAAGCCCGTAGTCATTTTATATCACAATTTAGTTTTCAGCGGGTAGGGCGGAGGTTATTCTGAAACAAATAATGTTATTGGTCAGTTAACATTCTAATATTTACTCATATTAGGCAGCTATAACATAAGTAGAAAAGTAAGGCCAAACCCAAATAAATCAGATTTAAATTGTCTTAAGAAACCTAAGAATACAGGTACTACCAATAACCTTATATATGTCCCCACCGAGGGGCTCGAGCCTACCCTGAATTAGGGCGATCAGGCCTTAGTCGACCACGCTGGCCCAGTGCGGGTTGGTCTACTTCACACACAAACTTTGAATTTCTTCGCAGGAGTGTGCAGGTTTCATCACGATGTTTTCCTTCACCGTAAGAGCGTCGAATAAACGTACATAATATGAATTCGAAATCTGAAAACACATTGGTACGTGGTGGAGATCAAACCCACGTCTCCCGGACGGGAGGCAGTGGCCCTAGCCACTAGACCACCGACGCTCTCACCAATACCAATTATTGTCTAATAAATACAAATTAACCTATTCGTTGCCAGGAAGAACTGGAAAAGTATAATACATACTTAAACCTTAGATAATTATTTTTGCGTCAGTGGCCTCGATTCGGGAAGTCATTTTCTAATTCTAATTTTAAAATCCAGCTATCCTTTTCGTTTTTATGACCAATGAAAGAGAGGTGATGAATTCAGACGAACAAATGATATTATTTTGAATGAATGATAACCTAAAATAAGGGCATAGCCATCAGAAAGCCGTCGGTTGTTTTACGTGCTCTCTAAAACTGTGCAATCAACGCGTCTATAAGGTTCAAATTCGATATTTGACAGCTCTAATATTATGATGGCCATCTCCTGTCCCTTTTTAATCTTTAAAAGATGAAAAGGACTGACGAACTTAAATTAAGGATTAGAGCGTGACTGTGTGAATCGTGACCAGTACCTAAATATTAGATAGGTTCGCTTTTAAAAGAGAGGGCTCAGATTCAAACTCTACTTTTATCCATAGTATTTCAGTTTTTTGTTACAGTTTCAGTATACAACCGAAGCTCAAACTACGGTTTTCGCACAACCTCATAAACGAGGAATAATGGCCGAACAAGCCGACTGCATGGAACTGAACTGGATTATTTTCAGGCTATGATGTGGCAAGGCCGGCGAACATTGAACCAGTCTCAAAATTCCACCATGCTCTGGTATTTTTAGCACGATTATGTATATAGGTAATGTAATAGTTATTTCTGTAAGTAAACCAGATTTATTTTTGTTGTAGCATCAGTACATAGTGCTGTGTGCTGAGCTTCTATAGCTAAAGCAGTC
This sequence comes from Carpatolechia fugitivella, assembly GCA_951230895.1. NCBI lineage: Eukaryota > Metazoa > Arthropoda > Insecta > Lepidoptera > Gelechiidae > Carpatolechia > Carpatolechia fugitivella. Next base: position 13,391,504 of record OX579648.1, on the reverse strand, counting down.
GCTACTCAGTTATCTACGGCGTTATGCCCGGTTTCCACCAAAGCGGAGAGGAGAGGATATGTGTCGAGCTGAGCTGCGAAGCTGGCTGGCTATTTCCACCAAAGCGGAGAGGAGATGTGAGCTGTGCGTCCGTAGCGGCGAAGCGCGGGCATCAGCGGGGCGGGGAGTGCGAGCGCGAGCGCCGCGCGCATCTCGCCGCTCGCCGCCCGGCTACACACATCTTCGCACAGTCGCGCCTCGCTTGCTGTAGAAAAATTAGACATCTCCTCTCCGCTCCGCTCGATCCATTTCCACTGAAGCTAAGCGGAGAGGAGATGTGGAAATAACGAAATCCGATTGGTTTTCAAACACATCTCCTCTCCGCTCAGCTTTGGTGGAAACCGGGCCTTATACTGGACATAAGCCGTTGACAATATTTCTATACGTAAGCCATATTTATCTACGATGGTGCATTTGGTATCTATATACCTATAATATGAGTACATAAGACATGTGTACATGAGGCTTAAAATTTAATTGATACCATTTCTATGAAAATATATTTCATCATCATCATCATCGTGTGGGTTGTAAGGTCGACAACCGAACTCACATTATAGAGCCGCCAAAGGCCACTAACTTGGCTCGTGTAACTATAGATAGTATTATATAGTAGCCGGGACCAACTGCTTAGCGTGCCTTCCGAAGCACGGAATCATCTTTCTTTTCGGACAATCAGGTGATTCAGCCTACAATGTCCTAACCAAACTGAGGAAAGTCTCACAAAGAGATTTTTGCTTGACAGTGTCCCCACCGGGAATCGAACTCGGAACCTCCGTAATGGGCGTCGATATCTCGACCACTCGCGGCCACGGAGGCTGCTAAAAATTTATTTGATGTTCCTTTATTTGAACTAAATGGTAAAATATACTCATTTACGAGAAGGTAAATGAATTTCACAGATGTCGTTTTTACTCGTATCTATAAAAGGTTACAATTGCATTATTCAGATACCGTTAAAAGTTAGTTTGATAGTTTTTAAAATGATAAACCTGGTTTTGTACTGCACCATACATTTTGAACAGGCATGTTTTTGGTGATCCTATCAATCTTTTAGTAATTCTAGAGAAGAATGAGAATTACGAGTAACTTTTGGACCCCTTTTGAACCCGATATTTTCTAATACAGATCTCGAACCCTGCCCGAAACAATGCTACCCGGAGCTTCTAGTGAAGTGACCTGATTCCCCCCTATTGGAAACATAATCAATGAGCACGTGCACACGTCGATACATCGGAATCTGTGAGTGACACCTGAATGCGACCCTCTTCCTTCCGTGACGTCATATATTACCTTAGTGACCCCTTTCCAGAGATACTTATCTGTTCTCCTGACACGTCATGACTCTTTTAACTTTATTGGATTTATTGGACTTATTGGATCTTATTTGAGGTCAAGTGAAATTTGCTCTGCTTTTCTTTACTTGATAAAACTAAATAGTTATTGTGTCAACCCAAAAATCAACATCATCATAATTTCAGTCGAAAGACATGCACTGCTGGACAAAGGCCTCCCCCAAGGATCTCCACAACGACCGGTCCTGCGCTGCCCGCATCCAGCGGCTTCACGCGACCTCATCATAAAAAGCTCCTATACGTCCCCACCGAGGGGCTCGAGTCTACCCTGATTTAGAGCGATTAGGCCTTAGTCGACCACGCTGGCTCAGTGCGGGTTGGTCGACTTCACTCACACACAACCTTTGAATTTCTTCGCAGGAGTGTGCAAGTTTCATCACGATGTTTTCCTTCACCGCAAGAGCGTCGAATAAACGTACATATGAATTTGAAATTCGAAAACACATTGGTACGTGGTGGGGATCGAACCCGCATCTCCCGGACGACGAGAGGCAGCGGCCCTAACCACTAGACCACCGACGCTCTCAAAAGTACTTTTAATATGAATTTGGTTACATCCTACGAATAAGGACCTATTATAGTCAAGTGAATGTAATGGACGAAATAAAATATCAAACTTTGGAATGATATCTAATAAATGGGGAATGACTGAAGAATGTAAGTAACTAAAAATAACTTAATTATGTCGTTAAAAAGATCCTTTGGCTGAGCAACTTCCTAATGAAAGTTTTATAGTGAAATAAAATGCTTTAATGGTCTTTTTACCAAAAATCACTTCCATTTGTTACCTATTTGTTAGCTAAGATAATGAAATTAAGTGATGATAATACTGATCTTTCTACACACAACTTTTTACAAATAATATAACAAATAATGTTGTAATTTAAAAACGAATAGATACCTAATAGACAATATTGCACGCAGAATTTATTGGCTATAATGATAATTTATTTGCATCTACCTTACACTGTGTTTCAGTTTATAACTAAGATAGGTTATAGTAACACTGAAATGGTCATTAATGGTATCCAATACGTCATTTAGTTGGTTATTCGACAACAACGTTACCTGTTGAAATAATGGGTTGTCCAGTGTCCAAAGCAGAGAGCATCCTGATTCACGTTGATGGATCAACTCTGTGTAGATGAGAATAAATTGACACACAGATAAAGGAAATTATTTAATATACTTAACGTCTTTCTTGTCTCTTGATTCACTAAGCATTAAGTGAATAATAGCCAACAGAAAAAAAAGAAGATTCTTTGATGTAAATTCATAGTTTCTTTAACAGGTGTAACTAGTAAAAGCTAATAAATGACAAAAAGTAAATGACACTAACAAATACAAAGGAATCCATTTATCTTAGCTAAAGTATTACTAAAAGCAAATTAAAAATAATTCCATCTTTAGAAACAATAAAGAATATATATTGTTATATATATATTAACAATCTAGACACACGACACGAGTGTATCCGTAAAGTTCGCAAAAGAAAAGGGCGACGACATGCAACTATGTGCTATATTACGTAGGTCTGCTTTAGGTAGGCCTGTTGTATCGTTTTTCTTTTGTGTTATTGTCATTTTCTTGTTTATTGTGTACAATAAATGATTAAATAAATAAATTACGAGTACATAGAATTTTCTGTTTTCATGTCACTTATAATCCTCTCTCTACTGTTTTCATGTCTCTAAAACGAGGAACATTTTATTCTCGATTAACACTTCTATTTCCTTCCATTATCTGTGGGCAGCCATCGGCCAAAAAGAATACAAATAAATAAATAAAGTACGAGTACATATAATTTTCTGTTTTCATGTCACTAATAATCCTCCACTTGTTATAATAAACGTTAATCAGGAACATTTTAGTCTCGATTAACACTTCTACTTCCTTCCATTATCTGTGGGCAGCCGTCGGCCAAGTATCAGTCAGTAGTACAAAGACGCTAGCTTTTAATAGCGCACTGACTCACCCTACATTTGGTTAATCGAAGGTTAAATATAAAGCTACATTACGTATTGAAGACAAGACCGAACATTAAAAAGGTATAGCAACAGACAGTTAAGACAACACGAATACAGACAGACGATTAGACAAGCTAAACGATGTTATACGAAATCGTTTAGAAGAAGACTAAACATACACAAATGAGGCAAATTATGGTCTTTAGGTCATTGTTACACAATATAACCTGACAATTAAACCTACACTAATTATTCATAGGAACAAAATAAACAGACAAGGTTGGAATTGAATGCACCAGGATGTGCTTTGATATAATTCAGCAACATTTTCCAAAGGGATCCAATATATCCTATCTATCAACATCATCATCCCATTCAAAATTTTGTGTTTTACCTATATATAAGAGGGGCAAACGATTTATAACCAGCAATTTTATTAGGAAACTCAGAATTGCTTTACTAATTAGTAGCGTTAATTTGGTCAGGAATGATTCCCGAATTAGTATGTTGTGGTTACTATTACTATATAACATGAAACATCAAACGTGACCCAAATGATGAGCTTTATATGTTTTGAGATGTTTTATATTTCCGTTGCATTTTGCCGAATTCTGCGATATGATCAGAAATTGTAAATGAAAGAAGTCATAGTTCAGGGAAAAATCCTCTATGACTGACGGACTGACGGTCAAGGGAATGATCTTATAACAAGGGTGTGGTTTTCCTATTAAAGTATGAAATCCTTAAAAAATATATGGCCATTTCTAGTACTATTCAGTTTTGCAAGAAAAATGAAGAGCTAAAATATTTTTTCTTAGACACAGGGGCAGACGCCATCCACATGTATCATCAACAGCTCATATACGTCCCCACCGAGGGGCTCGAGCCTACCCTGAATTAGGGCGATTAGGCTTTAGTCGACCCGCGCTGGCCCAGTGCGGGTTGGTCGACTTCACACACAACCTTTGAATTTATTCGCAGGAGTGTGCAGGTTTCATCATGTTTTCCTTCACCGTAAGAGCGTCGAATAAACGTACCTACATATGAATTTGAAAATCGAAAACACATTGGTACGTGGTGGGGATCGAACCCGCGTCTCTCGGAAGGGGATCCACATGTACTTACGATATAATAAGGTTCTACGTGGTTCTGCTGAAATTATAATGGTTTATAATAAGAGACAACGAAAACAGACAAAGAAAATAAGGTAAGGTTAATGGAAAAGGTAGAAATGAGGTAAGTTAAGTGAGTCCAAGTCAAGTAATTCCCCTCAATTATCACGAGCAAGAAAACAAACGAAAACAACAATAACAATGAAAACGAATTAAGACACCGCGAACAATTCTAATGCCCTTAAATATAAACTTAGTGTAACAACAAGAAAGGGATAAGCCTTCTCTCCTAACAACAGACCCTTGGCGAAATCAGTAGGTGAGTTCCAGTTCCATGCAATAAAATACAACATTCTTAGTGAATCCCTATCCTCTACGATTTGTTTGAAAGAAGCTCTATATAAAACACTTTAAGAGTGAAAATTGATAGTTACGTAAAAATCTTCTGGAGGATTATTCTTTAATATCCCAAGTAATCCCTACTGTTGATATTAGAAATCATGGAAGAGTTTATCGATCAAGAATTCAATATTGAAAAATATTTCTGATTACTATTCTGATTACAAAACCATAAACGGTTTTTGATCTGCATAATAAGTGTGAGTTATCCTCTATGTACAGCCGTGAATAATAGAATAAATTGTAGCAGTGGGACCTTGGGGCGAGGTTGACGAGTTGCGAATGGGACGATTTGCAACTGCATCACGAATTTGCTAATGAGACGATCTGCTATTACTCTGACAGTCCGACAAAAATCTGACAAAAGTAAACCCTATCGCGACAGTCATAGATTGTCATAGACCAAAAGTTCTTCAGTTCTATTGGGTATGTTACCGTTGGGTTCGTTATTGGAGTAACATGTAATATTATGTAAGTAGGGATTTCCAGAATAATCCTGTTGGTGGTATCTGTCGCCTAAGGGTAGAGGGTCGATTAAATTAATCACAACGACCACGACACGGACCCCATTAAATCTCAGTTACGCGGTATTATTTTAGCCCAAGAGGTATTTATTAGTATTGCCCTTTTACGATCTCAGTTTTAGTGAATATGACTAGAAACTAACCATTTCGTGCCATTAATTTTATTTCTAATCTGACGCCGTAATGGCCAGTAACAATATGAGTCAGAAAAACTAGTATAAATAGGTCTGATCGTACTTGTATTATCCATGGTGTCGTAGGTCACCTTATTGGACGTTAAGTTCATTATCAACGGTGTGGCTATATTTTTTTTATAAACGACGATAAATGGGATTATTCCCTTACTTTTATGACTTACTTAAATAGATCACTTTTGCTTATTTTTAAGAAACTTAAGATGTACCTACAAACGTGTGCATCTGGATTGAGGGCCCATTTTTCTAATTATTGCTAAACGAGATGAAACTTACAGGAATTTTAGTAAAAAATAGGTAAAACTTAAAGCAAAGATTCTTAAATTTCTTAAACCTAAAATAAAACAGCTATGGTCAAATAACTTGGGCACTCAATCCTGACGCCTGCATAAAGTGGCATAGCCTAAATCTTAGAAAGTACTATCCCTGGGATAATAAGTTTTATTTGAGAATTTAGTTAAGATTATATTAAATAAATTAAGAAATTCCCAAATCCTAAGAACGCGATATTACAGATTTAGTTTGGGCCCTCAATTCATGAATATCTGTATTGAGGAATTTGCAAAACATGAATTTATCTAAAGAAATAATATCAACATGACTGAGGTATATTTCAGCTAAATATCTTGGTAAATTAGTTAAAAAGAAATAACGACACAAAATTAAGTTGTTAAAAAGTTTATGAAATTCGAATTTTGACAAAACGTCTGAACTGAGGGCCCAATATTTTCGGCAATATTGACTAGGCTAAGCCTTCTACATTACCGTTTATTAGTTAATATATTTTAACCAATTTTTAACTAAAATGTAACATAGCGTATATTCTTCTAAATGCCATACTTTAAGAGAAATTTTATTTTAAATTTTTATAGGAGAAAATTCTGTAGGGTAGGTATGATTTTGTTACTTTTTGAGACTAATCAGAATATACCTTCATAGAAGCTATTTCTTAAGCCAAGTTGTGGATTGAACTGTCGGAAGCGATTCCGTTTTGTGTGGTGCATTTAATTAAATAGTGCAGCTAAATATTATTATTATCAGTGTTTCCGTTTTGTGATACTGAAGTAAGTACCTACCACTTTGATATTGTACCTACATATTTTAGTTGAAGAAAACATGTCAAGTACCTATTATTCCTATGTTTATGTTGTTGCTGATTAATATTGGCTGGAGTTTTAATTCAAGAATGCTTTGTTAGAATATTACAATTATGAGCTTTCCTATATTTTTTTAATACTCTAATTTTCAGTATTTCATTGATTACTGATACTTTTTTTCCACGCATACGTAGTTGCGGGCACAGCACAGCTAGTCGTATATAATTTTCCATCTGCGCTTTACAAAATACTACACGAGCACGACGAACATTAGCATTATGATCACCCTACAGAATATAGTCATATAAAAAATTAAAAATAAATTTTCTCTTAAAGTATGGCATTTAGAAGAATATACGCTATGTTACATTTTAGTTAAAAATTGGTTAAAATATATTAACTAATAAACGGTAATGTAGAAGGCTTAGACTAGTCAATATTGCCGAAAATATTGGGCCCTCAGTTCAGACGTTTTGTCAAATTTCGAATTACATTAACTTTTTAAAAAAATAATTTTGTCTTTATTTCTTTTTAACTAACTTACCAAGATATTTAACTGAAATATACCTCAGTCATATGGATATTATTTCTTTAGATAAATTCATGTTTTGCAGATTCCTCGATACAGATATTCATGAATTGAGGGCCCAAACTAAACCGCCATAAATCTGTAATATCGCGTTCTTAGGATTTGGGAATTTCTTAATTTATTTAAGAAAATCTTAACTAAATTCTCAAATAAAAATTATTATCCCAAGGATAGTACTTTCTAAGATTTAGGCTATGCCACTTTATGCAGGCGTCAGGATTGAGAGGGCCCAAGTTATTTGACCATAGCTGTTTTGTTTCAGGTTTAAGAAATTTAAGAATCTTTGCTTTAAGTTTTACCTATTTTTTACTAAAATCCCTGTAAGTTTCATCTCGTTGAGCAATAATTAGAAAAATGGGCCCTCAATCCAGATGCACACCCTACAAACTGCAAGGCAGTTGAAGCCAGTAGAAGTTTTCACTTTATTAGAAAATGTTCAATAAGCTTAGATTAGTGTGTTAGCAATATATAAAAACATCGGGAAACAAGATGGCAACACTTGAGGACTGGCTTTAGATTGGACACAAAAACGGACAAGAATAATAGGCTGCTCATTCTGGCTATGGCGGCGAAAAACGCTTGCATTTTTCTGTCATTTATTGATGACTTGCAGCGACCACGTGGTGGCTTCAGTATAAACGATTGTTATTAAGAGTGTATTTAAGTGGAATAAAATAGATTTAAACGAGAAAATTAGTGGTTCCAATAAGTGTAAAAGATGAAAACGATGATCACAACAATGACAATGTTAATCATTTTACAGACGAATTCTTAAAAAACAATCCAAAGACTCAAAAGATCTAATTGAATTAAGAATACTTACATAGCCAACTCTTACTAACAACAAACAAGCAACTGGGGGCGTGGCTATCTATGTATATCAAAATCACCGGAAAGAATTGGTGCAAAGAACGCCGGAAAGCACACGCCACACCACCGCCGCGTCTGGTGCGCGGGCGCAAGAACCAGGTCAGTGTGATTGTAGCAATGTATGAGCAAACCATGGTGTGTACAGAAATACCATTGCTGGGATCAGACTAGTAAAAAGAGTTGGACTACGTAGATGCAAAAGCCTTTTGAAAAGTGAAATTATGAAGTCTAGAATTTTTAACATCAAAATATCGTACCGAATGCCCTGGGTAAACCGTCAGATCATGAAGATTGTTAATATAAATACTGAGATGATAATTATTATTGTTTCTTAGTATACTTAACTGTTTAGATTTAGACATAGCATGGGAATGCACTGACGCCTGTGTAAATGTTACTTTGCTTGAGTTGAATTATTATAGTACATTTTTGTACGAGGGGTGAAAGTAACTTATTTAGCGCCGAGACGCTAATAGTTCGAGGCACTAAATAAGTCTTTAACCTGTGGTAAACACTGTGTTTTTCATTACGAATACAAAGAAAGTAAAAATAAAAACACGAATTAACTAAAGAAAAAATGAGTGACTTCCCTGACCCTGAATCAGATGAACTCATTGTAAACCAAACCCTACAACTCGAGAAACAAATGATAATCAAATTGTTGCTTTCCCGCCTATTTTCATTTTTTATTGTGGCCGTGCCGGCCAGCTATTGAGCCATCATTTTTCACTCGAACCAACGTGGTTTGTCCGAGATTTTTCATTTCCATCATTGAAAAATGTTAATTATTTTGCCCAAATATTTTATTTAAAGAAATAGTTGAAAGTCAATTATAATAAAGACATTTTAAAAATATATATTCTTTAATTAATACTTAACTTTATGTTATTTCAATTTCATATTGGGCTGTAATTGAGTGGCTGTATAGAAAGATGAAACATAGTTCAATAGAAATGTGAAATTAGAACCAGTTTTTTTTTATAATTTGACAGCTGTCAGTTGAAAGCGATTCTCCCTCGGGCTGAAAAATATTACCTTCAATCCGCTCCACAGGCAACTTCCAATCTACTTTCCGAGTATGAGTAATGAAAAGATTATAACACATAACTATTGCATGCCATGAATGGTGAAGTATACTGTGGCATACTATTTTTATTTTAACATCTTATAATACGTGTACTTTACGCAATAAATTTATCTTTATCTTTATTAAAGATATTTTTGTAACAACAACAAAGTTAGTAAATATATGCATTTTTAATATAACAGAGTGCAGGTGAATGTAGGAAATTTAAGGCTTGTTAACTTAATTGCAGCTGTACAAATCGCTTTTCTTGCGTTCATAGCACAGTCTATGTTTCATCGATTACAGCATTGTCGGAATATTTTCCAGAATAAATAGAATTTCAATGAAGCTCGCTCGCTTGTTTATTTTGTGCCTAAACAATGGGAAAAGGTTCGTGTTCTGAAATAAGCAGGCACAATTACAGAAATATAGGTATGCATGAAATATTTTTATTCAACGGCACGTCAGTTTTTGATCTAAATATGTAAACATTTGCTAAGAGAGTTCTTTTTTCATATTTTTTTGTTAGTAGCTTTATACTGAATGAGACCAAATGTATAAAATCTAAACCAAGAGTTCAGTCAGACCTTATTCTTAGAAGGCTATATTCTGCAAAGGAAGTTATTTCCAGAATTCTAGGAAAAGGGAGCTTTACGTTTCGGAAAGCCTCTGTTTTAAGAACACTTGTTGTGTGTCGCTTTCTTCGTTATCTAAGTTATTATATTGATGTGTGAAAATATTAAGAAAAGAGAGCTAACGTAGGTAACCCTTTTTCTCTATCATGGCTTCTGTACTATTTAAATGTAACCTACTCACACTTATCAGTGCTTGCATAACAGTGCGTTTGGACCATGTAAGTGTGGGGAGATTGAGGTGGTGGACCAGTATAAGTACTTAGGTTTGACTATAGACACAAGTTTCACTTGGAAAACACACGTGGATAGTGTTTGCGATAAATTGAGAACAGTACTAATAAAATTTCGCCACCTGAGTTTCCTCACGCTGTATACATTATACTATATATATGGCCTTGTCGATTCAATACTTTCCTATGGACTAGGCAGTTATGGACGTACATTTAAATCATATCTGGATAAAATAAAATCACTACAAATAAGATTTATGAAACTAATGGTGGATAAAAAGACAAAAACTGAGTATAGAATAAATTACGATTACTTATTTGTTCATTGTAAAATGCTGCCGGTCCATGGGAAAGTATTGTTTTTGATTGCATTGGATGGCTTCGACTGTGACGATTCCAAAGATCTTTTATCCCTACCACGCTTACATAGGAACGCTAGAAGAAATGTGTTAAAAGTACCAAAGTATAGTAATTACTATGGACAAAGGACTGTGGCATACCTCATACCTAAAGTGTTTAATGACTTACCTAGCAGTATAAGAGATAAGTGTACTTCTGAAGCGGTTAGAACCCATATGCTGGAATGTCATAAAGCGTCACTGGACGCTTTATAAGTGGACCTACCCAGTCAATAATTTATAGTAGTCTGTAGTTATTGATCCCAAGAGATAATCGTAGGGGCTGGGTAGTGCCAACATTATCTTTTTATTATTATTATTGTCTCGATTCTTATCGTGCGGGTATTTGTTTTGTAATCACTGTACCTAACAAAATTGTATAAAAGCAGTTAGTAATGCTACAATAATTACTGACAAATAATTTACTAAATTCTTGCTGCCTACAAACTATATTGTAGTTTGGCAGAGGATGAAATTTTAGCAGAGTAAGTTTTGAAAATAATGTGTTTATTTTTTTTCTTTTATTTTAAGCGAATAAATTAATTTTAATTTTAATGTGAGTACTCATAACATTTTAAATCAAAAATATTATAGTCTTCTTTGTGAGAAAAAGGAGGTGTCCTCAGCTTGGCCTTCTTTTTTCAAACAAAGCCTTCAACTAAAGTTAAATTTAATTACTGAAAGTTGTTTGAGAAGTTATTGCACTCTCGGGTAAGACAAAAAATAGGATGGGTTTCTTTTAAGGTTAAATAAGTAAATAAACAACTTTTTGTTATGGGGTCAAACAAGGTTGAGGAGAAATATCTTGGCTTTTGCTCGGGCACTTACTTGTACGAGTATTTGGCATATTAAATTCCCATGGTTGCACATGGGAATTTTTATGTCAAGCAAAAAAAAAAATGTTTTGGTAAAGAAAAATTATTAAGTAAATTAAAGCTTATTATCAATCTATAAAAGGAATGGAAATTTTAATTTAAGTACTTATATTTAAGAACAACCGAAATTGTAAATTTTGAATTCTAAATCGCAAATAATTTTGTCGTTTTGATTTTCTGCTGTCACTGGTTGAAACGATCACACTCTCAGAATGTAAAAGAAGCGAAATATGTGATTCCTTATCTCCTGAGCCGGGAGTCACAAATAATTCACGAAGAACGAATTATTATGTCAGATTTTCTAGACGTTTTCAATTGCACATTCACTCGACGCAAGCTATGGTTCCGTTTTACCCCAGGGCTGTAATTAGACGCCATTTTGTGGGGGTCGAAAGTCACGAGCGTATGAAATTTCACTTCTTATGGATATCCTACGTCAAGATGCTGTTGTGTTCTCAAGAATAGGGGATCGGACAATTTTTTTTAATTTTATAAATCCAAACTTCTTAATTTCTGCTATCGAACACTAAAATAACTTTTGCTCTATCTTTAAAATTGACCGAGTTATAAAGGTTTGAAATTCAAGATTAGACAGATTCCCCTATTTTGCACTTTTATAAGACTGATTTTTATCAAACTAATAGAGCTATTTATCTAATTATTAATATATTAATAAGCTATTGCCTATAGATTAGTAAAAGAGAGTTATACTAAGAAAAAACTAGCTATGGAAACAACGAAACTACGATTATTCTATAAGAGTTAAATTCCAAATTATAATATGACAATTTGAAATGTATGTATCTATTAGGTAGGTGGATGTGCTTTGCTAAACTTGAATAAAGCTTAAATATTTAAAACTTTTATTGAAGTTTTTTTAATTGTTGGGTCAGCGTTCATAATAAAAGTTGAAAGCCACAAATAAAATGAAAAAATCTTTTGGACCTGCACAAGCTGTAAACCTAGTGACTACGAGTATAACCCCAAACACAATGGTTTGAACCCCCTCTGAATTCGCCTCTGGTCGTTCGTGGGTTCTGGAAGCTCGTTCATTTTGTGGATTTATCGCTGTCGAGCCACTAAATGCATATTCTCCGTGAATTGCTAATGCCACAGCGTTTTATACTTCTTACTTTAAAGCTCAGATTTCTCGGGAAGCACATTATTTTAACACGTTTTTATTAACTCGCTTTCTTGTTAGTCTGTTTGTTTGTTTGTGGGTTTGTTTGTTCGGTCATTTTCTTCTAGCTGATGGAAATTGATAAGGTGAAAGATGGACGACCACTCTCGCCTAGAAGATATCTTTGAATTTTTTATAAAGGGGCTTAATACTAATCTATAGTTTTTTGAGAAACACGGTTTTGCTTCAAAATCTACTCCACGCACCCCACGTTTTTCGTTTTAAGTCCTACAAGAGTACTACACCAATAAAAATCTCAATAAAAAATATTTTATACTTTTTAGTGCGTTGAAACGTGTTTTTAAAAAATATTTTTTACATTCTAATTATTCTAGTGTGACGTGACGTAGCGCTTTCTTTATGCGGAGTTTCTTCTTCACAGTGAGCGCACACCTTGTAGTGAACCTGCCAACCACGAATAAACTTTTGTCTTCTTTATTAACAAGCTTTGAAGACGAACATTTATTTTGTAAAATCTTACTTGAATTAAAGCTCTTTTTTTTGTATCTCATTTTCAAGCTAAAACAACCTGTTAGTACAAATGATTTTGTTTATGCAAATAATAATGAAGATGTTTTAAATAAACTAATGTCATGGAATTGTAACAATAATAATAATAATTTTGGTTTTTTTTTTTCGATATCATGATTGCGAAAGAGATATCACTTATTAATTTTGTAAGATGCTCGGGGTACTTTCGTAATATGAAACTACGTAATGAAAATATCATACTAAACCCTGCTTACTTGTTATCTATCTATCTATCTTACACCTGCTTAGAAATTCAAAGTCTGTGTGTAAAGTCAAGTAGCCCACACAAGATTCGCGAGGTAGATTAAATTTGATTATGCTCTAGGTCTCGCCCTTATTTAGGACATACTAGCCCCTCGGTGGGGACATTGTAATGTTATAATATGCCAATAAAATAAAGTTATAAAAACTTGAGATAATGGTATGAAAGCTTGAGAAATGCTTTTATACTTAGGACCTCAAAGTAAGAAAAGCTTTTTTAATTATTTAAAAAAGGTCTAACCGAATGAGTTGCATTTAAAAACTAAGCATAATTTGTTTAACCTATTTTATTTTCAAACCAACATTGATGGTATGCAAATGTAAGTGATACCTACTACATGAACTCAATGAAGAATCCATTCATTACAAAAGAGCCCATGTGTGTGCAAAGTGTGCGTACAGACACTAACTTCATTCATAAGATGATACAAGTCAGTGACCTAATAGGTAGGTATAAACTTTGTTAGTAGTATTCAATAGGTCCTTATTGGTCCAATTATTCAGAACTAGCTTTCCGCCCGCGGTTTCACCCACGTTTAATGAGTTTTCCCGTAGGAATGAAGTGCTTTCCCGCGGTAAAGCACTTCATTCCTACGTCCTATGTCCTATTCCAGGGCCTAACCTAAATGAGTGCCAAGTTTCATCCCGATCCGTCCAGTGGTTCAAGCATGATTCGGCAACAAACATCGGACATCCAAACTTTCGCATTTATAATATTAGTATATAGGAACTTAGGAAGTAGGATTAGCGTTAGATGCTGTTCGGGTTATTGGCTACAAAATATAGATAGAATCATAGTACAATACAATACAATACAAATATTCTTTATTGACACCAATCAAGATTACAAGAAAACATTTTTACAGTTAGTTGAGTCAATTAGGCGGCCTTATTGCTAAGGTAGTAATTTCTTCCAGGCAACCTTTGGTTAAGAAAAGCGGTAAAAAAGAGAAAGAGCAGAGCGGGTTGGTGGCTACTTTCCTATAATAAACTACATGCAAATATCAGTACTTAAAATACATAGAACGTTACATATAAGTTTACTAAAATAAAAAATAAATATATAAAAGATAGTAATAATATTAACTTGTACAATTTTTACAGTAAACTTTTTTTATAACAATAATACAGTTTTTGTGAGGGTGTGTGAGGTCAGCTGATAAGATAAAGATAAAAGTGTCTTTATTCGAAGTAAGATTTAACAAAATCATTTTTCGACATCAAAGCAAGATGGCCCGTTCACTACAAGTGTACGCCTTCTGTGGAGAAGAACGGCCAGAAGAAACTCTACAGGACTCGTATCTTTTGTACTTTTCTTTTTTTAAATAAAATATTGTTTACGGTAGTCAATATACATTGTTAATGTTTCCTGTGCCGAGCTGGACCATCCGAACACCAAGCCTCTTTGTCATTTAAATAATCAGCTAACTTATAGTAAGCTTTATTACACAGCGTCTGTTTTACACAATTCTTAAACCTTTTTTCTGGTAAAAAAGATCTCATCAGGTATTTTGTTATAGCAGCGCACACAGCTATAGTTATAGCAGCTGTCAACCTTACATCCAACCTTAAATCGTTACAATGAAGAAGTTCTCTCACTTCTTTTTGGTAACGGTTGATTCATCAACAGCCCATATACGTCCCCACCGAGGGGCTCGAGCCTACTCTGAATTAGAGCGATTAGACCTTATTCCACCACGCTGGCCCTGTGCGGGTTGGTCGACTTCACCTTTATATTTCTTCGCAGGAGTGTGCAGGTTTCATCACGATGTCTTCCTTCACCGTAAGAGCGTCGAATAAACGTACATAATGAATTCGAAATTCGAAAACACATTGGTACGTGGTGGGGATCGAACCCGCGTCTCCCGGACGGGAGGCAGCGGCCCTAACCACTAGACCACCGACGCTCTCGGTTGATTAGACGTATTGTATCACTATACCTATAATATGTTCTGATCGACAAATAAACATATATTCTTTTTTATTATCTCATGATAGTCTAACTGCAACATCCCAAGCATACTATGTAAAAAGTCATAATACAACCGTAATCTAAAAGTAAAAAAAATGTAAACTTAAATTAACTTTTGAACATGTCCACCAAAAAAGGCGTTTTGGCAAAATACCAGCGCGAATTTTGGCTGTAAAACGGCCTCGCAGTAATCAATATGCAATTGAAACTGGGGAAATATAGCACATCCTGTGTGTGGATTGACCTAATTTCGGACTCCGATTTATTTTATGTTTTTTGGTTAATTTGTGGTGACGGCAGAGTAGAATACATTTGTCACCAACCCCTAATCTTCCTGTGGCGTGGGTGTCGTAAGAGGCGACTTAGGGACTACACATTGAACAGGGAACGGGCAGCAGCGCTCTCTGATACAGTAACCTTTTAATCTGCGATCTCCAACCCGCCTGCCAAGCGTGGAGATTATGGCAAAACCCTCCACTTAAGTGGAGGAGGCTCATAGTCCAGCAGTGGACTGTAACGGGCCGTTGATATATATATATATTTGGTTAATTTGTTAAGGTTCTTTTGGTTTTGAACGATACACAGTTGGTCAATTTATTTATTTTTACATATAAGAAGCCACCATGCAGGTCAGAGCATCGGTGGTGTTGGGGCTAGGGCCGCTACATCCAGTCCGGGAGACGCGGGTTCCATCCCCACCATTGTTTTCGAGTTTCAAATTCATGTGTACGTTTGCACGGTGAAGAAAAACATAGTAAGAAACCTGCACACTCCTGCGAAGAAAATCAAACATTTTACGAAAAATTGCTATGCTGACCTACAAGTTGGATGAAAGATAATTGGGTTCTAATTATGTACCTTCAGTTATGTACGAGAATCCTTAGTAAGTAGTAATTATAATCTGCTATCTTAACAAATTCACGCTCTTATCCCTAAGGAGGTAAACAGAGCTTTAGTTAGTATACAGCTTAGAGAGCACCATGTGAGCACAGAATAAAACCCTAATTTGTTTATTATTACAAATGCTTCATTATCAGTACTTCTCTGGGTTTTATTATTATTTAATTTTAAGAATTTTTTGTGCGTGAGTGTGACAATACTTATTTTTCTTTCAATGCTTGACTTACTTGACTTTGACTGTACTTGCGCCGCTGTCGTCTTCATCTTCCATTCACGCCTTACTCATTTTGTACAGAAAAATATATCTCGGATTTGCACATTTTGGAGGTATAATATAGAAAGGAAACATAAAGAAAAGGTCGCCAGTAAAAGAGGCAATGAATTCGAAAGAGGCTGACAATCAGGGATCACGCTATCGCACGGATGCGGAAGTCACGGAACCTCGAGAGACGTAAAGATCGGTGCTTCGTCGAAATGAGGTGGGCAAGGATTGTATCAAGATCAAGCAGTTTTTGGATTGTTTAAAGATAGGTCTTTGACTAGGACTTTTTGACATACGGAGCCGAGACGTGGAACATGACGGTGAAGCTGGCCCACCGGCTACATGTCACTCAGCAAGCTATGGAAAGATCTATGCTTGGTATTTCGCTACGGGATAAAATCCGAAACGAAATCATCCGGCAGAGGACCAAGGTGGTGGATATCGTCCAGAAATGTAGCAAGCTGAAGACGGCAGTGGGCTGGCCACGTCTATCGCAGAACCGATGAGCGTTGGAGCAGACGGGTTCTCGAATGGAGACCGCGTCTCGGGAAACGTAGTGTGGGACGCCCCCCTGCCAGGTGGACTGATGACCTGAGGACGGTCGCTGGTGGTGGCTGGATGAGGAAAGCGGGTGATCGTGCGCTTTGGCGTACCCTTGGGGAGGCCTACGTCCAGCAGTGGACTGCAATAGGCTGATTGATGATTGATTGAGGTACTAGGACTTGATGTAGGAAAGGGCCACTTATATTTTTTTTCTTTTACCTAGACAGATCGATTTGTTGAAATGTTGACGCCGAAGAGTATTTGTAGTAATCATCTAAAAAAAACAAATCACGTCTGCCCTGCCAAAAAATTATAGTGTCACTCGGGCTGATGTAAGGATTCTAACGATATAGCCATTTTATAAATATTGAATTGATTGATACCCCATATAGTACCTACATCCAAATCTTTTCAGGCATTTACGAGAAAAGTTATGGTGGAATAAAGAAACTCAGATACATACATACATGTACCTTGAACGTATAACACTCCTTTTTTGAGCAGTCATGTAAAAAGACAAGAAATGGATGTACTTTAATACTGCGTACCTTATCAATGAATTTATACCGATTTGTATCCAACTACTTAACTCAAAAAAGTACAACGATTATTATAAAAAACACGAAGTAAGGTCCTTATTAAATAATCTAAAAACTACCACCAAGACTAGATTTACGAGACTCGCACACAACAGCAACTTGGCACCAAATCTAGATTTTAAAAAAACCTGCAGCGAAGTAAGGCGTGACCAGCATGCACGTTCGCTGCACGGCTTTCAACATAATTTATTACTAGGGTGAGGGGGTGGTTTCATTCCGAAAAAGTGCTAATCTCCTATACCGATAGGGTAGCTTGGGGACAAAGCTCCAGTCCACAGCAATAAGGCCGGCTTATTGAGAACTGTACGATAAGTTAGATTAAGCTTCGAATCGTGTCAAACCAGATGATTCTAGAAATTAAAGCTTTTTCGCATGATCAAGAGTAAGTATGTTTAGAAGTAAAATATGCGACTTACTTTCCAAATAAAGACATCAACCCATAAGTAAACAAAATATTTTATTTCTTTAGTATATACTATATTAATTCTGTGGTATAGATGGGCTTTATTTATATTCTTTGCAGCCAACCTTTACAGGCCATACTGAAACCAATCCAGTGGGGTGCAAAACCGATACCATTCTAAATAGTATGAACCATTAATTTTTACTTAATATAATATATTTTGTATAATCTCGATTGGAATATTATTTGATTCAATGATGACGTATCCAAATCTTGCGGCCAATAAACTAAGAACGATTGATCAAAATAAGATAAGTTTTATAGTTAAAAGTTCCGGTAAGAATGCAAAAAAAAAATTATCATGCACAGTCGAAGACTCCACTTAAATTTTTTAATACTGTCAATATAAGTTTTTTTTTTATCCTGGCAAAATGCAGGTGACATAATATATTTTACAAGGTTCACATATACCTCTTGAAAGTTGCGTCAACGAACTGGTCATTGCTGTCACAGTACTAATTTACCGTTCAGAGTGCGATACAAACACAGCTGCAATGTATCTCGTATTAGTCACTGATCTAGAGATATGTATGCCTTCTAGCGAGGACGTTGCCAGAGAGAAGCACTTGGCATCAGAGGGAAATGGCCAGTTATGTCCGGTGACAGTGCGAGTATAGCACTGTATTTCAAACGAACTATCAATTCGGACGTGATGAACACCATAATTTTCACGTTCAAATACCAACGTTCATCACAGACAATAGCTACAGAAATCTGACGACAGCAACTAGTTTAAACTCGTAAAATTATTACGATCCATTAAAATAGTCCAGATATGAACCGTGAAGCTCTAAAATACATTTATTATAACAAACTTAGTGGCTGGTTCCTGAGAGAACAGTTTATTAGTGGTTGCAGTTGCCGACAACGTTTCGTACAGTTAACGTTAAAACGACTAACACAATCGGTATAAAAGTAAACATCCTCATCTAGAGCTTACCACGTCCCCATCGAGAGAAAATACCCTAAACAACAGCGGCAACGGGCAGACCTAGACCTCAGACCACGCTGGCCTATTGGTCTATGAGTGACTTCACTTACAATACAACCTTTGAATTTCTTCGTAAGGAATCGTAGGTGTCCGTTTCCATAAAACCATCGCCTCATAATGCTTTCCTTCACCATTAGAGGAGCGTCGAATAAACATACTTACATGAATAAACACATTGATTAGGTTCAGTTCAAACCGCGTCTCCCGAGTGGCTGCGGCCATACCCAACACACCACCGACATTCTCTATGATACTAACTCGAATTTACACTGGAAACGGATAACCAAAGCTGTCTTTGACTGTACAAAACCCCGAAATAAATTTTAACAAGTGCAACGCCGCAATCCAACTGCAGCCATATTTTACTACAATTACTACAACATTTTTTCTGTTGTCTAAAACGCAGATTAAACTACGATATCAGTTTAGTTATAACGTTAGGGTGGTAAGTAAGGAACGGCTTTATTTCTTAGCTTATTAGACTTCATTTTAGCTCATTATTTTATTAGTAATACGCATTTATTTTAATATTTGAAGGCTTTTCAGAAGCTTTATTCTTGGCCAGTATCATTCCAATCGAAAATAATGCTATACCTTCGCGCTGTACAAGCAGTTCAAAAACAAAAGATAATTTAAGCTTATCTTTTGTTTTACATGTAGAGATTAACTAACGATAACATACATATTACGCTTCTCAATACTATTCCTATACGTGGTGAAGAAAAGAAAAATAGGTATACGGTTTATTTTATTATTATTATCGTGAACAAATCGGCACACTTAGGAAACTCAAGTCTGCCGACTTGCAGTGGCCCAGTATTGTTAGTCGAGTAAGACCTGACTAATTAATTAATAATTACAGCAACAATCAGCCAACTTTTTAGACCCTTAAATTTTCGGCCAAACTTTACAGTAAAATGAGTCGCTCATTGCGTCCCATTACTATGATAGAAAAGGGTCCTGCGCCCGATTCTGTCAAAACGCAACCCGTGGCAGTGAAAAGGGTAGGATCGTTGGATCAAAGGCCGATAACACTCGGACAGTGGCCATCGTCATCGCCAGCTCGTAAACCGATCCCGTCCTTATCGGGATCTCTCGCAGATTTCAATTTGAAATATCCCGTTTTAAGCTTTTGCTATCGTCTGCAGAGCAAACGGGAATTGTGTAACGATAAGAGCGTGATAATCTGTATGTTTGTATTCCTTATTATACCTATAGTTAACGACAATGTAAGCAGTTTCATCGCCAGAAAGACAAAGAATATATAGTTTTTTGTTTTTTGTTTTGGCCTTACACCCTAATCCCTTGACAATATGACGATAATACACAAGTAGTTAGGGACTGAATTTAGCTAACACATAGGGTTAGTTTACTATTGTGACTCAAAGAAACTAAATCAGTACCTATAATAGCCAGCCATACAACAACGTGAGAGCCGGGACGAAGACGGTTTGCGGGGGGAGGGATACAGATGAGTACAAAAGTCCCATTTGGATATCGTCTCGTAACAGTTTCGGTAAATGGTGCGATTTATATATTGTTGCAGTAATGTACGTTTGAATACATTATAAACCTTTTTTGAACTTTGATATACTCAGACACAGAACAAAACTCTAAATGTGATAAATTAAATGACGTCAAAATGTTCAACTTTTTATTTTATTTTATCAGAATAGAATAATTTCTAAAATTGAAGACGAATATTGTAATCACAACATGAGGTTTGACGATGCAATTGACGATATTATCATATCTGTGGGAGGTGAAGATTAGAATTCATCTGACGAATCTATTAGTAGTGCTGAAGGGCTTCACACACGGCAGCTATAATGTAAAGATGTACATATCGTCGGTGCGCCTGCCATTTCTTGTATGTGCAAAAACCCAACTTTTCAGGAGAGACAAAAAAACTGTTTTTCTGATAAGTCAAAATAATTATCAAAATTTTAACAATCACATAAAATAGGAAAAAAATAAGAATTCAGATTATGTGCTGCTAATTTATAAAAGTACATTATTTTGGCCACTAGATTATTTTTTGTTGTTTTATGCACATACAAGATTTTTATTTTTGAAAAAAAAAAGTGTAAACTAAATGTTTTTGCTTACCTGCAAAATTTATGGCTCGTTAAATTATTCATTCTAATTTTTTTTTAGATAATACACAAAGAAAACATTAAATTTAAAGCATTTTGCTAATTTTGCATGTGTTTTGTTCGTTTTCTCATGCTCAGGTTACGTAAAAACAAAATGTGACATGTGTATTTTTTTTTTAATCATAATCTTATATGTGCCAGAAAAATTCCTCGACTTTATCAAAAGTGCTCCAAGTCGACACATGTAAGCTTTTACAAGTACACATAAGTAATTTTGCAGCTTTATTTCTGAGGTAAATTTACACAAACGTATTTTTGCATCTCGGTTTCTAGGCGGAATTTGCACTAGCTGATTTTTGCATCAGATCCGCCGTCAAAAATTGATCACAACAATTGAATAAAAAAAATATCTTAAAAATGCACATAGAAGGTTTGGCAGGCGCACCGACGATATGTACATTATAGCACGATATATCTCATTACATCTTTCCATAGAAATCGTCAGGAGACCACACACGGCGGCTACGAGTAACACGTCTAGTGTTTTTACATTTTTACTAATGTTTTAATAGTATTTATAACATTTGAAATGTAAAATAATAAAATCTGAATCTGAGTATAATGTATATTTTTACAGACATATTATTACGACAGCTGTAATGTACATTAATATACATTATAGCTGCCGTGTGTGAAGCACTTGAGAGTGATACAGATTTTAATGTATTTTTTTTATTAAAAACACAACAGTAATCCTCTTACTGTAACAACTGTACCAAATAATTTCGATTTTCAGTCAGATTTGTCATTCAACTTGTCATTCTTAGGTTGGACATGGAGAGCGACACACGTTTCATGCGTCCAAAGAGAAAGTATGGTGGCAGTTATTTATAAAGATTCGAATAGTCGATCAACAAGTTGAAACATTGACTCTGTTATCGACTGTCACCATAGCATCTCCTCCCGCACCTCACATCATACCCCGGCTCTCATATAACTTGTTCAGTAATTTTATCGGCTTAAACTGAGAAGCCGTCGCACACTGGGACTCGACCATATAAGATTATGCTCATAACTCATTTTTCAAAATGGGGGTATTTATAAAAAAACAATAGCATTAGCGTAGTCGTAATAAAGTAACACATTACGTTAATTTAAACATCGAGTCGTAAACTGCTATCAGTTTTCAAATACAGTAGCTCAAAGTTTAATGGTTTCCCCAAAATAATTATTTTCGATAACGCACGTGAGATTTTGTGCGAAATTTAACTATTTATTTCTAACATTTAACGTTGAAATCTAATAAGTGAATTATGTCGATGAATAAGCAAGGTATGTAGATACTTTTTACATTTTTTGTTATTCTAAATAAGTTCATAGGTTTAAAATAATGACTGATAAGTTGAAGCAATGTAAGTTTTTTGTAGTGAAATTTTAAAATGATAAATATTACAAATTGCGCAATGTTCTATTTTTGAATCATTTCCTATCATGAAAGGAAGGGTTTGTACATTAGTAAACTGTAAAGATCAGTAATAGAACTTTGCGCAATTTTAAGTTTTTATTTTTTTTATTGCGTATTAGATTTTTGCCAGGCGCTGTGTTTCACTCTATTATTTTTATTTTTATGAATATGCAATTGTATTAAGATGAATATAAAATAGAAAGAAGATTAGTATATTTCTAATGTGCGTATGAATAAGCTAATGATATTATGGTCTTATTCAAGACGAAACTTATATTTTTATTAAAAATCGAGACTTATGCCAAGTATTATTCAAAAGTCGTCTGAAATCAGTAGAAAAGAAATTTATCGATTTAGAACAACATATATCGAACCAAACTAACTGTCCAGACTAAAAAAAGCGACCTGAAAATCGCATTACGTAATTTTAAGTAGTCGTTTATTTTAAAATGGGATAGATGCGGAAGACACAAAAAATTTAATTTTAAACATTTTATGAATCGGAAATGTCTTTACCTAATTGTAGACAAGCCCAAACCAGGTTATTGGCAATGTGGCCCGCAATTTTTTTCAAAATAGTCAGCTATCTTCATCAATAACTGGTATTGATGAGGAATTAATACAATTTTTTTATATTATTTTGCAAACATTAAATTACATTGTAATATGTTAGGGTCCTTGACCTAATTCTGTTTAGAGCACGCTGTGCTTTTCTGTAAGTGATGTGGCACTTAGTTTTAAGTAGCATTTTCTTCTATGTAGTTAAGGTGTACACATTGTAGAAGAGTCAAATAAATAAATAAACATTATCAAGCGGATATAAAGTTAATAACGAGAAATTCAAGAAGTTCTGTCTTAATACTGCGGAATTATTTGTCAGTCTTTATCCATGGCATCCCATGACAACAACAGTACATTAAATTTTGATTCGTAGTAGCGAAATTATATATATTTTTTTACCAATTGGACAGTTAAGTGAAGAGGAACAGGAATCGCTGAATAGATTTTAAAATATATCGAGAACGATTCAGCCGAAAAACTTCGAGGTAGGCTAATCTTGAAGATGTATTTCAGCGTCTGCTTGTTTCTTCAGATCCTCTTATAACAAGTTTAAGGCGTTTAGAAACAACTAAAAGAAGGTGTTTTGATCCGAAAGTTAGAGACATGCTTTTAGAAGAAGATTTTGCACATACATCAACTGAATCTGATGCTTCTGAAGACGAGATTAATTAGAAATGTAATAAAATTAGTATGATACGTTTGTATTTTTAATTATTATTCTTATTTTAAGCATTTTATAGCATTGTCTAAATATTCCGAGTTTTGAGCATGGCCCTGTATGGACGGGTCCCAGTGTGCGTCGTCTAGTGTCATAAAGGAAATTGGTCGACTTCACAAAAAGCTTAGAGCGGGCACAAAGCTCAACTAATGCCATAACAAAAGAAAAAAAAAGCTAAGAGCGTTGTTACCTGATATTTACCTTTTTTCAGCGGAAAAGCTTCGATAAGCAAAATATTTAAGTACAAATTAAAAAACTTAAAACCTCTAGTAAGTAAGTAGATTGTAGATTAAAATAAAATCCTGACCTTGATCTACATTTTTGTAACGTAAACTGTTTATTCCACGTTTATCCCGATATGTTCAACCTCGCTGGGAAGCTATCGGTAATAATGTTTGGTTAACGCGGTGATGTCATAAATAAAAACAATTTTTGCTGAAAGTTCTTGGTGGAATCGAGTAACCAAAAGATGGCGAGCGCTTGTGATTAAAGGTGGGTGGATGGCAATGTGTTACGTAAGTTTAATTGGTTTTTTGGCAAGATTTGTGATGCCTGCTTTGAAATGTTAGCC
The DNA here is from genome assembly GCA_951230895.1 of Carpatolechia fugitivella. Classification (NCBI taxonomy): domain Eukaryota; kingdom Metazoa; phylum Arthropoda; class Insecta; order Lepidoptera; family Gelechiidae; genus Carpatolechia; species Carpatolechia fugitivella. The sequence continues at coordinate 13,367,041 of OX579648.1, read as the reverse complement.
CGAGCCAACTGATATCGATTCGATTCTCGATTTTGTTGGGCAAAGTTATAATGATAATTTGACCGTTACATTCAAGTAATAGTCAAAAATACAAACAATAAACAATTTTACTTGTTAATTTGTCAGCGCGCGATAAATAAGTGGAAAGTTATTTGCCACAAAACGATCTACTTTAGCTCAGCTAGCAGTTTCTGACTGAAGTCAAAGTAGGTTTGAATGGCAAAATATACCTAAAATTATAATTTAACAACTAGACTAAGATTAAGTAGCTTGAATTAAAAAGCTTACGCTATTAAGTCATCTTAAAAATGTTTAAAAGGTGGAAATATCAGTCTTAAACAGAAAACTAAAGGTTTCTGCCAAATTTTTAATTAACCACATACTTAGGCCCAATGCAAATTGGCCTATGGCAATATCTCTTCGACTTATAGAAGATGGTAACGGCATCAAGTAGAAATAAGTGTTGAGATAAGTGTTACTCATTCGCAGGAAATTACAATTCACAGCAATTATCGCCACAAATTGTTGATGTTTCACGTTGCTAGACTACAAAGCGAATGTTGTACAAATTAAACACTAATTAAGATTCATTAACACTTAAACGGGCGCAGTGGAACTTGGCCCCTACACTGAATTATGTTCAATTGTTATTATATCATCTCTCGAAAAAAGTACTAAGTATATAATTCTAGAAGATGCGCTCGTGGTGCTAATTGCAACTGTTATCTTTTCCGATCACAAATGTTAAGCCATTTTACTGACTACTAGACCGATTGCGCTTACAAGATATTATCTGACAGTGAAATATGAATATTCTTGAAAATATTGGTGAATTGATTAGAAAAAGTTCTGGGTGCGTATTCCACTTTCCAATCACTTTTCATTAGATGAGACTGGTAGAACTCGAACTTTTTTTTTAAATTACGTGTAGGTTCTTTATATAAAATTTTAACATAATTGTGTGTATTGACACGCATATGCAAGTAAGTTCTTGGGGGAAACCTCTGTCCAGCAGTCGACGTTTTTCAGTTAAAATCACGATGATACATAAATTAAGTCTTTATAGAGATATCTTATTCATATTAAGTCATGTACTCAGTTTTTATCACAGGAATGTAGAGCAAACCTTAAAATAAGCAGATGATCCAATAGTCGTAGAGTTTTACTACGTACTTATTACGTGAGTTAGAAGAATGACTATCATTTGCTGTCATTCATGTAAGTAATTAATGTCAAAATAACTTACTATGAAATATCCTACGATTATCTTGCTTGCTATTTATAATGTACGTACGTACTCTACTATTAAATTAATTTAAAAAACCGTACTTTTCGTGGAAAACATATGGATAGATGTTATCAGCTCAAATTATTCTCCTACCGAGAAACTCCAGCCTACCCTAAGGGTTATCGTGATCGACTAAGACCTGAAAGCGTATCTTCCTATTTTTTTAATGATTCTGTCACAGAATTAATTTCTGCTACAAACATTATACTTACATTTTATCAATACAAGTTTCTTGCCACGTGTGTCGAGCAAATTAGACAGTATAGACAACTTTCTAAAAATTACAAAATACAACAAATTGAGCTTACCTTAGAGACAAAGCGAATAATACTTCTGTCGTCGTTTCGTATCGAATATCGTAGTCGTAAGTCCGTAATCACTTCAAACACACTGCACTTGCACTCTGCATACAACACGCCACTGAAACCCGACTGCAACCCGCTAATTAGCGTTGTATTTCAGTTGCGTTGCGGCAAAACACGAAACCAATCGTGGTTTCATTCATAAACGGCTGTGACGGACTGAAAAGTTCAGTGTAGTAGGAGCTCGCGAGCCGGCTATCTGTTGTCTTTCGATACATAAACAAACTGACGGACGGGATGAAGCTAGCTGCGTGTTGCGGTGCTACTGGTGGTGTGAACGTCACTTCTTTGTCGTTCTCGCTTTATGTGAAGGTATCAGCAATGCTATGCGAGAATTACTCACTGAATATTCACTGTTGTGTTCATCTTATTGTTTATTTATTACGTTTTTTTTTAATTCTGCGATCTTTATAATCAAGTTTATCATATGCAGCATCAGATCATAGATTTAATACAAAAAAAAAATTCGCACGAGTTTGACAGACATGCTACCACACCATGATAAATGTGCAATGCTATGTAAACAGTGTGGAATACTTACTTAATAATAATAATATTTTTTTTATTCAGACCAGGGATCCATATTAGTTACAAACTAAACTAAAAAATAAATAAAAAAGAAAAGTACATGCTAGGGGCATCACTAGGCTGCCAGGTCAAGCCATTTTTGGTAGGTGGTGGTGGCCACCATCAGGTCTGAAAAACCCACAACTATTTCATTCGTGGATGCGCGGATGCGGTCCATAAATTACGCTATTCTGTTACGCACGATAGCATTAAAAGTATTGACCCTAGCTTCAAAAAACATACCACTGGCACTACACCAAGGTTGTAAACCCATGAGCTTTTGACATTAATGCAGGGATATTTATTTCTTCGTTCTACATTCTATGTGCAATAACTCTTAGATAGTAAAAATGAAATTACTAATTTAAAAACAACAATAAAAATATATAGGTAAATAAATAGGTACCAAAAACTTAGTTTAAAAAATATTTTATAAGTTAATTATATCAAATTGATACAAAAATATATTCATAAAAAACCTCAATGTATTTGTTGTTAGTGGTAGGTTTGATGAGTGCTTTACTATAATAAATACAACCATCTTACAAGATCACACAGTATATATGCACAAATACTGAAAACCGGAAACAAAGAACTCACTTCGAACTCACCAAGTCGAAATCCAAACAAGTGGTAACGCTTCAGATTAGCGCTAGTGTGACGTACTGGAAGCTTCCGCGTCTGCGCGTTGGGGTCGAAAGGATCTACGGAACATCTCCAATATAGACGCTGTATCCTTGTCATAGAGTCTAAGAGGTATCATTGTCACCCTATCACCGTCAGCAGAACATTACAATTTATTTTATGTCGTATGGTAATAAAGATAAGAGTGAGAATGGAGGGTAGGGTGGGCAACTGCATCACGTGTTATGAACTAGGGGCTAAATGATTGCAGTTTGGTGAACTCTAGCGATTCGCCCCTTCGCTAGTTTAGGGTTACAAATAAAACGGGAACCGCACCTATGTCCAAAATCCACGAAAAAAATTGGGGGACAGACAGGCCACGGGGGATTCTAATCGATCGGTGATTTTCTATGCATCCGAACTCAAAGCGATGACAACGTTAAGAAGATCACAAAAAAGCTCTTAGCTTGCAGAGAGGAAAAAAAAATAACGTGGACTCATAGATTTAAAAGCTGTGTAGTTTTTTAAAGAAAAACATTTTTTCGGCGCTGTAATATGTAAAAAAAAGGAAGGAGTAAATGTTGTATCTTATCAGGAGGTCAAGGAGAAAGCGAAGAGCAGAGAAGAAGAGACTCCACCGACAGACAAGAGCACAACTTTTAAGTTTAGAGGAAGAATATCAAAATAAATTGATGCACTACACCATTTAGTTTATTAATACACCAATCGTTACTAATATTATAAACGCGAAAGTTTGTATGTATGGATGCTTGTTACTCTTTCACGCAAAAAACTACTGAACGGATTGGGATGAAATTTGCAATAGAGATAGTTTGTACTATGAATTAACACATTTTTATGGGAAAATGTCTTATTCCCACGGGAAAATCTTACACAACGCGAGCGAAACCAAAACCATTCTTCCATCGTCTATCTTCGTCTCATAAAAAGACAACGCCGAGAAATTTTTCCTTTTGATTTGGCGGTTTAGCTAGAATCGGTCCCAATATTTAGAAAACTCGGTATGAATGCCAGGTTTTCAGTTGAAGATTCGACCAGCAGATGTGAATTCCTTCGTCTACCATTACAACATCGACGGAGCCAGAATGCCCATGAGTCATTCATCGACATATAATAATCCAGCTGTGGTATTCATAATAGCAGTGTAGGAATTCGCAGCTATTTACAATAAGTGCTTCTTTATCATTTCATAGACGGTTATAGACACTTAACTAAATTGTGTTGTGTGTGATATACTTTATTAAACAGTACCTACCTAGGATAAAATTATCTATACGATATTTTACGGTCAAGTTTGTATTTAACTTTTGTCCAATCAGCCCGTTTCTTCGGTGAGCTCTTCTCCACTAAGTCCGCCGTAGTGTTAGTGAGCTCACCCAAAAAAAAAGAAGTAAGTATCTACAGTTTTTTTTTATGGACCTAATCGCTATTTCTACCAGAGTGGTAATATAGCGGGCGCGGACTTGCGGGGGAGCAGAAGGCTCGGACCCCTTAGGAAATTTATGACAACGTATCTGGGGGCGTCCTCAGACGGGCTCGGACCTAGGCCCAGAACGTTGACAGGGCGAGAAGCGCGTCGGAGAAGAATGACCCCTACCGGGTCTTACTGAATTAATTCCACTATTAGATTTGCGTCCCCGCCGGAGGGTGCGGTTACTACCTGAAGGGCATTCTGTAGTAGTGTTAGGCCTACAGGCAATGGCAGCTTTAATCGCGACGGTGATAATATCATCGTCCGGATCTGTGAAGGAGTATCTACAGTTAGCGCGCGTGTTGAATGCAGTCGGGGCCTGAGGTAAAGCGCAGGAGCATTTCCCCCCGCTGCCCGCAGGCCCCGACTGCATTCAAATCGCGCGCTAACTGTGTACATCCTATGGTAAATAAACGTTATGAAGTTGTTGCTTATGATGGTCTGAACATCATATTTAAATTTTGCTAGGGATTACAAAATCATGCTGTATATCTAAATATATATGTTTTTACAGACTAATCGCTATTTCTAACATAGTGGCAATATAGCAGACACGGACTTGTGGGGGAGCGGAAGGGTCGTACTCCTTAAAATCTATGACAACGTGTCTGGGGGCGGCGCCCCAGACGGGTAAGGACCTCGGCCCAGAACGTTGCCAGGGCGAAAAGCGCGTTGAAGAATGAATATCGGGCCTTACTGAAATCGTAATGACTAAAATAATTTAGTAGGTATTGTAGTGGATGAAATGAATAGTTTATTAACTTTTGGATGTTACATCTCTTAGTTTCGTCATTACATTTTTTTGGGCGAGTTCACTACACGATGTGCGGACAGGGGGCCGTTTCACGAAGCTACAAGTTATAAGTACAATTCGACGTATACATTGCGTACACGATTAAATAAAACGATAACAGCTTACAGTTTAGGCGAATGGGCTACGCAATGTACAAAAAGGGTGTTGGCAGTTTATATACGAAAATCATAAATGAAAAATATATCACTTCATAATTTTATTACTATTTACAAAAAGTACATACAATGGAAAGTTTACGACGAAAAAATTATGTTGTCCAAATGACGTCCATTACGATTTTGACACTCTTCAAGTCGTGGCCGTAAATTGCCTAAGACACGTTCACATAAAACATTAGTGATTTTTGTTATTTCACTTGCAATATTGTTTTTCAATTGGCTAAGAGTTGACGGCTTATTTATGTAAACCTTACTCTTTAGGTAACCCCATAAAAAATAATCAAGTGGACTTAAGTCCGGGCTCCTAGGGGGCCATTTAAGGTTCCCGTTTATTGAGATAACTCTTTCTGGGAATAACTCATTCAATGCTTCAATAGACCTACTCGTGTGACATTTGGAACCGTCCTGCTGAAAAAATGTTGCCGAATTGTAACCTCTAAATTCCTGTAAAGATGGTGCCAAAAAACTTTCAATCATGTTACAATATCTGTCCGCGTTAACTGTAAGTGCATGTCCCCTACCGTCCTCAAAGAAATAGGGGCCGATTATGCCCTTGGCGGACATTGCTGCCCACACTACCACCTTAGGGCTGTGAACTGGACGCATATGCTTATAACGAGGATTTTTATCACACCAATATCGACAGTTTTGTTTATTGACATGGTCATTTAAGTGGAAATTTGCTTCATCGCTAAACAAGACATTGTTGAAGTTGGTAAAGCGCGCAAACATCTCCTGAACAAAATTTTGTCGCTGTTCATAATCTGTGGGTTTTAATTCTTGCGCTAATTGAATCTTGTAAGCACGTAAATGCAAATCCTTCTTTAAAATTTTATTATCGAATTATTGTTTTGATAATAAACTCGTACACAAAATGCACGCTGAGCTCCGGTATACGAATCCATTGCAACTAAATTTCCAATAAATTCCACGTATGACATTATATATTTTTTGTTATCTACCCTCATTAAGACGATTTATTGATATTTAAAAGTGCAAATACCCTTTTTGGACACCTTGTATATCAAATTGTAACTTGTTAATAGCAACTTGTTGCTTCGTGAAACGGGTCCTAGAGTTAGCCCATCTTAAAGTAAATGACCGAATACTCGAATATGGAACATCTATGTGGCACTATAGGCACTATTACTAGTGTCATATTAACATTTCAACGTTACTTGCCAGTTAACATTTCCGCAGTAGCTGGCACAGTTAGCAGGGAAATGATAATCATCCAACACGTGCACGCAGTTACAACGAATGAAAAGGTATGTCAGTTGCATCTATCTATTTTATCCTATATGCACCTATAAGTGTTTCTTATAATATACTATGGCACCAGCTATTTGTGATGGTTATGGATTATGGGTTATAATGGTCATACAAAAAATATATTGTGTTTTTGAAATAAGCTATGAAAATCTACACCCCGAACAATAAATTTAGTTCGGTTTTTAATTGATTTGACGAAAAATAAATAAAAGACGAACCAATGATTGTGTTTATCTTAATTAAATGTAATGTCTTCACATCCCATCTTGAACAGTGCTAATGGTAGCGATTAAACACAGTCACGCTCTAATCCTTAATTTAAGTTCGTCCGTCCTTGTCATCTTTTAAAGATTAAAAAGGGACGAAAGGGACGGGGAAGGAAGGGAAGAGGAGATGGCCATTCTAATATTGGAGCTGTCAAACATCAAATTTGAACCTTATGGACGCGTCGATTGCACAATTTTAGAGAGCACGTAAAACATCCAACTTAAACATCTCTTAATCTGACAGCTATGCCCTTATTTTCTAAATATTCTTCGTTCATTTGAATTCATCACCTCTCTTTCATTAGTCATAAAAACGAAAAGGATAGCTGTATTTTAAAATTAGAATTAGAGCGTGTTTCCGAATCGGGGTCAATAGCTCTAAAAGACACGCTCGGAAACACGCAACACACCAGTCTTTTAGAGCTATTGACCCCGATTCGGAAACACGACCCCGATTAGGACGAACGCTTCATGTCACTTTGACTAAAAAAGTGACATGAAGCGTTCGTCCTACAGACTTACCAGAGTATCTTTGAAATGGCTAAAATTGGAACTACGGCGATTGATTAGTATGGAAATGTCAACTTTCAGAACTATCGTTACTGGTTGAAATACAATTTTGTATTACTACTAGCGCCGCCTTTCATTTCACAGATAAGTTGGTAGATCTGTATGCTATTATGTAGTTGTATTGTATTGTGCTTTTTCGTTTTATTTTATTTATGTTGATAGGGAGAGGAAGGACTAATGTACCTTTTAAATTAAGTAACCAAAACCTCCGCTTAATAGATTGAAAGAATTGCCTTTAAAGAATTCAAAATTTAATATGATAAGTATTTTGGATTAAATCACAGAACGGGACACATCAAAGTTTACATAATAATTCACGAATTGACACGTCACAATAGGTTATGTACCTAAAATTACAGTTTGGTCAAGGGTAGGTAGTAGGTAAAAATAGGTATATAGCTATAATATCTTAAATGTAGAGGTACTTACAACACTTATTGTAACACAACTGTTAGTATAATGTTATGTCTGTTTTCACAACATATTTTCCTCGTCAAATGTCATAATTTCGATGGATCACATATTAAAAAGTAACAATAAACACATAACGTTTAATTTGTTAATATAAATGTAGCCACGGGGACATTTCTATTGGTTTACCTACATAAGACACAGTAGCACAGTACCTACTATTTATCTATGCTGTGGTAGTTACTACAGTACACAGTGTGGAAGGAACGAACCGTAGTACCTGGAGGGAAAGTAATATTACAGATAGAATATTTTACTCAAGTTAAAAATTCCTTTATTTTTGAAGATAAGAATATCTGCATTCATATTATTTTTTATACTTAACAAACATTATAACACTGGATAGATAAATATAAATATGAAAGTTTAGTATTATATGTATGCGTATAAATATATCTTACTCCCAAAAAGTGATTGACTAGTTACATTACATGTATGATAAAAACAGCCGATTCAGTACAAATCCTTACAATTATTTAAAATTTCGTGTAAAATCGTTAACTTGTGCAAAGCAATTTCAAAGGCCATTACAGTCTTTGCCTAGAGAAGGCAAAGGGAAGATACATTGGCATATTATTTTTTATAATACACCTTGCCCGAAAATTGAACTTACGACGGCAGTAAACTGTACGGTGGTAATGCGATTTACCGAACAAGTGTGGTTTTCATTACTTTTTTTTTATTTCTACAATTTTAACAGAAATATTGCTAGCCAGTATCATTCGAATAACAAAAATTTAATTGAATCAATTCTTACAAAGAAAAAAGTATTAATATTTTTTTATTTTAACAAATTATGTATCAAATATATACTCACCGGCGGCACAACTAACCGCCCACCCTTCATTTCAGGGAATACTCGTGATTCTTTATAATTCTATTAGTTACAGCTGATGTTAGTTAAAAAGTAGTTAATTTAACGTTTATTTAAGTGGGTTTAATTTATCGTAGAATTATCAATAAATCAATTGTAATGTATAACAATAAGCGTAGTTTAAAATTAACCCGAAAACAAGGGTGGGCGGTTAGATGTGCCTGTGAGTATTATCAGCCAGTATATTTTAATGATAAAAATACAATTATTTCGATATTAACGAAGAATCGATTAATGCTAATCGAATATCGTAGAGGCTGAATGTTCGCGAGTGCCTTTTCTCAATAATTATGATTTTAGAAATGAAACATATTTTTTGGCGCTAATTATGTAGAATTTGCATTGTTTTTAATGTTGCGTTACCTGTGTATTGAAAATCGTCGTACAATACACGGATTAAGTTTTATAACAAACTCGTGACATTATAAACCCTCGCCTACGGCTCGGGCATACACAAGTCACCTCGTTTGTAATTTGCCACCTACGATCCTTGTATCGTAATGTACTACATTGAGATGATGACAGGCGGGTAGTGTGTAAAGTTGAAAACCAAAAAGTCGAAATTAAGAACTAAGAGTAACAATCCTTTTTTTATATTTTAAAGGTACTATTTCGTGCATCGCGACAGTCGCGATCGATCGCGATGCACGGAATCGTAGCTTAAAAGAATTAAAACCATATTCTTATAAAACGAATTAACATATTTCGTAAATCGCTATTACTGTATTTATAAATGCCTGCGGTAAAAAGTTTTATTACCAAAGCTTTTTTTTTATATTTGAAAAATTGTTGTTGTTTGTTTTTGAATATGTTTTGACCAGACCTACCGCCTACGTCCAGCAGTGGACTGCAATAGGCTGATTGATAGACCTACCGCCGCGCCGCCGTCTATGTAATTCCATTTGCCTTGAGTGTGAAATTGGCTTAAAAATAGGCTTACATTTTACAACTACAGTAAACTAATTAAATACGCGTAGCAAAAACACATGAAAACGCAATACAATCTCATAAATTATACCTCAATCTTACATAACGGCCTGATGACTAGAAATGTGTACCCTGTACCTCTCGAAACTAAATATTTGTCACACTAAGCTCAACTTTTTCGAGTTTTTTCACTTACACACCAATTAAAGCATTATAATTAAAAGAAAATTATGAAAACATTATTTTTACCAACCATAGTATGCTAGACAAATTATAAACTTGCCTTGAACAACGGTTTGTAGATATTACTATATGTTTCTGTCTGTGTGCAATAATAGTACATTACTGCCGCGGCCGCAAAATTAGTTATTGCTGGACGAGGACACGTTTAAAGTCCGAGGCACAGGCGAGGACTTTTATTGTGTACGAGTCCAGCAAGAGTTATTGCGGCCGAGGCTTGTATAGTGCTTTTCTCTGAAATATGCGAGGAAATTACAAAACACTAAAAATATTGTGGTACCTTGAATTTAGATGTCTACTTGTATCGCACTAAACTTATAATTTCTAATCTTTATCACTTTCTACTTTGATTTCTTGAACCATTCATTGTTATAATATTTCCCTAATTCAATGATTGGTTAACTCCATCATGAAAAATAAGTAACAAAATAAATACATAGTAAGATAAAAATAAAAGCGGCGAAAATTACAAACCGCCATATTGTGCACTTTTTTCTTTTTGTTTTGTGCCAGTGTCATACAGAGCAATACAGCCAACTCAAATTACTACAAGTCGTGTACGATTCATATAAAATTTGAATTTAGAACATTAAAACTTATGAAGAGTATGCTATATAAAAGACTCAAAAACATTGAAATTTCTGAACGAAAGTTACTTTGCCGGCCTAGGCCGTTTGAGGGCACATTGCCGGCTGCTGTTTTGTATGGGGCAATGTTTCGTCCAAAAATGAGTCACTTCGCGTACTGTTTTTTTACAGTAATGATCACATTTTCGAGCGGGTCGGAGAAAAGTATATTTCATTCATTTCATTCATTCATATTTGTTTAAAAGTCAATATTGGCGTTTCATTGCGGGAAAATTGGTATATGTACTTATTTAATTGTACTTAAAAAAAAAAAACTTTTAAGTATATAAATTTATCGTTCATTATTACCATTCTTTGGTATCCTATTGAGTTAACGATATAATAAACGAGTAAATATATTAATCTCAATCCTTGAAATAAGTAATCAATTAATTTGATTTATTAAAAAGATATCTAGCTCTACTTAAATAGGTAAGTTAGGTTAAATAAAACCTAACCTTATTTTGGCACATTTTATTGTGTTTTTTTTTATAAAGTAAGTTGTGCATTATTATTTTTAATTTATAATTTCAAAAATGGAATGTATAAGATCACAGACACAGGGTGCGTTAGAGCAAGCGAGCAATTGCCCAATAGTTTATATAGATTATTTAAGATGTGTTATTTATTTTAATAATTAATACACAAGTACTTTTAATCTTGGGTTTTGGATTTTGCCGATTTTTTTTTAAGTTTGGTGAAGCATTTTATGAGTGATAAATAAGGGAAATCTAACAGAGTGATTCATCAAAACAAATCCAATTCCACATTGATAGAAATTGTTTAAAAATAACAATAACATTACCATGGGAACCAAGGGAATTTTTTGTCATTTACAATACTACCAATCTTACTACCCATAATAATACGCATAATTATAACAACACTTAATAACATACATAAATTAACAGTAGCCAGTTGTCTTTGTATGCGTCCAATAAATACGGTTGTGTTATATTTCCAAAAAATACCCAAAAATGCATTCTACTTTTCATGCAAAACAATTAGTTTTTAGATTATAGTCAGGTTATTATAGGATGAGTTCTGACAGATTAAAAATTTTTCATACGACGTTAACAACTTTTTTTTATAATATTCAGTTTGAAAATCATAATAGCTAAAATACAAAAAAAGTTACTTCACCTCTTATTTTATCATTAAAACATTAAACATTAATTTTACTTAATAAATAATAAATAAACGAAATAATATTAAAAAGTTTTTAAAATTTTAATCTGTCAGAGCTCATCCTATAGTAACCCAAGTATAGTACCGATATTTTTAATCTCACGGCGTAAATAGTATAAATAGTTATACATTTTAAATATTCTTACTTAATATTATATTAATATAATGATTATTCGTTATGAATTTGTTGTAAAACTCGTATCTAAATCATCATTTACAAATAGCATTTTTTTTATAATCTCAATAATTCTTCATAACTCTTTGCTCCCAATATTTCTCATTAAATATTCCTTCATCAACTTAGAAGACAAGCCGATTCTAGCTAGTACAGTCGCGTGCATTTTAAGCTTAACGTATCGCACTTTTAGAACATACTTTCTGTACCTAGGAGCCATTTTTCACAACATTATAATTATTACAGGATAGGTAATACTCTAATGAAATTGTTCGTATGGGAAGGGTTAAAAAAAAATCTAGGACAATTTATAATCTTCATAAACAACCGTTTAGAAACTTCATGGAGTTCCAAGGGAGTTCCATTTATAGAAATTACAAAAATTTTGCTTTTTTCATGAAGCGCTGTCGATAAAAGCTTGCACAACCGCTACCGTATCAAAGTGAAATTGTCAACTGGGTTTAGTCGTGTGTTGAGTATGGTCTATTTCGACTTCAACAACAATCAACAGATCACGAAATTGTCTGGTCAGATTAAACAGCTGATTCGGTCGATGGCACCATCTTGTGGGTAGTATGTTCAAGATTATGTAAACATGCTCAGCCTGTTTTTATTCCCCGTATGAAGGGTGCACTTCATTGATCTTAAAAGCAACGACGAGCAATAATAGTATTTTTTTAGAGTTTTTACTGTTAAGGCGAGGCCCTATCCTAAATTAGCAACGCATCGCGCTTTAGTTGAAAGTTCAACCGACGCACTACTGAAATAACGTTCATATTAGCGTGCGATGCTTCACGGAGGTTACGTCCGACACTGCGCAGGAATCGTGCGAAAAAATCGTTTTTCTTGAACTCTATTCTTCTTTTTTTGAAAAATATAGAACGAATTAAAAAACTAGCTGGTTTCGCCGTTTAGGTATTAATATAGCCATTCAAAAAATACAAAAAAATATGTTGCTGTCGCTGAAAATATTGAGAAAACAGACTTGCAAATTTTTAATGTGGGTGATTTTCGGTGGTTTTAATTATTTATTTTTGCTTTATTCCTCGATTATAAGTAAAATCTACTTGGTTACGTCACTAAATGATAAACTCTTCTGTTGGTTGTAATTTTCTTGATTTGGTACATATTCCGAGACGTGAGATACGCGAGTTAAAAAGGGGCCCAAGAACGAATTTTCAAATAGGGCCTCGCCTTAAGTTACACAGCATCGGATACCCCATTGACCCGCACCCATTTGTCAGTGGAGACGCATAGTTAGTTCGACCACGCAGTTTATGAATCTAATGACATCAATGCCAGGAGATAACTGACCGTTAAAAACTATAGTTTACACATTTCTAGTAAACTATAGTTTTTAATGGTCAGTTTAATAAGATGTATTTAACTAAAGCACTCCCCTAGCAATGTTAATCGGCCTTTAGACGGAAAATTAACGTTTAGTTTAATAAAATCCTACTAGACAGTGCTGGTGCATTTCTTTGAAACATTGCTTTCAAATTCAAACTATGGAGACCTTACGCATCTGATTTGTCTATTCCCGTCTATTATCTGTTACCGGCCATACAACTCACATGAAAAAAAATTTTGAGATTGCGCTTCAGTGTAGTTAGGCCCATTAAGAGCGTGGTTGCGTATTCGTTTTAATCCCGTTACAGGAGAGTTTAGTCCATGAACTAAACAACAAAATAAGGAACCCAAGGAACATAATTTATTGAAACATAAATTGTCAGATGAAAATAAATGCATCTTCCGTAGTACATCGATCAGCTGATCACGCGGTTCTGAAAGTGTCATTATATGTACCATCTCTCAACTTATGTTCCTTGGGGAAAGTTGTTCAGTTCCACGGAGGACTAAACTCTCTTGTAAACGAATGAGGGATTTTGTGACAGCTAGTAAAAAAATATAGTTTCAATCAAAACGATAGATGGCACTGAGAAATCTTGGCATTTTTCGAATATATTAAAGGTATATAGCGCAAGACAAAATGTCAAGCCAGTTTCTTTTTTTTTCATCTCTTCAATCTTCAGAGCCATGGTTTTGCTAACGCCATCTACCCCATTTTTATGAACTACTTTTTTAATTATTATTAGTTGCCAGAAGACTCCTCATTGAACTGAAGTAAAATTCATAGCTTATAATGTTCAATGGTAATGGTACTAACAGGAGCACACCTTCCTCTCCTGGCGCGCTTGCAGCCGCTGCAGAGACTCGCGGCGGCGGCCCGAGGCACACATCATGGCATACTCCACTGAATGCTCCATTCTGAAAACGTAATGGTAACGAATTTTTTAAAATGCTCTAGCTGTCCTCCAGCCCGGCCCAAATTCTAAATCTACCAGCGCCATCTATGGACGTGGCGTTCGAAAACATATTGTTCCTTTGTTTGTTACTTTGGGGTTCGAAACCACCACATCTGCCGAATGGGAGGCAGCGGCCCTAAGCCATTTCTCTACCGACGCCGTAAATACACATTAATTACGAAAACATAACTACTTACTACGACTACACTACCGTTACTACTTTCTACTTGTAATAAAAAACAAGTGAAATCTATCTAAGCATATTTTTCCTAATAATTTTGTAGTGGGAAATGAGAAAAAATATAGATTGCTATTATGAGGTGAAATACACTTGTAATGTCATGAAAAATGCTAGATGAAGAGTAATGTTCCCTACCTACACATTTAAACACTGCATACATGTAGGCATGCATTTAATCAACTTGCTAAGAAGGAGAGAACTTGCAGTCAACCAATAAGAAAAATGAAAAATTAAATTAATAAAAAAGGCTTTATTACCTAGTGTAAAACAAAAACTCCGCCATTATAATTTTTTTATAAATCATGCAAGATGATATCCAATTCATCAACATCATCAACGGCCCCTTACAGTCCACTGCTGGACTATGAGCCTCCTCCACTTAAGTTGAGGGTTTTGCCATAATCTCCATGCTTGCCAGGCGGGTTGGAGATCGCAGATTAAAAGGTTACTGTATCAGAGAGCGCTGCTGCCCCTTCCCTGTTCAATGTGTAGTCCCTAAGTCGCCTCTTACGACACCCACGGGAAGAGTAGGGGTTGGTGACAAATGTATTCTACTGTGCCATCACTACACGGCACAGTAGGGGTTGGTGACAAATGTATTCTACTCTGCCGTCACCACATATCCAATTATGTTGAACAAAATAGAATTGTAAAATTATTTACCTGTTCATAACTTTATCCAGTAGAATCTCAATGGCTCTGTCAATATTCTGCCCATTTTTGGCACTGGTTTCCAGATATGGCAGGTTATAGTTTTTGGCAAATTCTCTAGCCCTGTTTTGATTGACTAGACGCTTCTCCTGCAAGTCACATTTGTGTCCGCAAAGCACTATGTCTGGATCGTCGTTTAGACTGTGTGTCTGAAAATGAAAAAACATAAAACATGAAACTGACTATTTCTTTTCCTAACGAACCTAATTAATGTATCTACCAAAGGAGTAATATAATAACTAATGGACTTGTAAACTGGGCAGTTACCTCTTTCATCACAACGCCAACTACTTACACGTAATTTATACTTTGACATACACTCTCCAATTCTGGTGTATGTAATATGCAATTAGTTTCCAAGAAAAAATATTATTTGCTCATTTTTTCAATTTATTATCAGATTTTTTTACAAGACAATAACATAAGTAAATAATGAGTTTAATATAGATAGGTAATTTGTTTTTACTCTCACCTTTAATTGTTCTATCCAATTTCTAACCTCGAGGAATGATGCTTCATTTGTCAGATCAAACAGTAGTAAAAAGCCCATAGCGTCTCTGTAAAATGCTGTTGTTAGACTTCTGAACCTAGAAAGAGGAAATATTTCTTATAACTTAACCAAATAAAACAAATTAAAAACACTAGTTATGATTTAACTTTTCTTTATTTTATACATAATATTTAATATTATTTTAAATGGAAGGGTCCTTATCATGATGACTTATAGGGTTGTGATAGAGAAGCATTTATTATCCAAAACACTAACCTCTCTTGCCCTGCAGTATCCCACAACTGTAAATGAACACGATGTTGCCTGCCACTTTGCTCATATATCTGAAAATAAGTTTTTATCTTCAGAGAACTCATAAAACTTGACTATCAATTACAATTATATATATATAGCAACCTGTTATTGTGTGAAATATCCAGAAATAAGGCTGCCTGTTGACTTAATCATAAGGTAAGTAAATCATGTTTTCTTTTTGTATCATTGGTGCCAATATAGAATATAATTTATTCTTTCGATTGTTGGCACTTGGTGAAACTCCATAGCATTATATTGCATGTATGAAATGTTGTTGTGGCTTTGTCTAGTTTTGTAATTAATATTCTATACATATTTTGTATTGTCTAAGCGAATCAACATTTTTTTGTAAAGGGTGCTGCACTTTCAACTTCAAAATATCTGGCCGTCAGGGTCAAAAACATGATCAGAGGGACGTCTTCAATATTTTATAGACATAAAAACAACAAAGGTCTAACAAAACTGAACTAACCAAAGCACGTTACTTACCACAGATTTTTCTCTAAAGTCTATCCCAACAGTAGATATGAATTGAGTGTGGAACACCCCATCGGTGTATTTGTAAAGGAAGCTGGTCTTTCCTACTCCAGAGTCTCCCACGCAAAGTAACTTTATAAGATAATCGTAAGCCATTCTGATTGATACAGGACAACAAATCGAAGGAAGCTCTCACATCTCATCAGAAGCACAATTTCTATCGCAAGTAAATCCCTGAATTTAGTACATTTCTCTTATCATGAATAAATAATACAACAATGCAAAATGCAAGAAAGAAGCAAAGCAAACCGAAATCGATTCTTATCAGCTGTCAACTCAAAGTGTCAACTAAACCTGTCAGTTTGACAGGAACAGTGCTGCCAGCTCATTATTTACAAAATTGCTCGGCTCTTCTAAAAACTAACGCGAATCTTTTCGCGGATTCTTCCCGGATTAGTCGCTCCCGTAACCACTCAAAACGGATGCTACCTCCTGCAAGTCATGTTCCTGGAACATCAGAAATGAGACTCTTTTTTTGATAATGTGATTGAGTACATAACCAGGAAAATCTTACAAACAAAGATAATATTTTTTGTGTGCCATTAGGGATTCTAACCCGGAATCTCTACAATGAGAGACAAAAACTCGACCACTCGGCCAAGGAAGCTATTTTTACCCGACTGCTTTAGACGGAGGGTTTTTTTTTTTGTTAAATTGAATCTTAAGTAACAGTACGAGTATCATCGGGAGAAGCACCAACATGGACGTATAATTATACGTCCATGAGCGCCAAGCGGTTGTTTATTCATTCCAAATTAGACCATAGAACAACTTGAAAAAGCCATAAGATGTTGGAATTTCTGTGTACAATATTATAAATAATAAAATAAATAATTAGTTAGTAAATAAGCTTGTTCATGACATGTATTAATTTTACTGCAGTTCAAGCAAGGCTCTGCACAAACAAACTTCGCCGTCACTTGCTCACCTTTGTAAACGGGGTGGCAGAATCAAAAGCACATGCTACCTAGTCAGATAATAACATTATGCAGATATTCGCGCAGTATACCGATCCAGTTTGGCAACTCTTTTAGCACAACGAACGATTTTTTTCGGCTGAGAATCTGATAGTTAGACTCACAGGTTAGACTTGAATGCCCTTGGTCACACTGTTTTGAACTTCCGGAAAAGTTTACCGCGCGCGATTCAAATACTAGGTAGAGATTATGTGCTTGCTGTACTGAATATTCTGTTCCATCAAAGTATATCTTGGGTTTTTTGAATATAAGTATCTGGACTCAACACTTTTCTTCCTTTATATGTAAATAGTCGCAAGATAACTAACAGGGATCCACTGGCTAACTTTAACTATAATTTATGCCGTGATGGTGTGCTAAGGTAAACCAGCAAAATGGAATTAAGTTACGAAATAATTGAACTCGAGTAGAATTCGTGTTTTATTTGATGAAAATTGTAATTCATAAATTTTACAGTAAAATTATTTACATTGCCACAATACAAACGTGACGGTCGGTCGCCACCGCGCTTACGATTATTTACAAAGGCGACGCACTTGCACACCGGTGATCAATTCTTATAAACTCTAACTAAGTATAAGTACAAAACATGAACGTGTGGTTAAATTTAATAAATAATGCACTAACAACTTACCAAAAAACTATGATGAATTCATACATTTTGAAAAGGAACGCAGTGCTGCGTTTTTTGTTTTTTGACAAGGACCTAATGCTTGTGTCGCAAAATCGACGTATCAAGCGTAACCGGACTTTAAAAACGCAGTGCTGCGCAGTTTTTTGCATAGCAAAATTAATTACTAACTACGGGAGTCGGTCCACGTACTAATTTACGACTTTAATCAGCCGAAAAGAAAAATCTCCTACTTAAAAGTTATATTTTAATTTAGCTACTTATAATAATGATGAATACTTAGTTCTTTTATTTTCTTTTAATATGTAGGTATGTGAAATTATTAAGTCGAACAAACTTACGTGTTATGATTGAAAATAAGTATGTCGTTTCATTTAATTTCTTTGTACAGTTCCAATAAATAAATAGGGTAGTTGACTGTAAGTCAAAACAAAATCATTAACTATTGAAAAAAAATACCAATAATATATCAGTTTTTTTTTCACGTATTTTTGAGTTTTCATTAAATACAAATTTAATTAAACTAAAAATAATAATAAGTAGGTAAGTAAGTACTTATATAAAAAAGAAGTTAATAACATTGTAATAATTATATATTATTAGGTACTAATTTATATTTGTACCAACATATCATATCACGATCATGTAATATGACGAAATAATAGCGTCAAAACTTATAATTTTTTTAAATAAGTACTAAGTAAATGAATGTTTATTTTATTTTGTTTTAATTTTGTACAACTCCACTGTGTGGGGATGTTGTTGCCTAACGTGCTAACTACATCCTTTTGCTTATATATTAGTACATAATCATAGTTGACTATACAGCCACCTACCCCATAAAAGTGGTAAAACCTTCAATTTTGTAACGCATGTATGGTAGCATGACCAACATTATGGTATTCCTCATTTTGAACTTTGGTATATGCAAATTACTCTCTCATCTTGTGTTACTATTCATTATAATGCTATGCACATAATTCTGTAATATGCTATAGTAAATAGGTAGTACATAAAATCTCGTGCAACTGGCTTATAATGGTATGATCTATTTATATACTAAATTATGACTAGTAAGTAGTGCTTTATGGCTGGTTTACACGTATTAAGTTGTTTAGTAGTTAACTAAATTTTAACTTAATTTTAAGTAAATTAATGCGTGTAAACAGCGAATTTAGTAGTAAGTTGCAAGTTAAAATTTAGTGTGCAAGTAAACAAGTAGATTAGAACTTTTTCTATTTTTCGGGTAAGTTGGTGGGCGTGGCCTGTCACTTGACACATTTGGAAAGGCGCGATTTAGTTAATTTTAAGTTAAATGCGAAGTGCGAAGTTAAGTGCGAGTGTTTTATGTTTCTTTTTTGGATATATTTTAATATATATTATTATATAGATATAGAAACATGGTATAAAAACATTAATGATTAATATAAAATTAATATTAAATATTAATCATTAAAAATAATAATAATATAATATAAAAAATAAATAATAATATAATATTAATTATATAAATATTTTATTATACTTTATTATTTTATTTATTATATTTATTACAGATTTGAATTCGCTGTAGATCGTCCATCTTGGGCTAACTAAAGAGTTTAACTACTAAAATGACGTGTAAACACTTACTTAAAATTTAGTCGCTTAAAATTTAGTTAAAATTTAGTTGCTACTTGACAACTTAATACGTGTAAACCAGCCATTAGGGCGACATTCAGAGAAGAAAACTCAGCTAAGAATTTTCTTAGAAATGTCAAATGGCATGGTTCGTCGCCGAAGTCGGTGACGGGAAACTTCTCTAGACTTACAAATGACATTTAGATTTTAAATGTTATCTGTTTTTGTAGCTTTTTATTCGAGCATGTTTAGCTAAGATTTGGCTAAGCTTTCCCCTGAATGTCGCTATAGGTCTTAGGATCTCATCACACTCCCAGTCAATTTAAAATTACAAGATCAAAATACCGTTTTCTCAATATAATAGTGAAAATTATAGAATATTCCAGAAAACCCCATTAATGGGGCAAGTCATTCAGGGCGTGGGGGATTATTGGAGCGACCCCATTGTTATATAGGGTTTTGATTAATCTTCAAGGGCCCCTCTGGGGTGTCTAACAGATTCGATCATTTTTGAATACAATTGTAGCTAGTGATAATTCGTTTGTTCTTATACTTCCAAATCTGGTAACCAAAAACATAGGTAATCTAAGCATTTTGTGAAACTCATTTTTATGTAACTAAAACAACGATTAAATAAATAAATTAAATTACACCACAAAAACAATTACTTAATCCACATAATTTATATTTATTGTTTTGGCTTAGTAAGAGCACTTTTACAATGACAAAAAGATTTTCCCGCATCGTCGAGTGTGATGAGACCTTTTAGGTTCGGTAACTTGCTTTACTGGAGCAATACAAGAGCAATACTTATTCAAAAGCCTCTACTTTAGAATGAACTGTTCTTCTTAAAAATATATTGTATTAAGTAGGTATTTGATCTACGTTTTACACGACGGATAATTATCGTATTTTATTTATAGAATACATTTTATTCAGTACCCATTATTGTTTTAGTCATAATGATTATTTCGACAAAAATACACAATGACAAAAGTACTTTTATCCTTCAAAATCAACAAAATTAAAGAGTTAAAAACATTTTTTTTTAACTAATTTGTATAAAATTTATTTCTATCGCTAGCAGTGTAATTACTCTCAAATAAAAACTATACATAGGTACACGTATAGGCATGAGGCTAATTCATTGCAAAATTAACGGGTCCAAGGTGCCTAACTTTAACTATGTACTTATTAACTTTAATTAAAGCATTATTAATTGCAATTACAATGTATAACGTGTCATAAAATTTACAATTTCTACGTAATTATTTGCCGGTCGCAAGGAGATATACGTACACTTGCTATCGTTTTATTGATTATTATTTATCTCACTAATGTCTTTTCGTGCATTTCAAATGTTACTTAACGTATCTACTTAATACTAGGTATCAGTTTTTAACGAGCATAAATAGTAAGTAATAATTATGCTTTTGTTTATTTGCTGCTACTGCCTGGAACATATTACTGGGTTCGTATATCGCTTGAAACTCACAGAAAAGCTTACAACCCCATTAATGTTTGTATAAATGTCATGACGTTAGAGCATGAGTTAAGCCAGGTAAAGTGCTATTTATAAATTATATACTTTATCCTGAATACTGTTTACGATGAGCTAAATACCAAAATTAACTGATATTCTCCATTGTATGTAACTAATCGATTGATTTTGCGGGCGTAGTATCGCGGGGGAGTCGAGTGCTCAAAATCCCCTTGCAAAATGTTACAACAAGGTTTAAGTGTGTAGCCAACTAGCCAGTAAGAAATGAAGGTTCTAGGAAAGAACGTTGTTAGTTCTGCCTTTATTATTAAAATTTAGTTATGCCTTTAATTAAAATAATTGATCTTTTTTATAGCAAGCAATATCGAGTTTGATCGCTAGTGGAAATTTGTTACACGACTGCCCAAAAAGATGAGTGCAATTTCATTTTGTGCTCGTTAAAAATGATAGTCGTTATATAGGAGCGTATTTATATCCATGCGTTATTTATGCGCATGTATGTAAAAATGCCCTCAGATATTATAAAAGATAATAATTTATACACTTATTCACAGGATTTTATTATTATAGGCTTCAAGGCATAATTCACTAGATTTTTGAGTACAATAAAAAACAAGGACTCATTCCAGAAAAAAATAAATTTAAATAATCTGTAATCTGATACGATTTTACATATTTTATTTTCATCTACAAAATAAAGCAAAATTCTAATAGAAGATAGCAGCTCGGAAAGGCAACATATTGCTCTAACTACTTGTATTATTGTATTAATGCTACAGCAATTATTATTATATATCCCTAGTTGACATAATTTTACCATTATCCTTATGTAAAAATATTATTTGTAGGACAATAATTTTAACAGCAAGCGCCTTACTTAAACTATCTCTCGTTTTGGGCGATCATTACTTTTTAAGAATATGATTAGAAGCGAACCTATAACAAGTATGATTATCTTCATTAGAAAATTGATTCGGTCTTTTACGTTCACTCAAAATAAATGTTGGTGTTGCTAAAAATTAGTAGAGTTAAAAAATGATATGAATTTCAGTTTTTTTCTTTATTTTATAGTCACTTACAGACTATAAAATAAAGACTATACAGACTATAAAAGTCACTTTAAGTGACAGACTACATAAGTATTTGGCAAACAAACGTTTTATAAACGTATAGACATGGTAAAATCTGAGAAACAATAACTTTTAATATGAAATACGGCTATATTATCTCGTAAATTTATGACAAAATAAGTAAATGTAATGTATGTAGGTGTATGAACTTACAATAATGTAAGTTAATTCACTTAAAAGTTTTATAATGATAGTTTATCAAATAATTTTATGACCAAATGTGTAAGCATCGAAATTGTACGCATTATTATTTTTGTATAAAATGCCAATTTTGTCATTATCACTTAATAATCATAGTAAGAACCTATTTACTCGTAATTCAGTTGATAGCACATAGAAGTATTTATTAATAAAATGCCATAATTACCTTTCGACGAAAGAATATGCTATAAAGAGTAACAAATATATAATTTAAAATATATTATATTATAAAGGCAGCATAGAATATATATAATATGAGTTAACAGGTAGCATAAATTTAGATAGGTATGTAGGTATCTTATAAAGCGAATGATATGTTATTTTTTTCTTACTTTAAGTAGTAGGTATATATTGCGAATTAAATTAGTATCACTTTTCGTTTATCCAAATTTATAAGGAATGTCATTTTATGAAGGTAGTTATTTTTAACATTTGATAAACTTTAATATTCCAAGGAACAAAATAAACTATATTTTATACAGAGATCATTTTGCAACTTGATGTTGTTTAACTATTTACGTAAGTACGGTACTGTAATGATACAGATCTCAAAGTATGTTTTATACTTAATTATTTCTCATAATTGTCTTAAAAAAATAGATGGCTAGGTTTTGTACAACGGATCAAAAATTGGTAACCGAATTTATATATTTACATAATTTTGGACGTAGGTATATTTATATCGATTGTTTGAATTAAAAGCACAGCCAATACACTTTAAATTTTAGTCAATTTGTCTGTGTTTTAAACGTTAATATAGCGTTTAATATATTTATTCTTCCAAATAAAGTTGACTCTTTTGGTCCGCGTTCAAAAAGCAAGGCGATTATGATTCCAATAATTTACAAAATTTACGCTTTAAAACTTAATTTATCAATTTAAGATAACAGCATGGCAACATAACAAAACGTGAATATCATTATACCTACTATAATTATAAAAAGAATTATTTTTTGTGTAGTTTAGTTTGCATTGACTTAAAAATTACCTGCATGCTGAAAACTGCAACTGCAAGTACTGCAACTGGCTACCTACTATTTTAAATGGTCTCACAGCACAATATTTTTTACAATATAGGACTAACGGTTTCTTAGCTAGTAATATACCTTACGTATTGATAGGTGTAATTGAATCAACATTATATTTACAGTTGGTGTCAATGAACTGTTCTTAAAAAAAAAAACAGGCGTCAAATAATATTTCACCAGTAGAAGGCATGTTCATGGTTTTGTTACAAGTGCAGTTTCTCAAAATTATACTTTACTAATATGGAACTAATGTGTTCTTCTGCTAAACAATCATGTTTCATTTACTCTAACGCAATATCTACGTGAGACGTTGAATAAATAATTTAAAGATAACATGACTGTATACAAAAATGTTAGTGTAAATAACTCACGAGAACCCCACATATTAGACACATTAGAAACAAGGACTAAAGATAATTATCAGAATATTATTTTTATTATTCGTTTTAGCTGCTAAATTATAAATGTTTATTAGAGGTGAATTTGTAGTTTGTAAACTCTACAATATTGTCGAATCTACAATTGCTAAGTGTTCGAAAACAGGCTCTCCCTCTCAGTCGATATTGTTTGATCTTCGGGAAGTTATAGTAAAGAAATTGTTTTACAAGAAATATACTTAATATGTAAGTCACATAACACTTTTGTCATCTTCCTAAAACAAGGAAAAAGAACCTCTTGACTTATATACCTCATTATATTGATAATGACTTTTCTGTTCTGGTTCCTAGGTAATTTAATAATATAGGTATTAAATTTGTTTGTGTTCATGTATCTAATTGTGGTGTTTTATTTATTAAACCGAAGTCAAAAAATATTAATAATCACATTCATACATATCACTTACATATAAATTACTAACATGCATCTCACGTAGACACAATACAAAAAGATATTTTAACTTAGACAATAATAATAACATCAATTTGAGCTTTATTTAAACGTCTTTACACTAAATATTACTTAAATATTTAAAGAATCAAATCATAAATCACACTTTACAACTTCCTACACAAATAATATTCTCGTTCAATAACAATATCACAACTTATTGGGTGTTTAAAACTTAACTGACTGCTGCGGAGGTGATTAAATCCAAATATATCAAATATGTCAATAAGTAATTTTACTATCTTACTATAAGCAGATTATTCATCTGGACTGTCTTTAGGTTTGAAATAGATTTCTGTGCTCCACAGAAGATGGTGACACTCATTAATACCAACGTTGACCCATTCGGTAGATAATATTACAGAATCCGAGTAGTGATACTGATACAAGAACTTCATATTAATACATTATTGATCCCTCATTATCTTATCATAAGTTTTCATATACACAAGAAAGTAATTCTTACCTCGTATATAATAAACACTGACCTACGAACGCTTTCGCCGAAAACTATTTCAAAACCTGTAGAAAATTCTCATCCAACTCTACCGACACTAATCGTCAACATTTAGCGCATCTCGAATCACGCGCACATAAATGTCTCTTAAATCTACATTAAAGTTAAATACGATCACTATAACGGGTATAATCACAATTCGTAACGAATGACACTCATCAAAAATATCAGCATAGTTTGACTTTGTACATAATCTACTTGTGACGATATAAGTAAAAATATAGGATGTAAAAAGACACAGTTGTCCGTTCAGACCTAACGCCTGGACGCGGGCAGGAGCGGGGCGTAAGGCAAGCCTCCCGGCAAGAGGAGCACCCGGCAGGAGCACCCAGCAGGATCAGCATACAGCATTAAGAGAAGGCCTTGTAGTGTATAAAGAAGAAGATGAGAAACACGGCGTAGGCAGTGGGGAAGGTGATGCGCGCGATGACGTCGATGGTCTTAGCCACGCGTATCGGGTGCGGGGGTTCTTTTTTGCGAACCTGGACGAAACACGGCTGCAAGAAATTACTTTGTTAATGAAAGATGGTAGAAGCCAGCTAAGAGGTGCCAACAGGTGTATGAACACTGAAGGTTGATAAATATCTTAGTTTTAGGAAATGAAATATCTTTTAATGAGCCTTATTTTCCGAAAAAAAAAAAAAAAGCAAACATGACACCAGACTTCTTTCGACCAATTTTTGAGCTTAAACGTAATCCCTAGACAGTTTTGTGTACTTGAAGGATAATTAATGATATATGAGATGATCAATACTATTCAGACCAAGAAGATTATGAAGTAGTCACCTCTGTAACACCACCATTATTGGTAGTGTGTGTACACGAGCCAGGGGGCCCTGTACACGTTGCACACGTCACAAGATCTGCGGCACCTGTAGAGTCCCGCTTTTTATCACCCTGTGTCAGAAATACAATATTTAATTTCAATATTTACTTTAAGAAGAGAAATCTGAATGAAAATGAAAATGATTTTGTAATGCAAATTAATTACGTGGCATAGCAAAAAGTTTGAACTGTGAATTAATTTAAACTTTGTAATATGGTTATAATTAAATTACGCATGCATGCATGTCGTGAGAGTGTTGACTAACTCTGTAACTCTGTTACTGTATCTGTAAATATAGTAGACGGATAACTTTATCTTTATAGGTATCGATAATAAACGAGAACTAATAGTTGATTAGACATGGTAAATGAAGCATACTTACAGGCTGTAGCAATCCAAAGCAGCATTTAAATAAAGATGATGCGTTAGTTGGTGATATCATTCAGATCAGGAATGGAGGTGGAGCGAATGGGGCTATGACGTCACTTACAGCACCACTTGGCTCCGAAGGGGGTGTATCTGACTTTGCCCAATTGTAGAACGCTATCGCCTCCTACGTAAATGCACATTTTCGTTTAGCTTAAGCATGAATCTTCCAGTGTTTTGCTGAAGCATCAAAATACTTCAAATTCGAAGCATATTTTGCATCGCCTAATAATTCAGGTATTAAACAGCATTGAAATAGCAGCAGCTGTGTTATTTCTGCATTCTTGAGACGCTTGTAGTAGAAAATTGCTTTTAAGCACGTAAAATGTAGCTTTTAAATCACCTTTAAGTGTAACGCTTAAAATATTGCTAAAAAAGTTAAAATAATTTATTTAAGATACCTACATGTGTCTGTTGTTAAAACACAAGTCAATTGAGTATAATAGCTGTATACGTTAGACATATTCAACGACAAGTCTGTTACGTTATGATTTGAGATGGAAACTTCAAAGCTAATGTATGAGATCCACTAATCGCGTCGAGCCTTGTTGGTATTTATATTGGTACTATCTAAAATTAAACAGCTCTGGGTACTTGAAGGTGATTGTAAGAATTAGCTTAAAAATAAAAAGTGATAATGTTGTACTTATATAATTGACTGTCAATAGAACATGCTTATTTCGGTTTGTTGCTGTATTGAAGTAATTTCTGTCATTCCAATTCGTTTCGAAGCGTTCAGATGCATTAATAAAATAAAAGGGATATGTAGTACAATAATATTGGCTGGCACCTAAGAATCATAAAATAATAGCTTTACTATCTACTAACATACTTAAAAAAATAAGCTACACTTCAACTAAGTAGTAGTGAAATAATTAAATACGACAAATTACCAACCTACAGCATGCTTTGAACATGACCGGGTGTATGCAACTGTGATTTATCGTCATCTGTTATATTTCTTTTCTTGTCATGGTTTTTTTTTTTTCAATTTAGCGTATTTATTCAAAGGTTACACTTGATTTTTATTGCATTAACATTGCTTGACGCTAACTATCATAATATAGGTATTTTTGTACGTAGATGATGGATAACAGATCTCCAGGAAGGATAAAAAGAAATGTAAAAGAAGATCGTTACTAAATGCCAATGAAGGTGGCGTATTTCTTACCAGGGGGGTGGCCAGTATAATGCCAATTCTGCTCAACACGGCAGGCAGTCGCTGTGAACACATCACACACACATTTTTCACTCGTGACGGATGGTCGGAAGGTGTGCGCTCGTGAACAAAGACTAAGTTGTCGTGGCCACAATGAATTATAGTCCAAGAAGACATGGAAACATCACGCGTTTCACGAGTAACTCACATGAAAGTCCCAAAATCTTTGCAATGTTTTCTAAGATCGATAAAATATATTTTTATTTTAATGAAACGTCCATAAAGTACTAGTAATAATTTATGAAAAGCAATATATAAATATGTTAATTGATAATGCTCGATAAAGAAATGAAATATGGCCACACAATATAGTCCCGATTTTATGATAACATAAATTCGATTATTTGAAATTAATTATTAAGTGTGATGGATACTGGCCTACCCAGAATTTTATATAAATAGTTTAGCCAAGTACATGCAATAGTTTTAAAAATGATGTGAAGCATGCGAGAAGATTAAAACTAACAACACGACATCGCGTTTTCGTATTTATAACATTGAATATGTAGCGCATGCTATGTCTTGTTGTTGGTACTGTAAGAAAACATTGCAAAGAGTAAAGAGAATAAAATTTAAAATTCAGGAAGGAACGGAATAATTTATTACATTACCATATGTATATGAATAAAATAGCTGACCTAGTGCGATGAGATAACTGGATGTTATGTATACTACATCCGTGACGTCACAAGGGCGGCATAGAGCATAAGAGCGGGCAAAATTTTGCTTGCCTTTTGATATTGCTGTTACTTCCCCCCGCGCCCCTGTGGCGTCGTAGGCGTGGTCTCTATTATCTTGTCGCATTATAGTAGGTTCTATCGACAACATTCACAACTGCACATTAAAGACAGATAAGACAGAAAAGTGCCACCGCTAAAAAGATGCAACGATACAATGGTTCTTCGTAAAAAGCAAATTGCAGACAAAATTACCCAAAAGCTGGACCTCTGTACCCTAAGTAATGTCATTAACATTTTTTAAGCTGTCTCGACATTATATTGAGATAGCTTTTCATTCGAGGGTGGATTTCACCTCATGTGTACTGGCTTTGTGACACTTTGTCTCGTTTTAGTCTTTTAAGGCAGGTACATATGATACGAGTATTACTTTATGATGTGATCATTTTAATTCCTTCGTAAATTTTAGTCAAAAGTTCTGCGGCTTAACGACCACGAGTAATGATAAAGTGCTTAGAAATTTTAATGTAGTTTTTGGTAATATAAGGTAAGAAACAACTGACTGTGTGAAACTGAGTAAATCATGTAAGTATTTACATATTAATATTGTATAGTAATGAGATAATAGAGTCTTAGTAATGATAACATATTGTAATAGAGCCAGCAGAACTAGCACGTATTTTAATACCTAGTTATCAAAATTAAAGTAAAAATGTCCCTGATTAGGGTAATGAAGAATCTATACAGGAAATTGAATTCAATTTTCTAGCAGGTGCGGCCTCTATAAGGCTCTACTTAGAAAACAACATAGACGACACTCATTTAGTACATGAAGAGGGAGGAAAATGTGATCACCTGCGTGACGGGATTCTCTCCAGGCCGGTACACCACATTGTGCAGTGGTCTCTTCCGGCCGACGTAGTTCACACACACAAACTCCAGTAACGACGCGTATATGAAACACATACACACACCGTCCCAAACGTTCATGGCGGTGAGGTTCGAAACCACAGGTAAAGTGGACCGGAACCCGTTCGACGTTGTGAAAAAATTCAACATCGTCGTTACACCTGTTGCCAGAGAAAAATATGTGAGTTTTATGTAATTATTTACGTATTTAAAACATAAATTGATCAGCGCAGATCGAAAAATAATTGGTTGAGCATTTAAGTTGATAAAGTTGATAATGGCTTAAAAGAGCCGTAGTAGCAAGCAATAGAAAATGATCAAAATAGAGTAACTTAGTTTTATGATGTAGCGTTGCATTATAATGCAAACAATTTTGTGTTTCACAAAAGTAACACAATCATAATTTGTAGATAAAAAAATAAGCAAAATTACTGCTCGAACATTATTTTAGCTTCGTTTGCGATGACCATTTGACAACAAATTAATATAACTAAATTACATAAGTATGTATCATAAAATTTGAAAGAAGTAGTAAGTAAATAAGCCAAAGCTGTGTAAATATTAGCCTGACATGCTTACAATTTAATTAGGCCGAACTAACATCATGCGTAATTACTTAACATTGATTTATGCTAAACTACAATTGTATATAACATCTATAGGTATTAGCTTTACACCTAAACTAAACATCCTCATCGAAATTAAACATCCTTACCGAAATTTTATGCTAAACCGCCAATTGATTAGACTGACTGGAAAAATGGGTTTCTTTAAATTTTGTTTTTTAAAATGTCGTTTCTTCATTATATTTCGTTAAAAACTGAAAAGAATGACCCCGATTCACACAGTCATACTCTAATCCTAATTTTAAAATCCAGCTATCCTTTTCGTTTTTATGACCAATGAAAGAGAGGAGATGAATTCAGATGAACGTATGATATTATTTTGAATGAATATTTGAATGATAACCCAAAATAAAGTCGTAGCTGTCAGAGAGAGAGATTTTTAAGTCACATGTTTTAAGTGCTCTCTAAAATTGTGCAATTGACGGGGCCATACGGTTCAAATTCGATGTTTGACAGCTATAGAATTGGCCTTCTTTCGTCTCTTTTTAATCTTTTAAAGGTGAAAAGGACGGACGAACATAAATTAAGAATTAGATCATAACAGTGAGAATTAGACTCAATGTAATCAATAACAGCGTCTAATTCGATATAAAGCCGATGACTGACTTGCCTTGACACTGACTTGACTTGACCCAGTACTCAATCAGCTACACACTTATTTGCCCAATGAAGACAGAACATATGACTCAAACGCAGAATATTGTCATCACGCATATTGTACATGTTACCCTTCGATCACAGAAAGGGATGTTACCTACCTAAATCGTAAACAGTAAAAAAAAAACTCTTAAACTAAAATGAAACCAACCTATCATTACTCTAGCAGGCACAGCATTCCACTCCAGCCAAAAAGTAATAAAGGATGAAGTCACCAAAATGATGCCCGGAATGAAAACTGTTGTGAAGTAAAATGATCTATCCCGCGTGAAGATAAGATCCACTTTGAGGCAGCTGTAATTACCTAGAAATTAAGCATAATCTAAAAATAATGAAATTACTATTAAGAAACTAGCTTATGTTGTGTTCGTTGGCAAGAGTTTAAAGTTCTGTTCTGTCTTCGAAATTATAGGTGTTGATATAAAATTGATTCCAATGGTCTTTAAGTTAAACAATAATTGATTGATATTACAAACAGAAAGAACTTTTAACTCAAATGTGTTATATACATTGCCAACGAATAAGCTTAACCTGCGAAAGTAAAGAGAGCGTGTTATTGACAGCCCAGCCACTTCTAAAGAGAGATTCAAGATGCAAGACCGAGGGCTTCCCATTGCCAGCTTTACCTATCATCGACCGAGCTGGCACCGCGTTCCATTCCAACCAGAACGTGATGAAAGATGACGTCACCAGGATAATTCCCGGGATAAAAACTGTCGTAAAGTAGAACGCTCGGTCTCTCGTAAAGATAAGATCCACTTTTAAACAGCTGTAGTTACCTGCGGATTTAACATTGTTACGTGACATTCGAATAATACACAGCAACACACAAAGCGAAGTTGTTGTATTTTATTCGACAGAGGAAAACGGATTTGGGGTACGAAGTGAACCGTACAAATTCCAAATAACTCTGTTCAGTGGCCTTGTAATATAATACAATTCCTTATACACAATAACGGAAGACAATATAATCTAATTAAGTTACTAACTACCAACTATCGTATGTTTGAGTAATGCGTGTTGTATCCACGTGAATGAAAATTGAAATTATATTTTAGTGACTAGGCTTTATTGAAAACAATCGGGCAAACTTCGAACAAAACTAAAAGAGTGCAATCACATCTACAAATTCTACAACGTGCATGAACATTGATGATGAAGATGGAGGTTCGAAATGGGGTGTGGAATGTTCTCAGAAGTTTGACTCGGTTGGCTTACAATATAAATTGAATCTGGCACAACAACGCATTAACTCACACATAAGCCAAAAATGATAGTTTCGATGACACCGGACAGAACGGTGTCTCCATCAGTACCTTGCTCCTCAAAACGTCTCTGGCATAGGTTACATGTGAGCTCTTCATCTTCCTCGTAAAGTGAATTACCCTCAGCTGCTTGCAAAGACGTTAACAAAATCTTACATTCTACATTTTAACTTGTATTAATTACTAGCAAACACGACAATTCCACTAGTTTTTATTGATTTTCTACTTGTATTGTTTAGAAGCTATCGGGGATTATGACATCTAATGAACATGCTTCACCGCTAGCTATAGGTATATGCAGGTCGTATATAATGCCAATATTTCTAGTATCTAATCACACACAGTAAGCTTCTACTTCTTTAGACGACGATAAAATAAATTTTAAATTAATATAATTACTTAAATCAAGACCAAGCTGAAAAGAGTTAATCAGAATTTTAATTCGATTACATATAATATCACTGATCCTTTGTTGTGCAAAGTATAAGGGAGTGCTTGTAACAAAAGAGAAGGATTTCTGGAGGCTAATCTACATAAAACATATTTTGTTGATTAGAATATACTTATATAGTAAGCGACCATGGGCTCCGGCAGGCTGTAATCTAAAAATCGAAGTTGGGAAACAAATGAACCCACAAAAGTAATGGTTTGCGCGAGCAAATTTACGCTTTTAAACTATTGGAAATTATTTTGTAACTGTTTTCTATTTCCCTTTTACGCGTTGGCCTTGCGTCCACCTGCAGGCGCCCATGCAAGCGATGTAGTCATGTCGGATAGCTAGAGACGGTCGCGTCACGTTTTGAAATAATATTATCCGGAATATTACCTCTCCAACTGGCCTTGATCGGGCAGGGGATGGTCTGGTTCTGAATAAGGTAAGCGTTGAGTGTGGTCAGCGAAGGCGACTTGCGGAGGGTATCTTCATCATTCTTCCACACGTACGTTATTGCTGATTGCTCGTATGAAACTAAAATTTAAACAACAGCGTCTGAGTTACATTTTTTATAATAATCTACGTGCAAAAGTGCTCATAAAAAGAAAAAATGTTGTGAGCTATATAAAACAAAGATTTGGTCAGTGTGACTAAAAATTTAAATAGATTAGAAAGAATAACACTACTTACTACTCTCTAAGGCAAATGAACACAATGGGTCGTCAAAAGGAAAGATGTTGAGCCGCCCCTGACAGGATAAGATGAGGTGCCTCCGCATCAGATAGTTGATGGTACCGTTGCGGTAGATACGCAACGCAAAGTGCATTGGTATTATTGGATCCTGAAAATATCGTAATTGATGATAAAGTATACATAAGTTTCTTAGTGTAAGTGCAGCGATGGTAAAGTAAGATGATAGTAACTAAGAAGCCTTCCTGTGACTAAGAAGTCCACACTATCGTACAGAAGCCTAATAGTTGAAAATGAGGAAAACTTGGCTGTAAATTTGGAATAAGAACGCGAGAAGCCGATTGATCTAAACAAATGTATGTACAACAATGGAGCCAGTGGAATTGAAGCATTACTTGTGTGTTAATAATATAAATACCCATGAATGCTGAGAATACTCCTTTAGTAGAGAGCACATGAAAAGAGTCAAGATGTAACAAACAGTATTTCTTGAACGTACAAAAAGGGAGATGTGGTAGAGACTGACCTTAAAATCACCGTGCATAATAAAGTAGGTGTCTGGGAGCCAGATGTCCTCGTGATGATGGATGGCATTCAAATAGTCGTAGTGGGAATGGTTGGAGTACCGCAATCTTGGATCGTACCATTGTTGTTGCAGCAAAAACTCTACCTCGTATTTCTGGAATTGACGAGAACTTTAATATTTTCTACAGGTACATTAAAAATATTTGTCATTGCATTTAATTGATAGTAATTAATTGTTACTTACAAGACTAGATTCGTCTGGAGATGCTAAACTAAGAAGTAGCACGCTAACATTAACGGTGAGGACACCTGAAAATTTACACCAAAATTAAGCCTAAATATAGATGTTACTTATGCCATAGTTCATGCCAATTAAGTCTAGTTTACTTGAATAGACATTTATTTATAGAAAGGTGCTTCAAAACTTATCAGAACACTGTATCCTTCACATCTAATCATCACAGACTAAAAGGGTAACTTAGATAAAAAGTGCTGCATCTCGGATCAATCAAAGTGATTCACATTGACCTACAATAAAATAAATAAATACACAATTGAAGAGTAGAGATACATTCTCATGCGTTAAATTGTGGTGTAGGCATATTAACCGATAAAGATTCAAATCAAAGACTACAAAATTTAATTTTCTTAACTTAGGTAAGTATTGATTTTAGGAAACAAATGTTTTATTTTCCTTTAAATGATACAGCTGTTATAATAAGAGGCAAAATACAACAAACAAAATTAATTGCAATACAATGCAACAATGAATAGAATTTGGAAACAAGGAATCGCAGATCCAACGACGGAAAACAATTAGTAAAAATAACAGATACTGAGGTTGAAAGGACCAATTTTAGTGACTCTATTGTGTTTAATGTTTGTGAAAAGAGAAACTCGCCAAAAGATACAAAGCATGTCATAAAAGAGAAAATTAGAATACTTATATCATAGCTTATATTACTAGAAATCAAATTCATGTTTAGCGCAAAGTATGTACTTGTGGATTTGGACAACAAGAAATTTCGGTTAATATCATAATAAAAATATTTTTTCAATCGTGTAGTATATTTGTGTTCTACGTCTATACATCAATACAATGTGCACACATATATAAGTAATAGAGAAAATTTTTAGTAAAATAATATTAATAACTTTAAAGTAAGAAGTACCAAGCAAAGGAATAGGTATCTACATTGCGTGAAACATATAGAGAGGTGAACGATCACTTGGAGTTGCGTGCGGAGATGGCTGCGAAGAATAGACAGAACTAGCACATTGATAAGATTTCTCTTTTCATGAACAGTGAACACAACGCACCACGGTTCTGCGATCGCCTCAGTGAAGAAAACCCGGCACTATTTTGTTTCAGAGAGTCGTTGGGCGATGTAAGACCACAACAGAAATCTGGATCTGCAATTTATCAACTTGTATTACAAATTCTTAAAGAAATAAATCGAATTCTAACATTAAACGAAATAAATGTTATAACTGAGAAGATTTTAGAACAAATACAAATATCTATGGGATGAAAAAGGGTAATTGATTTAATTCCTATTAATCAATATTAATCCTGGCCGGTTTCTCCCATGTGTCCCAAATGAATTTCCGGCCATGTTTTTTTTTTTTTTTTTTTTTTTTTCACAGGTTTAAACCCAAATAACTATGTTTTACAATTAATTACAATGGAAATAAATGAATTATAAATATAAAAAGTCAATAATCAAGCAATAATTAATTAAAAATATCTAGTTCATCCATGTCAACACCAAAATATACCTCCATGTCATACATTGTGTCTAATATAACCTAAATAATACTTCTCGATCTTTTTAGTTGTCTCTACATAAGCACCTATATGTGATATCTGTGAATTTAGTCAGCGAGCAATTAAATAAATCAATGTCTCTCGCGACTTCATTTAAAATTTTTAGTGCCGTGATTAGTGGAGAGTGCTTCAGTATATTCGCTCTAGCCCTTGGTATTGCAAACACCTCCTGTCGCACTTTGCCTTGCCGCAACCGCACATTTGGTACCCGCATCCCAATGGTTTCCAATATTTGGGGGTTATTTAGTATTCCTTTGAATACTTTAAACACGTACATTGCGAGAGCCAACTTTCTTCTGATCTCTAGCCGGTCGTACCCTACCATTCCCATCACAAATAATGTGGGATACATCAGCGGGTAGAACGGGTACACACCGTACTGCCTAAAATACATATATCTGAGAAATTTATTTTGAATTTTCTCAATCATGGAGCAGTATTTAGCTTCATGAGGGTTCCATACCATACTACTACATTCCAAGCGACTGCGAACCAACGCGTTGTATAATGCTGATATGGTGCTCATGTTGCTGAACTCTTTGGACTGCCTTATCACAAAACCAAGATTTTGAAAAGCTTTTTTGCAAACATTTATTATGTGATCACGGAATGATAAGTCGCCTTTTATTTGAACACCTAAATCTTTCACTGTTCTCACTCTCGCAATGATTTTGTCATCTATTTTGTAATCGTACTCTATTCGCTTTTGAGCACGTGTGTATGAAATAACGTTACATTTCGACGTGTTAAAATAGAGCTTGTTCTCCTTACCCCACTGTACTACCCTATCAATGTCTGCTTGTAAACTTAAACTGTCCTCTTTATCTTTGATTGGCATACAGAGTTTCAAATCATCTGCGAATAGCAAACATTTGGCGCTTTTTACTACTTCGGGCAGGTCGTTTACCATTAATATAAACTCTAAAGGCCCAAGATTACTCCCTTGGCTTACTCCGGAGTGCGTTATATATAGATCTGATTTAAATCCTGCATAATCAACGAACTGTTTTCTGTCACACAAGTAATTAGCAAAAAAGTTTAGCAGGGCCGGCGTACACCCAATTAATGACAGTTTAGATAGCAAGACTCTATGGTCAACCAAATCGAAAGCCTTCCTGAAGTCAAAGTATGCCACATCCAGTTGGCCCCCCACGCGTTCATCCAGTGCCTCCGTGGCATATTGCATAAAGCACATCAAATTAGTGTGCGTTCCCCGACCTGGCCGGAAGCCATGTTGCGAGTCAGAAAGACTAGGCCGTACTTGCGATGATATTGACGTGTACACAATAGTTTCAAAAACTTTCGCAAATGCGCAGGGTATAGCGACAGGCCTATGTTCTGAAACATCAGTACTCGTCCCACTCTTTGGTACTGGTACGACTCGCGACACTTTCCACTTTTCCGGGTACCGTGCTCTGCTGCTACCATGTTCTGTTAATTAATTTATTAGACAAGACCGGAAGATTATTTGTGATATATCTTGGGGGTCGTTGTAAAATCTTCTAGTTATAATATATTAGATAATAGGTCCAATGATAGAACTCACCGTCTACTGGAGGAAGCAGTCTTTTGTCATAGCGGGAATTTTTCAGGAGGTTGTCCAATATCTCTTTGTCCGACTTCCCCGCTGCGAAACTGAAACAAGCATTAAATAAATAAATATGTAAGTCACACTCGGCCATCTGATCCCAAACTAAGTAAACCTTATACTATGGGTATCAAACAGTTGATATAATTATTTAAATAGATAAATAACATCCAGACATAAGGCAAACACAAGTGCTCATCACACGAATGTTTATCCTGGGCGGGATTTGAACCCGCGACCCTGTGTGAAGGCAGGCGTACTAACCAACTAGGCTACGGGGCCGTCAAATAGTTTAATTTCGTGTTCAATTTTGTAGCTCTTTATAGCAGCTGCGATTTAATTTCAAGTCTTACTGAATCAAAATTTGTTTACTATGCCTTAGGTACTAGCTTCGTTTTCTAATCTAGACTGATTGTTAAGCTAAATTCTGTTAACGTTACTTGTATGATACGAGTAAAATAATATTTTTGTATGAAATAAAATCATGTCACATGATAGCTTTTTATACGAGACCAACGTACGTTTTAAGGGTACCTTGGTATCAGTTGACAATGGCCGATTCTAATGTGGTTGTTAGTTTAGGACCTTTACAACCCCATTACGGGCGGACAATGAAAATAATGTTATTCATACAAAACTGTGCAATGAAAACCCTTTATCACTTAGACAAAAGGCTGTTCCGGGATGATCATGATATAATAAACTTTTTAGTGAATTTCGAAATTATTTTGGAATTTACAGTTTCATCAGATTGGTTAAGATAAACATGAGATTTACAACCTATTAAACATTCACTGTAACATTACACCCTACTTAGGTAAAATAGCTATAGCTGTTGCTAGCTATGACTGAAATCTAGTTTATTTTTGAATAGTCTAAAAATATAACCACGAAACGGTTAATAAACGAAACAAATTGTTAATATTTTCGCTTGATAGGTGCAGTTATTAATGACGAAAGTGTGGTAGAGCGATTAGCAGGACGGGAACAATTCATCAACGTCGCATATCATGGCAAATTGAGCGCGTGCCACCGCAGCCGCAGGCCGCAGACGGCAAACGCGGCTGATATTGATTTCAGATTAGCCCTCATTACCTTGCCACAACCAGAACACACTCTTGACCCTATAAGATAGTTCTGCTAGCAGCAGAAAAGTTTAGAAAACAAATCATAATTTTCAGCCCACATCCACCAACTGCTGGATATGGGCCTTCCCGCCACTCCTCATGGTCCTGAGCTATCTGCATTCAGCCTGATCCTGCCAGTTTGATAATATCGTCGGACCACCTGGCTGGTGGTCTGCCACTGGCCTTAATGCTTCCCTTGGTCACCACTCTATGACTGCTTGGTTTGGTCCACCACCGGGCAAATAAAGGCTTTATAAAATCAATGCTTAGAAAAAGTCTAAGTGGTTAAAAGTCTCCAAATGTGTATCAGATAACAAGTAAATTATTGTTCACAAGGAGCAATAAAGAAACTTTTACAAGGGCTATAGCTACAGAAATATTTATAAATGCCATTTGGAATGAGATATAAAACGCGATAAGAAAATTAAAACTGAAAGAAAGCATTTTCCTTAGTAAGCCTTCAAACAATGCCTCTTTAAGATCCATAAGGTTGGAAACGTTTTTCGTAGTAATTAGCATTTGACCTTACATAATATTAAATGTATTGTTAAAGCCAGAGCTTTAGATTGGTTGCTTTTAATGTACTTATAAAAGCAGGAGTTCAAAGTTGGAATCAAACAATAGTTCCGTCTTGAACAGGCGGGCTTTGATAACTGATTCGATCAGCACACAATGCATTCAGTGAATGACTGGTATACCAAGTTATAAGTATTAAACTACTCACTCACTATTATACTATGTATTATCTGTGACAGTACCATGCAGAATATAGTCTACGTTCCAAGAGAAGTTCGAGTTGCTTGACATGATGTATTGCTTTAGTTTGCTATGCAAGTAGTTACGGGATATTTATGTTAGTGACTGTTATATATTGTACCAAGTACTTCTATTTCATTTAATGGCGTAACGAGTACATGTAGAATGATGCAGATTCGACGCTATGCAACATAAACTGCAATTGAATAGTGTGGACGAAGAAAACATATTTATTGAACTATCAACCTCAGATGAAAAAAAATAGCGCAGCAAAAAAGTTAAGAAAAGAAGAAAGATGATAAAATCAGTTGTAGAAAAGAGGTTGTTCAATTGCATGGACCGATCTACCGCTACCACCTTTTTCGTTTTTCGTTACTGAATTACTAACAGGTTGTACTGTAATAATACCATATCACCTACTTGCAGTTACTGGGCTTATATATTGTTACTATGCTATGACCAGTGGTAATGAGCTAGATGCTACAGATTATCGTGTGGAAGGGCAGGAGGCGACCGAGCGCGAATAACGTGCGACGGCGGCGAACCGTGAACCGGCGCCGCTTGTAACCCCGATTGCTGTAAAGCCTGTAAAATACCTGCCCATATAATTATAGACACAGGTAGTATGTTAGCTGAATAAGCTCTTATCGATAATATAGGGAGGGAAACCATCAAAGCACGGTACCAAATAAAACTGTAATTACATAACAATACAAATTGTTCGTTAGCATCTAAATCGTACTTTTACCTCTAACCAAACCCTAAATCGTAACCAAACCAAATTGTAACCACAAAACCGACAAAGAATTTTATTGGATTTACAAGTTAAATTGATGTCTTCTTCTATTCCCGGCAGGTTTCCGCGGATTGCTTTAATAAATACAGCAAATTTAATTACTCGTATAAATACAGAAGCGACGATACATTAATTACGATAGCAAGTGATTTTTTTAATAAAAAAAATCTACGTGGTCGAAAATTTAATAGTAAACCTCCATTAGCCGGTAATTTAATCGACCTTTTGTTTTTTGTTTATACGTACGTATTGTACGTATTGTACTATAATTTAAGTTAATTACATACATTACCTACATTTAAATTAATTAAGGCAATTTTTTTTATGCTTTATATACAAATTCACGGAAAAAACGGAGTGATTTAAATTATGCAGATCAAATATTCAAACATTCGTTAGATTTCTTCAATTTGTAGAAGACAATGTTATACCGTTAATTGACCGTTTATTATCTGCTACGAAATTGTAACGCCGCCGTAGCAAGCGTAACACTGTTACTCGTATAACCTCTACGACATAGGAAGCACAATAAAAAAGGTCTTCGCATTCCATAAGTCTTATAATGAAAGAAAAAGAAAGTGTACTATTTATTATTTATAATTTTTGATATATACCGACATGCAAATGCGAAGTAAAGGAAAAATTGTCACCGGGTAGGGTTATAATATAGACACAGGTAGTATGTTAGCTGAATAAGCTCTTATCGATAATATAGGGAGGGAAACCATCAAAGCACGGTACCAAATAAAACTGTAATTACATAACAATACAAATTGTTCGTTAGCATCTAAATCGTACTTTTACCTCTAACCAAACCCTAAATCGTAACCAAACCAAATTGTAACCACAAAACCGACAAAGAATTTTATTGGATTTACAAGTTAAATTGATGTCTTCTTCTATTCCCGGCAGGTTTCCGCGGATTGCTTTAATAAATACAGCAAATTTAATTACTCGTATAAATACAGAAGCGACGATACATTAATTACGATAGCAAGTGATTTTTTTAATAAAAAAAATCTACGTGGTCGAAAATTTAATAGTAAACCTCCATTAGCCGGTAATTTAATCGACCTTTTGTTTTTTGTTTATACGTACGTATTGTACGTATTGTACTATAATTTAAGTTAATTACATACATTACCTACATTTAAATTAATTTAGGCAATTTTTTTTATGCTTTATATACAAATTCACGGAAAAAACGGAGTGATTTAAATTATGCAGATCAAATATTCAAACATTCGTTAGATTTCTTCAATTTGTAGAAGACAATGTTATACCGTTAATTGACCGTTTATTATCTGCTACGAAATTGTAACGCCGCCGTAGCAAGCGTAACACTGTTACTCGTATAACCTCTACGACATAGGAAGCACAATAAAAAAGGTCTTCGCATTCCATAAGTCTTATAATGAAAGAAAAAGAAAGTGTACTATTTATTATTTATAATTTTTGATATATACCGACATGCAAATGCGAAGTAAAGGAAAAATTGTCACCGGGTAGGGTTACATTATTCGTAGGGCTTACACGGATTTAACCCAAGTTGATCGGGGTAAGATAAAATGGAAAAAATACTAAGCTTATTCGTAAGAAATAGGTTGAAATACTGTGATAAAAAGGATCTTCACATTTTCTCTAAAAGGTAACTATACGAGTAAGATGCGGGTCAATCTATCCGCTTTGGATTGACGAAGGTAAGCTTTTGCAAAAGATAATCTGGTAATTTGTCGCCAGAAGTCAAAGTCAAAGTCAAAATTTTTTATTCGAATTAAGATTTTTACAAATCATTTTTCGACGTCAAAGCTATCATGGATGGCACGTTCACTACCAGTGTACGCCCTCTGTGGAGAAGAACGGCCAGAAGAAACTCCACAGGAATTGTATCTTTTGTACTTTTCTTTTAAATATATAAAGAATCATACATGAGTCATAATTACAATCTACTCCGCTGATTTGGAACAACAGTTGACCAGACGTTTTTATCATCTAAGTAATCATTTATCGTATAATAGGCCTTAGAACATAAAATAGTTTTAATTTTAGCTTTAAATTGGCTATCGGACAGATTTACAATATCATCTGGTATTTAAAAAACCTAGTAATGGTAATACTGTAACATTTTTTCTCTCATTATTAAAATAATTTAATTTGTACAATAGACCCCAAAAAATATATCAAGCACTTCTCTGTAAACCATGTATCATAAGATAATAAATAATATGCTTATCAAACGACTACTTGTGTAGAGATCGTTGGCGGAGGCCTTTGTTTAGCAGAAGACTTGTTTTGGCCGAGATGATGA
This sequence comes from Carpatolechia fugitivella, assembly GCA_951230895.1. Lineage (NCBI taxonomy): Eukaryota > Metazoa > Arthropoda > Insecta > Lepidoptera > Gelechiidae > Carpatolechia > Carpatolechia fugitivella. The sequence goes on along the minus strand of OX579648.1, from coordinate 13,325,378 downwards.
TAACCTAGTGTTTACTCAACTTTTGTTGGTATATTTTTGTGAACCCTTGGTTAGTATCCTGGTTTCTTGGTTTAACTCTGCTCACCCCTTCAGGGATACGAGCGTGATAATATGTAAAGTATTGTGTTAGTTAAGTATAAAGTCTGACTTACATGTCGGATGTGAGTGCGGCTGCTCTGGTGATCATGAGGAAGCAGGCCACGACGCGTGCCACGACGCATGACCAACCCATATTAGGACATCTGTAACATAAACAAACAAACACATTTATATTCTGCATATATAGTTAAAAAATACACGAAGGTTAAATATTTTCCGTGAGTTCCAGTGGAGCAAAATATTCTTATGCTACTCGGCTATCTTCCAGCTAAATTCTAATGACTGTCATATCGGGAAAGCTTTTAGGGTTCCGTAGTCAGAAAGGAAGCCTTATAGTTTCGCCATGTCCGTCTGTCTGTCTGTCCATCCGCAGTTTAGCTCAGAAACTCTTACTTAGTACTAGAAGGCTGTAATTTGGGATGGATATACATTAATTATGCCAACTAAGCTGAAGAATAAGATATTAAAAAAAAAATTGTGTTCCTCTGGTACACGTGAAGTGAGGGTTATTTTTTTTATTTTACGGCTACCTTAAAGTGTGAGGTATCGTTAGATAGTTTTTTTTTTAATTAATGGGTTTGGTAAAACCATTTTTCGATACTAATGTACGTTTCAGAAAAAAAAGTTTAAAAGTGCTTATTTTTGTTGGAGTCAAGTGTCCCCCCGTCCCCTAACAGCGAAACCGTTGTATTTGGAAATGTGAAAAAAATTACGGTAGTAGTGTATGGATTTACAGGTTATCGAATAATAGACCAATTTATAAAATGTACTTGTACAAGTAAGAAATTTGGTACTACAAATATATTAGAAAAATATTTTGATGAATGTTAACTGTCAACAGGTAGGTACGAGTACCTAAGTAGTATTGGACAACTACGAAGTCTTACACTTTGCGTGGCCCGACACGTGCTTGGCCGTTTCTTTTTATTTATAATGTTAGTAATTGTGTGATGATCATAATACTATCTGTTATGAACAGTGATCACATTTAGTTGATCCTAAAAGTTTTTGCTTGATTATCATGGAGCACGTCATGGTTCTTATACCTCATAACTTTTAGAGTGTTACCTTTAATACATTGACTGCTTGAACTGGACACAACGTGTAGTTACAATTCTTCGAACACAATTTTTATTTTTGGTATAATCTTTTAAATGAATATTCTGGACAATACTCGGCCTTGCAATTCCTCAGAAATCTGTCTGGGTAAAGTACAGAATCACTATTCTGGCTCTAGACATAGGCACAAGCTATCGCTTTTTACCTTTATTACAAAATGCGTTATATATTTTATCATTACCATTTTGTAGCCCATTTTTCCTTTTTTAGGGTAAGTCTTGTGATATGCAGCCCGCAATGCTATATCTCGGTAATTTAACAACGAAATTCGACCATGGTTCTATTTCGTCACCGTCGGCCTTGCTATAAAAAAAGAAACTATTTATTACCTAGATCATCGTCACGTGTAAGACGAGTCATACTATTTTAAGTATTAATAATAGCTTTTAAACATAATATATGAATAAAAGATCGGTAACTATTCATAATACACGAGTAACACAAAAGTGTAACAATCTAATAGTGATGGAACTTTTGTTACCAATGGCATCACCGTACACACGAAGTCGTGATTACTTGTACAACCACAAGAAGCGGCAACATGTAACATTTACTACCAACATGGACAAAATAGGTTTTGTCCATGCTACCAACCAATAAACTCCGTAGATATAATTTTTTTGCGACAGTTTTAAAATACGAGTACGTGTACACGCATAGGACGCAGAAATGACCACAATTTATTTTTCACCTGTCCACCTCGGAAAGTTGGCTTTTAATGCCCGAAAATAGGGTCGAAAATCGCTTATTCATTTTTAGACATGCAAACCATTCTCATGTCTAGAGAGGAAAATTAGTTTGAATTTCAAACATTATCTTACACAAGAAAAAAGTTTTCGTATATCCGCGCCACAATCCGCGCGTAATAGTTATTTGTTAGGTAAGAGAGGAATGTTGATTTTTCCTCAGAAAACTGATATTGAATCCAGAAGGAGTCTGTAATAGAAGCACGAGCGAAGCGAGTGTTTCTAAAAATAGACTCCTGAAGCTCGCGAGGGATTCTAAGGTTCGAGGTGAGAATAAGATTCCTCTCAAACCCAACACATTATTTTTCACCTGTTCTGGCAAGGAAATCATTTAACTATTTAATTACTTACGTAAATATTGGTACTTAAAAATGTACAAGAGTTCTCATATTTTAGATATAATTTTATAAGTTGTGATTAAATTTTTGTATTTTATCACAATTCTTTTAAATTTTTAGTTAATAAGATAAAAATAAACAAAACAACCAAAATAATAAACAAACTTTTAGGTTATGTTTTTTTAGGGTGCGTTCCAAAATTGTATGAAAACCTATCCCTGCGTTCCGAGACGCGCTTAAATCGATTTTAACGCACTCAAAGGCAGGCAAAACCCATACAATCTTTTGGTTTTCTGATCGGTGACGGCGCTGACAGTTTGATTCGGAACACACCCAATAAATAAAATGGCTTACGTCAATTATTTTACGCGCAGATATATGAAAACTTTTTTCCTGTGTAAGATAATGTTCGAAATTCAAACTAATTCTCCTCTCTAGATATGAGAATGGTTTGCATGTCTAGAAATGAATAAGCGATTTTCAACCCTGTTTACGGGCATTAAAAGCCAACTTTCCGAGGTGTAGAGGTGAAAAATAATTGACGTGTGCCATATTTTTTTTATTGGGTGTGTTCCGAATCAAACTGTTAGCGCCGTCAGCGATCAGAAAACCAAAAGATTCGATGGGTTTCGCTTGCCTTGAAGTGCGCTAAAATCGATTTCAGCGCGTCTCGGAACGCAGGGATAGGTTTTCATACAATTTTGGAAAGCACCCTAAAAAAACATAACCTAAAAGTTTGTTTATTGTTTTGGTTGTTTATTTTTATCTTATTAACTAAAAATTTAAAAGTATTATGATAAAATACAGTAATTAAACTGAACTCATAGAATTATATCGAAAATAAGAGAACTCTTGTAAATTTTTAAGTACCAATATTTACGTAGGTAAGTAAATAGTTAATGATTTCCTTGCTGGAACAGGTGAAAAATAATGTGTTGGGTTTGAGAGGAATCTTATTCTCACCTCGAACCTTAGAATCCCTCGCGAGCTTCAGGAGTCTATTTTTAGAAACACTCGCTTCACTCGTGCTTCAATTATAGACTCCTTCGCATGCTCTGGATTCAATCTGTTCTCTGAGGAAAAATCAACATTCCTCTCTTACTTAACAAATAACTATTTCAAAAGGGCATTGTTGTAAAAGATCGCACAGGGCGCAAAAAATACTAGTTACGGCACTGCTCCGCCATAAAAAAAGTGTCCAATCAATCTTGCTAGTGCTTAAATAACAACTACTATACTAGGCAGTAAAAGCGTTAATAATGACCCCCGTACTTCACACGGACCTAATCTCCCTCTCTCGGCGTAATCGGGAAACTTGCTAATGAAATCCTGAGAGTTCAATATGTGGGTAGGAAAGTTGTATCGATATCGCGTCGGTGTTATAGATTGTTTCCTATTACTGTAACTGGCGAACTGTTTTCGTGTTTCTTAGTTGGTAGTATTTATTTGGTATCTATGGCCATACAATAATTAGGAACGCAGAAAAATAAAACGTAATAGTAACATGAAGGTAAAGTTTATTTCCTACGTAGAGGAATTTTATAGAGCAACATCTAACTTATGTACAATATTTAATTTATTAAAGATTTTGTTTTTGTGGTTGTCGTCATAGCCCTAAACTAGACTAAAACTTCAAATCAATATGGTTATTTATGTAGTAAATTAATTTATACAAAAAACCACAGATATAAATACTCCTTATATAATTTTAAACTTTCGCAGTCATTATCTTATTCCATTATCGCGGTAAGCCCGTAAAATGTCTCATAAATGTTATAAATACTCCTCGCTTCGCCCGCAGATAAAAAATGTTTCTATTTATTTGAATAATTCAAATCTACGTTATATTTTATCTATGTGGTATCGATAAATTATAAATGAACCGAAAATAATTGCCCGTAAATAAAACTTCTGCTTACATAAATTCTCAATTTTGAAATATCATTTTGTGATGGATTACCCGTCAGTGCATGGAGACTCAAACAAAGACTGTTGCATCCAATTTCTCGTTCGATTAAACTCTCGGAGGCCGAGCTAGTTGACTATACCTAGAACACTACTTGGTATGAAACCGGTACTCGTATACAACATAATAGGGAAATTGCAGAGACGGCAAAATGTTCAGAGAACCAATAGATCAACAAAGCGTCAAATTAGATCTAGGGAAGTTTATTTTTCAAAAAAGGTACATTTAGACAACTTTTGGGCAAATATTAAACGTTGCTGGTTACATTTAAGACAAAGAAAATATAAAGGTCGTAGTGAATGTAACAAAAATAGTAGTTGAATAACATGAAAGTCTAAAGGTGACCCTATTGGTTCGTTTACAAAGATAGTTACTTAATTTAAATGTACAAAGAATTTGTATAGCAGGTTCTTAATAGAAATATAGATTATAATCTACGTCCAATAGCATGCACATTATTGCACATGCCGCTAAACACTTTGCTCTTGTAATGCGAGTGTCTAGCTGTGCACGTGCCGGCTATTGTACCTGGTAAGAGATTCATCAGCATGTGACTATATAAGTATTGTACTTTATTTCTTCGGACAAGGATGCTACTAAGTAAGAGCTGTGCTATTAATAAATGCAATTTGAGATTTAGCCAAAAGGGTTTTGCGTATTGAAACAGATTGATACATGAGGCAAAAAGCACTTTGAATAACTCAGGCTCTACATTTATACAAGGCACGCAGAAGATAAAGAAACGGCTCATAAGAAACTAAGAGTTCTATAAGTTGGCTAGTTGTGAGCCCGCGGCTATACTCGCTGGCTTTCCAACTTTTCCTTTATCTTGTAGCAGCAGAGGCTTATTTGTAATGCGAGAGTCCAGCCGTAGGTGCTGGCTACTGTACTGCTGTAATAAACTTTCGCTAAGCTAATCTAATATAATAATTATATGTATTTAGTTATTAATAACGTAAAATGTTTTTTTTTTCAATAACAATTTAATGACAATTTATAATTTCAATGGTTGCAATAACGAAATGGGTTAATATGGGTTATTGTAATCCATTAATTAAATGTAATATTTACAAAAGTATGGCTGACTTGTAATGTTTGTTACATCATCATTATCAATAAAAGAACTGAAACTGAAAATAACGCCTGAATCTACTTAGATTACTTATTTTTCTTTATTTGAGGTAACTCTAATGCAAATGTGGTTCACATAAATATGCTAGTTTTGTGTGCAATTAAAAGCAAATGTAGCGAATATAATGCACATTTTCTAATTGCGTGTCATCATTACAGAGCTCATGCAAAGCGCAGCTAAGGCACGAGTCTGGCGTGCAAGGCCGGGCTACGTTTAAAATGATATTTTTTGCTTTTAACTACCTACGTCAGAAAACATGACCCATATACGTAAATGGAATTGCCAGATGTTTCGGTTTTTTGTTTGTCTAGCTATGGTGGTGCAACCAATTATAAATTCTTATCTCGAATGCCCCAGGGTTTGTGTTCAACTCAGTCGACGATGAAGAAGAAAATATTGAATGCGCCAGTATCTTTTTCTCTTTTGAACTTTGACACAGTGAGAGAGAGATTTTTATTACAATATATTCCTTTTCTTTTTTTAAAAATAACTAATAACTTACATTGATAAATAGTGTTAGACAAAGGATAACCTCAACGCTTCGAACTTTCTTCTTGAATTTATCTAGAATCTTATTAGTACATACTTAAATACATTAAATCTGTGACGTTTTTATCCATGTGGAAAAAACAAACGAATTTTATAATTTGTGCAGAAAAGTGTGTAAAAATAATAGTTCTAATTATGACGATAGATGGCGCCAAGTGTACTTCATGGATTCTTTTTTTTTAATTATTTTATGGCCCTTGGTGACTCGCCGGATTTCTTCGGATCCACGAATCGTCAACGCCATCCACCGAAGTTTTATGAACTATCTTTTTTTTTTAATTGGCTGTCGGAAAATCCCTCATTGTACGAAGTCCAGGTTTTCCGTAAAATAATCTGGCAACATTGCATTCAACACTCATACAAATGACGTCATTGACTCTAAAAACGTGCAAGTAGAATAATTGGTTTTTAATTCGTAGGTGCAATTGTTACAGTAGAATATTTTATTTCATGAATTGTTGCAAAGCTCGCTTGAATAACTGCTAGCGACGCCTTTTTGATTTCCATAGCTAAATACCCAACTCCGCCTTATGCATGTAAAATATTACACCTTATTAATAACTAAATATTACTTAAACACGTGAAATGTATTTATAGTAACATAGAGCTCTATGTTCTCCATATAGTGATATTTCTTCATGAATAACAAAGAGACGCCCTGCTGTTTTTATTGTAGTGCGCAATCATATGAACGACGTCGCATTTTTTGTGCTCGTAAACGTATACACGTTGCGACGTAGGTTGCTACGTGCGTGTTTAGAATTTCCATATATAATATGTTTTATATTAGTAACCAAATAATCTTGACAGTAACATCTATTGCAGCATTACTGCAGGTTTTTTAATAACCTTTTTGGTATGATTCTTTTTTCTTTTGGCCGGTTTTTATGTCACATTTTCAAATTTAAAATTTTCTTGGTTTGACCTTTTTCTAAATTGTTTATTGTTTTCCCAAGTGTCATATAGATAGGAGCGATTTTTTCTTGAATCGATCTCCAAAACGTGAATCATTAGATTATCAGTAAATATCTATAAGTCTGGTTGAATATTAGTAAATAAATATAAGTAAATGTTATAAATAACTTGGAATACAATAAATATAAGGACAGGCTCCTACTTTGGACTAGCCGGGTAAGTCTTGTGTTGTCTTCCTCCTGGTTTTTATCGACGCACTTTCCTCTTTCCTTGTCTTGGTTGGATGGCGATTATTTCTTTGTCAATCTTTACAGTGTATTTCCGGCCTCTGCGACACACACACCAGGGTCCCTCCGTGCCTTTCACGATCTCCCGCTGTGGTTCCGGACACCTGAGGCCACCAGGCGTTGGACGTGCCTGGACCCCTGCGTTGTGTGCGTCCGCGCCCGTACCAGCTGAGTGCCGCAGACCCGCGCACCGGCGTCCCCCCTGGGATACTGCCCATCTCGCGGATTTTTTTAGCCTGTTTTTGTATCAGTGTAATTTTGTATGCGGATTTTGCCAAATTCTGTCTAAATTTTTTTCTAAATTCTAAAAAGGCCCTTTAGGTTTCTCTGGCCCTCCCTTTTTTGGTTCCCGTTTGGCAACTACTCTCCGGGGTACTCCGCGGTCTTTACACCTTCCTGCATCGATACACCCTCTCAACACAACACTAGTTCAGCGACACTATATCGACGGAGTCCCCTCAGGACCCGGCTCTCGGCTCATTTTTTGATACTTTGGCAATATCTAGGCCCTTTTTAAATTCCTATTATACCGTTCGGACAAATTCAACTAAATCTTTCTTTGTACACCTAAATTTCACGTTTCGCCTGTGGTTGTCAACCACAGGCTAGCTAGCTTCTTTTTTTAACGCTACACTATCCTTTACATAACATTATAAAACTGTAGCTGGTTCTTTGCGAGCCTGGTAATTCGCGAATAAAAAACTGCTCACCTGCGTGTCAGGCAATTTGGGTTTCTGGTACTTTGCGTCGGAAGGGTTGTTACCCCCGGAATTAAAAGCTATGTTAGACTACTCTAAGCCTTAAGGGGTTACAGTTTTCATTTCCAGAGCACTGTACGTACACAGTAGATATTTAAGAAAAAATAATATGAGGGGTCTTTAAAAAGGCAACCGGGTCATGTATTTTAAGACTGCCATTTGAAAATATGAATTTCCTGCAATTTATAATTAAAAAAAAAATTACCTATTCAATATCAACCATACCTTTATCTATTTCAGAATCACACGCCGTGTTTTTGTATTATGTGTGTATGCTGAATATTATACAAACATAGCAATTCTCACCGGTTGAACAATTTATACGTTCTTTATCCTACATCCAACACAAGAGGCGACACGACGCGAATACGAAATTCGACAGCTTTTGAAATAGTTCTACAGCGCGACGTGTTCTAGCTATATTTTTTGTTCTTTTCAAAGAACTAATAGACAATTTGAAAATAAATTTATAGTGCTTTGGTTATGGTTATGGAATACGAAAAAAGTAAAAAGACGCAATTTTAAAACCAAATTATAAAAACAAGTTTCTTTTCTAAGCTTGTACGGGCTGGGAAGCTAAAAAAATAATTTTAACAAAAGATATATATCTCCTTCAAATTACCAAATGGTTATCTACACTAAAAGTAACAAATAAAGTATAACATTTTAGATGGAACATGAAAAAATAATTCAACCAATATCCTAATTTAAGTAGATTAGTTAGACGAATTTGGGTATTGTCTTTTAAATGCCATTCATTTAACTTTTACCTCTCCTTAATAAGTTGTACCCTTAGGATTCCCTCCTTTATAAAAAACGACCAATGGCAGTATTATATCTAGTTATCGAGTCCCTTAAGGCTGCGGTATCCGAGCTTAAAGCTAATCCGGTGACAAATTGTCCCAGGGACCAACAAATAGCCTTTAATCTGCTGGCGGGACAAATTGGTCCACTCTAGGCGTCCTCCACTCGACTCGGCCGATTGAAGTGATCAGCCGATCACTGATCCGGGAAGTTTCATTCCAAAGACAAATAAGGTTGGGTGAATTTTCATCTGACTTCTATCTTTTGTTTACGCAACTGCAGACTGGATTTAGGATTAATTACTTTGAATTTAGGTTTTGTGGGGTCAGTTGACTACTTTCAATCAGCACAGTATGAAGGTGAGATGACAATACAATGATAATAAAATGAAAATGGGGTAAGAACCTAAAAAAAATAGTTAAAGGTTGTGTTGACAATAATTTCCAAAAAATCAGCTAGTTGTAAAATATTTTAAATCCTTTTTTGAAACTGGATAGAAAAAATTGGAAGGATGGGACACGTGGACAAGTCACAGTTATTTTTGCAATACTTTTATTTTAAATGAACAAATCAGTCGTATTTTATTATTCAAATTACTCACGTAAACAAGATGAGAGTCTGTTTTTATTTGTTTGTTTTTTTTTTTCTGTTTTTTGGCTCTTTGCAATTGTGTTTATCAAATAAATTAAGTTATCTAACTTTGCCGTGTGGTGACGGCAGAGTAGAATACATTTGTCACCAACCCCTACTCTTCCCGTGGGTGTCGTAAGAGGCGACTTAGGGACTACACATTGAACAGGGAACGGGCAGCAGCGCTCTCTGATACAGTAACCTTTTTTAATCTGCGATCTCCAACCCGCCTGCCAAGCGTGGAGATTATGGCAAAACCCTCCACTTAAGTGGAGGTGGCTCATAGTTCAGCAGTGGACTGTAACGGGCCGTTGATTTGATTTGAAGTTATCTAACTTTATAATGGGATACGGGCAAATGACGAATAACTTCTTTAGGTCCTAGCTACTTGACGCAACTTCGCTTTCTTTTACCATATGGGAAAAAAATAATTTTGCGGTAACAATTTAGTTTGTGTTATTTCTAAATGCACTTCACCCAAATCTGTGGAGTTCTTCATAAATGACTGAATCATAATCATCTGAACATACAAACTTCATAACATTATAGGTAGGTTACATTACCCATAGTAAAATAGGTAACATAAAATGCAGGTAACATGTAATATCTGTAAGTATAAATAACATCCCGACGGAGTTACCGAGCGGCGGCGGCGCGTTGCTTCAGAATATTCTCAGGAGACTACACACATCCACTTTGTCAATCTGGAATCTTACACTCCATCGGTCAATGTAGTAGGTGTATCGGGTAGGTAGTTGAGAATGGAATTTCTTTGTAAAGGCTCTACGGAGCTACTACTTCTTAGTATGATAAGCGACTTCAGAAACCTAGGTGAAGATTTATTGAGCCGCCAGAAGCTTTTGACAAGACTCATGTAACGAATATTTCAGCGAGTTATAATGCCCGCTTTCCACCAAAGCGGAGAGGAGAGTGAGGAGATGTGTAACCAATCAGATTTCGTTATTGAAGCTAAAAAAAGAGGAGATGAGGAAATAACGAAATCTGATTGGTTATTCAAACACATCTCCTCACTCTCCTCTCCACTTTGGTGGAAACCCTGAGTGTTTTTTAAAGCAGCAAATCATCTTACATTTCGAGCCACGAGCCACGAGTTATACTTACGTGTATATTTTTGCTGTTGATGATTATATTTTCAGGAAGGGTATGAGTGTGGAAATGCCGGCTGATAGGGAAGTATGGAGGAAGAAAACATACTGCGCTAACCCCAAATGATGGGACAAGGGCAAGCCAATTATGAAGGTGATTTTATTTTATTTTATATGACGAACAATTACAAACAACAACAACAACAATTGAGACAATATTTGTTTATTGGTTTGTTTGATTGATTTATTACAATTGAGTTTAAAATTTTTAAATAAAAACGTATATAAATGGATCTTACATTTATATACATGATTCGAAAAGAAAGAGATTCTATTTTCTATGTCCTTACCTATAATCGAACCCAGAACGTCCAGAACGAGAGCCTGTTAGCTGTTAACCAGTACTTCTTGAATCAAGCAGAATTTCAAAGTTAGAAGAATCTTATCATGCTAATTAAACGTTCAGAAAGCAGACTGCCTTCATCGATTTTCTTTCAATTAATTACTCCCTGGAGGCAACATGCAACAACTTGGATCCCTCTAATTACAACGCGATCGGAGTAATATTGTTTGTACTGTCTTTTAAGTTATATTTTAGCTTAGTTTAAATGCATTCTGTTTGTGTTGAAGCATGTGATAATCACCCAAAGGCTGCACCTGCCTTTGGGTGATTATCACATTGGCACAGCAGGGCGGAGATGTGTGGGCGTGGGGTGACATCACAAGCGGAGCATATACGTTATACGACATCATATACCTACGTTATTTCGATTCAGCCGTTTCTCACCCAAACCTTTTGGTGAGAAAAGCGTCTATATATTTTCCGCATCCCACTACGCATTTCAAGCGTCGTCCTAGCTACGCTCTCTCAGATCCGGACGATAATATCACCGTCGCGATTAAAGCTGCCATTGATTGCGTGTGGGTCAAATACTACAACAGAATGCCTTTCAGGCAGAAACCGCACCCGCCGCGCCGGCGGGTACGTAGATCTAATCGTACGATTAATTCAGTAAGGCCCGGTAAGGGTCATTCTTCTCCGACGCGTTCAACGTTCTGGGCCGAGGTCTGTGCCCGTCAGAAGGCGCCCCCAGATACGTTGTCATAGATTTCTACGGGGTACGAGCCTTCCGCTCCCCCGCAAGTCCGCGCCCGCTATATTACCACTCTGTTAAAAATACCGATTAGTCCGTTAAAATTCCCCTCATCGCGAAAGGGCGCGCGGAAGTAAAATTCTGCTAGAAAGCCATAAATACTACCGAATACGTAATCTTAGACATTCTTAGAAATTACTAAAACTAGACCATTAACTGCTATGGTTCAGCTTTCTTAGCTAGTATGAATATCTAGTGGACAGACAGAGAGACAGATCGACAGAGTATAGAGAAGATCATAAAAAGCGTATAATCTCATAACACGTTACAAGTTTCCGGCAGATCCAACCACTTTGTCAATCCGCGCGATCGAGTCGTCGCGTCGGAAACTTTCCAACGCGTCTTACCGGGATTGGATTCTGTTTTTCACAAGATTCCTCTTTTTTACGAGATGTAAAACAAACTGCTTTGCTTTCGAACACTACATTGTTCTCTACAACATTTACTTGTATAACTTGATGAAACACCGTGATGAAATCTGCGCACGATTGCGAAGAAATTTGGTATATAGGGGGTTTCGGGAGCGATTAATCGGTATTAGACCAACCCGCATAGGTCAGCAGCGTAGATGAGCCCCTCGGTAGGGACGTATATGAGCTGGTAATTTACCAATACAAATGATCTATTAATTGGCTTAATAATACTATAATATTACGCAGATTATAGAAATAAGTATAGTTAACATTAACAAGTGCAATTATAATTTGACTGTTCTATTTGACCTATTTAAAAAACAAATGTGTAAAGATAAATAAATTGGTCCAACCCCATTCTCAAGAAGATTGCGTTGGGGGATTGTTGTCTGTAGAAAAATAATAAACATTAAAATTTTGCAACAAAAAAAACTGCGCTTGTACCAAACTTTATAAAGTTCTTATAATTCCGCGCGTGCGAACACAAGAAAAACATCTGCACGAGTATTTGTCACCATTTGTCTTTCTTGCTTTCTCTCGTTGCAACTTTATTTCAGTTCGGGTAACGAATGGCATCATTTCGCGAAACGGGACCCGGCCAAGCAAAACAGCCATTAGGACTTAGATCCCAAGCTTTTAATCTCAATATGTTTCAACCATTTTTAGCTCAAAATGGGAAGAAGTAAGAATAAAATGCGACGGGGCCAGGCGGTTTAAAATTATAATAATATAACCAAAAATCCATATAATTATTATAATAACCATAATAACAACACCGTGAGAAAATATGAACACGCCCGTGAAGTAATGTTAAGGTTGTGTGTGAAGTCGATCAAACCGCATTTGGTCAGTGTCTTCGAATTAGAAAGAAAGAAAGAAAAAAACGTTTATTTGCTTACAATATTAAAGATAACAAAAATAAAACTACTTTTCCATCGCCTAACCGAGGAGAAACAAGAAATAAAATCAAAGCTCTCCTCGCGCAGCTGCGGAGTTTTTTGGCAAACTTTCAATTTTCGCCTCGCTTTGTCTCGTCTCGCCTTTCTAGTGAAAAAGCAGTTTTAGACCTAATCGCCCTAATTCAGGATAGTCTTAGTTAGCCAAACGTAGACTCTGTGGCCAGGAGGCCACTTCTTTGACTCAAAATATGGAGATATCAAGTTCAAATTACGGTGAGGACACTGTCAGACAATAGTCTCTTTGCCAGACTTTTCTCAGTTTAGTAAGAATATTGCAGGTTCAATCAACTGATAGTCCGCGGCTCTGACTGGCACCAAGGTCTGTGAATTTGTTGACTTTTCTTATTACTGACACGATGATAAAGGATAAGTTTTGAGTAGCTCAGTAGTGTAGCTCCTATAAAAACTATTGCAGTTACCTTTCTGCAGAGTGCAGAATGTTGTCGGCATGTGGAGTCGATCAACCCGCTCGTGCTGCGTTCGCTTTCCGCCTCAACATGTCGAACAGATCTGAAATTAATAAAAAAACCCACTCAATTTAATTACCAGTACACGCAGTTAGACATACACATAATAGCGTCCCTACTTACTTGGGTTAGAGACGCTTTCAAAAAAAGAACTGTCCATCTGATAGTTTACCAATTTATTAAGATAAAGCTTTACGTCTATCGCCGCGTACCACACAACGATAGCTCCAATTTTGTATTTCTACTGTAACCAATACGCGGAAATTTATTATGAAATTTAACTTTATGTACGCATAATTTTAGCCCTAGGCTCTTTCTATATTCACATTGCGTCGCGCTTATCAGCGCTACCACAATATAGTTATAAGGAATAATGCTCAACGTTAATAAAATAGAGTTCTATATATCGTCTTAATTGTTTTTATGGTCATCTTATTGTCCGGGTTTACTGTAACAAGTAGACATCTCCCTATGGTATGGGCATGAAGGAAGAAAATATTTTACGCTTCCTTCATGGGTATGGGTATATGCCACTTTTTAAAGCGAATGTCACCCAATGTTTACACACAGTGGCAACGATGTCATCTTACCATCATCGGACGACATCATCTACCGAGCGCTTGCCTGTTCTGCGCCGCCAATTGTTGAATTACTTACAAACGTCCTATTTTGGGTATAATTAATAAAACGAAATTACGTCCAAAAACTGTGTCGTGCGACAACACACTCTCGTAATGGACAATAGCATGGAAAAAGTTCCTAGCGCGGCGGGGTTGTATAGGTCCGTGTTTTTAATTTGTATTATTTGCTGTACCCATATAAATGTCGACGAGCGAGCTCATCTCCAGCGTTAATAAACCCTTTTTTTCATCGGCATTCTCTCGCTTTAATTAAGTCAGCAAAATGTTTTATATTATTGCATTGTGCTCTTTGACGGACATTTTTTCATTTATAATGTTTCTCCTTTTCGCATTTGTAATTATATTATTGTGGATTCCATTTGGATCAAGATCGAGAGCAGAGAAAAGAGCTTCATTTATATATTTACGATTTATTATAAATTACAGAACATTGTAAAGCACAAGTAAATTACAAAACATAAAACATGAAGACAGATGACACAACAGGTACTACTTATTTCTAAAGAAATATCTTCCAGCAGAACTAACGGAAGAGACAAGATATATAAAGATATGCAGATATACAATATATATAAAGATATGCTTCATTTTTTTGTGTTTCAGCTGCGTGTTAAGTTGTTCATTTACAGGTTATAAATTCTAAACACTGAATACCTATATCCCTTTCAATCTTAAACATGCATTGGAATTAGTAAGAGTATCTAGCTCTAGGTTGCGATTGAGTACGAAATAAGTATAGGGTTTTGTTCAGAATAGTACACACGTAGTCTACACGCCTACAAAGTTTCATTAAATTAGGTGTATTCGGGTGCGTGGACTTTTTTTGTAAATATGTTATATTCAGACGAGCATGAATCATGGCTATTTGTGTTTCATCAACGACCCGTTACAGTCCACTGCTGGACTATGAGCCTCCTCCAGTTATGTGGAGGTTTTTTCCATAATCTCCACGCTTGGCAGGTGGGTTGGAGATCACAGATTAAAAGGTTACTGTATCAGAGAGCGCCGCTGCCCGTTCCCTGTTCAATGTGTAGTCCCTAAGTCGCCTCTTACGACACCCACGGGAAGAGTAAGGGTTGGTGACAAATGTATTCTACTTTGCCGTCACCACACGGCTATTTGTGTATGTTTGTTATAAATTACAATTCTAAACTCTAACAATACAAGTAATAATGTACTTTATAACAACAAAGTTCAGCAGTTTTTGCGGCACACGTTATATAATCTGGAGAAAGAATATGCAAACGAGGATTCGAGAGGATTTCTGCCGACTCACTAAAATAACAGTTTTGTTTACATTCCACGCAACTTTGAAGAAATCGTGGAACAATTTTTGTGTTGAGGTTCGTAAATAAAACAGTTTTTATTCGATTTTCTTGGCTTATTAGACACTTCCGTTTAGGTAATTTTAAAAGATAATACTGATAAGAAATTGAACGGATTGTTTTATAAAGAAAATTCTTATTACTTCATTTCTTCTTATGGCTTATTGAATCAACCAATACTAGAGTAATAGGCACTACAATACACAGACTCTTTGTTTTGCAAGAACTGATGCTACGAAACCTCGTAGCGGTTCTACGGTTCCTCTACGAAGTGCACTCAATGTCTACGTGTATAACTACGAGCCGGTAGCACCCGGTAGTGTTACGTGTTTAAATTGCAAATGCAGTGTTGTATCATTCCAATTTCTCGCGTAATTTAATTAATTAGCACTGCAGCATTGGGGTTAATAGAGAGTGGTCTAGGGGTGGGCAGGTGTTTTATATTTATATATATAGAAGAGTAATAAAAAACACCTCTTTTAATTGTAACTTTTATTTGGCCTGTTTAATTTTAAAATGTATTGATTTAGATCAACCTTTCTTCCACTCTTCCTGGTTCTCTTGTTTATTTCGATTTCCTAAATATCCAATAAATTAATTTGAAGTTAAAATATAACAAAAAAAAACACGCTAACAATATGACCCGTTATAAAAAGTTGCCACAAATACCCGTTTGGACACTGACTTGTAAAAGGTTTTCTAGTGTGTATTTTTAGCGTAGCGTTGCTATGCGGCCGTAGCGGAGTTGTAGAGGTGGCTACGAGGTCATCATAATTATATTAGTACGGAACGAGTAATAGTGACATGACTCGTGACAAAGCACTTGATTTACATGGAGTCATGAACGTCTGCATCAATTAGTTTATAAAATTAGTGCATTTCATTGCAAAGTCACAATAATGTATGCCTTGAGCGTTAAGAAGAAGAGTGATATAAAAGTACGCTCGACGACGCATGGATTATACCTATATAGGTATAATAAGTCCAAGTTTTTCTGAAGCTAACAGTACGTTTCTATGAGTACCGAAATTCAAATTGAGGTGATATGATAAATCTTGAGCATAACAACCGAACTGAAATACTTGTTTTCTTAGGATTGAAGCCATAATTAAAATTTTATCTTTTGTTTTTATCTCTCACAAATTCTTGAAGTATCTAATTTTAACGAGGACGATGTTTGACAAAAAAACAGAAGTTTGTTTCTTTTTCTTAAAAAATTGAAGTATGATTGTTTTTTTATTTTATGTCACGAAATATAGAAAAAATAATTTCCGTATTTAATTCCTATCGTTTCTTTTCCTTCTGTGATTAGAAAGTCTCAAATCTAATTTAAAAATTATGCTTAAAGCTTTATTGTGTAGATTATAGGTAGATTAGATAGTTTAAGAAAATTGTATACTCCATAAAATTTTTATCAAAAAACTATAGCTATTATGTTATTTTTGAGTTCTTTTTTCATAACTCTTATAGATGAGAAGGTCTAAGAAAGAGAAAAGCGTTTTAAGCTCTAAATCCACCTGAGAACAAGCTAACAGGTTGAAAGGATCCTCATAAATAAACCGGACGGTGCCAGAAATACGGTCCGGGGGGATTGCCGGGGATCCCGGATATCCGGCTAGTCCCACGGTTGTCCCAAGACCCGGGCCGTATTTGGATACCAACCATATCTGTGCTGTGCCATGTCCGACTTGACCTGCATAATATAAGCTAAGGGCCTCATGAATGTCAGACTTAGGCAGCTTTTGGAGTGGACACTTATTTCAATATCAAAGGGCATTAACACGTAGAAATATATTTTTAACATTGATATGGTTCTTGTCTTATACATTTTATTAATATTGCGATTAGGTACGGTCGCCTGCAGAGAAATTGGACCTCCCTCTAGAATATGCCACGCTATGCCAGAGGGGTCCGATTTCTCTGCAGGCGACTGTACCAATTTTTATGACATTTAAGCCCAAGACACACAGAGCCGTGCCGGGAGCGGCGCGTTACCGTGCCGAAGGCGGGATGATTTGTATTTTTCGAATTTCTATGAACCCTGCCACACTGAAAAAAACCCGTGGCGGCACCGGAGGCGTGCCGGGGCCGTGCCAATCGCCATGACAAACAGAGCGCGGGACGCCGCTGGCATCCCGCTGGCAACACGGCGCGGGAGTTGTATTCTATGGTAGTCTATGGTAACCTGTCACACAGAGCGGCAGCGATGCGACGCGCATTTGAGCCGTGCTGTCACCGGGGCCGGGACTTGTGTTTATTCACAGATTTTATACGCGTATTTGACGATGAATACTGAAAAATTAATATTACTTGTCCAACCACATCCCTGCCTATACAATACTAGAGACAGTGATTACAAGAATAGTTTAAGAAAGGAGATTTTGTGGGAAAAAATATCGAAGGAATTAAACCAAAGTCGTAAGTATTGGAAAAGCTCTTTTTAATTACCTATTATTAAAGTAATTTACAAATTTCTCTCTTATTTCTATGGCCGCATTAGATGCTCTTTGATTTGTGCGATTAATCGATAGTAGGGCATGTGACTGGGAACTATCTTCATTTTCAACTTCCATATTTCCATGTTTTGTCATGATAGAATTGTGCAAGCAGCACGTAGCTTTGACTACATGGATCGCAGTTTCAACTGTACATTGCATAGGTCGCTTAAAAATCTGAAATTTTTGAGTCAATTGGCCAAACACATTTTCTACAACGCGTCTTGCACGGCAAAAACGATAGTTAAATTTCCTCTTTCTTGAATCTGTTATCGTAATTAATGGCTTTAATGGCTGTGTTGGCGTTGGCTTTCTTGAATTACAACTTCGTTTTAAATAACAAATAGATACAAAACTCTGATTAAAAATTAAAATTGAAATTAAGTGTCCTACTTTGAAGGATTTTGCTACGTACTAAAACTTGGTATGCCATAAAATAATTGTAAAAAGGAACGTATTGGAATTGATATCCATGATAGCTTTGACGTCGAAAAATAATTTGTAAACTGAAATGACTTTGACTTATCATCAAGAATTTAGCAGTTTACCTTTTGCCTTATATTGAGACGTGTATTTTTTATGTCGTATTTGAATGTGTTTTGGGAAGACGTTATGTAAATGAAGCTGAGTCAAAGGCCTGAGAGACTAAAACAATAAACTTCGGACTGTTCCATTACGTAACCGGACGCCGGATGCAAAATATCGGATGCGAAATCGGATGCCAACTCGGATGCATTGACAACTGAGTCATATTGCAACCGGGGCGAATGTAAACAGCAAACCAAAGATGCAGATATCAGCTGTGCTATTTTCGATTCTTTTTCACGGACTGCTTGCATTTTTTTCAATTTTCCTCATGCACTCAAAGCGAAAAGGTTGCGCACTCTAGGTGATTGGCACTTCAGTTCAACATCAAACAAGCTTTTGGAAATCTACCAGCATGCATGACATGTAGATAATGCAATCGTTTGAAGTCCTCAGTCCACCCAGTCAGCTTTGTTGTAAAAGAAAGCAAACGATACAAAAAGTAGTCACATTAAAAATATACGAAAGGTTATTTTTTACCCAACTCAAAGTCAACCGCAGAACCGCTCGCGGCAATTAATAAAAAGCAAAGGCACACTGTTTGAAACGACAACTTTTAATTTTATAGTGCACAGACTATTGCACATATATAGCACAAGTTGTTACAAAAGTTACCGCCGATGAATTTATTTTCAAGTTTTATGGGTAAATCGGCTTTTGAAACATATAGTTTTTTCGAGGAATTCTTTATTTATAGAATCTTGGTTTTGTTTACGTAAAAGTTTTTTAACCTGCTATGTAGATGAACCTCAAAGCTTATCCAGGAAATCATTGGAAAGAGGCACGGCTGCGTCGCTCTGATGGCTATAGCATTCCTAAAAATGGAAGAAATTTTTGCAACATTTCTCAAAACTTCCCAGATAGGCTGCAATTATGCACTGTTGAAATGTTACCAGTTAAACGGTTGGTCGAACGTATACAAAATCCCATCTAAAATGAAGTATCAGTTCCAATCACTTTAATATTCTACCCGATAATACTAAATTATTACTAACCGTTTACCGGCCATTAGATATTTAAATTTCGACCACATATTTATTACTTTAAAACGAAATGTTCGTGGTTAAAATGATAAACAACTGAAGTTTAGTTTGGCATAGTTATTTTGATTTCAAAGGTCAGTTGGAAATGGAGTAAAAGACGCGTTAGCCTTGGGAATAATATTAGTACTATAATCGCAGCATGTAGAATTAATGGAGGCCATGTCACGAAATTGGCTAGGGGCGGTACGCGGCAGGTACTAACTATTTTTTCTATGAAATCGGGGAAATCTTTTTTCGTACTTATTTCAGTCTACAACGTGTTCGCTAAATAACCGTCTAGGGTGGTTGTGCAAACTATTCTAAAAGACATTTTTTTTTACTTTTCATTCGAACTGGTCAGCTGACCGAGTCCATCTTTTTTGAATTTCGAAAAGTTTTGAACAAAAGTCGTCAAGTCAAAACTTTTCGAAATTCAACAAAAGTCGTCAATTTAACTCTTCATTTCCTTTCCTATCCCCATCCTGTATCCTCTCCGACACGTGACATTGGCGGAATTGTGAATACACAAAAGCCACAAAAACAAAAAAAACAAAAGTCGTCCAGTTTCATAAATTTATGGTTTGGTTAGTAATAGTTTAGTTCGCTTTAGCCGAGTGATTTTGCGTTATTATGGTAGCGCGTTGTAAGGCTACATTAATTTCAAGGCATATAATAATAATTCCATGCATGCATACCTACCAAGTATAGATTGTTTTATTTTTCGAGAGTAGAAGGCGTTTTTCTTTTTGCTTTAACTGTCATAACCACGGCTCCGTGGTCATAACCGGGGACGGTGGGGACGTGTATGAGCTGTTTATGATGATGATGATGATGATGATGATGTCATAACCATAGATATAAAAAAAATCTAAGTCTCTGATCATGATTACGAGCAAAAGTTCTACCCATGTACAAAATAAAACAATTTGTAAACACCTAATAAAGTTCTATTAAATCATCGTTATTGTGAATTTTGTGAATAATTCAGTAATTTACTATGAATGGTTTTCTGGCGAAAAACTTCTATTCAAGTACAGAAGCAAATTTTGTTTAAAATTCCTCTTCAGTCACTATCTTTAACTTTATCTTTTCCGTTATATATCAGGTATAAAAATCAAGGCCATTCGGGTTGCAGGCTATTGGCATGCCAAAATACCCAAAATTCTATGATTTGACGAAGTTGATGCTTTTGAAGCCAACGTCGTTCGCGTGACCTATTTAAGTAGATATCGGACTGAAACATGAAGTTTTAAAAAATATAAATATTTATCTCATTTTTAGGCTTATAAAGAGCATGACAGGCTCTTTAAAGTAATCCGTGATTGTAATCCGTGATTTTTAACAACGGACTTTTAAGGCCATTCTTTTGTTGAGCAACCTGAAAGGGGAAACAAGTCCACAGTAAATAAAGGATGCGGCCACAAGCTCTTTAGCTCGTTAATGCTACTGAGTCTGCCAAATATCTGGAGATTGTTTTCTTTTAAGCTACGGTAACAAATTGCCCATGAAGCGAAACCCGTGCATGTCCAATGAATGGAACTGCATGCAAATGCCACGTTATTGAAATAATAAAGTAGGTAAACCTTTTGTTATTCTATATTGTGTTGGTTGTAAAGTCGACGAAAAATATGCCATACCAAAAAAAAAATAATGTCAGATGAAAAAACTGTACGGTCGAATGATCTTTGCCTGACAGTACGTAATGTACGGCGAAGAAAAAAAAATTCTTGTTGTACACTGAAAAGCGAAAAGGATATAAAGGAAAGGCATAAAAGTTGAACAAATCTTTTTTGTTCCTTTTTATTCTAAAAAAAATAACATTCCATTAAACAAAATAGGAGAAAAAAAGAAGCCTATACTCAGCAGTGTGCAGATAGATAAATAAAAAGGAACATTTTTTTCAGCCTTTGTCTGCTAAAATTGTGGCTAATTTTCTTACCAACAAGGTGGTATGAGACACCGTTGTTGAGTGCTGTTAATGTGGCCTGTCTTCACTAACTTGAGCACCGGCCATACAAACTATAATATTAGCTTTGTGTCAGGGAATTCTTGACACAAGACTTGACATCCTTTGCCATTTACGGCGGAGACACGTTGTGGTTTTTTGCTAGAATTGGCTAAGGAATTGTATATGGTAACCCATTGGATCAGTGTGGGTAACTATTGACAAATCTATACTGAGCAAAGAGTTTGTACAATACTAAAACTGTGTATGTTTTAAGATTTTCGTGGTTGTTCACTGCACTAACATTATCACAATTTTCGTGTTCGTTACCACGGTTATATTTAATATTGTTACCTCGATATCTCGGAACGGTTACACGCTCCATGGTCACGAGTAGACTGATATCGAGGTAACAATATTAAATATAACCGTGGTAACAAAACCGAAAATTGTTGTGATGTTAGTGTACTAAAACTGTGGTTCTAATGAACTGTGTCACTGATTTAAGTGACAAGAACAACTGCATTCATGGATTATAAAAAAAAACTAATACTCAGTTCGGGAAGTTTTTTTCGTATTAAAAAAAAATCTTACATTAAGTATTTCTATTACGATATCGATTGTGTAGGTCATAAGCAGTATGGAGAAAATCTGCCCTCGTGCCAAACGTATAGTTCTCCTGCGCTCCAAGGTTTCAGTAATGTTCTTTTCTAATTTAGTACTTACATACATAACTGGCCTGTGGACGGTTTGGGTTCTCGAATGGAGACCACGTCTCCCTGCCCCCCTGCCAGGTGGACTGATGACCTGAGGAAGGTCGCTGGTGGTGGCTGGATGAGGAAAACGGGTGAACGTGCGCTTAGGCGTGCCTTTAGGGAGGCCTACGTCCAGCAGTGGACTGCAGTAGGCTGATTAATTGGACCTTAGTCGACGAAATATTAGCAGTTAGCTGATGATGATAATAAAGTTTACAATTTAGAGAATTATTTTCTATGACTAACCTTTGCAAGAAAGCTATAAATTTTATTACCTAGACATTTTTCCCCAGCTTTCGCAGGTCGCTGATTCAATTCATAATGTGTCCGGGGGAGGGTAGGATGGGATTATTGCGGCGAGAGCGGGACAATTAACCCCTAGCTGGGAAATGGCCTGTTGAAGAGGCCGCCTGCTGAGTGACGATCCGGCAGGGCCGATTTTGTTTGAGTGTGAATGAAAACGTGCTGATTGTGGTATCAAATTAATTCGTTTGTTTTGCAGGTGTTACCATGCGGAAGTGCACACCATGCACACTATGCATGTGCACAGTGCAGAACGTCATGTTCTTCATAATCCGGGACGGCGCCCCGTTGTCAGGGCCATTTCTATCGCGTTTTTCGCCATGGCAACGTCCTATGCCGAGGTCCGAGCCCCCAGGTGGGCGCACTTAGCTGATGCTATTAAATCTAGGGGTATTATCTCCGCCAAGTCCATAAAGAGAGCGGTACGGTGTGCTGTAAATGTCACAGAGAATTTAAACTGTTTTGGTTTTAAAATGAGTCAAAATCATGATTAAAATGTAGTTCTAGTTTAAATTAACTCTTACATTTTAACATACTACTTTTTTATCGAAAAAACAAACTTTATTCGCGTGTTTTTACGCACGCATATATTTTTTAACCTCCTACATTATACAAAACAAGTCGTTCTCATAAATATTAAATGAAGAGAGAGAGTAGGTCTGTTTATTACTTAGGTACATGAAACGCGGTCACGGCACCGGCTCCTTGCTACATAAGATAATATAATACTTTTATAAAGTTAGCATCGTAGCCTAACAGTCATAACAGCCTCCGTGGCCGAGTGGTCGAAATTTCGACGCCCATTATGGAGGTTCCGGGTTCAATTCCCGGTGGAGACACTATCAAGTAAAAATCTCTTTGTAAGACTTTCCCCAGTTTGGTTAGGGCTTTGCAGGCTGAATCACCTGATTGTCCGAAAAGAAAGATGATTCCGTGCACGTCAAGCCGTTGGTCCCGGCTAACGGCTTAACGGTTTAGTCGTTACACGAGCCAAGTCAGTGGCCTTTGGTGGCTCTATAACACTGACACCAGGGTTCGTGAAGTCGGTTGTCGACCTTAAAGCCCACACGATAATGATGATGAGCATCGAAGCTAGTGGAAGGACGTGGAGTGGAAGAGTATAATAGTGATCTTCAAACTTGTGCTTACTCTAATCTAACTTATTCGACCACACGAACCTAATGTAGATGTAGATGTTACATTTTTTTTTTATTTCGACTATGCTGGCCCAGTACCGATTGGTACACAATTGTAACTAAACCTAAGAGTTAACATAGTTATATCTTTGTTATAAGCGTAAAAATAAGTTACAATTATACCGTAGATAGTTAAAGACCGTCATTGAAACTAAAAAATTGCTGGCCTGTCAAATTATTAAAAGGCGCTTTCGCCCTTTCTACAAAACACCGACGATATATGAGCTGTTGATGATGACATACGAGTAATATTCGTTCTTTATCATTAAATTACAGTTATTATTTTTAGGTTTAGTTATAAATGTTATAAATTAGCTGTTATAAATTATTAGAAGGCGTTTTCGCCCTTTCTACAAAACACCGACGATATGTCCCCGCACTAATTCAGGGTAGGCTCGAATATTATGTAAAACAAGATAAAACATCCCAACTTGACAACCGTCGCTTGTAAAACACATGGTGAGTTTTTTACGCCAGGAGCGCTCATAAAAGTGAAGAAACTACACTTTCGGGAAACCAGGTTATAAAAAAAGAATTAACAAGTTAGTGTTGCGTTTTATGTGAGGAAATGCTGTAAACAAATAGGCGATATTGGTACTTTGGTAATAAAGTTGTCAGTGTACTACTTACCTATATATTTACATTCTATAAAAATTGAGCCAAAGATAGGATTACGTAACTTTTAACCGCTAAGTTGACAATCAGTCAAGGAGTGGAAGGCATATGGAAGAAATAGTAAAAGTTTACGTCCTACAACAGTGTCTTGCTGCTGGTAAAGATCACAGGAAAAAAATAACTACCATCAGAACCACTATAATTACTTTAATGTACCTATTGGTCTTTATCATTAATAGCTCATATACTTCCCTCCGCGGGGCTCGAACCTACCCTGAATTAGGGCGATTAGGCCTTAGTCGACCACGCTGGCCTAGTGTGGGTTGGTCAACTTCACACAAAACCTTTGAATTTCTTCACAGTAAGAGCGTCGAATAAACGCACGTATATGAATTCGAAATTCGAAAACACATTGGTACGTGGTGGGAATCGAACCCGCGTCTCCCAGACGGGAGGCAGCGGCCCTAGCCTTAGTATTGGTCTTAGTTTAAGTTCATTGCAAAATATTTTTTTTTGTACAATAGATGTCAATCAATCAATCAGCCTATTGCAGTCCACTGTTGGATGTAGGCCTCCCCAAGGGCACGCCAAAGCGCACGATCACCCGCTTTCCTCATCCAGCCACCACCAGCGACCTTCCTCAGGTCATCAGTCTATACCTGCTTAAACATAGTTATCCATTAGAATAAGCGTCGTGTCATCGTTCAAGAGGATTAACAAGATGAGGAGATTAGGCTTGATTGGGGGCATTGATCTGTGGGCAGTGATGGCTAATCTAATCGTTTGACGCCTCAGTGATTGATGTATCCTGTGGCACTTCTCTTTATTGGTTAGTACTTTTCTGCAAACACCAGCTCTGGGTGATGCTACATTTTGATCATTACACGAATTGCTAAATATCAATTCAGATAATCATATATTATTTCTTTCAAGTAGCTAGGAAGCTTTAAAATCTAAGTCAGTTATTGACATTCCTCAGAGTAGTTTAACTGCAGCTTTCGTTTTCCTAATATTTTGTCGGTTTTCAAAATATTTGCTAACTGTCAATGTTTTAGTGTGCAATTTTAATGAAGTTTTTTTTGATGTCAGATGTAAAAAACAAAGCTCATCACAAGCCTCATCATGATGATCAATCAATGCCCACATGACATGTTTAATATTTTATCAAAACATTTACAAATGTTATATTTCGCAGGTTTAACTCGGAGCAGTGTTGCCAAATTGGACGCAAAACGCAAAATTTGGCGAGATTAAATCTCATTGGCTGGCTGGGGTTGCAGCGAGCAGTAATCCCAAAACTCGACGCCCGGCTGATTCGTGTAGCCACAAACATTTGCATATTGCTTCGCTTTGATTAATTCCGTTTGTGCTGTATATAAACATAAACTATTATGATAAAATCAAATATTCATTTGTGTAGGTGCCTAAAACTTGCCAAACTTTATTTAAATTAACGCGTGACCCGTCAAGTCCTATGCAAGCTCCCGTAGCACTAATTTTATACTTAGTTGATTTATATACAAATTTTTCTAACCTTAAAACTCTTTAGTACGCATTTACTTCCTTAGTCAGTAGCAAATTGAACTATGCACAAATTATTATTTTCTTGCCTTTGCATGACAACTTTAACATTTATTTCCTCTTTAAGGAACGTGAAATTACATGTTTGTCTCTAGCAGCTGGCTTCTAATGCTGTTCTACTTCTAAATAGCTTCTTATTACATGCTGGCAGACCAAGGAATTTTTACTTGAAAATGCTCTTTCACTACTGGAACTTTTCATTAACACAATGAAGCAGACACTAGAAAATGTTCTCTAGGAAATAGTGGGTTCATTTAAAAGTAAGGTAGCAAAATAGCTTCTAAATATCAGCATTAGTAAAGATATTATCTTAGATTACGTATGTTGTTAATTTGTCTGGCTGCCAGTAGAGATATCTATAAATAACTGAATTAATTGTTTGCAAAAATTACACTATTTTAGGATACGAGAATAAGCGCAAATAAAGTAAATATACACGTCCCAAAAATTTTAAACCAAAAAGGTCAACCCGTGGGTGTATAAATGCTAGTCAGACATAAAAAAACAAGGGTAATAAAATTAAAATAGGAACCCTATAAATTAAGTCATTCATGAAAAAGTAATCACAAGCCTTTTCCTCAATCAATGGACGGACGTAAATAAATTATTTAATGGAGTTTCAAATAGGCTCCGTCCGTGGCTGTTAATAATTTATTGTAAGAAAATTGACTTTTCCCAATGAAAGCCGGCGGCAAAGCGACGCCAAAGTTTGGCGGGGCTTATAAATTAACAACTATACGCTCAAGGCAACCTAAACCCCGCTTATTACAGGAGCTGCAGTAACGTTAACTTTGCTGTTTGTGCAAGAAGCACTTTCGTTTATCCGGTTGATGTATTCTCGTACCGTTGTTCTGGGTGTTTTGTGTAACTTACTTGAGCAAGTTTTATTTTCAGATCATTATCTTACAGAAGTTAGAAGTTAGAAGCTTTGGAAAAGAAGATAGTCTTATTTATAAAATTTATTATCAATGTATGCATGTTTTCCATTCTCTAAGAATGTCTGAACAAGCTCATGCACCCCAAGCGACTCAACGATTTTAAAATTCGAAAGCACTGATATAGGGAACTAGGTAGTTCGAAGCCACAACCTTACATTCAAAGGGCTGCGATCCTTTCCTTTTACATTAAGATTCTCTTTATATTTATTTTACTTTTTAACGCCTTTTGACTTACTTACTTACACTTATTTATACTTTGGAAGAGACTAGAATCCAAGAGACAAAGATTTAGATTCTAGTACCGTTTTTTGTGTGTTCAACAAAAAAGTCTTTGTATGTGTTTGGTAATAAGGATAATTATTATTATTTTACACCTTTTTTGTGTTTTAAATAATATAATAAATAATCAAACTCGCATTTCGCACATAAAACCTATCCTAAATTCATCCAACATTTGTCATACATTCCAGAACAAAGGAGAGCCCTCAATAATCGTAAAGCTGCAGCAGCAGACCCCAATCCAATTTGAATCTTATCTCTTTGGATACAAAACCAATATCCTGATGGCCGTGCATCTGTGCTGGTACAGATAATGCTGTTTCACCCGTAATACTTTAACAGTAAATATTGATATTGTATTGTTACTCGTAAAATAATGTTTGTATTGAACTGTGTACAGTGTGTAAACGAGTCTTTACAAACTAATAGGCTGCATTCGACTCTATTCAACCGGAATTTTATGCAGAAATTTTTAAACTATGAATTAAGTATAGAGATACTGTGAGATCATCGTTGTCATCATCGTGTGGGTTGTAAGGTCGACAACCGACCTCACAAACCCTGGTGTCAGTGTTATAGAGCCGCTAAAGGCCACTGACATGGCTAGTAGACAACGACTAGATTGTAGCCGGGACCAACGGCTTAATGTGCTTCTGTGAGATGTTCCACGTTTTATGTGTATTCATGACAGAAAGGTACTTTTAGGTTTATGATGATTTTTGTCTACATGCTCTGCAGTAAGACTGGCCCAGCAGCCGCCATGAAGCTGCTGGGCACCATACGAAGAGTGTTGTAGAATATGATTCAATAAAGTGTGGCAAATAACCAGGGCACAGTCCGAAGAAAAGGTATTTATATATTTATATACTAAATAACTAACGTGGAAAAAATAGTAACATGGATAAGTTTACTGTTGGAGATCAGGACATGAAGTGTAGAATTTAGCAGAAAAAAGACAAAATACAAACGTAAGAAATCTAAATTTGAAAATGAATTTAAAATTAAAGATAAATCTGCCAGCAAGAAAGGTTGCCAGTCATAAAATAGGAAAGAGGACGAATGCCTCGTTACAAGACTATTATTATTACCTATTAATAATAGCTTATGAGCTGTCCTACTGCAGGGCAAAGGCCTCTCTTTCACTTTTCCACTCGTCTCCGTCTTGGGCCACATTGCGGAATATTATTTCACAGACAATACACTTTTAAAAATTCTGTAGTTTCCTCTGTATTTTAAGTCATCTTCGGATCTTATTACACCTCTTACTTGACGGAAAAACATGTAAAATACCTGTCTTACTCGTGACTTGAAACTTTATAAAAAGGGTAAGTAGAAAATCTTCATGCAAACCTTTGAATGAATGAATGAATGAATTGACTCCGAGATTGACAGCCTTATGTATATGCAATGCAATTAAGTTAAGAATAGGCCTGGGAGGTCGCAAAGTGATGTCATTCTTTAAAATCAATGCAAAAAAAGTGTAGCCCATACTTGATTCCCATGAAATTAGCCGAGACCCCGTCCTATTTTAAGTTGAATCGCATTATACAGGACTATACGTGTGGTGACGGCAGAGTAGAATACATTTGTCACCAACCCCTACTCTCCCCGTGGGTGGTGGGACTAAGACTACACATTGAACAGGGAACGGGCAGCAGCGCTCCCTGATACAGTAACCTTCTAATCTGCGATCTCCAACCCGCCTGCCAAGCGTGGAGATTATGGCAAAACCCTCCACTTAAGTGGAGGAGGCTCATAGTCCAGCAGTGGACTGTAACGGGCCGTTGATTTGATACAGGACTCACGCTTATTAGGGCATTTAAAGAGTGGAAGGAGAAAGAAAGTTTGCATTATGTTAATGTGCTTGTTCACACGACTGCGACTTCACTTTTGCAGATAAAGTAACTATACACAACTCTATCTCCTAAGTGAGAGTTAGGCATTTATTACATAACTTGGACCGGTAGATAACTTATTCCTCCTTCTTATACTACGAAGGCTTGAAGGTATAGCCGGCCGTTGACGACGAAGCCAGCATACAAATCTGCTGATCGATACGACAACCTGCCCTTACGAACACGAACGTAAATAAAACAAATTGCTGACGTTAAATATATGATTAAAGTATCCAATATTGTATGTAGGCGAGTCCTTGTATAGTTTGATTATAGAGATTCAAATTGGTATAAAAAATAAGACATTTATGAATAACAAATTGCCTGTAGTTACCCGGAATCTGGGTATAATTTCCTGCGTAAAGGCAACCACACCAGAGTCCTGAAAAAAGGAAGTTTTGTGTAATTTTTAAATTTATAAAATGATAACTAAAAAATTACAAAAAAAAGTTGCTTTGAAAACATAATATAAGAAACTTATACCAGAAAGAGCAAAGTCAAAGTCATTTATTTCCATAGGATGTTATTACATCACTTAGATCCGTCATTACATTTTTTTGGGTGAGTTCACTAACACAATGGCGGAATCTGTGGAGAAGAGCTCACCGAAGAAACTCCACAGTCGTCGCATCTTTTGCGTTTCCTTTTTTAAATAAAGTATTGTCAATTACAAAATTAATGCTTATTACATATCGAAAAAGCCTGCTACTCAAACAATCTATTCCCATGGACACCTGTCTTCAAAGTAATCAGATATCCTATAGTAACCTATTTTATACAATTTCTGTTTTATAATTATTTTAAACTTGTCTAAAGGCGCGTATACAATTGCCTTTAAAAGAATTACTAATTTTATGTAGTCGGCTGACATAAGCAACCAACTTGTCTTTATTTCTAGTATTAAAATTGTGAGCCTGACGTAAACCTGTAATGATATTATATTTTTAATGGTCGAATTTCTGAGCCGGAATCATGAACAAAGGACTTTGGACCCACGCTCTCCAAATGCTTACTGGTCCTCCACCATCATAATATATATAGTCACCGAATCGACATGATAAGAAGAATGCTTGGAGGCTATATCGTTCTGTGGCTTGATCTTATGACGCGTTTACTTAGATTCTAGAGCATAATCTTTCTAAATTTAATCTAATATTTTTTTTCTCATAAATAGGATATATCGATGTGTATACGTAATTGCGTATTTTCATTTTTTCGTAGCGCCTTCCATTCCGAAAGACACACAATCCGCGAATGGAATTCTGGAATGAACTTATTATTGACCGTCTACTTAAGTAGGTATTCCAGAAAAAAGGAGACGTATTCCAGGAACGTAGTCGTGGCCATATCGCAGAATTGATCACATCATGAAATTTTCGATCATTTCATGAAATGGTCACATTTCATGAAATTTTCACTGTCCATTGGCCACATCATGATGTGCCTTGGCCAGATCAATGATAAGAAATCGTTTGTCTATTATAACTAGTTCAATTATAATTGGTTCCCTATCCCTCAATAGAATAGAAATGCGCGCTACGACAATTTGTTGTTAAATTCAATTCAAAGCTGCACTACATAAACTCGTAATAAACTCAATATTTTATATCCATTTACAAACATCGTGGTATCACTTTACCGACTTCAAAAGAGTTAGATATTAGTTTCCTAGTTCCCGAGACAACTTAGAACAAATTTACAAAGTTTGTCTCTACACTATCGCCAGACGCCCAACAAAGTTGGAGAGCCTTGTTCACTTGAGAACTTGAATGTATGTAATCAAGTGCCTAAATCAAGTCATAAGTGTCCTGTGGTTGACTATATTTTAAATATGCTTAACGGAACAAGAAAAAAAAATCTGATATTAGAAGTGGCGTCAATGATAAATTGTAGTAAGTACTAAAATATTGTTTTCAAAATTCTGAAATCGATGATCCTAATTTATCAAATTCCTCCAAAGAACAGATATAAATATTATTGAAAAAAAATGTACTGTACTCAAATAATCAATATTTGTTTGTGGTTTGAATGAGAGATCCAAAATTCTAAAAACTCAGAAGCATAAAAGTATAGTAGTATTTACGTGCATTAAAGTAAAACATTGTTACAAGAAAAACGTAAAACAAGTTTTTAGTATCGTATTTTCACTTAACGTTATTATCACAAGGTAAGTAAGTAAAGTATAAAATATCATAGTTTTAGTAGAACACTATTATTCTACTAAACGTATGACATTATTCGCGAGCAAGGTCGTGTGTCCAATGAATGAATGACGACATGCAATCTTGAAAGATTAATTAGACTCTACTCTCGCGCTGACGATGAGTCTTGCCATGCATGAGCCCATTATAATGGGTTTATTTACAAGACAATTTTGGTCGACAAATTGGCAAGCTAGTATAGGCATTAGTCTGCAATAAACAGGTACAGTGAAAGTAATTTTTTTAGGATTTGAATTGTTTATGTTATGTTATACAAAATAATCAAATCAACGGCCCATTACAGTCCACTGCTGGACTATGAGCCTCCTTAAGTGGAGGGTTGTGCTATAATCTCCACGCTTGGCAGGCGGGTTGGAGATCGCAAATTAAAAGGTTACTGAGAGCGCTGCTGCCCGTTCTCTGTTCAATGTGTAGTCCCTAAGTCACCTCTTACGACACCCCCGGGAAGAGTAAGGGTTGGTGACAAATGTATTCTACTCTGCCGTCACCACACGACAAAAATACAAAAATAATACCGTGATCCAAAACAATAAATGTATGGGGAAAATGGTGAGCCAGTGCGTCAAGAGATTATGGTTCTGAAAACTTCGCCAAGAGCACGGACTAACGAATTAGCCCATGGTCAAGAATCTGACTAAGAAGAATAATAATTTCATTCATTAGTATTCCTATGTAAGTGCCTCTGTAATAACACTAGAACAAATGACGCAAGCGTACTGTAATATTTTGGTTAAAATATGGCAACACAGCTGTTCTCCTTCCTGTTACGTCACTTCTGGTTAAGACTAGTTAGTGGGGAGTAAGGTAGGGGTAGGATGACGAGCAGGCAATTGCTGGGGATTAATATTCATTCTGTTGCGAAGTCTTGAGCTGGTGTCATGTGCACAGGAACCTATTCTGGTTCTTTAAATATTTTTATAATATTATAAGTGTTAATAAATTGTTATATTGCAATAAACGAATAAGTTGTGTTATACGTGGTGATTTTCTTCAAAGTACCAATAGTAAAACTGCTATACGAAATTGAAAACACGTGTACCATTGCCGAAAAACAAACGTACCGTTGAAAGTTTTCGTTACTCAGCAATTTTGAAAGCAATTACATCCAGTTTTGCGGATTTTATTACCAGCGGTACATTTCAACACAACAGGGAAGTTATTTATTATTTCAATGTGCCAATAACATTAGTGCCAGAAGCAATATCAATAATTTACATTTTCATCTATAAATGGTTGTGTTGGTGAAAAGGGGCGCACGCAATTTTATATCGTAGGTATTACGAGTAATACTGTTTCAAGTCATGTTGGTATATCTGTTTGGTTGAACAGCTTTTCAGGTAAACAGACCGCCTAGTGTGGTGTAGCGACTAGGACCACTGCCTCTTGTTCGAAAAGCGGCTGTTCGAATCCCACTATGTACAGTCGGATTAATAAATGGATCCATATCACGTGCGTACATACTGAGAAATACCTTTTTTAATAATATAACCCCTTTTTTATGGATTTTTTATATGTGGATACAGTCCCTTATATTACATCTACAACGTGTTACAAAAATACCACAAAAAGTAATATTTTTCATCAAAGGCATAAATATTTCCATCTCTAGTGTCAATCAACTTGAGACTGACACCTAAAATATAGACTATCGATTCTCAGAACGGAGTATTTGTACACCATTTGTGCCTACATTTTTAAAAGAGATGTACTTAAATCAAATTATTTTAGAAATCATTTTTTATGCCTTAATTATCTTGTTTACGTATTTACTAACATGAATATTATTTTGAAATATTTAGTTCAATTTTTTATTAATTTATTATTTCATAATTATTTAACATTTTTTTTAAATTTATTTGTAGGTTTTTCTTTTCGAAATTAATTGATCTATCAACCAATCAGCGTATTGCAGTCCACTGCTAGACGTAGGCCTCCCCAAGGTCACGCCAAACACACTATTGGAGCAAAATTAAGTGTTGATTACACTTTTCTAAATATCGGACGCTAAGTACCGATCATTGCTGTTGCAGTACTAACTTACCGTCAAAAGTGCGACTCAAATACAGCAATGTTATCTGAATTATTCACTAAATCTAGAGAGATGTAGTCGCTGCTTTATTCATTAAGTTAAGATTTCATGTCAAAGCACTAATTTAGCCAGCAAAAAAATGCACTAAAATGCAAATGTTGCCTTCAATCCGCAAACATAGTCACTGCCCGCCGCCTAATTACATATTCTCCGCGAAAATATGCAATTTAACTTTCGACTTGACTTTTTAGTTTAATATTCGTAGACTAACCGTCTGCTCTGCACTCTCACGTGACCTCAGTAAAATAAGGTTTAATTTCGAAAAAATAATTCTTACTTACATTTCTTTTTAACCGACTTCAAAAGAAGGAGGTTCTCAATTCGGTTGTATTTTTTATATGACCGCATCAGTCTGTTCAGTCTTAACCTAGTATGCCTTAAATTATTCCATTTATTTTGAAATTAGAATTTATTCAGCCGTAAGATCTATTTGAGAAAACAAAACAAGACGTTTGTAACAAAAAAACTGGGATTATTTTAGAAGTTTTTTTCTTGTAAAATTCTTTATTTAGCTATCCAGAAAAGTAAATCAATTCTCATCATAATTCTTTATATTATCACCAACGTATATAGTTACATAATATTTAACCAAAAGTTTTGAAAAAAGTGCTAAATCACGTTCTGGGGATTAAAAAATGGTCGATTTTTAATTACATTACACACTTAATTTTAAACTATAAAAACTTTGATATGTATGGGAAACGATGAATAATATTATTTAGCGGCTAAGAGTTAATTTGCAAGTTCATAATATTCTGCAACATCTAAAAAGGGTGATTATTTTGACATCCTCTGGGAAGAGAGCCATCAAAGGAATTTCCCAAAGTACATGTTAAAATCTAAATAGTTGTATAGTACGATACAAGTTGTATTTTCTGGAGAGATGTTAGTTGGTCGTTTTAGCAAATAAAATGTGATAATAATCTATAAAATGTGAAATCTTATAGTTAAATAAATAACAAACATTCAGAAGTTCTACAGTGGCTATAAGTAGAGGGTTTGCAAACAATAAAATTATTTTCGGTCGTTTAGGATTCGATTCAAAGAATAGATAAATAACGCTATCAACCCAGTTTCGTGTTTAAATTTCATAGGTTAGGGTCACGTTTTTAATTTGCTCATATTTTTTGCATTTATGACTTTGTGTCTATAGGGTAGGCTCGAACCCTTCTGTAGGGACGTATATGAGCTGTTGATAATGATGTGTCCATCGACACGCGGGGTAAATTCAAATTCAAAATTTATTTATTGCATTTTTTTTTATTGGTATACTGGGTATAACCAACTATGGTTTTTAATTACGTATTCGTAGGTAAAGGACTGAAATAATATGACCTTCCAATTCATTTTCATCTTTCGTTTATTCACCCTGGCGTACCCTGACGTCGCGTGTCGGGCGCCATTTTGCCCGTCTGTACTCACGGTATCTGCTAATACGAATCGTACCAAATATATTGTGTACTTCAAACACAAAAGAAATATTGCCGTTAGATTCAATCCGCACTGGGTGGTGTCACGTAGCAGACTGTAATAGGGAATAGATACGAAGAGGCACAAGTTAATGGAACCTGAATATTGGTCAAAAATTAAGTCAAAATGTAGGTAGCCTAAAGTGTTTTCAATGTAGTAGCATTTTTTTATCTATATATAAACGATTGTATTACATCTTTCTAACTAAATCTATTAGACTAACTAATTCCAAATTGCATTCAATTCACATTTTCGGTGTAGTTCCTTCTCACCAAAAATGTGAATTCTAACTTGTTTCATGTTACGTATTATGGCTAAAATAAAGACCTGTATGTATTACTCGTACAAGTTCCCTAGATTTTATTTATCTATTCTAATTGATTTATAATTACCCATTGTGGCAAATTTTGTTGGTATGTCTGTTTCTTTGTAATTGTCTTTTCAATTCCTAATTATTTTGCGGGATTTGCTTCTGCACCAATTTTAAAGCAGAAAAGTAATTATGTGAAAGTATTCAGTAAAGTTGGCACTTATCTACTAGGGTCTATGTGTCTCATCGTCTCAGTGGTCTATAAAGTAGAGAACGAACGTTTAAAATTAAACACAATGATAAGCTCGCTGTAATGGACTTTGGCTTGTGTCCCAGTTATGAAAGAGGGATTCGTGCCAAGCATTTAGAAAGACTTTCCAAATTAAACAAGACCCAAGAAAGATGTGAAAATAGTTACTAAAAAAGTGGCTTAATCGCTATTTCTACAGAAATTGGTAAAAAAGCTGGCGCGGACTTGAAGTAGCATAGCATATCATATAATCATATTACTACAAATTTATTATCCGTTCGTACTTGTCATCTCTTCTTTTAGAACTTTTCTAGAACTGAAAAATAAATTTTGACTTGTCATACAAATCAAATTAGCCGACCGAGTCATTTAAAGATATTTTGCGAATTTATAAAAGTCATGGCGCGAGATGTTGTTCAGTTTCGTAAGCTGAACAACACAACACCACCATCCGAGAGGTTTCGCGTTATTTAATAGCACGTGTAACAATGTGAATCAAAACGCACCCCATACTTTATTTTTGAACGCTCCTACGGGAACTCCTGCGCCCTATGTAGTAAATACTCGGGCGCAGTCTATGATCGTGACGTTTCGTTGTCATTCGCCAGCGCACGGGGAGGAGTTCATTGTCCTCGAAATTTGCCGCGCTTACGTTTTCTATTTTGATTTTTATGGTAACTTGTTTTGTGCCAGTGTTTGAAGAATAAACCTAAGTTCTGGACTAACAAGTGTAGGTGGTTGTGAAAACATTAATAAATCTCAGTCCAAGCTCGATACTGCTGTTTGATTCACGCCTCCCTTCTATCACCTTCTATATAAATCAACATGGCGCAGCCGGTAGGATACGAACCTACGATCCGAAAGGGAATCTGATTTCGAATCACTAACGAACTATTGTTCCGCGCTTGGTAATTAATTAAAAAACGGATAAAAATTTGATATACGTATAAATATATGTAAACGACTAGTAAATAAATCAAATGTAATACTATAAGATAAAAAATAACACAAAAAAAAACATAATATTACTGTCATTGGCATTGCTCATGGACATGTTGTAAGATAACTTTTTTTAATTTTATTTATTATTTTTAAAACCAGGAGAGTAATTAATTACTCAATACTTAATATTGTATGAACATTTATTCAAAATAAATAAGTTGTAAACAACTAAGATAGGTGGTATACCTTGTACACTTTATATTCTCCTTAAATATCGTACAGTATGAAGCTACGATAGAATTAAGTTTTTTAATTCTTTATTGATTGGATTGGATTGATTGGATTGTAGGTGGTTGTGAAAACATTAATAAATCTCGGTCTAAGCTCGACACTGCTGTTTTATTCACGCCTCCCTTCTATATAAATCAACAACAAGGACTTAAAATTTTGCATCCCAAGCTCCCATAGACACGTATATAAAAAATTGAATGAATTAAATACAACAACACTGATGTTAGTACTAACTACGTAACATTTATTTCACTGTTGTGAGAAGTAAACAAATCAGTATCATGTTTTTTTGTAAACAACTATTAAAAAGTAAAATAAAAGATGAGATCCTTTATCTTGTAAATTTCTTTGTTTAGCTTTACCAGGAAAGTAAATCAATTCTTGTCTTGTTTTTTCACATTATCACCAACGCGTAGTCTGATCCAGCTAACGCTTCATCATCATCGTAAAAATATAGAATGTGATTAAACTCCCTAACATTGAAACGGCAAAATCTGGTAGCAATTTGTGTTTTGAATTCCAAAATAGATCGTCAAAGGAAATTCCGTCACTTTGCCTAAATATGTTCTGAAACATTTTATTGTAACGTCAAGCAGCGAATCTTAAACATGTAACTCCACGGAGATGAAATTTCTTGTGTAATCATAACTTCGTGAAAGTTTTGAGCTCTGAAACGGTTCGCAAGAAGTTTTGTTCAAACCTAACCCAACTTTTAACTGAGATTTAAGTAAACCACCAGGTAAAGGGTCTTAAGGTTCATTGACTGGGTTATATAGAAAACCAACCAACTTATGTTATGCTAGTATAAGGTAAAAATAGTTTTTGTTTAAGGCTTGCTACAATTTGGCACATTATTGACCATTGATCTTGTATTTATACATTATTTTGTGATTTTTATTAAGTCGCGAAAATTTTGCAAATTCAAATAATATTGTGCTAAATATCAATGAAGAAAATAAAATAACTCTCTTTTATAGCCCTCGGAGGGATTGCCAAGCGGCGAGGACTTGGAATAATTGTTCTTTGTTATAACTTTTCATCCAAATCTTTTCAGAATTTAACAAAGTTGTATAAACCTTAAGTAGGGATTTGGACGTATTTTTAGAATTTTGGCTTTGCTGCAATTCGTTAAATGTATAAAACTTGTTTATTTCTTTACTTGTAAGATAACGGGCATGATTTCAATTAAAACACTGATTAAGCATTTTGGCACATGGTACATACATTATAATCACATTTGTTTATAAAGTTTTTTTTATTGTATTATTCGAATTTTAGTTTCCATATATCGAGTTCCCTATCAAACAAATAATATGCAATAGATAATTATTTACCTACTTATATTCTACCATCATCACAACAGCTGTAAGATGCCAAACACTGGACAAAACTGGTACTACTAAAACATTGCAGTTATTCAACAATTAACGACTTCCTGATTTAAATCATTTTAAATTTCATAACACCTAAATATGACTTCATGATGTCTCTGCAAATTATGTAGAAAATGTACGCAGATATTCAAATTTAATTGCTGCACGGCAGTAAACCGGCGAATTATTCATTTTAATGATTTGCTACAAACAAATCTGAGCTGAAATATTTATGAGGCTCAAGATTTATATGAATAGGGGCGTTTTGGCAAGGTCTGCGATAGTTGCGTGTCGCTGTCCATTACTGGCTATGTTTGGGGTCCTCCGACATTTCCGCAGTGGATATAAAACCTTGAAGCGAACCGCAAACGCGAGGAGTGCCATTACAACACCGCAAAACAAAAGCTATTTAAATTGTAAGGTTTTCACGCTTTCTAAATATGGTTTTGTTTTTGCTTTCAGTTTTCTGTTCCACTACTGGGTCAAGTCTTCCGGAGCTCACATTCTGCGACCACTAAGCTTCACCATGGTCATCCAGTTCATGTTATGATCTATGTGAATTATTTTTTTATGCTTGTAAAAAATGATTACCTACTCGTCAAATAAAAAAAAAATCCTGAAAGCAATTTCATTTCAGTAAAATATGATTCAAAACATAAGTTGATCTATTGTTTTGTGAAAAACTTCCTCTTACATCCTGTTCATGTTAATATCTGTAATATCGACATGTTTTGTTATATACTTGAAGCCTTATATAAGGTAGGCTTCAGCTATGAGTAATGAACATGAAAATAGATTTATATGGTGATTTATGTCTGCCATATTTCGCAATGTTATTAACAACACGGCGAAAAAATTGTAGCTTTGTTTTGTACGCTCATTAGGTTGGTTCTAAAATTAAATTATTATTATTATTTATTATTAGCCTGAAGTGTCCCACTGTAGGGCAAAGGCCTCCCTCGCTTCCTTCCACTTATCCCGATCCTGGGCCAAACTTTCCCACTCGCCACAGTAGGCAGCGAGTTCGTCTCGCCACCTCTTGCGGGGCCGACCACGACATCTTGCTGCGTTCTGGGGCACCCAACTGTTGGTCTTTTTAGCCCACAGTTCGTTAGGCATTCGGGTGACGTGGCCAGCCCAGTCCCATTTTAAGTGGGCGGCCTTCTGAGCTACATCAATTAGTTTTGTCTGGGAGCGCAGCGTCGTGTTTCGAACTCGGTCGCTTAGCCTTACACCAAGTATGCTGCGCTCCATGTTTCGCTGGCACACCTGGAGTTTGGTCTTTTGGATGTCAGTCAAAGCCCAAGTCTGCGCGCCGTACGTAAGGATGGGTAAGATGCACATATCCATGAGTTTTCTTTTCAATGTTAGCGGCAATTTACCCTTAACAAGATCTTTCATGGCCCAGTAGCTCTTCCAGGCATTTTCAGTTCGTCTTTCGACTTCCTTGTCTTGTCTGGTCTGGAAAGAGACTACTTGGCCAAGGTAAAGGTACTCACGGACATATGCTATTCTTTCCCCATCTAAGTCCACGATTTTCTCGGCGCGATTTGTCATGAGCTTGGTCTTCGACATATTCATCCTCAAACCAACTTCAAGGCTCTCCCTGCTCAGCTCTTGTAACATTTGTTGTAGCTCAGTGACCGTCGATGAGAAGAGAACAATATCGTCCGCGAAGCGAAGATTAGTCAGTCTTGCTTCGCCAATTAAATTACGTAAGTGAAATT
Organism: Carpatolechia fugitivella; assembly: GCA_951230895.1. Taxonomy (NCBI): domain Eukaryota; kingdom Metazoa; phylum Arthropoda; class Insecta; order Lepidoptera; family Gelechiidae; genus Carpatolechia; species Carpatolechia fugitivella. Next base: position 13,285,687 of record OX579648.1, on the reverse strand, counting down.
GTTTTTACAATTAAAAAAATATGTAGATTCAGATATACGATTAAGGTCTCGTATAAGGTGAAAATAAAAGATGGTGTAAACCTATAAATAAAATCATTTTAGGATATTACGTAAATTTAGCAGCACCCATTTTTCAAAAATGAACTTTTTTGGTTTTCTTCTAAAAGATGATCTACGCTAAGGCAGTCTTCAATCTACCAATGAATATGCATAAATCAGACGGCGTGTCTTCTGAAGCACGGACAATGATTTATACTTAAAGTCACCCAGCTCCCAGCCATACTGCCTGAGTCAGAGTCGCCACTAGGTCAGAAGATAAAATGTAATCAAAATATTTTTATGCAACATTAAAAAAAAAAGAAAATATAATCTTTCCGGAGTGTAGCAATAACAACAAATTAACGCAGTACTCTTGTTCAATGTTTTTATTATCCTCCAATAGCCTTTATAGCATTCAAAGTTCAATAATGTTGCACTCGGGTGTCAATCACTATTAAATTGTACTTCCCAGTTCTATTCCAGTAACAGTTCTACATTCGCTAGTAATAATAGAATGGAATGATTTGTTTGCTTCCATTGTATCTTTAGACGCGTATTTAATGACTAACTATTCCGCATGCATCAGTTGTTTTAACTACGTAAATAGAACACTTAATAATTAGAGGCTTTGTGTTAGTTCCAGTTTTAGTATCTTTGTAAGATAAAGTCAAAAATAATCGTTACCTCATAAACATCCTGGGGGACTTCCTTTCAAAAAAGCTAACTTCGTGTGTAATTTTATTATAATCACTTTTTTTTAATATAATATTATTATTTATAGTTCACATAAAACTAAACAATTTTCTCTACTAGTTAACATATAAAAAAACTCATCTCTTATATTAAATCGATTAGCTGATCGCACAGTTTTTTATGGAAGAATCATTTTTTTGTCAGCGTATACTCCATGGGGAATGTTGTTCAGTTTAAATCCCTCGTTTCCGCTTAACGGGAATTTCTGTAATATCCATTGAACATAAAAACGCAAGGAAACTTTAATTCAAACATATTAAAATATGTTGTAGAATTTACTGTATAGATAGATAAAGCGTTTATTTGATACTGCAGACACAACACGACACGACGCGTTTATTTGACACTTTTATCGAACTCAATAAAACCCATGAGATTTTTATCGTAAATATTCGTTCCCGTCTGTTGTGGAAGGTTGTTGCACCCTGCAGCGCTCACGAAAAAAGACCGTATAAAGGTCAGTTCACACTTCATACAGCCGAGAGGGGTTCATTGACCGTGCTAGTGTGGGACAAGGGAAGACAAAAGCATGTATCGTGTATGTATACCGTATAAGTACATAGAATAAAATATCTAGTAATTATAGCAATACACATACAACGAGTTCCTCTCAGGCGCTAGGCGGTGGCTTACCCCAGGAACCTGAACTACTTTTGTTCCAAAACTTTTGGAAAATCTCAGAATTATAATCATCATCAACATCATCAACGGCCCGTTACAGTCCACTGCTGGACTATGAGCCTCCTCCACTTAAGTGGAGGGTTTTGCCTAATCTCCACGCTTGGCAGGCGGGTTGGAGATCGCAGATTAAAAGGTTACTGTATCAGAGAGCGCTGCTGCCCGTTCCCTGTTCAATGTGTAATCCCTAAGTGTGGTGACGGCAGAGTAGAATACATTTGTCACCAACCCCTACTCTTCCCGTGGGTGTCGTAAGAGGCGACTTAGGGACTACACAGAATTATAATATATAAAATAAATTATTTCTTTTTATGGAGTTTCTGTCTCCGCCGGAAGTATATAATAGTCTCGGGCCGAAGCCATTATGTTTTATTTAAATTGACTTGATCAGCTTGATAATTTAATTTATGAAAATTTCTAGAATAAATATTGTAATTACCTGATAAGTTATGATGTAGGCCATTTGGAGGCCTATGAGAATAACCGGTACATGCCGACATACTTTCTAAAACCTAAAAACAATACATGCATAGTAAATAATTAATCCATTCCATTCTTATCATCAACAGCTCATATACGTCCCCACCGAGGGGCTCGAGCCTACCCCGAAATAGGGCGATTAGGCCTTAGTCGACCACGCTGGCCCAGTGCGGGTTGGTCGACTTCACACACAACCTTTGTATTTGTTCGCAGGAGTGTGTAGGTTTCGTCACGATGTTTTACTTCACCGTAAGAGCGTCGAATAAACGTACATATTAATTCGAAATTCGAAAAACATTGGTACATGGCGGAAATCGAGTCTCCCATACGGAAGACAATAGCGGTCCAAACTACTAGACCACCGACCGACGACGCTCTAAAACAAATAAAGTTATTAACTTCGATTTCAACTTGAGTGATTATAGATTTCCAAGTTATCCGTTCTTATTAGGGATGCAACGACACCGATGCTGATAGTCGTAAACCGCAGGTTATCGTTATTTTTGACGATCATCCGTATCGTAAAAAGTATTACGATTTATAACGATTCTTAAAACTAGTTTGATGTAATTTTTTTCGTGAATAGGAATGCAAGGCAGCATTGATGTTTGCGCTGGCGACACTAATGACTACATGGATGAAATTTATGCTTATTTAAATGCACCCAATGCAGAGATGGATACAAACTATTCAAGTTATTGGAGAAAAAATACTGTTATTTCCTAACTTAAAAAAATTGGCCCATAAGTATTTGTCCATCAAACCAGCTACTGTAGATTCAGAAAGATTGTTTTCCATACGGTTTAATCCATACGGATATACGAAATAGACTAAAACCTGATAATTTAAAAACTTTATGTTTTAATAAGAATTTGAAAGAAATTGATTTTAATTATGACATTTAGGTGGTAAATTGTCTAAAATTTAAATGAATGTTGATTTTATTTCTTACATAAATTAAAAAATCGTAATGCATTCGTTATCGTAATCGCTATTACGATGCATTCGTCATTCGTATCGGTATCGTAATAGCACAAATTACGTATAGCCGCGGCGCGCGCTTGTGGTAATAGACATATCGTTGCATCCCTAGTTCTTATACAAACTTGCAAAATAAGCGGAATGTTTGCTTTACAATGTCTATACCGGTACCAGGATTGTAGCACTTGGACGCAGCCCAACACTACGCGAATCTAACTACTTTGATACAAGTACCTACCTATATACCTAGGTACCCTACATCGACCCGCCGCCGACGTGCCAACTTCGCTCGACTACAGCTTTTTAGATTAGAATAAAGAAATTGAAGCTGTTCGAGCGAAAGCCCAATGCCCCATCGACGTGAATTTCTTATATATTCACTTCTTATATAACAAAATAATATACCTCTATAGCACGTTCTTGTATCACTAAATATACCTGGGCTGATTGATAACTAGCCGAAACGACGAACTTAAAAAAATGATACGCAAAAAAAAAATATTACATTATATTTTGGCATCTTTTTGAAAATAGAACGCCAAATTTGAATTTAATCGAACTGGTGGAATTAGTTTGATAGGACGTAGAACTTTCTCTGTCGTAAATTTTTTTAACAATGGAAAGAAACGAAATTCGTGCGGTGATAAAGTTTTACGTTTTAAAACAGAAAACAGCAACCCAGATTAAAACCAAGCTAGACAGTGTTTTAGGTAATTCTGCTCCTGCATTGAGTACAACTCACACCTGGGTAACTGATTTTAAACGTGAAAGACAGAGCTGCGAAGACGCCCACAGGTCTGGCCGTCCAAATGAAGTCACGAATCCGGACATGATAAAAAAAAAACACAAAATTGTATTGAATGATCGGCGCTTGAAGTTGCGAGAGATAGCAGAGATGGTGAGCATTTCATCTGAACGCGTTTTTAATATTTTGCACCAACATTTGGGAATGAAAAAGCTTTGCGCGCGATGGGTGCCGCGTTTGCTCACTGTTGACCAAAAGCAACGTCGAGTGGACGATTCATCGGAGTGTTTGGCGCTGTTTAACCGAGATCCTAACGAGTTTTCGCGGCGTTATGTAACAGTCGATGAAACCTGGATACATCATTATACTCCCGAGACAAAAGAACAATCTAAGCAGTGGACTGAGAGCGGAAGACCTGCGCCGAAGAAAGCAAAAACGGTTTTGTCGGCCGGCAAAGTGATGGCGACTGTTTTTTGGGATGCTCGAGGGATTATTTTAGTGGATTATCTGCAAAAAGGAAAAACAATAAATGGAGAGTACTACGCAAGCTTGCTGCAAAAATTAAGTGAAGAAATCCAGAAAAAACGACCACATTTGGCCAAGAAAAAAGTTTTGTTCCACCATGACAACGCACCTGCACACACGTCAATGGTTGCAGTCGCCAAACTCCATGAATTGCGGTTCGAATTGCTACCGCATCCACCCTATTCCTTGGATCTGGCCCCGTGTGACTTCCACTTATTTCCAAACCTGAAGAAATGGTTAGGTGGCCAGAGATTTTCATCAAATGAAGAAGTCATTGTTGCCGTGGACGAGTATTTTGAGGGGTTGGAGAAAACATTTTATCAAACTGGTGTAACGGCATTGGAGAAGCGCTAGACTAAAAGCATCGAGGTAGAAGGAAACTACGTTGAGAAATAAATTTATTTTAAATAGATTTTTAAAGTTTTTCTTTGTCGTTTCGGAAACTTATCAATCAGCCCTCGTACACAACTAAGATAAGATACACAAGTTACTGAAAATCATTATTTCAAATTCGACACAGTACACCATACACCTTTGTTGATAACAAACCTACAGAAAATAAATACTTATTTGATATACCTACACAAATAAACATATACGAAAGACTTAATGAATAAAAAAAGACTTTCTATATTTATTTATTTTATTCTCACTCTGCTGATACAAAATAGAAATATTATTTTTAAAATTGACGGCTCCGTAGCCCAGGTGGTAGTGTATTTGCCTCCGACGCACAGGGTCGCGGGTTCGAATCCCGCCCAGGGCAAACATATTTACATTTTTATTTAATTTTTTTGTTTTTTGTTTGTGTGTTTGCCTTGTGTCTAGTTGTTATTTATCTATATAAGTATGTATTTATCTATTTGTGTAATGTATATCAGCTGTCTGGTACCCATAGTACAAGCTCTGCTTAGTTTCCGATCAGATGGCCGTGTGTGAATGAAGATGTCCCCACGTATTTATATTTATATATTTATATTATTTTTATATAACTCTCTTTTGTTGGGCCAGTAGGCCTCGATTCGGGAAGTCACGTTCTAATCCTTAATTTTAGTCCGTCCTTTTTAACTTTTAAAGATTGAAAATGGACAGGAGATGGCCATCCTAATATTAGAGCTGTCAAACATCGAATTTGAACCTTATAGCCGTGTCGATTGCACAATTTTAGAGAGCACTTAAAACATGCGACTTAAAAATCTTTTAAACTGACAGCTATGCCCTTATTTTAGGTTATCATTCGTTCAAATGAATATCATTCGTTTATCACCTCTTTCATTGGTCATAAAAACGAAAATGATAGCTGGATTTTAAAATTTGAATTAGAGCATGACATCCCGAATCGAGGCCACTGTTGTGTAAAATAAATCTGTTCAACTAAATGAAGTGAAACCAAGAATATCTGCAGTAAAATTATTGCAACTGGGAGTTCAGCTCATTTATTGAAACAACTTATCGAGTGATTTATTAAATAATAATGTTCGTTTACATTAAGTAATGTTTACAGGCAATCAATCACATCATAATGGGACAAGCAATTTTCTCGTCAGAAGCCAGTGGGAATGGTGTGTAAATTGCTGGAGAGGGATCGTTTACTCCATTGAGAGCATAAGATGATCTGTTCCGTGGCGTGAACCCTTTGGATCTTTGGTGTACAGCTTAGGGTTGAGATGCTAGCTTTTTTAATCATAAATTAACAACATAATATGGAAAGGTTCTCGAATGGCGACCACGGGCCAGAAGGCGTAGCGTTGGACGGCCTCCGAAGATCAGATCCAAATATTCATAGTGGACTGATGATAATGATGATGATTTAATTTTGTTGAATTTCCTTTTTTATTTTCGTATTTTTACACTAGATAAAAAAGAAAACAATGTCCTGTTTTCTCTTTTGAATATTTTCGTAAGTCTTCATTGAAATTTAAAAGCATTTTCCAGTAGATCAAACAGTTTGGTATGACAAATGGAAGTGTAACATGAAGCGGATGTGCCCTTTTCGCCGGAAACAAAGAGGGGCGCTCTTCCGGAACAAGTTTCTGGGTCATTTTTTGCGCCCTGTCTGCCTTTTTATTGAGGTGTGTTATTTTATGAGATGGGATAATCAATTTGTCCATTTTTAGAGGGATATTTCCACAGCCACATGTAAATAAGAATTATTAATAAGAATGCTTCATAATAGGGCCTTAGAGGATTAATCCGTATTCACAATTTCACTGATGAATTACTAAGCAGCACATTATTAAAACTATTTACAGGTGTTTATGCTCTCTTAGTTTTTACTATGTATGTCATTTTCAATATTTTTATATAAAACGCCGTTTGTCTTCTAAACTATAAAAGCAAAAAAGACAAATTATACTCAACGCAACTAAAACTATCATTTGTATTTTGTTTTCTACTATAGGAATAGTCGAAAGTTCTTTAAAAAATTCTTTATAAAATACGACTTTGCTTTTGTTTTTGTGAAAATACAAAAAATCTATTATATTTTTGAAATTTACTTTTACTCATAAGCATTAAGTAAGGAAAAACTATTAGATTACGCTTATGATACCTACGATAAGGAAAGGTACAAGTAAGTATTTATAAATTAATCTTAGTCATTATCACAAAAGAAGACCTTTTAAACGAATTCCTTATCAGATAACATTTTTGAAAGCGTATACTTTAAAATATTTTTTTATTATTTGGTGGTTACTTCATAAAGAACTAATGCCCAGACAATTTTCTCCATCATTTTCGAAATCAATGCTGTCGAAAAGAGTTCTCTTACAAATTCATTTCCTAATAGAATTCCGTGCCCGCCCCGCCCTGGGGGCAGGTAATTCATCTAACGTGAATGTTAAATCAACCTGGCCGAAATTTCCGCACTTTTTCACACGAGCAAAAAAGGATAGCATTTATTCGGAAGTAAAAGATAGCTGGGGTTCGTGTGTCGGTGAAACCTTTATTGGTTGAGTACCTAACCTTTTCAAATGGCTTGGGTTTGAGAACAGACAGATGGTACGTTAGCAATGTTCAAAAACTGTCGTCATCGTTTTTAGCTCTGGCCACCACCATGCATTATGTGACTGTGGATAACCAAATTCACCTATTGCTCAGTATAAATATTGTCGAAAAGAACCAATACAACGTTTTCCACATTAATACATAATATATGCTTCTATCCCTAAAGGTGCGAACAAAGGTTTAGTAAGTTTAGTTAGTTAGCTTAGTTAAACACATTACAACTGAAACTCCATTACATTAGATGAATCCGTGAAAATATGGTGTTTTGTTTTAATACAATAAAAAGTAGCAGTATGTGTTTCAAACACAAACACATACTACACTAACATTATCACAATTTTCGAGTTCACAACCACGAAAATCTTAAAACATATCGTCAGTGGAAAGGTAAAAGTACTAAAGCGCCAAATGCAATTATCTGTATATCGTCTGGAAATAAGAAAGTTTAATGTGTTTTAATCTATTTACAGTAAATATTATTTACTGCCAAATATTATTTAGCGCCAAATTGGCGAAAATGAGTTATACACTCACCGGCACATCTAACCGCCCACCCTTCATTTCAGGGAATATTCGTGATTCTTTATAACTCTATTATTTACAGCTGATGTTAGTTAAAAAGTAGTTTAACGTTTATTTAAGTATGTTTAATTTATCGTAAAATTATCAATAAATCAATTGTAATGTATAACAATAAGCGTGGTTTAAAATTATCTCGAAATACAAGGGTGGGCGGTTAGATGTGCCGGTGAGTATATATACAGTTCGGTTTCATTTTTTTTGCGTCAATTAGTTTAGGTGATTTCTTAATCTGACGACTTTTTTGGCGTTTTAGCCAAATTTTTGGGTCTGATCGTTAGGCCGATGACTAAAGCGACGCCTTTTTGGTGTTAATCGTCTCTCCTGTAAAGTTGTTTTTTGGCGCTTTAGTATTTTTACCTTTCCACTGACGATATATTACAAACACATACTGCTACAATTTACTGTATCAAAACAAAACACCATATTTTCACGGATCCATCTGAAACAAAGATCAAAGCCGTGAGCGGGCAGATAGATATTTATATTTTAGATTCAAAAGGTCCTTCTTTTGAATCTAAAATATAATCCTTTGTTGTTCTTCATCAATGAGCCTCAGATAAAGTTATTGCTTCTGAAGGCGACCGTCATTTTACTGATCTGGTTATTAATTTGTAAAGTTGTGTCTTCAACAATTTGCCTTGTCTGTTTTAATTAAACATTTTCACGGTGCTCCAGTTGACTCTTTAGATGTTATTATTAATTTATTATACTAAGTTTGAGGGTTGTATGATAAAAAAAGAAATCGGTATTTTTTTATCATTTTAATATAAAGGTTTTAAATTTTTACCGTGTGACGTCATACGACCGACGACGGACAACCATACTTGTAAATTTGATTGACGACAAAAATACGAATTATCACCCTATCTAATATCAAATAGTCACAATATGAAAACAAAGCTTACTTTGTACAAGGTCATTTGTTTTTTTGGATTTTTTTACGTAATCTTTAAGTTTTTGCCGTTAAAGTACGAAAATGTAGTGTAAAACCATAAAATCTCGAAATGGTTTTCGTATTTCTATATAGTCAAGACATTTTAGCATGCCCCATTAATAGACGTTTGAGTATACTAAGCCTCACAGGCTGTCATCACGTAACCAACTAAAAGCCCCAGTTTTATATTATGTAACATATATATCCCCATCGAGCGGCCTGGGTCTCTTTGATTAGTTGGTCGTTCGATAACCCAGAGGATAATGGGTTTGTATGCTTCATGATAACCTTACGTAAAATGTGGAAACACATTTCGAACCCCTAATAGAGCAAGGTATGTAGGCCAAAATGTCTATTTAAACTTCCCTGAACCCAAGCTGATCCGGCATTTACTTTGCGGTTTCTGGAGTTAGCGCCAGTAGACGCCAGTCATTACGCCTAACATGAAATTGAGGTGTGAGAAGGGTACAAGGTGCGTAGCGGTCCAGCATAGTTACTAACTTCAGAATCGCAATATTATCTGGCTAGCTATAACACCAAACTCCCAACAAACAGTATCAAACCACAAATTACACTTACTCGTACCTAATTCACCAAGTGCACAATCCTCCCAATTATTTTTCCTTGTTCGTTGTCACATAAGAAACGTGACCCAAATACAGGAACCAACGACGTCCAATCACGAGGCAAGACTCAAGACAATTCGCAATTCTCGGATCGCACACGCAGCCACGAGTCAACATCCATCCATCTCGAAATGATAAACGAGACGGGAGACTATCCATTTATCAGTTTTTTTTTCAACAACGTTTTCGTTTTCAATAAGACGTGCTCCTCTGTCAAGATTTAATCTGAAAGGGTAGTCCCAAGATGACAGTTTTTGGTCTTACAGCCTCGTATACGTAGATTAAGAGTTTTCTTAGGATTGTCATGTGTTTTCCTTAAAAATATTTCTAATGTTTTTATTTAATATTATAATATTACTAGCGGTCCGCCCGTGGCTACGCTCGCGTTATGTAAGATTATCCCGTAGGAATAAGAATTATTCCCGTATAAAGTATCTTATGTGTTAATCCAGGGTACAAACTATCTCCATTCAGTAATTAAGGCGTGAAAGCGGAACAAACATTCAAACATCTAAACATCCAAATGTATTTTCTCATTTATAATATTAGTGTGATGATCCTCTCATCACAATTTACTAATGGTAGCTTACTCTTAATAATAGAAATCCACAGTAGAAAAAAAAATATGCTGGTCATGGCAAGGTTCAATAGATTCGCTAAGACTGTCACTGTCACTCTATTTTACCAAGATCCATTCGTAAAAATTTTCTTACAAAATCACATCCATACTGTTGTTGGAAACAAAAAGATAATCATGACTTCATTTCAGACAATGTCCAACTTTGTACAAAAATTCTCAATAAAATTGTTTCAACGAGATTTTGTCTGCGTCGTAACAAAGAAACATAAAAGTTGACCTGGATTGTGAGCCAAAGCAGCAAAACTTGACACATTGATGCCTAAATAACTCACAATATTTTTGTGTAATGAAACGTTGTACGAATTCCTCGTGTGCTGTGTTAGAAAAATATTGCAAAAGTTAGTGTTTGACTTTGTCTAGATGCAGCACCTGCCGCTAGGAAATTGAGTAAGTTCTGTCACTATCGCCTAGTTTTTGGAATATATTCTTTTATACTACAGTAAACAATACTGACTCTATTTTTATGGTAAAAAGTGGCACGTACTGTTATTTGAAAGTAATAAATACTATATAATATACTAATGGTTTTATTGCAACAAGTTGTTAGTTACGCAACTGTTCTAATCTAAATCATGAAGGTAAATGCTGCTGTAACTTTACTTTTTTCCAAATGCAGACAGTTGCAGCTATACATAAGCATTGATCAATCAAATTTTATCTTTGCTACTAAATCAAACGATCTTGTTTTCTGTGTTATAATAGGTAAAAAATAAAAAACCAAATCATACCACAATTATTCTGTGAAAAGAACATTAGATTTGGCTAAATTTTAGTAGTGTTTGTGGACATTTTAAACTCGTTGAGCATAAAGCTGCATATAACCAGATCTAATTTGGTAAATGTCGGTGCGCTCAAAAGTTTTAGCCGTTTATTTTTAGGGACTGAAAAGCCTGCACAGTTGGTACAGTTTGGTAGCCGACAGAACGATACTAGGATATAAATATAAAATCCACAGGCATTTGAAATGCTAGTAAGATTTCTTCTAGTAATTTTTGAAATACATTTTTATATTTGGTTTACCTTTCACTCTTCTATCACTAATGGAAAAAATATAAAAAAATACATTCTGAAAAAGAAAAAAAAAGAAAAAAAAATAGTAAAGCAATGTATATGTCACCGTAAGATTGTGAACGCTGTTAGTTTATAATCTTACTCGCGATATCATAAACTTACGGAAAATTGTGAACTGACACCAACCATTTAGAATTTAACGTATTATTTCTCGTTAGTTAATAATCTAACGATGTCAAACCATCAAATTGTAAACAAAGGTGCAGAGTTCATAATCTGTCGGGTTTTATCATTCGTAAAATTGTGAACAGTCCCTGATTGGTTGGCAACGCACTTCAACGACTACAGAATGACAGCCAAGAATAGCCGCGCTGGACACGTCAAACGTTTAACCAATCAGCGTGCAAGGTGCGTTCGGTCGCATGCCAATTTTTAATCAGTTCACAATTTGACGGTTTGACATCGTTAGATTATAAACTGACGGGAAATAATACGTTAAATTGTAAATGGTTGGTGTCAGTTCACAATTTTCCGTAAGTTCCGCGAGTAAGATTATAAACTAACGGCGTTCACAATCTTACGGTGACATATATAATATGAACTGACAACCTAGATTAGGTATAGCTTAACCTTGACACCAAGATACTGACGATAGTACGTAACAAAGAAAATACGTGAGTACGTGCCGGTACGAAACGATTCGAGATTTCTGTCCAAAGCCGACTACAGCTTACGTTCGAAACTGTTCGTCTAGTACACATATTACTAGGTTGTTCGGATATGTAGACAGAGAACATGCAATTTAGATGATAGTTGTTTACATGAACTAGATACGGTTTCGGTTACCTAGTCTGGTACTTGAATAATGAATTGTTTTAATCAACTGTATTGAGACTTGCATTGTGTTGTTGGTAAGGGTTGACACACGCAGACGTATTTTTTCCGATATGTGTGTACATACATGTGACTTGGTATTATATTCAAACATCGTTTCTGTAGACCAGTCAATATCAACACAAAAAAGGACAAACATCGCAAACGCGCATGTAACTACGATTTTTTTATATGTTGTTAGGTTCCTTGAGAGTAGTTAACAGCACCAGGACCATTAGTTAAGCCAGTACGTGTGTTTGAATATGACCCAAACACAAAATATACACTTTTCTTTTTTAAAATAGCCTACCTTTGACAAGCTGTATCTCTGCAACTTATTGACCTAGAGTGCTGGAGTTAAACTCAAATTGTAGAAAATTTAGTTAGCTTTATTAAATTATACAGCAAACATACTTGAAAAACGCTTTCTTAGGGTAGTTTTTTCGAAAAAACTGAAACAAGGGCCAAATTTTCGAGCACCATGGGGGTAGCACAGGGTTTTCAAGGTTGCAAACTTGAGTGTAAACTACTCTCAAGGAACCTAACAACATATAAAATAATCGTAGATACATGCGCGTTTGCGATGTGTGATGTCAATATTGACTGGCCTACTGGGAAAGACTTTTTAGTGACGTTATGTCACGAAACGAAAACGGCCATATCTCGAAAAATACTATTTAGGGGGTAGTAGCTTTTATATAATTTGGCAGCTCCATTTTAACCGGAAAAGTCATCAAGGCTAAGGCACTTAATTTCCTTTATAAAGTAGTCATACCAGACCAGTAATGGATCTTTGCAAACTCATAAATTTGGTTTTTAAAGGAACTCCCTAGCGGCACTGATAGCATAACGCAATTAAGACGACGACGCCACTGACGGCTCCCCGGAGAAGTAATGTCGGTCGCCCCTTAAGTGGCTTGTTTACCACTTATTTTTAAACAGGAAAATATTCATAACGGTTATAGAACCGTTATGAGCATTTTTGCCGTAGAAATAGTTCTACGGCAAAAATGCTCAAATAAAAATCTGAGAAATGATACGCCATTTGTGATACATACGAATAAAAAACTATTTAAGTTCTTTAAAGCTTTGGATCTAACAACCTGACTCAATGGTTTTTTAGAAGTTTTAGCGTTGTAAGATATTTTCTATTATACGATATTATTATATACTATACAGGGCACCCAGTGACATGACATTATAATAACATTTTAAAAACGTCTTTTATAAATAAACTTAATGTTTGAAAATTTAACTTTTGATTGTTTTCTTTAAAAAAATAACCCATTGAAAACTCCTTCCTTGCAAAAATCGGTTAAAAATACCTAAGTCAAGTGATGCATCATAAAATTAATATTTATATGCAAAAAGAAACATTAATTAAAGAAACAAATTAATGAGGGTCATTCTTGAAATATTCATTCATAATGTTACAGGATCCTTTTTCCCCCTGAAAAACTTAGCCTAAAAAGTTTTCTTTACAATATAAAAAAGACGACAATGCAAAATTTAACAAGATAATATTTCAATGCAAGAAGACTTATTCGATACTTGTTGACTTTGTAATGTTCAACCTTTCTTGATTCTTGTAATGCAATTCAAGGTGAGAATTTTTTTAATAGAATCTTATCTCAAGTTCCAAGTTCATACGACGGATAACATTACGAACCCAGAGAAAAGGGTATATTTACGAGAATGCTAAAAAATTTAAAGTTGATTTTTTATTTTATTTTTGTTAATGCATAAGGGCATTTTCTTTCGAGGCATGTTTTTTTGTTAATTGACTATGTTATACTAAAGCTATCTTATTGATTTAAAGCATTTATTGACGGGAAAAATATCTCTACGATGTTTTAGCAGTCGTAACACATTTGCTACGCCGTAGCAGCTTTGCAAGGATTATTAGAAAAAAATGTCAATTATTAAAATTCAAAACATTGATTATTTTTATTATTTTACGCTTAAGGCCAGTTTATACTTTGACAAGTATAAGTGCGAGTTGCAAGTGCGAGTTGCAAGTACAGGTTACCAAAACAAATTTCAAGTTTCATATCTTAATGTTGTCAAAAAGCATATATTTCCTGTTGCCAAGAAAACACTCGCACTTGCGAAAAATAGACCTGACTTCTATTTTTAGTTTCAAGTTGACCGATTAAGTTGACTTGCAACTCGCACTTGCTACTTGTCGAAGTATAAATCGGCCTTTAGAAACATTGGAACTTTGAATAATGCAAAGTCACTTAATTGACCGTCATTATTTTGCTTTTATATAATTAATGCACTATTGTGAAAACCTCTCTTTTCGTTGTTAAAACCTTTTAGCCGAAATGGGCTCGGGCGATGCGCGATAGCTGTGGCACAACAAACATTGTGTACAAACAGTGACCTTTTTGCATGAATAGTACAGTAGAACGCAACCCAGTTGAATCACGAATATCAACCTTGATGTGCGGACATAGGAGCGATTCCTAGCTTACGAAATATGGTGGAAACTTGCGTTTTTGTGTTTCTGAAGTTAGACTTAACACCTTCACTTAACTGACAAAGTAGCTTGATGCGTGTGGACTGATGCTGATAAATGAAGAATTTGTGAAATACCTGAAAATAAAAGAAATACTTTTATTAAGATATTTTTATTCGAAGTAAGATTTAACAAAATCATTTTTCGACGTCAAAGCTAGGAGGACAAAAGAAGTTTGTCCCTGGTTGGCACGTTCACTACAAGTGTACGCCTTCTGTGGAGAAGAACGGCCAGAAGAAACTCCACAGGACTCGTATCTTCTGTACTTATATATAAGGATAAAGTTTTTTATTGATATCCGTAACTAAACAAAGTCGTAATGAATAACTTGCAATCGATGCTATTATTAACGTCTTGCATCTAGCTTGAGTAACCATACATAATTTATTAAGTAGATATTATGATTAGATTGGCAAAATTTTGCGATTCAAATCACGTCACTGGTTTTCTGAAGCGATATTGCATAACAATTTTGAATTCCCGCTCTTCTGTGAATATTTTTTTAACATAATTAAATTGGATTTTATATATTATTTTAAAATATGTTCAGTTCATATACTTTTATGGCACTTAAACTTACATTGTTTAAGTTACTTAAAGTCAAAAGTGTAATAACAACGGTAAAAACTTCATTTAACGTTTTTAAGTCCTCTATTCAGACGTTCCTTTGTTTCTTTTTCTCTTCAAGCGAATTTTTCTGCAAGATTTCATTTTCACAATAAATATTATGCTCATGACGTGATTTGCATATATAAAACAGTAAGCAAAGCCGCATAGAGTTATTTTTTTGTAAAATTACAGGTAAATGTGTGCCAAGGACAAACATAACGTGGTTCAGGACCTTGTTAAGCGAAAATGAGCCGTATCACAATGTAATTAGAGTGAAAATAAACAGATGGGGATGTGCGGTTAAAATAGGGTATAAGTTAGAACTGGCTGTGGTTTGCGAAACGTTGTTAGTTTTTTTAAATAGTGAAATCAAACAGTTTGTATAATTTAGTTTACAAAACTAAATAACAATAAGAAGACTCTTATTATTATTATTTATTTATTAATACAATGCACAGAAAACAGGATAGTCCTTAAGACTATGCAAGGAACTTAAACATTACTAAACTATACATTACTACTATCAATTAGAATTAAATATATAGATCTACCTTAGTGAGATCAAAATACGGAACCGCGTGGTTACCAGATCAATTTTAGTTTGAGAAGTGCAGTGTTATCTCTATTATTGCTATTTCCAGTGCTCTAGTGCTTAAACTGTTCGATCGATAGTAATCTATTTTACGAGTATAAGGTACAATGTTCAAATACACAAAACTATGTCAAGGTGTAAATATATTTATGTAGCATAATACATTATTATGTATTCTATGTTTAGCCTCTTAACCATTTCTGTAACATGAAATTGGTCTAGATCGGCTTCTCTTAACCTGGTAACAATAGCGAGATGGAATGTCTATATTAATGATGACTAATTTTATAAAGGTACTAAAAAAACAGCTAAACGGCTGACCTAGCATTACCTAACTCCTAAATTAGTAACTTAAGTATCACTTCTACCCTGATATAAAGTTTTCCATCTAGGAACACGTCCGAACTTTATAAAATAGTACTATCTACTCTTAGGTAACATAGGAGCATTATCTTTGGTCCAATAAATTCAGGGAGACGGTGGAGCCAGGATATCGTCGAGATACGGTCAGCGTAGTGAATGTAAATGAGCCGGGTCAATTTGTTGGCTTATTACCCATCAGAGATAACACAAAGACTCACAAGAAAAATATGTTTTAAGTAAAATACGATTTATCGAATACTAAAAGCTCATTGCATAAGTAAACTGGCGAGTTAACTTAATCCGTTTACTAAATTCGCTGTAAATACCAAAACCCCGTGAAGGTATAATTCAAAGACGCTTTAATAACTCTAAAGAGTATTAACTCTAAAGAGTATTCATGTTAAATAGTCAATGGGGTATTTTCTGACAGCTCTTTAAAAAGTAAAAATAATGGTTTTGATTAAGACGATAGATGGCGCCAGGTGTACTTCGTGAATTCTTTTTTTAAATCCTTTTATGGCCCTGGGCCACCCAGCGGGCCACTCGGCGGGTTTCTTCAGATCCACGAATCGTCAACGCCATCTATCGCAGTTTTATGAACTATTTTTTTTTAATTGGCTGTCGGAAAATCCTCCAAAGAAAAAACATTAATCTGAATAGGTTTGTATAAATAAATCTTTTTCTAACATCACATAACTTTTCTTTATGAAAATATAGGTAGATCATTTTTAACTAATCTATGGTTTTAAGCAATAAATACAAAACAAAATAATGTATTTGTACTTTCTTCTTGCTGTATAAAAGTTTGAGATAATTTTATTCATGAAAAAGTGTGCTCGATTACTCGACCATGTCATATAAAAGAATAATTGTTGTTCATGATTGGTGTTTGACAAAAGTTGCGTGTGTATCGATTAGATGTTTTACCGCTAAAAGCCAGGGAGGTCACGCCTTCGATTTCCGCGGCTCGATAACTGTATTCGTACCAGCCTTGGGTTTTCCAAGCTCATTGTTTTCTAAGGTGGCACCGACGATTTTCGCGAAACCGGGGTAACTAGTAGTATTTTTTTACAAAAGGTAGCAGCATTTGCATATCTTAGCGAATTAACCCCATCACGCTTAAATTATACTGCGCGATTTGTATTGCCCCCTAAAAGCTAAGTTATATTCTTTTAATTTTTTGTTCTGAAATAAGTTCATCTCGTAGGTATATAAATAAAACTGCAAAATCACTAGTAAATAAATACAAAAATAAAACATGCACATGTGAAACTTAGATTAGGTTACAAGTTATTGCTAAAGAGCTAGCGGGGCCGGCTACTATCATAAGTGCGCGAATACGAATATTAGTTCTTTTCACGTGTTAGATTGATGGTCGTAGAGTTGTCATAAAAGTATATTTTCTTGTAATTTAGCCGTAAAAAGTATTTAAGAAATTAATATGTCTAGAGTTAATGGCCATGTGGCAAAGAATACTCATAATGTGTAGAAGTTCTTTCTATTCTGTATTTGACTTTTTATAGTAACTTTTAGATCAAAATCTAATTTGTATATAATGCAAATATTTTGTCTTCTTAAGCTGCCCTTAGATTTGGATAAACACAGAATGCAAACGTATTTAGGTTGCATTAATGGTAATTTACGTGTAAGTGACGGCAGAGTTAGCCGTGTGGTGACGGCAGAGTAGAATACATTTGTCACCAACCCCTACTCTTCCCGTGGGTGTCGTAAGAGGCGACTTAGGGACTACACATTGAACAGGGAACGGGCAGCAGCAGCGCTCTCTGATACAGTATTTGATCTAAGGATACAGTAACCTTTTAATCTGCGATCTCCAACCCGCCTGCCAAGTGAGGCTCATAGTCCAGCAGTGGACTGTAACGGGCCGTTGATGTTGATGTTGATGTTGAATGGTAATTTATTATTGCAACAGCAGTAGCCATAGTAGTTAGCATTCGATATTTTTTATTTTATTCATGCTTTAGGTTATTGTGAATGCATGCAACATTCGTCAGCAGCATGAAGTTGAATTCTACCATTCCAAATGCATCTGGATGTGTTTCAAACTGAATACGAGTATAAAAAACTGTGATTTCAAATCAAATCCCAGACCTGTTTTTACTTTTTAAAATATTGGCAAAGGAAATCTGAATTCTGCCACCGGATTCCCTGTACCATGTGAAATATCCAATTTAATGGACGCAAGCTTTGTGCATGTTGCCCACAATATGTTGCCAGCTTCTATTTTGTCAACAAATAACTACAAGGCCTAATCAAAATACCCTGTATTTATATGTTGACAAAATAGAAGGCACTAGAGTCAGTGGTGTGGTGTAGTGGTAAGGGCCATTGCCTCCAGGAAGCGGGGCGGTTAAATTCCAACATTGTACTAATGTATTTCAAATTCAGAACATTTTGTTTATCTGATGTTCTTATGATAAAGGAAGACACCATGAGAAAAAGTGAACATGCTGCGAAGAAGTTCGAAGGTTGTGTGTGTGTGAAGTTGACTAACCTGCACTGGAGCATCATAGTCGACTAACACTGGATTACCCTAAATTAAGGTGGGTTTGTGTCTCTCGATGGGGACATAGTACCTATATGTATACGAGCTGATAACAACAACATTCTGCGTAAGGCTTTGAACGGGATGCCCGTATATATTAGTGTCACGACACCATTTATTACTAACGACGTAATGCCTAGTTAATTATTCAAGGTCGAAACCCAATTTGCTGGTCAGCCCAGTTGGCCCTTTCGGCTAGCATGAATCGGGTAAACCGACAGATGCCGGAAAACCCCACTACTTTGGAGTAATTAAGAGAACAGATGTGGATTTCTCACTGAATCAAATAAATCTTGTAAAAGGAAGATTAGATTTTCTATTGCAGGACTAATTCCTCCGAGGGTAAATATCTACTCTGTATTTATTCGGTAAAATGAAATATTTTTCTTTCAGTAAGAAGTTTTTTTTTTATCTAATTTAATCGCTATGTATACGAGTATACCAAAGTGACATAGATTTAGTATTATACAAAGCCTTTACAAAGAGGTAATATAGTGGGTGCGGACTTGACAGTAAGAAGAAAGTAACCGTTTCAAAATTGTATTTCATAATAATAGTAGCTATTTTGATAGATTCACTTTATTATTAGATTTGAAGTCAGGTGTGCACTACATCATTTTAATTAAAGTACGGTCAAAAAGAAACTCTCTTAAATCACGCAAAAGTGTTCTCCGAAACACTTTCCACCTCCGAAACGACTCAAAAAGAATATTCAACTGCACTTCTTAACTGCACCATTAAAAACTTAAGCTTTGCACAGCTGCTATTTAAAACTTGCCCTTATATATCTCACATACTTATTCTTTTTGTACAAAAGTGGGGCGGAGAATCTGCATAGCAAACGGGTGCTCGGAGACCGGGCCCGTTGGGATCGCGGCTAGCACCTGCCCTGAATTATTCACCACACACTTTGAACCGCTTCGTCGGTTGATGAACGCATTCACAGCTCACAGGGACATGCTAGATATTGGCCTCGATTCGGGATGTCATGTTCTAATTCTAATTTTAAAATCCAGCTATCCTTTTCGTTTTTATGACCAATGAAAGAGAGGTGATGAACGAATGATATACATTTGGACGAATGATAACCTGGGCATAGCTGTGCAGTTTCAGAGATTTTTAAGTCGCATGTTTTAAGTGATCTCTAAAATTGTGCAATCGACACGGCCATAAGGTTCAACCATACGGTTCAAATTCTCTACTATTAGGATGGCCATTTCCTGGCCCTTTTCAGTCTTTAAAATAAAACTACTAACTTAAATTAAGGATTAGAGTGTGCCATCCCGAATCGAGGCCATTGAAAGGAATGTACCTGATGTTTGCCACAACACAATGAAGGTTTGACACAACACAATTGGTTAACGTGTATTGCACCTCTAGATTCTCCCCGTAAAATTCCTGTTAAGATTATCTATGAAGGAAACGTTACTTCTTTTGCTTCTTCTATTAAATCACGTCCATAAGTCAAACACCAATAATAATCACCTTAAAAACATGCCTGCCCTGCCAAAGAAAATTATAGCCAGTGTCACATGAGTTGATGTAAGAATTCCAATGATAAGATACATCCAAATCTATTCAGGCATTTACATATATACCTGAACCCTGAACACAGTAAATTCCTTTTTTGGGCAGTCGTGTAAAAAACCCTGATTGGATGCTGATTTCAATTGTATAGAAAAAATGTATGTTAAGCTAGTATTACTTTCAAAATTATCTATAGAATCCTAACACAGCTACAATAATGTAAAAATTGCAGGGGGTACTCATTTGCTAACCAACTCCAACAAGTTACTCTATGTCGCCTAATAGGCTTTCTGAGTCTGCATTTTTTCACGTGTTTCAAAGGTATTTCTGGAAGATGGGATTCATTACGTGCCGCAGCAAATTAAAACCCTTTTTCTTTATACCTTTTGACAAGAGTCAACCTAGAAATCTAGTCTGATGTATAGGTACAATCTAAACAAAATAATATTATTTCGTTACTACATTGGTTCTAACTTGATATTTGCATCGTTCAGCTATGAGCAGTATTTTTGAGCAAGTAAACTAGCGATCTTGTAGTTCTATTTTGGTTATAGGTATCCCTTAGAACATTGGTTGGTGGTGTAGTAGCTAGGGTTCCTGCCTTGCGTCCCGGGAGACGCTGGTTCGATCATGTGAAGTGCTGTGATCCAATGTTTTTGAATTGTTGTTGTTGATTTTGTTGTTGTTGTTTTCGAATGTTTTTTTTGTTTTGTTTATTCAAGAAAAACAACGTCAGGAAACCTACACGCACTGCGATTTAAAGTGTATAGTCGACCAACCCGCACTGTGCCAGGCTGAAGCCCTCGGTCGGTAGGGGCGTATATGAGCTCTTGATGATATCCCTTTTAAAGCAACATTCGCTCTGGGTGTAAAGTATGGCACTTCAGACACGGAACATGGAGCGGCCATTATTATAGAGAACACAGTTAATCATGAGCCATGTGGGGTCGCCGAATAGCTGCTATGTGACTAATATTTTCCAGTCGGGCCGGATTAATATAAACGAGAGCACATTCCCGCTAATACGAAAACATTGGTTAGGTCTCACATAAAAGCAGCCTAAGTACACACGAGTATGCCAGCTTACAAAATTGCTGAACAGCTTAGTTTACATCAATCAATCAATCAGCCTATTGCAGTCCACTGCTGGACGTAGGCCTCCCCAAGGGTACGCCAAAGCGACCTTCTTCAGGTCATTAGTCCCCCTGGGGCGTCCCACACTACGTTTCCCGAGACGCGGTCTCCATTCGAGAACCCGTCTGTTCCAACGCTCATCGGTCCTGCGACAGACGTGGCCAGCCCACTGCCACTTCAGCTTGCTACATTTCTGGACAATATCCACCACCTTGGTCCTCTGCCGGATAATTTCGTTTCGGATTTTATCCCGTAGCGAAATACCAAGCATTAACATAGGGTGGCTAAAAGCTATTTCCTGCACTAAGCAAAATTGGTAGAGCTGTAGATTTATAAACAAGCAAGAGAAGTGGAAAAGGAAGAGCTAATCCGAGATTACCTCTAAGTCCATCTGGGCTGGTCAAAGTAAGATTCACTCCCAAAAATAAATGGTCAACGTAGAATAACATCTTTTAACGGTCTTAACGCCCATGGTAGTTTTATTCGTATCTGTTTAAGGAATCTCCAAGCTTTGATAGACTGCAAGCATGTGTAGTAATAGTAATGCATAACTTGGCAAAGCAGCGGTCACCGATTTTATAGGATCTTGCATTGCTTCAAAGGATAATTCCTTAATACATTCCCACAAAATGGCGGCCATCGATTGTCTGTCGTGTGAGAGCACGCTTAAGTGGATATAAAATTCACAGAAACTGGAGTAAACCGGTTTTGCAAAGAGGGGTCAGGGATTTAGCTATTTTTTACCGCGATAAAGTGGGAGGTCTCCGGGGAAATTTTCAAATCTGCCGGCTCTCCGCAAAATGAACGGTCCAGCTCGCTGTATGGGATTGTTACAGGCATTCGTGTCTTTTGGTTAAATAATTGTAGCTGTTTTAAGACATTATACTTACCTGTTGCATTTTTAACATATGTAAAATAAATTATATTATTTTAGCCTATCTCATCCATCTGGAGAGCCCTTTGGGCCTTCGGGACAACTTCAACGTGAAAAAACATAACAAATATTTTTATTTCACTAGCTGACTGCTGTCCTCCCGTGGTTTGGGTGGAAGTAAGATTTTTTCTAGTAAAAAGTATCCTACGTGTCCATCCAAGGTACAAACTATCTCGTTTCCAAATTCCATTCAAATCCGTTCAGTAGTTCAGACGTGAAACCGGAACAAACATCCAAACATCAAAATATATACTTTCACATTTATAATACTAGCGGTCCGCCTGTGGCTACGCTCGCGTTATGTAAGATTTTCCCGTGGGAATAAGATTTTTTCCCGTAATAATATCCTATATGTTAATCCAGGATACAAACTATCTCCATTCCAAATTTCATCCAAATCCGTTGAGTACTTTAAGCGTGAAGGCGGTACAAATATCCAAATATATTTTCAAATTTATAAAATTAGTGTGATAGTGTGATAATATTTTTAGGAGAGTCCTTCGGGCCGGTATAACGAGCTGATAACAACATTAAATAAAAAAAAACAATAGATTTCTATTTCATTGGCTACAGAGTTTTTCATCATTAATACAAAAGTTTATGTTGTTCAGTTAAAGAGTCACATTCCTATTTCTACTAAAATATCTACGGTTACCTACTAAATTATTCTTACAGCTTACTTCGGTAGATAATAAAATACATTAATTGAACATTCTTCGCGATGGTACGTGACAGGAATCGCCGGTTCATTTCACATCTCAATTAGGCACTCAAATGGCAAGCCATAAAATTAATTAAATGTTTTATAGGTAATTCCATTTACTCGAATTCACATTCTATTGATAAATGAAATGGAAAAAAATTACTGATATATAACTTAAATAATATGTTCATCAACTGTTCAAATAAGTCCGCACCCGCACCAAGGGGCTAGAGCCTATCTTGAATTAGGGCGATCATACATTAGTCGAACAAAACAAAATAAATGTACTTTATTGCCACCAAGAAAAAACATAAAGAACAAAATACAATCACACTAATATTATAAATGTGAAAATTTGGATGTTTAGATGTTTGGATGTTTGTTCCGCTTTCACGCCTAAACTTCTGGACGGATTTGGACGAAATTTGGAATGAAGATTTTACATAGCGTGAGCGTAGCCGCTGGCGGACCGCTAAATAAGTCAACAGGCGACCCGACACGCTGCTGGCCTGCGGGTTGGTCGACTTCACACGCTACCTTTGAAGTTCTTTGCTAAGGTTGCAGGTTTCTTCACGAAATTGTCATTCACTGCAAGGGTATCGAATAAACGTACACATGAATGAATTCAAAAACCGATTTCAGATTTCCGGTACCTTGGTTCAGTCATTCAGAATGACGGTGAGATCGATCGGGACGTTAAAAATAGAGTGAATGTGGGATGGATGAAATGGCGACAGGTCACAGGGACTATTTGCGACTCCCGATTCCCTTTAAAATTAAAGGGAAAAATTTATAAGACCATTTTAAGACCCGTCGTCATATATGGATCTGAGTGTTGGGCCGTTAAGGACATGGATGAAAGACGAATGCATGTAGCTGAGATGCGAATGTTAAGATGGATGTGTGGTGTGACGAGGAAAGACAGAATAAGAAATGAGTATGTAAGAGGAAGCTTGAAAGTGGCACCCATAGTGGACAAGTTGAGGAGTAACAGGCTGTCGTGGTATAGGCATGTGATGCGAAGAGAGGAATCCCATACCACCAGACGTATGCTAGATATATTATGAGAGTGAATGGAAAAGCTGGTAGGGGTAGACCCAGAAAAGTATGGATGGATTGCGTGAAAGATGATATGTGTAAGAAGGGAGTGAATAGTGATGTGACGTCTGACAATGATGAATGGAAGAAGAAAACATATTGCGCCGACCCCAAATAAAGGGAACAGGGCAGGAGAATGATGATGAATGAATTCAAAATTCGAAACACAATGGTATGTGGTAGGGATCTAACCCACTTCTTTCGGACGTAACGCAGTGGCCCTAGCCATTACCCCACCGAAGCATGTAAATCCAACAGCTGATCAGTAGAGTATCATAGTACCTAGGAGGTCGTACTAGGTAGGTATACCGTCGCATAGTTGCGGCATACTAGACATTTCTGGGGTCGACGGTGGAAAGCCACGTAATTGAGGTACCTTCCTACCCTTACAATAGGTGTATGCACAGCTACGTGGCGCTTGTCTCACGTAAAACTTATTAAATATCCTTTTAAATATTTTGCGTGGCTTGTAAGACCTTATTTCATTACACTCAGGACTAGACTAGTAAAATAACTTTATTATATCAGTCGTAAAAGCCATTATAGGAAAGAGGTGTTTGTAGTTGTAATAAATAACTGGCCAAGCACGTGTCGGACCACACAAAGTGTAGGGTTCCGTAGTTGCCTAATATGCAGAAGTTAGCACACGGAGCAAATAAGTACCTGGGCTGATTGATAACTGGCCGAAACGACGAACTTAAAAAAATGATACGCAAAAAAAAAAATATTACATTATATTTTGACATCTTTTTGAAAATAGAACGCCAAATTTGAATTTAATCGAACTGGTGGAATTTGTTTGATAGGACGTAGAACTTTCTCTGTCGTAAATTTTCTTAGCAATGGAAAGAAACGAAATTCGTGCGGTGATAAAGTTTTACGTTTTAAAACAGAAAACAGCAACCCAGATTAAAACCAAGCTAGACAGTGTTTTAGGTAATTCTGCTCCTGCATTGAGTACAATTCACACCTGGGTAACTGATTTTAAACGTGGAAGACAGAGCTGCGAAGACGCCCACAGGTCTGGCCGTCCAAATGAAGTCACGAATCCGGACATGATCAAAAAAATTCACAAAATTGTATTGAATGATCGGCGCTTGAAGTTGCGAGAGATAGCAGAGATGGTGAGCATTTCATCTGAACGCATTTTTAATATTTTGCACCAACATTTGGGAATGAAATAGCTCTGCGCGCGATGGGTGCCGCGTTTGCTCACTGTTGACCAAAAGCAACGTCGAGTGGACGATTCATCGGAGTGTTTGGCGCTGTTTAACCGAGATCCTAACGAGTTTTCGCGGCGTTATGTAACAGTCGATGAAACCTGGATACATCATTATACTCCCGAGACAAAAGAACAATCTAAGCAGTGGACTGAGAGCGGAAGACCTGCGCCGAAGAAAGCAAAAACGGTTTTGTCGGCCGGCAAAGTGATGGCGACTGTTTTTTGGGATGCTCGAGGGATTATTTTAGTGGATTATCTGCAAAAAGGAAAAACAATAAATGGAGAGTACTACGCAAGCTTGCTGCAAAAATTAAGTGACGAAATCCAGAAAAAACGACCACATTTGGCCAAGAAAAAAGTTTTGTTCCACCATGACAACGCACCTGCACACACGTCAATGGTTGCAGTCGCCAAACTCCATGAATTGCGGTTCGAATTGCTACCGCATCCACCCTATTCCCTGGATCTGGCCCCGTGTGACTTCCACTTATTCCCAAACCTGAAGAAATGGTTAGGTGGCCAGAGATTTTCATCAAATGAAGAAGTCATTGTTGCCGTGGACGAGTATTTTGAGGGGTTGGAGAAAACATTTTATCAAACTGGTGTAACGGCATTGGAGAAGCGCTGGACTAAATGTATCGAGGTAGAAGGAAACTACGTAGAGAAATAAATTTATTTTAAATAGATTTTTAAAGTTTTTCTTTGTCGTTTCGGAAACTTATCAATCAGCCCTCGTAATGATAAAATATTTCCTTATTTATATTATAAACCCGAAATTTTGTAAGTAGGGATGTTTGGATGGTTGTTTTTTACTCTTTCGTGGATGAAATTTAGAAAAGAGATAGTTTGTACCCTGATATAACACATAGGATACTTTTTACGGGAAAAAGTCTTATTCCCACGGGAAAATCTTACACAACGCGAGCAGACGGACCACTAGTATTTATGTATATAATAAAAACCGGCCCACCTACACAGGGCGATGAAAACTAAATACTATAACTAAGTTAAAGTTATAGTAAACTTAGTTGTTCTCATACATCTGATCCACTGTGCGCCGTTACGATCTCGGCTGAAATTGTGGTCGGGCCACTATCACCGCCCCCCCGCTCACCGACTTCACGTGTACCAGAGGAACCCTAAAAAAACTTTTTTTTTTAATTTTATTCTTTAGCTTTGAAGGCATAATTAATATGTATGTCCATGCCAAATTACAGCCTTCTAATTCTAACATTCATCAAAATATTTTTCTATGATATTTGTAGTACCAAATTTCTTACTTGTACTAGCACTTTTTATAAGTTGGTCTATTATTCAATAACCTGTAAAGCCTACTTGATGTTGATAGATTTTCTTTTTAATTTATCATATACACTACTACCATGATTTTTTTCACGTTTGCATATACAACGGTTTCGCTGGTAGAGGAGGGGGAAACTTAACCCTAACAAAAATAAGCACTTTAAAACGGAATATTTCTAAAACTTACACTAGCATCGAAAAATAGTCTTAGCAAACCCCCATTGTTTTTAAAAGACCTATCCAACGATACCTCACACTATAAGGTAATCGTGAAAAAAAAAAAAATAACCCCCTCTTGACGTATACCAGAGGAACTTTTTAAGATTTTATTCTTCAGCTTTGTCGGCATGATTCATATGTATATCCATGCCAAATTACAGCCTTCTGGTACTAAGAGTCTCTGAGCTAAGCCGCGGACAGACAGACAGACAGACGGACAGACCGAAACTATAAGGGTTCCTTTTTTACTACGGAACCCTAAAAAGGTGGTGCTGTGTACAGGAAACGAAAAATATTGAAGGATGTTGTTCATTATTTTATTTGTTACTTTTATGGAAGAGCCACTTCTAGTATACAGGCGCTAGGCGTTTCCAGTGAGTGTTAATCCGTGTTTCTAGATATCGGTGTTTTATATTGGTTGCTATATATGGTTTTGTTTTTATATTTTAATCTCAATTTTGCTTCCACTGATATAAATTTACTTTAATATGGTAGCAGAACGTGGCGTGGTTAAAATCGTAAAGTAACTCGGTACCACTAGGTTTTATCTTTTGGAGAACAAAGTTCGAAGCAGTTAAAACATGTGAGTGTAAAACTTCTGCTTGCTTCGGACTACTAAGATCATTCATCTGGTCCCTATTCAAGGAAATAAATCCACTAGCCTCGATTTTAGGTGTGCCCGACCCAATTTCAAGATAATATTTATGTAGACCACCGAGATATGTTATCAAGGGTGAAAGCTATAAAATATATGGGTTATCTTCTTCGTGTCCTTTTGGAGAGATCCTTCTTTACATCAATTCGCAGTCACATCCAGGACATGTCCTTGATTGAACAGCCTGCAGGCAGGAGTCACACTTTTTGGTACGATTGCGTATACCCCGAGGAGCTCTAAGCATACCTTATACCTATAATGGCGAGATCGGAGGGATTCGAAGGCTTGAATTTATTATTACTGAAAAATACTTCTTATCAATTTTCTTATTTCTTATTCAAATTATACCTTATTGTGATCAACAAATTTTATATATTTTAAAAATATAATCTTTTAAGTTTAAATTTTAACTTCGCTTGTATAAGCATTAATTTCATCATCATAATCATCTTAGTCAAAAGGCTTGATGACAGTGACTCCACCTTGCGGGAAGCCTGTCCACGCTACGTCGTCCGGTGCGACAACACTTTGATAACCTAAATGTATGGAGATTAGACCTGTTATGAAAACTTTTATCAAAATGTATTCCACTACTTTGCTACTGTTGCAGCTAGTCTCGAAACAAGAGATTTCCACTTGAGATACGATCTAATTTCTAAAGCGATTTAGCGGTAAAATACTCGTGTAGTCGGTGAACTAATTTCTTACTGAATTAATGATAATGTTGTACCAAAGTAATGATAATGTTGTAACGTCTATTCTGTCTAGGTTATCAAGGGCAAAACTCTAGCTTCTGTGGATTATCTTTACGCTTACTCGTGTCCTTTGTTACGACCTTCATGGCACAACATTCCTCGCCAAGTCGAGGTTGCGCATTCGATTTATGATAGAGTATGATAGTCCTTTGTTTACAATAGTAACTTCAATTGTGCACTAAATAAATGGAGTAAGAGATTTAGTTTGGTCGATACAGTGACGTGTGATAGTTATAAGCGTTTGCGAAATCTGTCTAACAAATCATTTTTGAAGTTCTTGCGTGAAGTGTGTTCTGTGTGAAGTGACTGATACAATAAAGTCATTTGTGATCTACTCAAGCAAAATAGAAGTATTTTTTTCTTATTCAAAGAAAAAATAAAAACCCGTTGGAACTACCATATATTGGAACTTCCAGAATTTTTTTATCATCCTACTTTACTTACATATAATACCTTCTACACCCAAGGAGTTTTGTACTTTGACGGATGGGAGTAAAAAAGGGGATGGCTGTAGGAAATCTAATTTGCTCTGAAAAAAGAAAGTATATTAGTAGGTTGGTAAGAGTCTGCTTGCTCAGTAATGAACAGGAATGACTTGCAGAATACACTAAAGTGTTTGCTGAAACAGGAATGAGTAAAGCTCCCACTGCACAGTATGTCGGTATACTACAAAGCATATACGAGTTGTATTCCATTAATCAATTTACTTCAGCTTGACATTTATCTCAGCTCTTGGAATAGCTATTTTTCTTCTCAAGGATGCGCCTACTAGGTAACTGGATATGTCGGCTTTCGTTTGGTTTATTTGATGCAGGTGTGTATAGACGTACGCCATGCATATAGACTCTAATCAGTGCAAATTTAGGCAGTGCGTATCTATTTTATTGACTCAAGTATTTTTTAATTAGAAGATTTTTTAAATTGAGAGTAAAGAGATCTAAAGGAAATTGTTTGAACTGCGAGAAAATTTTAAGTACAAGCGTAGAAAATATCGGCACTTTTTGGGAACTGTGCCGAGTGTGCCTAAAAGACCCTACTTCAAAAGACGAATTTAAGAAAAGAAGCAAAATAGAAACACAGAAAAGAACATTGAGAGGTATTCGTATGCGTATGCTGATTGTAGTTAACGAACCAAAGCCATGAATACTGGTAAATTACCAAAATCTTGATATGTGCTGAGCCATAATTTAATTCCACTACAAACAAGCTCTCTCTGTTTGCTGTCAACTCCAATTTTGGTTGAAAATTCTCGAATTCCGGTCACGTTGGTATTATTGATAGGATCTGTAGAGCACTTTGTTAAGAGCACAGATTCATCAATTGACAGAATCTGGCATCCGATACCTATGAACACATTGAACTCTATTACAAATGAAGAAAGACAGGTAAAAACATTTATTTCTTGTTATTCTTACCAATCTAGTAGATAATGTGTGAAAAATCTAGCACATTATCTTCTATCAAGATGATGATGATGATGATCCTTCCGACCGTTTTCGGCCATGACGACCACTTTGACTCCTAGTCAGTTGGGCGCTGGTGCACCCGAAGATGACTTATTTAGCCTATCATGAATAGAAACAGTAAAAGTAATTTATCTAGAATATAAGTAGATCAAGGTCAATGAAATTAATTTTAGCAGTCTAAGGATACTTGGTTGAATTAAAAGTATATTTATATAAATACTACTTATCATTATCAACAGCTCATATACGACCCACCAAATTTTAAATTGATCATTCGCTCTTTATAGGAGGTGTTATCTATCATGTTCTTGTAAGATGTAAATAAAAAATTTCCAACTTTTCAGATAACGAAATATTCTATAGTATCACTTCAAAATTTACAAATTGAAAAGAATGAATGAATGAATGAATATACTTTATTGCACACACAGAAATAATAAATGACAGAGTGGAAGTAAGAACAGGTAGTCATGTACAGTTAGGCGGCCTTATTGCAAAAAAAGAATGTTTGGTTTTGTTATTTTTTGGTAACCTGTATTAGCACTGAATCACAAATTAACCTATTTTTAGTAATGAGGAAAAAGGAATTAAAAAAAAAACCATTTGGAGGCAATAATAGGAAAAAAGCTATAAAAACATACACCACCGGAGTTTTTGCTCATAAACCAACAGTCCGTGAGCCATTATTACATGACCCCTCTGCAAAAGCTCTCCACAGATAAAAAAAACGTTATATTAGAATGAAAATAGTACTGCAATAGTAGGAGTAATACGTATTGTAAGATGACACCACTGAAGCCATTAGTCTCAGTAGTATAGTGTCGGTGAGCTCTTCTCCACAGATTCCGCCATTGTGTTAGTGAACTCACCCAAAAAAATGTAATGACGGATCTAAGTGATGTAATAACATCCTATGGAAATAAATAATTTTAACTTTGACTTTGTACCATTAAAACGGCAATGGTATAACTGATCCGGCGGAGTCTGGTACATATAATGTGAAAAGTATAGTAAACGCTATGTTTGTTAATTGAACAGGGGGTTGTCTGACAGCTGTTAGGCAATAGCCTGCTTAGGTTAAGGCAGCACTTGAAATATTAGTTTTAGGTAATAGATTTAATATTGGTCAGACAATAGCGCAGTCGACAAAGAGGCAGACTATGGAGACGTTTTGGCGGAATGACCT
Source organism: Carpatolechia fugitivella (assembly GCA_951230895.1). Taxonomy (NCBI): domain Eukaryota; kingdom Metazoa; phylum Arthropoda; class Insecta; order Lepidoptera; family Gelechiidae; genus Carpatolechia; species Carpatolechia fugitivella. Next base: position 13,254,962 of record OX579648.1, on the reverse strand, counting down.
GGACATATTTCTGTGGGAGGCGGTAGCCTAAAGACCATGCATGAACACTATACAAAAAGGAGGAGAAATGATCCAGAAGTGAGATAAATCACAGGCTACTTAAAGAATACAATGAAATCGCGAACTTTTGGAAAGAATGAAAAGCTCTTCCTTGCTCCGGAGTATAGAGGAGACTGTCCAAAATTTCAACATGATATGTTTTCGCATTTGCCGTACGTGTGATCGCTATGTGACGGTCTACAACCGGGCGTTAAAATGACGGACTGTCCGTAGTCAGTGAGGCGATAAAGTGACCTATAAATTGTGGACCGTCCCCGCACTCGGCTGGATTAACACAGACCACCACTCACCTTGTTTGTCTAGAATTATAACAAGGGACCACTCGGTTGGGATTGTTTGTCTGTGTTTAGGATGAGAGAGTCCCATTTATTGTGTGCCACGTTTGTTTTTTTAAGAAGTGGATAATTTTATACGAATTAACATAGATAAAGCTATTATGTTACGTTCAGTCAGAGGTACTTTTATACTTATTTCTGATAGAGATCTTTCTGCTTTATCTTGCTAGACTTATTTACAGGCATCTGCGGCTATAAAATTAATATCCTACGTAACTTCGCAGCCAAACTAATTTCAAGAGAGGCGGCTGGCACATAATAATATTGTTAGTGTATGTTGCTAATGGTCCCAATTTATTTAACTAAACCTAGTTCGGTTCCTTTAACATAATGATGACCTAGAAAACGTTTATACATACATACAAACGGCTGGAAAAATCGTATAAAAACCACAGAAAAAGCCGGCAGTAAGGGGTTTATGAGATCATTAAAAGCTATGGGGTGGGAATTATGTTTCAGTTATTTACATGTGAGGAAGGCCGCGGGAAGATAGCTGATAAATCTGTTCGATGAACCCTGAGGGTTGTGTTTAGGGCGTTAAAAGGGCTGCTTTTATGTTTTTAGGGCGTAAGTATATTACCTACTCGTAAATCGTTTAGGCATATTTTCAAAACGCATTTCTATATTATAGGTACTTCGTCTACGCCAAAAAATACGTGTAATACCTACAATAAACGTTTTTTTTTTATTATTTAAATGAAGCCTCAAGCTAATTTTTTGTCGATACTTATTTATAGCTAGGATATAGAAACGCACAAACCACCAGGTTTAATCTCTCAAGCGAATATTTTGCTCTTATATGAAAATTATGCATGGTTGCTACAGGAGAACCTTACCCATAGGCCGTGTGAAAAATAGGTAACTTTATTATTTCATATATTGCTTATAATCTCTTAGGAGTCCATAGAAGTCAAGACGAAGTTGCAGGGTCATTGCATTGTTGCTGTTCTATCTATCTATCGTCTCGCGATTTTCTTCCCAGTTTCATTCCATTTTAACCACGATGAAACTTAAATTTTATGAGCAAAGTTTGTGGAAATTATAATTCAGGTGCAGTAGCTTAAGTTTTAATAAGAAAATTCTACTATCAGTTAGATAATTAGTAGGTAACTCCTTGCGCTTGGACCACCTGCGGCAAAACGCTTTCTGTTCGAGAAGGGTATTTTATAATGCAGATAATGTATGTACTCCAAAGAACATTTTATTAAAAAACAAGACAACTTTTTAGAAGAGGTTTTAAATAAAATATACGAAACCATCGTGAGCAATTTTTGTTTGTATAAAGTTAATTCATTTTCAACAAATATTTGAACATTGAAATTAGTACAAAAACATTCAGTTTTACAGTGTTTTTTCCCTCTTTGTTTTCTTTGTTTTGATCTCTAAGCATTCTATTAGAATATCCGTTACCAGTTTTTCTTATAGATATTGAACTATAAAAGTATTCCTATCGTCGACAATGTCGATAACGTGGGTTTTATGTTACTGCGACTATAAAATTTCCTAAATCTTTAGAGACAGTTTTACTATAGGGAAGTAAAAACTAAAGTGAATAAGCCGTATATACATTTTCAAAAACCACTCCATATTATACTGGCTTCGTATCTCTAAGTCATCCAAAAATTATCACTATTATTAGAATAATAAAGGATATTGGATTACATCAATAGCAAGGTGCATAAGACACCAAGGTTTTTGAGGTTCTGAAAAACGTGAGATCGAAAAAACTACAACACGATATAGCCTGATGTCGTAATCATTAATGTCAGTCAAGTCTAAAGTTAGTTTAAAGTCTGATTGTTTGTTTATAGCTCAAGGATTGAAACCGTTTATACAAATAAAATCAAAAATATTTTATTCGAATTAAGATTTTTACAAACCATTTTCGACGTCAAAGCTACGAGTATCATGGATACTGTATTATCCTAATGGTAAATTGCAATAATTTATGCTAAACGAGGCTGAACTTAACCGGTTTGATCAGGTATTAGTTAGGTGAATCCAGATTCTCTCCAGAAAAAGACGGGCTATATCAGATATCATTAGGACTACAGGACTATTCAGGCTAACCTTCAACGTCTACACGACATGCATGCATGCTAATAAGTAGATTCGTACTTGTGTAGGGAAGCCATGGCCAGTAGACATAATGTCGGTCACGGGCAGGCTGGCCAACTTGGCACATCGCGTGGTTAATTTTATCGACCCACACTATCCAATTGCCCTGCTATACTCATAATGTTGTTCATGCTAATTGTTTATACTAATAGGACGGTTTAGCTAGGATATTAAAGGCACGCTGGTTAATTAATACCTATTGTATTGACATTTTCTGTATAATAACAAGGTGTCTTTAATAGTACGAATTTATTTTGTTGGTTCAATGAAATTGGTGACGATCTGCGACTCCAATATACGCTTTGAATTTGCAGTTCCAATTTCAAACAACAAAAAAAAAAGTACTATGAGATGATCAATAGCGAGTGACTATGACATATTCGTCATCCCTGAACTATGTCATCTACATCATGTCGCGTCGGACTAGTTACGCTTGTTGGTATTTTTTCTATATTCTGTTGACAAGTGGTTACTAATATTAAAATCCTGAAAAACAAAAAAGCAGCCTTCCATTAAAAAGGTGGTTAAATTCTTTTTTTAAATGTTCATGCTTGGATCACGGCTAGCATAACGTTTTCAAAAAAGGTTTTCAGTTAGTAGGCATTTGAACCGTTTTCAACTCTCATTATATAATTGGAAACCGTTATAAAAAAGTTATTAAGATTGAAATATAAATATGTTCGTATGTTATTTACAATAAGCAAAACTAGTTTAAAATGTTAATTTATTTGCAAATTTCCGTTTAAATAGCGTAAAAACTAACCAGTACTACCCAGTATCCAGTACTTACATATTTTTAAAGAGTACTTTTCCTGTTGCTTTTATAAGTAAATCGACAACATTTATAATAAAAACCTATTTTATAAAGCATCATAAGATTTCTGGGAGCGACCATCTTTATCTTTATTATAAACGCGAAAGTTTGTATGTATGGATGGATTTTTGTTACTCTTTCACGCCTTAACTACTGAACGGATTTGGATTAACAAATACGGGAAAGTCTTATTCCCACGGGAAAATCTTATACAACGCGAGCGTAGCCACAGGCGGACCGCTAGTCCTTTATACTTCTCTACTTTCTGTGGAAGTTTGAGAACCCTTTTTCAATATCCGGCTCGAAGAAAAATTAATATCCGCATTTTTCATTGGTCTGTTAAAAGGAACAAACTGTCTCTGAGTGGACTAGTCCTGGAGAGACAATTTAACAGAAAGAAGAAAATTAATTATTTCTACATTTAAACTGTTATGCACTTGTTTCGAACAGCAATGCTTTTTAATAATTTTGAAATTATTTTTGTGATATTATTTAAAAATAGTAAGAAAAAAAACTAAATCATCCGGCAGAGGACCAAGGTAATTGATATCGTCTAGAAGTGTAGCAAGCTGAAGTGGCAGTGGGCTGGCCACGTCTGTCGCAGAACCGATGAGCGTTGTTAAAGACGGGTTCTTGAATGGAGACCACGTCTCGGAAAACGTAGTATGGGACGCCCCCTGCCAGGTGGACTGATGACCTGAGGAAGGTTGCTGGTAGTGGTTGGATGAGGAAAGCGGGTGATCGTGCGCTTTGGCGTGCCCTTGGGGAGACCTTTTGATTGAAGAATAAAAAGATTGTTCGTATTGTTAGATGACTAAAAAACTAACAACAATGTTATCCTTTATTACCCTGACCGTACTAGCTAAAATGAGCTCTGATAAAAATAGGTACTATCCATCTTTGTTCGTTCACTGAGTCTATTTCCAATCTGAATACGTAATAAAAGCTACAAAAACAATAAAAAAACTTTCAATTTGTTGTGTATTTTTAGTTCGTCAATACTGCATCGGCATTCGGCGAAACGTGGTTGGGTCAATTAGCGGATTATTTGTGGAGTCGTCCAAAATGGCTGACTTGTCGATAGTAATTTCAACTTTATTTGTTTATTCGTTTTTATTTAAATTGTGAAAGAAATGAATACATATTGGTTTCCACCTCAGAATATTATTTTTTTCCCAAAGTAGGGCCCCTATTCCTACCCTAGAGGATTTTTAAAGAGGGGTTCTTCTTCTTCTTCTTAGCGAGTCGATAGAAAGTCGAAACTTTATATTGTTGTAGCCCAGAATGTGGCCAATTGGACGGCGGATGGTATGGCGTCCATTAAATTATAAAAAATAAGGGGTTAAGAGTTAGTGATGTCGATTATCAGTCATACAATCCACACGATAAGAAAAAAAAAATATGTCACTACAATATTGATAAAGTTACAGTCATAGTTGGCCAGAAACTCTCTAGGACTCCATTAGTTTTAAGAAATGTAAATTTTTAATTATCTGTTTACTAAAACCTCAATATTGGTAATTAATTAAGACGTTTCATATTATCAGTAAAGCTTTCGTAAAAGAAAGATGATTCCGTGCTTCGGAAGGCACGTTAAGCCGTTGGTCCCGGCTACTATCTGGTCGTTACACGAGCCATGTCAGTGGTCTTTGGCGGCTCTATAACACTGACACTAGGGTTTGTGAGGTCCGTTGTCGACCTTACAACACCCACACGATGAAGAAGAATAAAGCTTTTAATTAATTATCTAACGTCTGCCTTAGCTGCTAGAGCAAGTATTTGTTGGATGGGTTGTCACGTCAACTTAACTTTAAGCACCTCATCTGAAACACAAGTCACTTTTGAAACTGAAAACAAAATTCATAATGCAAAAGCTCCGGAATGTTGAAAGTAATTTTTCATAAAATATGAGCGATGACTATATGCTTTCAGGAGTAAGATTCTACGTGAATAGCATTTCACGTTGTTTATGGAAATATGTTTAACGGAACATCACAGAGAAAATAACCTACCCACAATTTAAATCAACTGAAACATTATAAATATTTATAATTAAAGGCACACTAAAATTGAGTTACGTTGTTGTTCATAGGAAGTGTCGATATTATCATTATTACTATGGAAGTTTTCTCATTCTTAAATCAGTTAAAAACAAAAGATTCATATTTTTCTCATTCTGAGAAAAACAAACTGCAAATGAGAAAAAAAAACTGTAAATCTTTTGCTGTTATTCAATTTTATTATGTGTATTAAATTTTCCGTGTGAAAAAAAGAAATATTATTCTTTTTTGAAATCTCATAAATTTCATTGCGAATAGAACTAAAAACTACTTTAAATATTTAAAATAAGATAAATGTGCAACTTTGCACTCTATTCTGTTGCTAGTGGCGTAGTTCGCACGAAGCAAAATTCGGTTCGTAGCAACTTCCTATCATGTAGAAACCACGTTGACTACAAACTAGGGTCGTCGTAGCCAGTCGTAGCGCAGACGTAGCTATTTGCTACGAGTTTTCTATTGAATAATAATAACATTGCTACGAGTATGCGCCGAAATTAAGAATGATTAAATTTTCGAATTAATTAATTTCGAATGATTTTTCCTGCAAAATAATAAACTATCTTTACCTGCAATTCATTTTCGTATTAACATAGAGCCGAATGACGAACGCCCACTAACTTTTATACTATTTTCAGCAAAGTTGTTTTCAACCACAAATTTCTCTTTTCGTTGTCTTCAGCAAAATTGCCATCCACTTGGATTTACGTACAAGTTTTAAAGGTTTATGCGCTGCTGTGTCACTAGATCGATATCAACTCCTTCGGGATATTGAAAAGCTTGCAAATTCGAGGTTTTAAAAATTCAAGGGAGAATTCAAATAAAATGTAAACGTACGTGTGCTGTTATAGGTTATTTTAGCTTGAAAGGTTAAAAGCTTTTTAAAATGGCGGCCTGCAAGAAAATCGCAGTCAGTTGCGAGATTACTGCATTACGATCTCAATTCTTTTGTGAGCTCATCGTTTCCAATTGAAATAGCCTAGCTTTTCCATCTATGCTAATTTCATGCAAATAAGTACCGGACATGTCTGTGTGGATTTTTATACTAAATATTGAGAAATTAATAGGTGGAAGTATTGGAGTAGGCTTTTTTTAATGGGCTAAGTTTTAAATTTTTTTGACCTCAGTTCGTCCTCATGGAAAGTGAGGACGGGGTCGGGTAAAACACGCTCATCCAGAAAGATGCTTATTCACCCTATCTTTGAAAAATCAAAGTTGTACGATACCAAAAATAAAAGTTAAAGTGACTGTGCACCCCAAAAACGCACCAAGGAGTTTAATGAGAACGAACAGAAAATAATTCACCCATGTGAAGTAAAAGCTGGTAGAGAACATCTTTGACGGTTTTTTATCAGCATCTGACAATGGCGGACCGTTTTATTATTTTTATTTTGGTTTATTGAAGTGTTTAGTGTATAATTTCGATAGTGTATTATCCAGTGAATGTTTCAGGACTATAAACTTTAATAGAACAATTGAATCGCTTACACTTTGCTGACATTTTTAGATGATGCCAAGAGGCCTTGTGGTGGCTTCAGTAATTGTACTATCACATTACTGAGCCCAATTCACCGAACAATCATCCAAGGATATATATCTTAAACCTACAAATATCACTCGACACTGGCGAAATACGTCTACATAAGATGTGTCGCCATTAGTTAGGAAGAAGAAAAAAAAACATCTTTGAGGTTACATACTTCCTCGACTATTAGCTCTGTTCTAACGCGTGTCTCATGCCTCGTTAACCCGACCATTTTCACCTACTTTAACATTATACGCCGTATATTTAGGGTGACCACGTCTTCTCCTCCCTTGGGTATCACCCAAGAGATTTTCTTATAAATCTATAAATAAACCTTATTTATAGATTTATATATTGATTAAATATCCCAAGGGTATATTACACATACCCTTGGGATACTTAATCCAGTAATAAACGATGAAAAATAGCAGTGCCATCTAATCAATACCCAATCTCTTTGGTTATATTATTTAAGGAAAATAAACAAACAAGACACATGAAGTTTTAACAAGGAAACTAACTGCGGTAGATGTTCATAGTGTATATGTAATGTAGTCGTCTATTCTGGAGCCTGCGACAGTATATCCCCCAGGGCTTACTGCTGTCGTGACTCAGAACAACTTCACTGTAACAAGGCTTCGGCTCTCAGATTTGTTCCTTGTTTAACATTGTCGTCAAATGTGCGGCAAAAAGCTGTTTTGTAGACAAAGCAGCCGAGATTTGATTGAGACAATTTTTTTTATTTTCTTTCATAAAAATAATATTTCAAAAATGGAAACAGACTTAATACTGGAAATATTTTCAAGATATTGTTGACAAAATGCACATGCAAAACATGTTTAAGCCTAATAACTCAAAATTGTTTTTGTACGAAAGAGATAAACTAGTTCGCTAGTGCTAATATTTTTTATTTATTTAAATGTTCGGATGTAACCAGTAAATTGACTTAAATTTATTAACTTTTTCAGTGCAATCGAAACTATTTTGTAAAACGATCTTTTCTTAGTTTTTACATATTCCGTAAAAATAATTCACTTGATCTTAAAGAAATGTTTCTAAGAAACAAACAATGTTACAATAATATAATATTCGTTTCCTCAATGCAACAGGAAACCGAACAATGCATCTGCAACATAATCCACGATACGCTTCGAATATAAGTCCCTTTGTTTGCCAGATTTACCTGGAGAATTTAGACATAGTTGTAGCTTCCTAAGCGGAGTTTGAGTCAAGTTTCAAACATTAGATATTCAGAAAGGAAAATACATTACGGATATGCTTCTATTGCATAGAATGAACTTAATGTTCTTCATTTTTAAAAGAAATTACGTGTTCTCTATTCTATTCATTATGTAGCACAAACCAGCTGCTCTTTTGCCAGTCCCGAATAACTCCACACTAAAATAGAAAGCTAAATTAAGAATTGAAATTGGAATATACGTAAAATACGGTAGGCCTGCATGTATGTACGAACAAGCCATTTAATAATGCCCACAACAAGATATTGTACGTAGCTATATTTTTCATTGCCAAGTATCTATATTTAGTTGCGATGTTCATATTGGCACGTGCATGTAAGAAATGATTCTCTTCAACTATTGTAATCGACGCCTGACGTTGCAGTAAGTGTTCAAAAAAATATCTTAATCTCTAAATAAAATCTACAAATAAGCAGAAAATACTCTTGAAAACAGGTTAAAGTTCGCAATAAAGTAAAATCCTTTACTGAATTTTCGTCAGTAGTTTAATCCATTTCAAATTGCTTTTCAGAACACGTGATACCAACTATAGAATCGTACCGTGAAACTAAAGTTCATCGTGAAATAATTTTGATGGATGCGCTACAGCTACGCGAACAGCGCTAGTTCAAAAGGTCACAACAAGATAAAATAGCTTCACAGCAGACAGCTTGCAATATGACGGCATATATATTATAAACCCTTTGTAAGTAGGAATTCTCCAGAACGAGCTTACGCGAAGAAACGTGTTGCAGAAAAGCTTTTGATATCAAGTTTTGTTACGAAGTTTTATCTGTAAGAGTATTGTTGAGTATAAAATAAAGCTGCTGCCATTGCTGCCTTCATTTTTTTATTACAAACACATTAAGATTATACCTTGTTGACACGAAGGCAATACAAAAGAACCAATAGGCTTATTAACTTTTTTTGTATTTAATTTGCAAGGAGCAAAAGGTAGAATCGTCAATTAAATTCTGAAGAATATGACTGCATTGAATTAGCTTTTGTAAAGAAAAAAACGTATATATATACTGAGCACTGCCCGGTATCCACGGTATCGTGTCTTTATCAGAATACTGAAGTATAATAGGAATATAATGCTTTTCCGATTGTAATGCGCGGTCGTACGTGGAAGAAAACTGGTAGTAAAAATGAATGTTACATTTTACCCCTTTATGTGCCTATATATAAAATTTTATGATAGGTAGACTTCCAAAAAATGTCTGAATCTGATAGGTAATACTTTTTTCATATTAATTGTTTTTGTTAGATATCGTTGTTCTCATTAGAACACCTAAATATGTTAATTTTAGTAGCTCATAAATAAACAATGCATCAAAAGAAAAAGGACCCGTCAAAAAACAACGATTTTCGTTTGACAAAAAACAGTCTCTTATATTCTCGTTTTCTATTTCTTACAATTAACAGATTATGACGGGACACTGTTCTTTCTCCGAAGCAGTGAACTGAGTGCGGGGTTGACATTGCCCCGGCTTGCAATTTATGATTCGTTCATTACCAAGGCACTGTCGCCTTTCATCGCGACGTCTCGTTATGCCTTATTCAAGCCGCTCCTTATGTATCTTAATAAAAGAGTGAATGTAACGACGAATCTCATCTGCTAACTCGCCATGCCTAACCTTGCATCTAGGTCAAGTTATTAACCTATTTGTGTTACTGCCGAAATTTATAACTGTGTGTTTTTTAATGTGTTGTATGTTGCTTAAAAACAGTAAAATACCCGATGATTAATATTAATAGGTAAATAGAAAATGTCGCTGAAAATGATCCGACTAGTATTAAGAAAAAACCTTTAAGGTAAGTTCTGTTTACGATACAATTTCTTATAGAAGAAGTCTTCTGAACATGTAAGACCAACAATTTAATTATTTTACGGTGTTTCTACGATTAACGTACCGATGATTTACTCAAAGTTTTTAATTAACTATTTTCTATTAAAGTAAAGTTAATGCCATTCTATCTAAAAAATAACATACAAGGCCGAACATATTTTATTTTATGCAAAGTTGAATTGTTGATTTATGTGATGATCGTTAATGTTTAATTTATTTTCATTTGAGTTGTTTGCTTTTTTAAATGAATCTCACGCTACCTCATTACAAACCTTTACAAAACAAAACACACTGTTGTCTGTAAAAGTGTAGATTGGAAGGCTCACGCGGGACGAGTGCGACAAGCGTTAAGCTTCGCGGAGGCTTGTGACCGGGCCGGAAACGGTGGATTTACGAGCAAGCCGGATATACGGGACTAGCCGTGGAATTGCCAGGCCAATGCCGCCGCGCCCTTCGTTCATCGATTTTAAAACTGCTTTGGCCTAGCATTAGCCTCGGGTAGTTTTGGACAAAGTAGTGCTGTACTAGTAGGAATGGCGTCTCCGTTTCAACTTGGGCAAAAATTCCTTCGTATGTCCGGAGGATGTCCGCCTGTTCTACAAGTCGCATTCCTCAACCGATGCTCATAAAATTTTGCTAGCAGGTTTGATAATTATACAGTTTTTTTCTCATTCCAGCACACAAAGCCACTAGTAATAACAAAGTCTTAGACCTAGTATTAGGAACGTTATAAAAACCTACACCGATTTATTTAACAGTCTTCATTAGGCCTAGGATATCGCCTCCGCATCTAATGACATCATCCTGATGGATTTCTTTTCACTATTTCTACACTTACATCTTATTATAATTGGTATTAGGTTAGGATAGCTGATTGGTTTGAAAAAAAAAGTACTTGATGGTGGTGTTGTTGTGTTTGTCAAGACAACACCACCACCGAGGGTCTCGAATATCATAATCCGGTAATAAAGACGATAAAACTTGAAACTTTCACTCGGTTATTGCCGAGCTCTGTAAAAGATTGTGTGTGAGGGATTTATAACTTAAATAATTTTAAGACAAGATAATTTTAAGATAAAAAACACGGCGCAATGTTTAATTTGTAATTCATAATACGCTTATTATTGTATTGTTGATAATATATAATTTTAACACTTTTTATCGAGTGCCTTAATAAATATGCTGAAAGTTTTTATTTAATAGCGTTAAATTTCCTTTTAGATGGTACCTAACATAAAATTATTTAAGTTATAAATCCCTCACACACAATCTTTTACAGAGCTCGGCAGTAACTGAGTAAAAGTTTCAAGTTTTATCGTCTTTATTATCAGATTATTGAGGTACTATTAACATTTAATAACACCCAAAAAGCTTACGTAAAAACGAAACGTGTATAAGGTAAACAATATAAAACAAAAAACGTTTTTGTAATAAAGTGTTCGATAAATATACGCACGAAAAAAACATTGGTAATACAGGAATCTTAGTATAAAGTTCCAAACCTAAGTGATCAACTCTCAACCAACTGCAGGATGATTTCGTTTCTAATTTTATCCCGTAGCGAAATACCAAGCATAGATCTTTCCATAGCTCACTGAGTGACATGTAGCCGGTGGTGGGCCAGCTTAACACACCAGTTTAACAATTTCCAGCATACACTGCTGCACATCTCAATTCCCATCAGTCAAAGAGTATTGAAAAGCAGCGTTGTATACTGAAGTTGACCAGTGACAGTCCTACAGAGTCAGCTGAAGCTTGCGGCCGGAAATGGGTGGATTTACAACCGGATACAACTGGATTGGACGACAAACGATTGTGTACGAAGTGAACTGAAATATACACTTTTCTCATTTGATTGTTTTGCTCTTTTAGATTATAATTTTAAAAAAGAAGGTTTTATTTGTCATGGGTTAAGCAAAATTTCAGTATTAGTGGTGATAAGTTCGTTCTGAAAAGAATCACACTAATATTATAATAATGTGAAGCTATGGTACTGAACGGATTTGGATGAAATTTCGAACAGAGATAGTTTGTACCTTGGATTAAAACATAAAATTTGCAGGACAAAGTCTAATTACGACGAGAAGTAAAGTCTAATATACAACGCGAGCATAGCCGTGAGCGGACAGCGGTGTTGAATTATTTTTTTCTAATAAAAGCTTTGTTAAAATTAAAATTTATGATTTTTAACGAAATTAAGTGTTACTTTACTACAAATACAAAGCGTGATGGAAACCCTAATCAAATTTAAAATTAATTTTGATTACAACATTTGCACAACGCAAGTGCTGCGTATAATTAATGAAGTTGGTGTGTAATGGACTGTGCTAACAGCAACGAAACAATACTACATGCATACAATGATTATGTAATTATTATGACATGCGACATTATAAATAAACATAACATGGATACCAGTTGTATAAAAGATTTAACAAACTGTCTGACTAGAAAATAAAAAGTATCGGTTACCCGTGACACTGACTCTTGTAAGAAGTGAAATATACTATACAGGGAGTAAGAAATGACGGTGGAGTAAGTTATCCAGTATCTGATAATCATGGACAGAATATACTCAGTATTGAAACGACTTAATGGTGGATGCAAGTATCACAGGACCGTTCACGTTGGAAACCTATGAAGGAGACCTATGGTCAGCAGTGGACGTCTTCCGGTTGAAATGATGATGATGATGATGATGAAATTACTTTTTTTTCCTTAACGAACCAAAAGCTAAATAATTCTACCAAAAAAGTGGTAATGGGCGTGGACTTGCATTAAAACGACTACATAATATTAATGCTACGGCGTAGCAAGCGTAGCCGTACCGTAGCAGCCTCGTAGCCACTGTATTTTTTCCTCAACATAGATAAGTTTTCTTTATGCACACTCAAAAAGCACTAAGAATGTTCGTTAATCTAAACATTACACTACATATCACTGACTAGACGTACCAAGTGCTCAAACGGCCGCCTAACTGCGGGTCGGTATGCCAACGGATCTCAAGATAATGTGCCAATGACATTCCAGATTTGGGCTAACGCGATTACCCGCACACTTTATATAAATGGTTTGCGTAGGGGTAAGAGGGGATAAAGGGGTAACTGGGGTTACCATACTACCATATACTTCGTCATTACGGTCGGATGTGGGTTATCTAACCAAAGGTGATGTATGTTGATGAGGCCTAGTTGCGTTAGGGCTGCGTGCTCTTTGCTTCATATGGGGTTCATGTTGTCCTGTTTTTGGAGAGAAATTTATGTGTATGTGCAACTCGGCTTTGATATACTGAGGTTTGGTAAATAGTAATAGCGTGACTAGAAGATTTATGAACAACACAAATAATTCTTCACAAAGTAGTCAGCACCACAGGTGTGGAAACCAACGCACGTAAATAGTATTGGGATTTGTTTTTGAAGTGCTTCTAACAATATCGTATCTAGTATAATATTTCATATCAATGTTCAGAAGAAGAATGACAAATACTACTAAATGAAATAAACGACTAGAATGCATGTTATTTTTTTATACTGTTGACGGCTCAAATGGAATGATCCAATAAAGGGAAGCTGTTTTAGATGTACCTATCAAGACGTATTTCACGCCTAAGTTCAGTTAAAGTTAGAGCCTGTGTCATCCCTCCTTAAGGAGAGGCCGAGTTTAAATTAATCTTACTAACTCGGCTTTAATTATGATGAAGTAGCGGTCCGCCCGCGGATACGCTCGCGTCGTGTGAGATTTTCCCGTGGGAATAAGACTTCCCTTAAAAAGTTTTATTTTATGTTAATCCAGGGTACAAACTATCTCTATTCCAAATTTCATCCGGAATGAAAGCGAAACAAACATCCAAATTTTATTTTTTTTAATTTCACAATATATTTTTATTATATATAATATTAGTAGGTATTAGGTATGATGTGACTTAGGCCATTTGTGTTGCACAGCTTGTTATGAACATATAATTAAGAAAAATAGTTCTTTGTTGACAGACATACAGTAATATTGAATGAGCTTATTTTAATATCAAAACAGTAGCATGTGATGATAATAATTACGTAACATTTTGTTTCATTAATACTTACAACTTTAATTCTACTCGGCAAGCTGTACTGTTTAATGAGGAGATTATTATGACGCAATCGTACCAGGTGTGTCCTACATATTATATTTGATTATGTCATTGTGTAAAACATACTTATTTTCTGTCAATTATAAATGTATACAATAAACTCAGCTCCATTAAACATTGATTAAAAAAAAGATACTTTATTCACCTGTATTTCCATTGTTTTTCTAAAACGTTTTTATTAACTTTTCTTCGTTTGGGTTCATAATCGATAGAAGATATAATAACCCACCCATACGCAAAATCGCAAAGAGTTGCGGAAACCAGCCCGTTTAACAATTGACATATAATAATACAGTGTACTGTAGCATCGGGCCTCGTTGGTCCGAGTGCTATGTAGTTTGATACTGGCGATAGTATTCTTTTTGCAATATATTCGTTCTCTTTTTAACTATTCAGTTTAGAAAGAGAACGATAGAAACTTCAGACGGGCTGGGGCCGTGGAAGTTTTGACGTACTCATCTGCCGTCCGCCGTCGAGTGCGGACCATAGTATTATTTCTAGTGCTAAATTTATAAACAGTGCGTTTAAGTTATTAATAAAGTATCGTGTTATAAAAGTGTCTTTTATATTTAAAGTAGCGAGTTGTAGCCAAGGAGGCTACAGCCGCTACAGTGGTGGAGACACCCAGACCTGGTACGCGCCCCCAAACATAGAATTAATAACTAAATTTAAAGAGGAACTGTGAGTGTTAACCCTCTTATAATTTTCCTCACCCTCTTTGAAGTGAGAGTGACAGCGGATGGAAGATTGCTGAATAGTTCTAGAATAGAACAAAAGAAAAACAAAAAGAAAATTGTTTGAAATAGAAGTGGAGAATACCAAGTAAGTGGAGAATATTAAATAAATAAGTGGAGAATATTAAATGATTATGGAGTCTGTCATATGCTTCAATGGCTTTCGCCAAGATTCTGAGGAATTCTTCAAACGCTTCAATCGATTGGCAGTCCTCAAGAAATTGTCACAAGAAGAAAAGATGGCAGTGATAAGCACGTATTTGCAGGGGCCGGCTCTTTCTTTCTACAGAACGATAGAATCCCAGGCAAAAACTTATGAAGAGCTGGAGAAATTATTCAAGGAGGAATTCCCACCTCAGGAAAATTACGAGGAGCTTTTTTATCATGCCAGGCAGGAGAATAAAGAAGACGTGCTATCCTACTTTTATCGCCTTCAGGAGTTGGCTACGAAAGCAAAGATTGTTGGAGACGAGAAATTCATTAACCAATTTCTGAAGACTACAGAAGGCTTTTACAAACACAAATTGGTGGCCTCAATATATAGCACCAAAAAGGAACTCAGGAAGATGATTGACCAATTAATGATGATTTACGGACCAAAGGAAGCAATTTCACCTACGCATCTGCCGTTAGGACTGGAAGGTTTCAGTTGGCCAATGGGCGTACTGCATGATCCCCATTTGGCTCAACCAAGCGGCTCTGCGGGTGAACGGCACTTATACACACCGCCCAGGTGGGCGTACGGAACGCCATCTGCACGGGGAGAGGTAGGGGTACTCCCAGCGGGTATCCCTCAGGTTAGAAATCTAGATGCAGCGAACGTGGAGAGGCCACGCTATGCACCGGCTTCTTCTGCTCCTGGTACTCCAGTACGCAGAGAATACAACTTAAGACCGAGGGTAAGGTTCGACCAGTCACAAGATTTCCGGCGGCAGAATTCGGGAAACTCCAGGCGGCTGCCCTAAGCGCCACGAACGAGGCGGCCGAGAGACGAGTGGCGACATTGTCGGCAGGGTCGCAGACGGAAGACATAGTTTTTAAGCCTATATCTTTGAATAATGTTAAAGTTAGGCCCATAATAAAGATTATTTATAAGAATTTTTCTTTTCCAGCTTTAATAGATTCTGGCGCGAGTGTGTCGTGCATTAATTCATCTATTATTAAGGATGACCCTTTTGATAAGGAAGCAGTATTTTTGCAGTCAGTCAACGGGCAGAGACTTTCTTCCCTAGGTAAAATAACATGTTCCTTTCAGATAAATAACGAGCAATACTCGTCAACCTTTGTTGTTGTTAAGGATCTTGCTTGTTCCGTTATTTTGGGGCAGGATTTTTTGTGTTCTCATGGAGGAATAGTTGATTTTTCTTCGGCGAGAATAATTTTGGGGAAAAGTGCAGTCGATTTTGTTTCCGATGACAGCATGTCTTTTATTTTCCAGTCGGCTGTCAGCTGCGATGAAATTTGTACTTCGTTTTTTGAAAGTGACGTCGAACAAAAGTCTTCTTCAATAAGGGTCGACTCACACCTATCGAATTTGTCGCTACGTGATTATATCCATTTTGTATCTTTGGATGATAGTTGTGAATTCAATATCAATTCTAAGGAAGATTTTATTGTAGGTTCCGATTTAGATATTAACGATAGGGAGGTTTTATTAGGTTTGTTGGACCGGAATAAGGATAGGTTTGCCTTTGACTCTTCACAGTTAGGACGGTGTGACATCGTGGATGTGGATATAGAAACCTTGAACGAGCAACCCATTTCTTCGAGGCCTTATAGAGTTTCTCCGGCACAGAGGGAAATTATTGATAAACAGGTGGAGGAGATGCTTCGTCTTGACGTTATTGAAGAATCTAACAGTTCTTATGCGTCGCCGGTGGTGTTGGTGAAGAAACCAGATGATTCTTGGAGGTTTTGTATCGATTATAGGCGTTTGAATAAAATCATCGTTACAGATAACTATCCTATTCCAGCTATAGATGATCTCATTGGATATTTGGCGAATGCTAGGTATTTTGCAGAATTGGACCTCAATTCTGGTTATTGGCAAACTAGTATTCGAGAGGGAAGGCATAAGACAGCTTTTATTACTCCTACTGGACTTTATCAATTTAAGGTAGTTCCTTTTGGGTTGAAAACCAGCCAAGCAGTTTTCCAGCGCATGATGGATAAGGTGATAGGGGATTTACGATATAAAAATGCTGTTGTATATGTCGATAATATAATAGTTTATGGCAAGACATTCGAAGAGTTTACGAATTCGTTGTCTAAGCTGTTTGAGCGTTTCCGCGCAGCTAATTTAACTTTCAAGCCATCTAAATGTAAATTTGGGTTAACAGAATTAAATGTTTTAGGCTACCACATTTCGGGTAATGGTATAAAACCAGATCTGACCAAAATTGAGTCTATTCGCAATGTTGTTGAGCCTAAATGCACTAAGGATGTTAAAAAACTCTTGGGTTTATTTTCCTATTATCGTAAATTTGTGGAAAATTTTGCGGAAATTACCTTGCCTTTAGTAAAATTGCTTAAAAAAGGGATTAAATTCATTTGGTCTGATAATTGCCAACATGCTTTTAATTTAATTAAAGATAAATTGGTGAATCCCCCGATATTGAGGTATTTTCAGGCGAATAACAATATTGTAACGCGTTTGATGGTTGATGCATCAGACGAGGCTTTAGGAGCAACGCTGATGCAGGAATTTGAAGGAGTCATGCATCCCATTGCTTACGCTTCAAGGAAATTGTCATCTGCGGAGGTCCGTTACTCAGTAACAGAACGCGAATGTCTTTCTTTGGTTTGGGCGTTAAAATATTTTAGAACTTATTTATGGGGTTCTTCTTTTCAAGTAGCTACGGATCATAAAGCTCTTTGTTGGTTACAGTCTAAAAAAGATATGACGGGACGTTTAGCTCGGTGGGCACTTGCAATCCAAGAGTGGGATTTCCAAATAGTTTTTTGTCATGGTAAAGATAATGTGGTTGCTGATTTTTTGAGTAGGAATCCGTTGGTTCCAGTGGAACCTGACCCTTATATTTCGGATTTCAAACATGACGGTTTGGAAATTTTTCGAATTGAGTCAACTTCAATTCATGACAGGCAAATGTCTGACAGTTTTTGTCGTAATGTAATTAATATTTTGGAGCGGAATCATAGACATAAAGGTTTTTTCTTAAGAAATAGGTTGTTATATAAAAGAGTTTTGAGACAGGGTGTTTTGAAAGATGTTCTTGTCTTACCAGGTAGTTTGTTTACAGATGTGATGAAGGAGTTGCATGATGATGCGTGGACAGGTGGTCATTTAGGGTTTTCAAAGACCTTAAGTAGGTTTCGCTCTAGATTCTTCATGTCTAATGCGGATAAAGAGATTGAATTGTATATCCGTTCTTGTATTTTATGCCAAGAAAGAAAAGGAGGTATCACCTTAGCACCATTGTTGCCTATTTCGGTGTCAGGTTTGATGGAAAAGGTTGGTGTCGATGTTGTTGGTCCTTTTCGAACTTCTTCTCAGGGCAATAGATTTGTCATTGTTGCTTTGGAGTATGTTTCTCGCTATGCTGTTTGTAAAGCTGTTCCTCGTGTTACGTCTGACGTCATTGTAGATTTTCTCACGGATGAGATATTCTGTAGGTTTGGAGGAGTTCAAGAGATTGTTACCGATCGAGGTACGGTTTTTACTTCAAGGTTGGTGAAAGAAGCGGTTGAGTTTTTTGGTGCTAGGCTTATCCATACTACTTCTTTTCATCCACAGACGAATGGCCTTGTTGAACGTTTTAATAGGACGCTCCTTTCTATGCTTTCTAAGTTTATATCTTCCGATCAGCGTGATTGGTGCCGTTATCTTTCGATGTTGGTTTTTTCTTATAATTCTAGTACCCAAGCTTCGACAGGGGTAATTCCTCATCTTCTTTTGTATGGTAGGGAACCGCGTACGGTACTTGATATGGATTTAGGAATTAATGGGACTGAAAATGTTAACACTTTGAACCAAAAAATTGACTTGGTTAGAGATTTATCTCGGCGGGCGATTTCCGGGATTAATAAAGCACATTTTAGACAAAAAAGGCTATTTGACAAAAAGACGGTAGTAAAACAGTTTGAGCCTAATGATTTGGTCTTGCTTTATTCTCCTAAACGGGTTACTGGAAGAACTTACAAATTATGTAGACTATTTAAAGGTCCATTTGTTATCGTAAGACGCGTAAATGACCGTAACTATATTATTCGAAAAACGGGTAGGTCAACTCGTACTTATTTGGTTCATGTAAATAGATTGAAAAAGTTTTATGTTCGCTAAAGATTTTAAAAAAATATTTTCTTCTTCTAGTTTGGAAAAGATTTCACGTTGGTGTTGGAATCATTAAAGTTGGAAAGGGAAATAGTTTCAAAAATGACAGATATTTTCTTTGTTTAATTCTTGACAGTTCAACTATTTGAATGTTTAGTCTGTTATAAATATTTCTTGGAGTAAAATGGCGATCCGTTTCGTCAAAGATAAGGTGTCATGTCTTGGTCTGTCACTTTTGTAAACAGATGTTTACGTATTTATTTTTATTTATATTTTATTGAATTCCCTTTTATTGTATTGAGGTAGGTAATTTCTTTTGGGGTTATGCTTAGGTGACCTGCATAATATAAAATAAAACATAAATGCATTATTGTCACTAGTTTTTACGAATTGTTTGTATGTTTTTCTAAACGGATTGGTAGTTAGGTAGTTGAGGTTTCGTGTACGATGATTAGGTTGAGATTGTTTGCGCTGTTAGTTGGCTGATTAGGCACAGTTGATACACCTGCTTTAAGAGACATAGGAGCTTTGTAGGGTGATCTGTTTAGGATCACACGTATTCTATCTGTCCTTTTCTAGGTTAGTAATAGGTTGAGATTTCTATGAGTTATGATGAGGTATGGAGTTAGGATATGGGAAGAAGTGATAGGTAATTTTTTTCATTATATATACCAATCCAAGTTGTTGTCATTTTCAAATCCACATATTTAATAATTTGAATATGATATTGTATCTTGTAAGAAGACATGTAATGTACTTGTATCTTAGACTAAATAATTATTTTTCTTCCTAGTCGCTAGTTATCTGGATATTGTTGTTACTATATTGTTTTTTATATGTATTAATCCTATTATTTGTTTCATGTGCGGGCTGATAAAACTTTTATATTTAAACAACAATTAATATTTTCTTCTACACCTCCTTACTGACGCGAGATGTACTTCAGGACATCAGTGATGCCTGAATGAAAAGAAAATAATTTTTCATATTAAAAAAAACAACATTTATATCTTAGCTCTTCTGATTGTTTTTTCTATATGTTAACTTCTCTTTCTTTGGAAACATAGCTTCAATTTTAACACCTTAACTTCTTTTTCTATTTTGCTTTTAAATTAAATATAATTTAATTCTTGAGATTCTTGAGTATTGTGATTGGTGTTAACATTGTTTTGATTATCTTGATTTAATTTTTTTTTATCGTTAACTTAAATGTTTTAAATTTCATTTTAAGTTTTGCATGCTATGTCTTTGAAGAATTTTATAGATTCAGGTTAGGGTTTGCATTTTGTAATTGAGGTAGCTGTTAGCTTTGGTTTAGGATGGTAAGATATGGGTCCTGTTTTAAGTATTTTTGGAGAGGTTTTTTATTTAGAAAAATTATTAGAAAATATTTTTCTGGTAATTAGACTTTAGCTAAGTCCAGGATCTAAGTCTTCCATTGTTTTTTTTATTAGATTTTTATTAAGTGAATTTTTCCCTCTCTTAGGTAGGTAGTTAGTTACTAGTAGATTGTAACTAGCAAAAAATTTTTTTGGGTCTTCAACCAAAAAAAATTTTTTCAGGGGAGACCGGGGGTAGTTGTAGCATCGGGCCTCGTTGGTCCGAGTGCTATGTAGTTTGATACTGGCGATAGTATTCTTTTTGCAATATATTCGTTCTCTTTTTAACTATTCAGTTTAGAAAGAGAACGATAGAAACTTCAGACGGGCTGGGGCCGTGGAAGTTTTGACGTACTCATCTGCCGTCCGCCGTCGAGTGCGGACCATAGTATTATTTCTACTGCTAAATTTATAAACAGTGCGTTTAAGTTATAAATAAAGTATCGTGTTATAAAAGTGTCTTTTATATTTAAAGTAGCGAGTTGTAGCCAAGGAGGTTACAGCCGCTACAGTACCTACGTTACGGTTATTATGTATTCTGTGTCTATCTTCTACACCTTGAAGAAGACATAATAATTCTCCTCCGTAACATGCAAAGTTCTAAATTCACAATGGCGTCGGGGATGTCTCCTTATGATAAACAGGACGACAGTTCTAACGACATTAGGGAAGAACTGTGCCCAGGAGACAGCAAACTTTTTAAACGACTGTGGGAGACACGACCCAGTATTTTGTGCAATGTTTGAGAAGACAGGTACTTTCTACATTGTAGTTTAAGGCGTGTCTATGACTGAAGATGAGGGCTTTTACATTTTAATTTAAGGTTGTCTTGAAGAAATCGCTAATAGCAGTAAGACCGCCTTTGCGCACTATTTTACAAGCTTTTATTTAGCTTGCACTGTATGTATGTATGTATGTATGTGGGTGGGTTTGTGGGCATGTTCGGGCGAAATCTTGCAACTTAATTTTGAAGCACTTGCTGCTATTGGAATTTGCTGTTTGATATACTTATGTAACCGCAATGACAATGCAATATTATGGTACCATGGAGCTGGTCTGATGATGGAGACGGAAGGTGGCCATAGGAACTCCTCTAATACACAACCCAACCTAGTCGTGTTTGGGCTCGTTGGATTTGTCTTAACAAGATCTTTAGTTATACGTGATGTTCAGGGTCTCATAATGGAACTGGAAGGTGGCCATAGGAACTCCTTAAATACACACCACAACCTAGTCGTATTTGGGCTCGTTGGATTTGTCTTAACAAGATCTTTAGTCATACGTGATGTCCAGGGTCTCATGGTGGAGCCAGAAAGTATCCATAGGAACTCCTTAAATACACACCACAAACTAGTCGTGTTTGGGC
This sequence comes from Carpatolechia fugitivella, assembly GCA_951230895.1. Classification (NCBI taxonomy): domain Eukaryota; kingdom Metazoa; phylum Arthropoda; class Insecta; order Lepidoptera; family Gelechiidae; genus Carpatolechia; species Carpatolechia fugitivella. The sequence goes on along the minus strand of OX579648.1, from coordinate 13,233,063 downwards.
TCGTTGGATTTGTCTTAACAAGGATACTCCACTCCACGACTTTAAAAGCTTGTTTAAAAAGGATTTTTTATTATTACTTATTTAATATTAAGGTCCATTTTGTAATTCTTCTCTTGTGTATGCAATAAAGTGTTACTTACTTACTTTTTCCTTGAAAAAAGTTGCCTGAAAGAGATTACTACCCAAGCAATAAGGTCAAAACGGTTTTATTATTATAAATATTTTAATGTCGCATTAAGTGCATACAATCATATCGCATAATATAATTATTATTGTATACAATAATAATGTATACAATAATAATATGCATTTATAAATGCATACAGTCACATATTATTTTTTTGCGACATTAAAATATTCATAATAAAGCTTAATTCCAGGACTCCTGATTTCATGTGAATAATTTTTCATTAAATAAATTTAGACAAAGTTATTGAAAAGATCGTACTTTTTTATGAACAGTGGAAAAATATTAGTATTGCTGAAACAACTTTGAGTTGCACGATATCAATAAGCTCTACTGAACGGGCTAAAAAGGATTCGGATCCGCGGCACCTAATGCACTTCCATGTGCCAGTGAATCATAGACTAAAAAGCCGGCACAGCTTTATCAAGGAAGTTACTCCATTAAATAGGGAAGCTTCCCAAGCCCGGCTTAATTCCTGGAAGGAGAGATACCACTCAGTATCATTTACTCGAACGACAGAGAGCCTCTCCCCTGGGCATAGTTTACCTTGACCGACGTGGAAGTCTCTTAACAGACTCCGGACTCAAGTCGGTCGAAGTAAAGAAAACATGCTTAGGTGGGGATATACAACTGATAGTGCATGTCTGTGTGGTGTCTCCACAAACAATGGCTCACTTACTGTCTTGCCCAGCGTGCCCCACCACCGTACACGCGAAGACCTCTATAATGCCACAGACAATGCAATACCTGTGGCAGAGTATTGGTCTTCCCAAATTTAATCGCCGAATCGACTCGAAAAGAAAGAAAGATTAAAGAACTTTTATCATTCTGTAAACTTAACCTACTACATATGAGTCTGAAATTATTATTATTTTTTCTTAAATTTTAAGATTCTTTGTAGAGGTAATATCGTGTTAGCTTAGGTCTAATGTCAACAATTTTCTCACGATCCTGCAATTACTTAAAATAACTGCCCTTTGCAACAGGACGAGAGAAGATGTTTGCATTTTCAGAGTGTTTAAGCTGCGGTGGAGTATTTTTGAAATTTACCTGTCGTAGATAAAAAAAATATAGGTACTGTTTTGGTAGTACTGTTGACTCGCCATTGTTTTTTTATTTCAATAGACAGATTTTCCAGTTGTGTGTAGTGACTAGGTATGGGTGTTGCAGATGGCGATGTCTATGAGGAGAACGTATTGGTTACTTTTATCTAAAACTGTAATATCTGGTCTATTAAAATGTATTGTCTTGTCTGTGATTATCACAGACAAGACAATACATTTTAATAACCATTAGGTTATTATTATATTATAATTATAAATATGCAAGTCCGGTTACATCAAAATCTAATATTTACTAGTCGAGACAGCTGTTGCCTCCAGGACCAAAGTTTCGTAATTGACGACACCCAACAGAGTGTTTAATCTCAGTAATCCAGATAATCCCTACTAAGTCGCCAAGGAAAACGCCGAATTAGTCGATTGTAAGCTTTTAGCACCAATTCATTTCGGGTAATTAAGTTACGTTATACTTAATCGTCGAATAAATTTTGAAAAGTGTTGCCCCTGGTAACAATCAAGGTAACCTTTCGCTCTCACACAAATTAATGGCCACCTAGCTAGTTTTTTTTTTATTTGACGGCTCTACACCACTGACACCAGGGTTCGTAATATCGGTTGTTGATCTTCAACCCACACAATGAAGAAGAAGATAGTACATTTCATTTAAATAAAGCTATGTTTAGTTTGGAATTTTGGAAATATTCATAATACTCTTAAATATTTTTAAGTAAATACGAATCATTTTCACGGCTAATTTACGGAACCGATCTGGATGATTATAATTAGACACCCAATGACGGAAGCTGTAAGTATACAGCCGGAAAAAAAATCTGATCCCAAACTAGACAGATTTTAAAATATAGATTAATACAACATATCCTGACACAATCAAACACCACTTTAGTGCTTATCACAAGAATGTTTGCCTTTGGCGGGATTCAACCCCGTGATCCTGGTACTTCGTAGGCAGGCGTACTACCGACTAAGTTATGGGACCGTTAAAACTAATTAGGAAAGGTAAACGAAAGGTTAACAACGCATTTTAAATATTTGATACTATCCCTGCAGTAGTTAAATATTGCACGGAACAATGTTAACTTTAACTGTACGATACGAGTAAGTAGTAAATAAAATTAGAGAGCTAACAACCTCGCAAAGCTTAGGTAGTAATCAGTAGAAGCGACACACGGAAACTAACGAGCTTCGTCACGTTATTGAATTACCTACAACATTCTTGGAGCGGGAGTTCGTTTATTCCAACAGTACGTAGTGTCGCCGAAAAATTCAGTCAGAATATCTATAGGAGACTATCGAAATTATTGGTAGTGTTGTTTCTAATAGTCACAAGCTATGGTGCTAATACTATTTTAAATCGGAGAAGCATCTATTTGACCAAAAATATCAATTAACTATGAGTTACCACAATACTATCGATACAAGCAAGAGCGAGAGTAGCATACCTACTATTTTATTTATATCCAATACTATCGACAATACTGTGTTCATTGTATTTTATGAAGCTCTATTTCAAGATATCGATGTTGCTCGTCGACTATCCCGCACTGGGAAAGTGTGATCGACTATAGTCTGATCGCACTAATTTATCGCAGGCTCAATCCCCTTGGTGGGGACGTTTGTGAGCTGTTTATTGTTGCTCGATAGACTATCGACAGTTGACTATCGATCGGCAACACTAGCAGTAGCCAGGTAAGTCGCTATATTATAGAATCGATTTTATTCAGGTATTTTAACTCGCCGCCGGTTATATATAGGTAAAATTACGATAGGTGTTCTTTCACGCGATCGGCGGTTAAGTTAGTATTTATATTGATCATTTTTCGTCCGTTTTAAGTATTTTTAGGTAAAGTACTTGAAAAGTATTATAAAGCATTCATAAATATATATTTTGGTGATGTTATTAAGAACTTATCTTCAAAAATAAGTAGATCGGAGTAGACTTACTCAGATATGTAGAGTTACTTAATAAAATAGAGAAAGCTTGCTTCTAAGTATTAATCATCATCATTATTATGAAATTATTTCAGCCGCAAGACATGTTGGACTAAAGCCTGGATCTCTACACAACGACCGGAATAAATAAGTATTGGCCATAAATATTTAGAATTATTATACTATATTCCACCTGGCAGGGGGGCGTCCCACACTACGTTTGCCGAGACGTGGTCTCCATTCGAAAACCCGTCTGCTCCAGCGCTCATCGGTTCTACGACTTGGCCAGCTCGCTACATTTCTGTACGATATCAACTACCTTGGTCCTCTGCCGGATGATTTCGTTTCGGATTTTATCCCGTAGCAAAATACCGAGCATCGATCTCGCTGAGTGACATGTAGCTGGTGGGTCAACTTCACCGTCATGTTCCACGTGACCTGAGGAAGGTCGCTGGTGGTGGTTGGATGAGGAAAGCGGGTGATCGTGCGCTTTGGCGTGCCCTTTGGGAGGCCTATGTCCAGCAGGCACTGCAATAGGCTGATTGATATAAGTAACATAATACCACGAACTTATCTAAAAACGACATAACGAAATGCCTACGGAGCACATATTTGTAAGAGATTCAAGTGATTTATTTTATCACGAGATCAGTTTTTACAAAGACGGTCTACCATAGAATCAGCTCTTGTCAATCAAAGAATATTTTCTTTTTCTAAATTCAAATAAACCCAACGATTCTAAGTATTTACGGCCAGCAATAACCAACGAGGCTGAGACATATAGGTATGAACACATACCTAACACATTGTTAATACTTAAACGATGCAATTCAATAAGCCACTATTCTAATCATAGATAAGTTTATAACAAAAATCGATGGACCAGCCGTTGCAGCGTTTATTATACCTACATTGAGCAATTTCATTCACTCCGTTTTACCTATATAGGAAAAACATCCATGAGTTTAGTAAATATTCTGACATTCAGGGTCGTAATACTAGAAATAAGAATAAACTAATTAATTATCACTATAGACTTGCAAAAGTGATCACTTTATTAGTGGGGCTCTGTGTGCGGTACTATAACAAAATACCTGATGAAATCTTGGTTTTACCAGAAAAATGGTACCAGAATAAAGCTTACTATAAGTTAGATTTTTATGATTTAAATGACAAAGAGGCTTGGTGTTCGGATGGTCCAGCACGGCACAGGAAACATTAAAAATGTGTATTGACTATTTGTAAAACAATATTTTATATAACAAAAGAATATTACAGAAGATTCGAGTCCTGTGGAGTTTCTTCTGGCAGTTCTTTTCTGGGCGAACGTGAACGTGCCAAAATGGGACAAACTAACTAGCTTTGACGTCAAAAAATAATTTTATCAAATCTTACTTCGAATAAAGACATTTTTATTTTTTACTATACTTTGCCTATACCCAGTAATCTAGTCCACACTCATGAACAAACCGGGTGTCGCAGTTATAAATGACTATTAGTATGAATGAAGGAAAGCCTCTGGAGTGGACAATATATCTGTGGAACAAATCCAACATCTAGGTCCCGTCGCTGTGTCTTGGCTCTTAGCTCTTTTTAACAACTGCATGGTGTCTGTAAGGATCCCTCGCCTATGGAGGAAAGCCAGAATAGTCGCTATTTCAAAACCGGGGAAGCCTACAGATGACCCAAGAGTTTTAGGCCGATTTCACTCTTGTGCCATACCTTCAAGCTCTTTGAACGGTTGCTACTTAATCGTCTTGCTAGTCTCATTGACCCAAAATTGATTCCAGAGCAGGCTGGGTTTCGTCCTGGAAAGTCTTGCTGTAACCAAACCCTGAATCTAACTCAATATATTGAGGATGGCTTTGAGACTGGCAAAGTAACGGGCACTGTCTTCGTCGACCTTTCTGCAGCCTACGATACAGTTAACATAAAGCGACTATTATGGAAGGTGGATAGACTCACTGGAGACCGCAAATTTGTCCAGGTTCTTGGCGAGCTCCTACAAAACCGTCGATTTCAAGTACACCTGCGCTCTGAAAAAAGTCGTTGGAGAGTTCAAAAGAACGGACTGCCTCAAGGTAGTGTTCTGGCGCCGATTCTTTTCAACATATACACCAACGACCAACCTGCAAGCCCAAACACGACTCGCTTCCTGTATGCTGACGACCTTGCACTGACTTCGCAAGGATCTTTTGAGGAGGTAGAAGAAAATCTGAATAGAGCACTCGAAGGACTGAGTGCTTTTTATGACGAGAACGCCCTTAAACCAAACCCCTCAAAAACGCAGTCATGTGCATTTCATCTCTGTAATAGAGAATCGGGTCGGGAACTGAACATCCAGTGGCGGGGTGTACACATAATCCACTGTAAGCACCCTAAATATCTAGGTGTCACACTAGATAGGTTGCTTACTTACAGAAGGAACTGCGAAAATGTCAAACAAAAAGTTTCTGCACGCAATAACCTCCTTCGGAAATTGACGACTACCAACTGGGGAGCATCACCTAAAGTTCTACGTACTACTGGGCTGGCTCTTTGCTACTCCGCGACTGAATATGCAAGCTCAGTGTGGAGCCGCTCCGCACACGCCAAGCTGGTGGATGTAGCCTTGAACGAAACGTGCCGGATTATAACTGGCTGCCTCAAGCCGACCCCGGTACAAATGCTACATCCGCTGGCCGGTATTGCGCCTCCAGATATTCACAGGAGCGAAGCGTGTGCCATAGAGAGAACCAAACTTGAATCGGACCAACGGCACCCTATGCACAATTATTCTCCTGTGCCACAAAGGCTGAAAAGCCGCAAAAGCTTGTACAAATGTACAGTTCCGATTCATGGCGAGGCCTCTCAAGCCAGATGTGACCTCTGGCGGGCGCAAATTTCGCTGTCTCCTCCATTCGTCCCGCTCTCGGAAAATCTCCCCACTGGGTGTGAACTTCCAAGAACTCTTTGGAAGTCACACAGACAGACTCCGTACCCAGGTCGGTCGGAGTAAAGAAAACCGTCTCAGGTGGGGATTTTTAGACGGGGCGGACCTTCGGTGCGAGATCGCCTCGAAAGAAGAAGAAGAAGTATGAATTAATTTTTATTTGCTTGTGCTATTGTTTGATATTGAAACAGACGCTTCTTTTATTCTGTCTGGCGAAGATTTTATACGTGGTTTTGGTAGTATTTCAAGAAAATAAATTATTTAAGTAGGGTCATGAAATAAGGAAGGATTTATGATAAACAGAATTTTCCCTCTAAAATAAGTAGATGTAGAGACTAACTTTATTTTTCTAAAATATCTTTGTCATATTGTTTTTATTTTCAGAAGTAGGTACTAACAAGGATAAAAAAAAAAACGAAAAAAAAACACTGATGATGACAAGAACGTTTTAATATCTGGGTATATCGTATTTATGTGTAAAGGTCAAGTAACGTTACCAAATAAAATAAAATAAATAAATAAATATGTTGGGACATCTTCACACACGGCCATCTGATCCCAAACTAAGCCTTCAAATGTTTAATAAAATGAAACATAACAACATTTTTAACTGGTAACATTGTAAATATATAATATTTAAACCTATTACACAATAGAACAAAATAACGTTGTAGCACCAGTTGGTAACATGATGTCATTAAGTAGATATCATGAAGGGTGTGGCAGCAAACTTATGTAATCATTTCGGGACAAGTTCAACAAACGTATTTAATATAAAATATATAATTATTATAAACACGTCGGCATTATCAAGCTGGTAGGTACCGCGTAAACACCTATCATCCCTAGATCATACAACAAGAGAAAGAGAGAAAAAAAAACACAATTCAAATGTTTGGATGTTTGTTCCGCTTTCACGCCTTATCTACTGAACAGTATGGGGATAGTTTGTACCTCGATCGATTTTTGCGGGAAAATGTGTTATTCCCACGGTAAAATCTTACATAACGCTAGCGTAACCGCATGCGGACCTCCAGGTATTTCATAATCGAAAAAATATATACTTATATTGTCAGTTATAGAGCCGCCAAAAATCTTACACGAACTGTGTGCACGACGGAATAATAATTAGTTTTTAGAATTGATCTTGTGTAAATAAACATCATTATGTTTCGTCTTTTCATTTAAAACGTTAGGTATAGGAAAAAATGTAAATATAAATATTAAAATAAAAAGACCACGTGGCTGAGACGACCCCGGGTAGCGGAAGGGGTAGTGGGGAACAACCACGGATAGCGGGAGGGGAGCCACCCCGCGAACAATGCAAAAACAAATATAAACCGCGCGCCGGCCCGGCAAAATGACTTCCGAGCGAACAGTCGACGGGATAACATCAAGAAAGGAAACTCCGACCCCTACCCGAAGTCGATCTAGCCAAGTCAGCCAAGAAATCTCAAGCGTTTTATTTTCAACGACCACAACGCCGTCCCCGCAACTGCGCCGTTTTCCTCAAGACTCGCCCAGTCCAGTACCGCCGTATACCGGGAGCCCTGTTCTATGTTTCAAGGTGTATACAGTCCACTCCCGCCCCCGGTATACAGGCCCGTCGTGTACATTTGCTGGTCCTTCGAGCCGGATCAATAAGGAAGATGCCAGTAACGCGAAGTCAAAGCGGCGCTACGTTCACGTCAGAATCGACGGCGCGACGCGCGGTGCCAACGACCAGCACCGCCGCACCACATCAAGCTACCATCGGCGGCGGCATCTTGCAACACACGGATTCGCCTGCATCACCTTCAGATATCGTCGCCGCGTCCACAAACGACCCGATCACCGTCGTTGGGAACCCGAACTTGAAACCTTCGTCGGCTGCTCAACAGCAGCACGTTACAGCTGAGCATGGAAGTCGGACCCCGCGAGCACACTCGAAGACATCGTCGCACCGCTCAGAACGAGTGCGTCGCCTCGCGCGGTTGGAGCTGAAGGAGCGGATGGCCGAACTAGAACTCAAGGAAATTCAAGCCGCCGCGAAACTAGAGAAGGCAAGATTGGAGAAAATGATGGCCGATATGGAATCGGATTCATCGGCCGACGAGATGGAGGAGGACACAAGGATGACCGCACAGAAATTGGACATGTGGTTTGAGAAGCAACCCGCCTCCGCTGCGCCGCATGCCACGGCAGATGTCCGGGGGAGGAGCCCCCTCCCGTTGCCTCGCCCCTCTGCGAGGCCCGAAGGTGAAGAACACGTCGAACGAGGACAGGAAGCTCGTGTTATCACGTCGCACGAGCAACGGGCCGCCCGGAAAGGCTCGCCTGCGCGTTCTCGCCGCTGCATCGATTTGGCAGACCTTGCAGCAGCAATCACCGAAGCGAGGCAGGGCCATCAACCACAACCGAAATATCTCGTCGAGCTACCAGTGTACACAGGGAGAGCGGACGAGTGGCTATCCTTCAAAGCCACTTTCACGCAATCGAAGATCAACTTCACCGCTTCTGAGAACATCACCCGTCTACGAAGGAGCCTGAAGGGACAGGCCCTGGAAGCGGTCTCTTCCCTTCTCATCGTCCAGACAGACCCGGAGAAGATCATTCAAGCATTGGAGCGGAGGTTCGGCCGGCCTGAAGCCATAGTGTCAGCGGAAATGGACAAAATCAAGACCCTGCCACGAATTACGGACAGCCCGAGAGAATTGGCGGTGTTCGCGAACAAGGTCGCGAACATCGTCGCCGCCGTGCAAGCCTTAGGGAAGACGCAATATCTCAACAGTCACCAGACGCTTCGCCTCGTCGTGGACAAGCTGCCGCCCATCCTAAGGAACAAGTGGTACGACCACGCTTCGCAGTTCCAGGACGACGACGAGCCGAAGTTATTGAAGCTGACCGAGTTCCTGGACCGAGAGGCAGACAAGTGCGCAGACTACATTCAGGCGGAGAGAGAACAGGACCGGCCTATCAAGAAGAGGACGGAGCGAACTTATGCCGCAAGAGAAAACAACAATTCATACAAGAGCAAGCAGAAAGGAGAGTGCCCGGCCTGCAACAGGGACCACCAGCTTCCTGAGTGCCCGCAGTTCGTCAACGCCGACGTAAACAAGAGATGGGAACTCGCGAAATCAGCCAGAATGTGCTTTCGCTGCCTACGAAGCACGCATCGTCGACTGACTTGCCGCGCACGGGTGTGTGGTGAAAACGGCTGCGCGTATCGTCACCACAAGATGCTACATCAATGTAAGGACACGGAAGAGCCGCACCACGAAGAGCCACCACAACCAGAGAAGCCGCCAGTCCAAGAGGGAGTGCTTTCAACCACCATCGAGCAAGCCGCCGCTGCGGAAGGCACGCGTCCACACCGACGAGCTTACCTCAAGATCGCTCTGGTTACATTGAGCGGTCCGAAAGGTAGCCACGACGCCTACGCCTTACTCGACGAAGGCAGCACTGTCTCCATCATAGACACGGAGCTTGCGGAGGCGCTTGGCCTGGACGGCCCCAACGAAGCCATGACGGTGCAAGGGATAAACGGCAGCGAGATCACGCACGACTACAGCAAGCGAGTATCGGTGAAGATCAAAGGCAAATACGAAGATGAAGAATTCGAACTGCGGGACGTGCGCACAGTGAACAACGTCCACTTCTTCACGCAAACTGTACGCGCCAGCGACATAAAGGGCTGCAAACACATTGAAGACATCACCGACAAGTTGATATACGAGAGTGCGACGCCAGCGCTTCTTATCGGGCAAGACAACTGGGAGCTCATCGTATCAATGGAGGTGCGCAACGGTCCACGTCATCAACCAGTGGCATCGCGCACTCAACTGGGATGGGTGCTGCACGGCTGCCGCACATCACATGTTCATCCCGTCGTGTACTGCGCTCACGTCAGCAGCGCAGTCAGGGCACACGACGACCTGGAAGAATTAATGAAAAAACACTTCGCACTGGAGTCGCTGGGCATCGAAGCCAGAAAACAAGGCAGCGACCCCGAACAGCAGGCGCTCAACATACTCGAGGAGAAGAGTCGACGCCTGCCCGATGGCAGATACGAAACGGGGCTTCTATGGCGGGACGAAAACGCGAAGATCCCAAACAACTACGAGAACACAATGAAGCGCCTGAGAAGTCTCGAAAAGAAGTTGGATCGCGATGAAGCTCTGAAAAGGAAGTACGAAGAACGCATCGACAATCTAATCAAGTCGAACTACGCCGAGCGGGCGACTACGCCTCCCACCGGCGGGAGAACCTGGTACCTCCCGCACTTCGCCGTAGTCAACCCAGAAAAAGAGAAGATTCGACTAGTACACGACGCGGCCGCCATATCGCACGGCCGCAGCCTCAACGACATGCTACTGCCGGGCCCCGACCTACTTCAATCTCTACCGGGCGTCATCATGAAGTTTCGTCAGCATCCCATCGCCGTGTCATCGGACATTAAAGAAATGTTCATGCAGGTGAAGATAAGGGAAGAAGATCGCGACGCGCTTCGGTTCCTATGGCGCGGCGATCGACGCGGCGACCAGCCACCTGATGAGTACAGGATGACATCACTGATCTTCGGCGCCACCTCGTCACCGTGCACCGCGCTCTACATCAAGGACCGAAACGCCCTAGAAAACGAAGAGGACCACCCGGCCGCCGCACACGCCATCCAGCACAACCATTATATGGATGACTACCTTCAGAGCTTCGTTACCGTCGAAGAAGCCGTCGACACAGCACGAGCGGTCGACTACATCCATCGCAAGGCAGGGTTCGAGCTACGCGGCTGGGCGGCAAACGACGCGAACGCGATTCGTCAATTCGCACGGGCAGAGGAGGGCACGGAGACAGCTACAGTCGAGATCGGCGGCAACGAGATCGAGAAGACACTGGGACTACTGTGGCACGTCAAAGAAGACACACTCGGCTTCCGCGTGAACAAGAAGAGGGTAACGCCGGAAGTACTAGAAGGCCTACGCGATCCTACGAAGAGGGAGGCGCTCAGTCTCATCATGTCAATCTTCGACCCGCTGGGTATCATCTCGCCGATCACGACGCCGGCGAAAAGAATAATGCAAGACACATGGAAGTACAAGACGGACTGGGACGACGCGATACCCGACGCTCTCATTCCAAGATGGAGGGCGTGGCTGGAGACCCTAGGAAGTCTACCCGAGCTACGAGTACCACGCTGCTACGACATCGAGCCCGCGGTGGAAAGAGAGATGCACACATTCGTCGACGCGAGCGAAGAAGCCTATGCAGCGGTCGTCTACCTACGCGCAAAACACGCCGATGGTTCCATCAAGATCGCCATCGCCGCCGCGAAGAGCCGTGTCACTCCGACGAAGCCAACCTCCATCCCGCGGCTCGAACTGCAAGCCGCTGTCGTCGGAGTAAGACTCGCGAAGACCGTAGAAGAGGGACACGACTTCGTCATCGCGCGCCGCACATACTGGAGCGACTCACGGACCGCGCTCGCTTGGATACGATCCGAGCCACGCAGCTACAAAGCGTTCGTCGCGCACCGTCTAGCCGAGATCGAAGATCTTACGAAGAAAGAAGAATGGCGCTGGGTCCCTACGAACATGAACGTCGCCGATGACTCCACACGAAGCACACCGAAGGACCTCACGCCGGCTCACCGATGGTTCACTGGCCCCAACTTCTTATATCAAGATGAAGAAAGCTGGCCAACAGAAGAGAAGCGGGAGAAGCTCGTCACTGGAGAAGAACGAACGTCGAAGGAAGAGCCCCAGCCACACCACGTCCTGCATGGGGCTACACCCGAACGCAACCACTTCATCGACTTCGCCAGGTTTTCAAAATGGAGCCGTTTGGTACGCACAATGGGCCGCGTACTACAATTCGTCGACCTCTGCCGTCGCCCTCAGCTGATCGCCGCTGCACAACGAAAAAGGACGAAGAAAAACGCCGAAACGGATGAAACGTACAGAAGGTACAAGAAGGGACCAAAACAGAAGATGAACACCACGATTCGGCGTCACACTGCGACGAAATTTCGACTTCTAGAAGCGAAGTACTTATATGAAGCGGAGCGCCTGTTGATGCGATTGTCGCAAAAGCAATCGTATGGGAACCCGAGCGAACACAGGCGCCTAACATCAACCACCACGAAGACGGACGGACTATCGAGCCTCAGCGTGACAACAGACACCGACGGCATCATGAGACTGCGCGGCAGAATCAACGAAGCCGAAATCATCGACTACGAGGCCGCCAACCCCGCCATCCTCGACGGAAGACACCGCTACACGAAGCTGTACATACAACATGTACATGAAAGACTACATCACGGCGGTGTTGAAACAGTCGTCAACGAGCTACGACAACGTCTGTGGATCGTCCGAATAAGACCTACGGTGAAAGGAGTGATTAAGCGCTGCCAACTGTGTCGTCTGCGGAAGGCGAAGCCGGCGAGCCCGTCGACCGGAAACCTGCCCGCCGCGCGCCTCGCTCATCACGCGCGCCCCTTCACCTTCACTGGGGTCGACTACTTCGGCCCGCTAGAAGTCACCGTCGGCCGTCATCGTGAGAAGAGATACGTCGCGCTGTTCACCTGCATGACGTCACGCGCAGTGCACTTGGAAGTGGTACACTCACTGAGTACCGACTCTGCAATCAACGGCCTGCGCCGCTTCATCGCGCGACGCGGATGCCCCACGGAACTGTGGAGCGACAACGCAACATGCTTCCATAGCGCGGACCGCGAGCTCGCCGACGCCTGGCGCGCCTTAGAAGAAGAAGCGTCAAACCACCGCATCGCCTGGCACTTCCTACCCCCCGCCGCCCCCTTTATGGCTGGCGCGTGGGAAAGGATGGTACGCACCGTGAAAGAAGCACTACGGGTCACTCTCCACGAACAGCGCCCCAGCGACGAGACCTTGGCAACACTGCTCGCCGAGGTCGAAGCCACCGTCAACTCACGGCCGCTCACTCACGTGGCCGTGACCCCGGACTCCCCGCCCGCCATCACGCCAAACATGATACTGCTCGGCCCGAACAGTCACGTGCCAGCCCCGGGCCGCTTCGAGGACACCGACGTCGACGCGCGTGCACACTGGAGACGCGCTCAACGCCTCGCCGACATCTTCTGGCGACGCTGGGTACGCGAGTATATGCCACTACTCCAAAGTCGGCGGGAGCCCCACGCGAGCGGCACCGCGCCCAAGATCGGCGACATGGTCATCATCTGCGACCCGAATCTACCCCGCAATACCTGGCCCCGAGGACGAGTGACCGCCATCTACCCCGGGAAGGACGGCGAGGTTCGAGTCGTCGACGTGACCACCAGCAGCGGCAGCGTTCTGCGGCGACCAACGAAGAGGATCGTCGTGCTACCAGTAGATTCGCAAGATGCGACGGCGGGAGAATGTGCACGACGGAATAATAATTAGTTTTTAGAATTGATCTTGTGTAAATAAACATCATTATGTTTCGTCTTTTCATTTAAAACGTTAGGTATAGGAAAAAATGTAAATATAAATATTAAAATAAAAAGACCACGTGGCTGAGACGACCCCGGGTAGCGGAAGGGGTAGTGGGGAACAACCACGGATAGCGGGAGGGGAGCCACCCCGCGAACAATGCAAAAACAAATATAAACCGCGCGCCGGCCCGGCAAAATGACTTCCGAGCGAACAGTCGACGGGATAACATCAAGAAAGGAAACTCCGACCCCTACCCGAAGTCGATCTAGCCAAGTCAGCCAAGAAATCTCAAGCGTTTTATTTTCAACGACCACAACGCCGTCCCCGCAACTGCGCCGTTTTCCTCAAGACTCGCCCAGTCCAGTACCGCCGTATACCGGGAGCCCTGTTCTATGTTTCAAGGTGTATACAGTCCACTCCCGCCCCCGGTATACAGGCCCGTCGTGTACAAACTGTTCACCATATTTTATTAATTTACCATATTTTATGAATTATTTTTAAAATACAGATTAGTAGGAGACGATTTGCGAAGAAAAATCAGAATCAGTTGAAAAACTAATTTACAGTGATTTTTTTAAGTTTCAATAGTATGTCTGTCTCTTTCAAAAACGATTTTTGGTATGAAGATTATATGGCGTTACTAACAAATGACGTCACAAGTGGGTATGTGCCTCTGTGTCTAATCTTGAATTTCAAACCTTTATAACTCGGTCAATTTTAAAGATAGAGCAAAAATTATTTTAGTGTTCGGTTGCAGAAACTAAGAAGTTTGGATTTATAAAATAAAATAAATAGTATTCCGATCCCCTATTGGAAACTATGGCATGGACATAACGTACATATTTGAAGTACGATTATAACGTACTGGATAAAAATAACATTATTATGTACCAAAGCATGTTAGTCGGTTTTACCTAGCGTGATTGCTAATGGTTCGTGATTAATTATTTACTACATTTTACATCGACTTCTATGAAAGGTTTATTTGTTTTAGGTAAGTATTTTTCTATTTTGTTTCTGTTATGTTTAGCTTAGGATATGTCTGACGTGAAACTACTATTTATAAGTATTTTTTATTCAGTAATACAAAAGACGGTGTAGTGACGGCAGAGTAAGCCGTATGGTGACGGCAGAGTAGAATACATTTGTCACCAACCCCTACTCTTCCCGTGGGTGTCTCGTAAGAGGCGACTTAGGGACTACACATTGAACAGGGAACGGGCAGCAGCGCTCTCTGATACAATAACATTTTAATCTGCGATCTCCAACCCGCCTGCCAAGCGTGTAGATTATGGCAAAACCCTCCACTTAATAGTAGAGAGGCCAATTCGTAGAAACTAGCTTATTTTCGATTTTCGTTGGACTGGAAAGGTTTATACCGACAAGTGATATCGTTGGAATCAGCGTGATTTACTGATTACCAAAACGCATGTTGTCGCTTTCTAAAATGGTTATGACGTCACAAAGATGGCGGCCGGGCCTATTCTATTTACGCTATGTTTAGATAACTACTGGGCAGATTTACTCAAACAGGGTCTCAAATAAAAGATAATTAAATAAACTTTATTTTTTTCTAAAGACTCAATAATGTAAACCTAAAACCAAATGAAAAAACTACATTTTGTAAAAGCAAACATTTTTTATCATGTGAGAAACTCGGAAACCGGTACGATTATGGAAATTTTACTTATTATCAAAAATATAGGTACATTTATCAGATTTCTAATGAACCTTAAATCATTGAAATCGAGCTATAAACAACGGAACTGCTGTCGACTAAGTGAGCGTGGGTAGCGCCGAACTGACTACGGTTCTTAGATTTTGGTACGAATAATCTTGAAAATAACGTAACAAAACGGGTAGAATCACAGCAAAATAAAAAAATAGAACAGGCAACATGTCTTTTGTTAATATCATGGCACTAGTTTTAACTCTTAGTTTTAAAAATTTTTCTTCATTTTACTGCGAACTAACTTTCTCGTAACAAAAATTAAAAGTAAAAAAAATTCTCGTAACAAATAACGCTTCGTATCGTATTGAAATAAAACTCTTCGTACTTGCACGTACTTGCGTTATATTTCAAAACAAAAGACTCAATGGTACTGGTCTGTACTGATTGACATGAGAGAGTAAATGGACGCACTTGAGGTAGAGGCAGGTCACTCACGTGCGAGAGTGTACAGCCGCCATTATATTTTTTACATCGCCAACACTGAGACCGATTCATTCCGGGGAATTCCTGCACCGTGAACTTTAGCGTTTGTCACTTCATTCATTTGAAATCATTGGTTACAAGAGGTTACAAGTTGACACCAATAAAAACTATTACCGTTTATTTTGTGTTCAAAATGGATATAGAACCTGTGTGTAGTGTAAATGTGCCCCAAAGACCATCTTACAAATAATTGGAAATTGTGTCTCATTTGTAATAAAAAAAGCAAAATGGATTTAAGTAAAGCCACTCAAAGCGGATTAGATCGATGGAATCCTTTAATATTCGCAAGAAGTGTAATGATTTTAATCAATCAGCCCATTGCAGTCCACTGCTAGAAGTAGGCCTACTCAAGGGCACGTCAAAGCGCATGATCACCCGCTTTCCTCATCCAGCCACCACCAGCGACCTTCCTCAGGTCATCAGTCCACCTGGCAGGGGGGCGTCCCGCACTACGTTTCCCGAGATGTGGTCTCCATTCGAGAACCCGTCTGCTCCAACACTCGTCGGTTCTGCGACAGAAGTGGCCAGCCCATTGCCATTTCAGCTTGCTACACTTCTGGACGATATCAACCTTATAATATACGATAATATTAACCTTGGTCCTCTGCCGGATGATTTCGTTTCGGATTTTATCCCATAGCGAAATACTTAGCATAGATCTTTCCATGGCTCGTTGAGTGACATATAGCCGATGGGCCAGCTTCACACCGTCATGTTCCACGTCTCGGCTCCGTATGTCAATACGGGTAGAACACACTGATTATACAACCTGCTCCTCAGGCATTGCGGTAGTGGCGACGAGAAGACATGACGCAGTTTCTCAAATGCTGCGCAGCCCAATTGTACTCTTCTTGCGATTTCACGCTCGAAGTTGTCTCTGCCCGACTGCAATGTCTACCCGAGGTACACATATTCTTGGACAGCTTCGAGCACTTCGCTATTGATCGGGATCAGTTCCGGAATTATTAGTTCGATGAACATGACCATCCGGAGACCGACTGACAATGAGGCAGCGTTGAGACTGTGCAGCATTTTTTGCAGATCCTGCAACGATTCAGCCATTGTCACTATGTTGTTTGCAAAGCGGAGGTGACTGAGATATTCGCCATTAATGTTGATGTCTAATCCGTTCCAGTCTATGGTTTTAAAGACGTCCTCCTGTGCGTTGGAGAATAGTTTCGGAGAGATTTCATCCCCCTGTCTCACTCCCCTCAGCAACTGGATGGGTTTTGTCTTATGACTCTGTACTTGGACGGACATCGTCGCCATACTGTACAGGCTTCTCAGTACCTCCACGTACCGCCAATCGACTTGGAATCGCTACAAGGATTCCAGAACAGTCCAGGTTTCAATGGAGTCGAAAGCTTTCTCGTAGTCCATAAATGCTAGACACAGCGGCTGATTATACTCTTGCGACTTCTGTATAACCAGTCTCACTGTATGGAAGTGGTCTACGGTACTGAAACCTTTTCGAAACCCAGCCTGTTCCGGAGGCTGCAAGGCGTCAAATCTTGCGGCGAGGCGGTTTGTGAGGACTCTCGAAAACAGCTTATAGACGTGGCTTAAGAGCGTGGCCGTTGATTGATGATGACAAAAGACAGCAAAAAATAAAAAAAAATGTTTCAATCCTTAGTAACTTTTTAAATTGTTACCTATGAATAAAGTTACTTAGCTACAGGAATGATGAATCATCTTAAGAACTAAACATTAGACAAGAGATGTTAAGGTTCTGTAGCTAAATTTTTGTAAGGTCGGTCAGCGACCTTACCATCTACACGATATACTTGCTTCACGAAACAAGTAAAGATAATGGAAGATATTAGGTAAAGTATTTCATGGTGGTTTAGTAGAGCGTCGGTGGTCTAGTGGCTAAAGCCGCTGCCTCCTTCTTTCCGGGAGACGTGGGTTCGATCCCCACCACACCACGTATCTATGTGTTTTTTAATTTCAAATTCATATGTACGTTTATTCGACGCTCTTACGGTGAAGGAAAACATCGTGATGAAACCTGCATACTCCTGCGAAGAAATTCAAAGGTTGTGTGTGAAGTCGACCAATTCGCACTGGGCCAGCGTGGTCGACTAAGGCCTAATCGCCCTAATTCAGGGTAGGCTCGAGCCCCTCGGTGGGGACGTATATGAACTGTTGATGACTTACATGTATAAGTAACTCACTGTAATGTAGCTTATATAAAATGAATCAGCCAATTTGTTTTCATCTCCTAAAATAAACTAATCCATTAACTGGTCGTTTAAAATAGCAAGTTCATATGGTTGTCTTTCAATTAGAATACTTACGACTTTTAATTTAGAACAACATGGCCATGCCAATGATCTTGATTGTGTTCTCTTAATAGAGTTTAATGAGTTATCTGGTGCGTACCTACCGGCGCGTGCGGCGAATGTTCGTTCACAAAAATGGATGGATCCCACCATCACGAACGTTTTATGAGCGCTCCGCTAAAGTGGTGGTGTGATATCTGCGTCGCGCTTGTGTATCTCATTTACGGCGTGAAAAAGAGAGAAAGATAAAAAATACAGAAATTAAATAGAATATATTTGTTACTGATTACGTCTATTAACGAAATATCCAATAATTAAATTAAATAATGATAGATCTAAATTATTTACCGATGGTTACACACTATAGGTAAACAAGCAGAGATTGGTCAACAACACGAAGTGAAGTGACTATGATTGGCTGAAAAATCAACAGTATTGGCAATTTATTCCGTACCTCGCCCTCATTTTTGTCTAAGCTCTTTAGTCTTATATATTTATATCAAATAGCTAATTTCATTATTAATGCTTCATTTATAATAGAGCAGGTATTAATAAACAAGCTATTCGATTTGAATAGTTCAAGCTAAGTTCAAATTGCTATTCAGCGTAATTGGCAGTGCTTTCAACGGGCTGCAGTTCCGGGTATGAATACCTAATTGGCATTATTAATCATATAATATCAAACAGTTTTCATTCGTAATTATACATTATGTAATTATGTAAGTAAATATAAATAAAACTGTACAAAAGTGTGTTTTACCTCTCGTCTCTCAGCATACGAATATTAATAAAATAACTTTTATAATCGTTTGTTGTTCTACTTAAAAAAAATCTTTCGTTGGAATTTCGGATATACCTCTATTGTTCTTTTAGATCTTTAACAATAGTCAAAATAAAAAAATCAACGGCCCGTTACAGTCCACTGCTGGACTATGAGCCTCCTCCACTTAAGTGGAGGGCTTTGCCATAATCTCCACGCTTGGCAGGCGGGTTGGAGATCGCAGATTAAAAGGTTACTGTATCAGAGAGCGCTGCTGCCCGTGCCCTGTTCAATGTGTAGTCCCTGAGTCACCTCTTACGACACCCACGGGAAGAGTAGGGGTTGGTGAAAAATGTATTCTACTCTGCCGTCACCACACCACACGGCTTAACAATAGTGATGCGATCGTAAGTTAACATGGTTAAAACCGCAGACTCCTGCTACAATTGTGCCAACCAAACACACATCATATTTAACAACTACAAAATTTACGACACTGTTCAAAAATCTCACAAAGCTATTTGATCTTTGTGCGATGATAAACTATGTACTTAAGGGTTAACACAAGTTTTTTTTACTTTTCACGTACTGCAATGGTTTCTTATCTCAAACTTAAGTCCACCAAAAGTGTTGCATCAGATAGCAAGCTTTTGCAATGCGTTGCACGAGCTTGCAAATGATAAGTTCGAACTTTAGTTACGTAGACAGCCTACTGAGCAGTCAGCCATTGCTGCTAACCAGTCATAGTTTATTCAAAAGAAAAGAATTTCAGAAACGCTTGCTCTACGACACCGGTAACCTACATTGCCTATCGATTGGTTTTTATTCTACGAAACAATCTCTACCACCGATTACAAATGAAAATATAGCCGACGATATTCCACGATAAACTGCTAACAACTTGTGAAGTCATAAATCGTTTCTAGGTTCTAAGCAAATAAAAATTTATGTTAAATAAAACCATTTTATAAATAACGGCAGTAGAACATAATAAAACAAGATGTGATGACCAGTATCAATCATCGCGTCGAAAAGTACACCTTTGCTACAGCTATTTTATATAATATATTATAATTAATTATATAATAATATAATATTATATATATATAATAGCTGTAGCAAAGGTGTGCTTATTTCTAAAGAGAGATCTCTTCCAGCCAACCAATCATGTTGTTTATAATGTTTATTAGTGTAAAAAGAAAGGTGTGACTGGTTTAACGTACTTTTAGTAATCGCTGTCATACACGTACAATGTTTTTTCTGTCTCTTTTGCACCCATTTGGTTTTTATATTTCCTGCCTGCTGTCAGGACGGCATTCTTACTATGCGACAGGTATGATAACATTACTTCTGTATGGTATGCTGTTGCAATAAATAATATAATATTATTTATTTATTCGCTTTGTCCGTTTTTTCTTAACAAACCTCACCAATATTATATTTCAAGAAACATGTGTGTGTAGTACACATTAAAATTCGGGTTGATTTTGATTTTACTAAGAAATTAAGTGTGGAGATGGTTAACGTTTTCACCGAAATACAATTCAATTTTTTTAAAGTACGAACGAGAGTGCAAGACCTATCGATTCTCAGCCCGGGAGCTTTCCCTAGAGCTCTACATTCCAGCACACTCGCGCAGAGAGCGTTTCGAAAACGCAATTAACTTTTCTCTACTTTTTTGTCCATTTCGTCCAGGTCGGAACAGCTGATTGTTTGCAGCTACTAACATATATGTGCAAACATATATCAGTTCTAAAAAGAATAGAAAAACTGGTCCAACAAATGTTTTGCAACAAACATTATTTATTATGTTTTTGAACTTAGAGGAAGTAGGTAATCTCAGCATTTAAAATCTTTTTTATTTTAAATATCCGATACTGTACAAATCATTCGCCATTTTGCCTGCGCGTTTATAACCTAATTAAGTCTTACCAACAGAAAAGCTTCTATTTGGAAACAATACTTCCTTCATTCACTAAATGCGTACTCAGATTTGTTTAATGTATAATAATCCAGTCTAGCTAGGCCATAAATTACCTATATATACATACCGTATAGTATATGTATAGTGCATAATGTGATCCATAAGCTTTGCGTGTGCGACTATAAATCATGGCAAAAACTAATTTATGGAGGTGTTAAGTATGAACTACTAGGTAGAATATAGTACTTATGTGGATGTATTCTGTAGCTATTTGAGAATTTAAGTGATTGTGAAGTTTAGGTTAGTTTATATAGCAGAAACAAGATCAATGTCTTCCTCTAACATTTTGGAGCAGTAAACTTAAATAGACCATTCTGGAACGCATGCCTGAAGTTCCTGAGAGGAGCCGGTTTATTCCCTAATGGTGAATTCTCAATTCTCTCTCAGTAATTAATTAATGAGCTTTTGAGATTAACCCAAAAAGTAGTTAGACCCTAAGTAATTTGGATAGTAGGTGAAGTTTGTAGGACACTAAAGACGAACTACGTGTAGGTATTTTTTCAGTAGTTACCTAAACTGCTTCAAAACTGTAAACTATATTTTTAATCTTCAAGAAAAAGATTTTTTTCTATTATAAAAGTTATTTCGTCCTCCAATTACAAAGTAACTTAAAAGATTTCATTCATAAGACACTTTATGTTGCTCAATTTCGTAGGCGATTTGGAACGCGGAAAGCGAAAGTACTTCTCATAAAATCGAATTAGAAAACTTCAGCAAAGTTAAGTTGACTATTTACGATCAAATCCAAGACACCGTTTTGGGCATTCGGCACGAAATTTTTCAGTAGTACCTAATCACCCTATGCCATTAAAAGGAAGGAATACAAAAATATAGCGAAGGGTTTATAATTTTTAAAATCTACTGTTACGAATTTATTAGTAAAAGAATGTGACATTACAAAAAAATAAAAAGCATCTTACCTGTGTTTTCTACCTTTGCCACAGTTTTTAAGCCTCTGACTTGGCTCAGCGATATGGCATTCGGTACCAACCGTTAAACATGATTTTCGAAACACGGAAGAAGCAGAGACCGAGAAGTTGCTTACTAACTTCCATGATCTTCCTGAATATGAAGTTACACCGATGTGCTACAAGCGCTTCTAATAAGTATAATAAGAATCTTCTTCTTCTTCTTCATCGTGTGGGTTGTAAGGTCGACAACCGACCTCACATACCCTAGTGTCAGTACCAATTGTACATCTTTCCCCAATGAATATAGGTAGGTAGTAAATCGAGCAGCTAGCGCGCGGTTTTGAATGAGAGGACCATTCCAACCAATGTTTTTTGTCATCAGTTAACCCTTTCTTTGGGGAAATTATCTTCAGTTTTATGGACTGAAGACCCTCTTCAAAGATTCAAATTTAATATAGTAAATAAATAAATAAATCTTTATTTCATTTGCCAAAGAGATACATAATTTGACCATTCAGTCGGAATCTCCTTGCTAACAGCGTAGCCTGTGCCAGGAGATGCCGCTCTTCCTTAACATGGTTATTATACTTAAGTATCTATTTACTATTTTGTAAACATAATTTGTTTTATTTTTTAATTAAGCCTAGTAATTAATTAGGTTTAAAAAAGAGGTATTTGGTAGGTAGTACAATTTGGTAGGTAGTACATCATAATACAATTTCCCTTACACGCAGTGAATATGCTGACATAATAACATAATTTATAAGTAAATTTTATAAGTTTTACAAATTTATACAAGCTGCATGATCATGCGTAGAAGTTGTGTGTGTGTGGAATGAATATGAGAGTGTATTACTAGTTAAATTTATTTAGTATGATTTTATTACATAAGTTAAGATGCCCGAAGTGTTTAAGTTTATTTTAGTTTTACTTAAGGTAAACCTAGTGTAGACTTAGTTTAATATATAAGCACCATATCTCTTGTCTATCACTACCTAATTACAATTTATTAAGTACGTAGCCACCATAGCCACATCCACCATTAACTGATTGCATTTTTTGTAATTAAATAGGTATTGGTTGCTAAAGTAGGTTAAGTTTCAGTTTGTTTTAGTTAGCCCTGCGATTTTATCTTGGGATCAGGAGATACGGTCGCAATGTCCACATCCACCACTAACTGACTGTAGTTATAGGTTGTAAGGTAGGTTTAGTTCAGGTTTAGTTTTAGTTAACCCTACGACTCTGTCTTGGGATCGGATGGATGTAGCCATCATAGCCCCATCCACCATTAACTGATTGCATTTTTTGTAATTAAGTAGGTTAAGTTTTATAGTTAGTTTCAGTTAGCCCTGCGATTGTATCTTGGGATCAGGAGATTCGGTCGTAATGTCTACATCTACCACTAACTGACTGCAGCTATAGGTAATAAGGTAGGTTTAGTTTTAGTTTTAGTTAACCCTACGACTCTGTATCGGGATCGGATAGATGTAGCCATTATAACCACATTCACCATTAACTGATTGCAAAGTTGATAAGATACGTAAAGAATGGTTTGCTACGGTGGCAGCAATATTATAATATAATATAACTATGGTAAATCAACATACACACTAGACAAGCATATTTATATATTCAGTAGTACGACCTGCTGGGGTCAAGTATGTTTTCGATCTCGTCATATGATTTGGATTCAAGCCATTTTGGTACTTGTTGTTTACATTCATAGAGTAATTTTTCATGTAGTTGTAGTTCTTTATTTAATAGGTTATATAGTGTAACAGAACGACTTGTAAACTGCTTTTTGGCAATTGGTAATTTTAACTGCAATGTCTTTCCGTCTTCTTAGTTTTAGATTCGGATCATATGGTAATGTTTTGTGTGTTTTAAGTACTATTGCTGTAATATACAATTTCCGAACAGTTTGTAGTTTGCTGAGGTGGTACAGACTTTCAGTCGAAAAGGTTCTCTCTTTGAAATACATTACTTTGATAAGGCCTCTTTGAGCTCGCTCCAAATCAATGAACTGCGTTTTAATTGAATTTTTGTATAGTATAAGTAACTAATACAAAAATTCACAGATTTCGTGCCTCATACGACTATCGAGCACATTGGAAATGAATCTACGGAATTCGAAAAAATATTGTCGCTGAGTAAAGGTTAGGCAGGGTTACAGGGCAAACCCTTAACCCGATCGTCTTTGTTTTAGGCTCAAATTGTAGCTGACCAAATTGTCCAGAGGATATTTTGATATCATTCTTCGTTTCTAAAATATCAAAAAGTTTTCAAAATCAAAAATTCGGAAAAAATATATTTTTTTTTTTCACTATTTCGGGCAAAATTTTTTTCGTTTTTGACTTTCTCGAATATATTGTTTTTGCACCTTACAGCTCTCGTGAATACGCGTCTTTTGAGTTTTTTTTAAATATGATATCTTCACTCTCCGAGATATAAGTGGTTCGCACTGGAGCGAACGAAAAGACATTTCCAATGTTAAAATTGGATCAGATTTCACTATTAGACTTGAAGAACGTTCTACAAAAGTAACCGTAACCGCGGCAAATACATCGCTTCATTATCACTGAATGCATTATACTTGTTCCTATGCAATATTCATGATGTTTCGAGATAAACTCGCTCGATTACCGGGATGTAGGTACCCAGCTCATATCTTGTTCGCGGATCTGTCAGCGTGTTAGTCGGTACATGAGGGTAGATACATTATTCAGTGAGGTACAAAAGTACTTAGATATGTGTAAGTGAAAATAGACGTTTTAAGACGAGAAGAATATCTATCTAGTCTTTAAAATTTTAAGATAAATAAAAAACTTGCAAGAATCGTTTTCGTGGATTCTAACTAGGTACTTCTTTTTTACTTATGAATACTTAACAGATGAGAAGAGTATATCTGCATAAATAAATAGAAATGTCTTTTAATTCATCCTAGATATGACTTATGATAATATCACAACAATTAACATTGCAATATTCTTACAGTCGTTATTACTGAAATATTCAGTCGGTCCTCTTTATTAGATCACACTATGTCATTTTAGATAGTATGCTTCAATAAAAAAACCTTTTTACCTCTTCTACATTTTCATTAATCTCGAAGTGCCTACCTAAGTACACTTTTCGTTAAATTGCGTTGCTCAAAATATAATATGATGTCGCGCCGAATCATCGCTTTTCAGAAGATGGCTGCTTAAAACATTCGATGTACAAAATATTACATGAGGTGATAAAATTGTTTTAAAGCGTTTTTTATACCCGAGTTTAGTAGAGGTTCTTTTTTAGCCTTTACATTTACGTTATAAAGAGCGTCGATGGTATGCATGCCTCCTTAATATGGGAAGTTACAAGTTGATTGAGTTTCCGAATTTTGATCTTATTACTTAATTTTTACTCGACACTTCTTTTGTCTTTCATCGGTTTTGTAAAGTGGACCAATCTGCACTGGGCCTGTGTAGTAGTCCGTGGTGAGTGATCCACAAATCGCCTTGCCCCACGATGACGAGGACCGAAAACTTTTTCTTCTTTCCTGATACTAAACAGGTATTTAAGTATTTCAAGAATTTTTAGGAGACTTATTACATAGAAAAGAGTTCAACGCAGTCTCAATTTCGTAGCCCTTATCTCATTGCGTAACACGAAAAATGCTAAAATCATGACATGGCTAAGTCTAGACTAACAAACTTCTAGCCCGAAATAATATTATTATTACAAATGCTAGATTTCTTGTTGCTTTGTCCTTCGAACATACAGCTACGGGCTAACAAGAAAAAACTTTTACATAAAGAGGGCTGGAGAGTGACAAAGCCTGTTTTTTAGTGCGGGAATTTTTACTTACTTATTTACTTATTACTTATTTTTACTTTGTTTCGAAAAAGTCGGTTAGATACAATAGCATTACGGGCGCAGCGCTTGTAGCTTTCACTGCCAATTTTCATTTGTTTTTCTCTCATAGTTTAATAGCACTTTGGAAGAGATAGTAAGACAGTTGTTCCAACTCAAGTTCGATAATAAAATTAAGGTAGACAGAGATATCTAAGTTCTGTAAATTCTCTTAAACTGACGAAAACAGGTTTGTTTGAGTTACAGTGGTTTAATCATCATAAAAGCGGGTAGTGGCAGTTTGCAGACATGTTGCAGTTCAATGGCCCATTCCGGCTTTATGACTACGACCTGTAGCAGATATAGTTTGTTAATATATTCATGAGTCAAGACAGTAATGTAAGTAAATTATATGGTTTAAGTTTTAATATTTGCGAATATTGCTAAAATCGTCACGATTATGTTAGTGAAGGGTCGAAACTTTTTACGAATGGTGGTCATGATATTTAAAATAAGTAGATTGAGTATCGATTTTTATTTTTAATAGATCACAATTACACATTTTTTGTTGTTTTTACTTTGTTTCGACAAGTATGAAAAAGGAAAATGAATTTGAGATTGTAAGGGATGAAATATATAGTTACGTTACTATGATCAAAATAAGGTGCTTTAACTAATCAAAAACCGGCAAATGCTTGTCTGCATAGTTTAGTGGATGGATTAATAGGTCAGTAAAAACGAAACTACTTTAGACAAGTCTACCGACATGTGTTGGCAATGACAAAGACTAACAATTACACTGGTGTCGATTCCCGCAGCGAAACTAAATTTAAAATTAATCTTAGTCTTGTCACTTTCTGACCCACGACGATGAAAAACGACAACTGTGAGCGCAAATGTCAAGTTTTGACGTGTGCCATGTAATTTTAAACGGCTTGCTTTAAGATCCTGCTTAAAATTGACGTTTTTGACATATAATTTGACGTTCAAAAGAATCGACAATCTCCTGTCCTTTTTCATGGTCGTGGGTCAGAAAGTGACAAGACTAATATAAAATTAAAATTTAGTTTCGCTGCGAGAATTGACACCAGTGTATAATGAATGATGCACGTTCTCTAGTGACGTAAAGGACAGCTTCGATCCTATTTATTTGACCTAGTTTTCTAAAGAACTACGTCATGTACTTTGGCTGAATCCCAAATTCGGACACCTTCAATCGAAAAGCCCCATGCTTTCTTTTTTATCAGTATGAGAACTTAGGCAAATAAAAAGGATTGCAAAATAATTATTTTCATGTACTTAAATCCATAATTAGATATTTCCTGGCAAAGCTAACTATGTTTAGAAGACATGGTTCATGTTCAGTAAGTAAAATATCTAACAAAGACACGGGAAAGTGCGTTAGGTCGTTCTTTGTCCTAAGCCTGTATGCAAATATTAATCCACCTACAAAGTGTGGCGTGACCACTTAAATATATTATTTCGTGGAAAACTGTGTTTTCGTAACTACAATATTCTCTATTTTAAGACCTGTTGGTTATACTTAGTATAGTTAGTGGATAGTAAACACTTACCTTCACCGCAGTATCGATCACCACCACCAGCGCCGTCGGCCACCGTCCACCGTCCACCGTCGTTTTCACTCGCCGTCAAGCAAAGCAAACAAAACAAATGAAACACAGCACTCAGTAAGTTCTCACTGTTGTTACCGCGGCCGGCGACTGCATCGGCTCACTTCCCGCACAGTCAACTTCAGAAAACTTCTAGAACTAAAAAAGAAAACCGAAAATTTATGTCCGCTTGTTTTAAACTACAAATAAAAATCTGTAGGCAGCTATTTTTGATGTTGGAGTTAGGGGGCGCGTTCCGCGGTAAAGTTAGTTGTTTTACGTTTTCCCGTACCGTCAGCGCGGACGGGACGAAAGTTTTGTTCGGCGTAGCGCTTGCAGACGAGTGTGCTTTTGTTACGCAATTCACTGCGGCGCGAGTCCGCCAGGGGGCATCGCGCCGCGAGTGGCGCAGTGGCGAGCATGCGCACTCGCGCACACTCACCACCACACGGACACTCTTTACTACCACTTTTTCACTTTACGAATTAGCAAGTAATATTCAACGTACATTGTGTAACCAAATAACACCTTTATTAGTACCGTTACACTTAGGCTACGCAATGCACTTCAAATTGCACTTGTAATGCAAAAGTGTAGCCACATGAGACGTGTTTTTACCATCACCTAACCGTCATAAATCTTTTGTCATTTTCTATTCAAACACTTGTCGACATTACACCATTTATTTACACCTCGCTGTGTTTCTGGCTTTTGACACTTGCTTGGCATTCTCATCTGGCCCAGGGCAGGGCACTGTGCAAAAACAGAAGAAGCATAAGCCTGAAAAGCCTTTATGTTTTGACCCAGTTAAATGTTATGATTGTGGCTAGGTGAGCAGAGGAAAGTCAATATTAAAAGTGGCGTCAGAGGCCAACCCGCCAAGACATCGCGTGAAGCGGACATAATAAGCGAAATAGCAGGCGAGGCCAATGCGCCTTGATTGACATTTATTTACTTGCTCAATGATTTGTTTAAATACCTACTACCTATGGGATACTTACGATATCTCAAATACTATTTATCTATGATAATATTTCAAGCTTATTAATATTACTCATTTAACGGTTCGGAGCGCCTAAAACGGAAAGAAGGCTTACAACCGCGCTTACAATTAGCTCAGTAAAAAGATGTCTAAAATGTTTTTTGTAGAATCTTGCTAAAAAAATATTTTTCTGTTGAACAATACAATTGAATTTCCATGTACGCATTGGCACAAATGTTACCCTAGATCCTGTAACCTATAACACTGGGAAAGGCCGCCGACCGGCGCGGCTTACGTAAAATGTCTGGGTTTACTGTCTGCTCTACATCTCCGTACTAGGTAACTTTACGATTATTAGCCTGCAATGAAAGCACAATATAAACAAAGCACCATGAGAAAATTAATTACTTACAGGATTATTAGGTTCTATATAATTTTAGGCAGTACCTGTAATATAAAATAAAACGGCATATTACCTACATAAGGGTAAGCTAACTAAAAAGTAGGTAAATTGTACTTCATATTTTGTATTGAAGTTAAATAAAATATGTAATTTGATTCATCTTTAATGATTGTTTTGCTTTTTTTTCTCTGACCAGTTATTTCACGAAACAATAATAATGGTCGGGTCGAATCGTCGTGTTTTTTTTTTTTGGTGTATTAGGTAACGACTGATGCTGGACTGCTGCCTCTCCCTTGGCGCGCCATTTAGCCCGATTTTCAGCTGCACGCATTCAATAGCTGCCAATCACGTGTCCCAAGCCTAGTACTGCTCATCATCAACAGCTCATATACGTCCCCACCGAGAGGCTCGAGCCCACGGCGATTAAACCTTAGTCGACCACGCTGGCCCAATGCGAGTTGGTCGATTTCACACACAACCTTTGAATTTCTTAGTAGGAGCGTCGAATAAACACCGTAAGAATTCGAAAACACGTTTGTACGTGGTAGGGATCGAACCCACGTCTCCCGGACGGAAGACAGCGGCCCTAGCTACTACACCACGGACGACGCTCCGTACTGCTCGTATCACGTTAATGAACGCTGAACTAAAGGAGTGTATTTGCTGGACAAAGTCTCGTGCTAACTCAAGGAACATTTATTAGAAGTCTCTAATCTAATATATCTATAAATAGTATAGTAGTGGTTTATAATAAGATATTAGTATTCTATATAAGGTTTTGGGACAAATATAATTTTTTAATAGAGTAAACTACCTCAAGCAGAAGTCTTAAAGCCTTCTTTATACCAATAATCCGGATTAAGTGTAAATTATCTTAATACAACCTTCATGAGTTCTTATTTTAAGTCCTTCTTTAGAGTGACTTGATTATTAAAAAAAAAAAAACTTATAGTATTCAATACAGTGCTTAATAAGCGCTGAATATTTTTAGTCGGATGTTTTACGTGCTTTTTAAAATTGTGCAATCAACGCGTCCATAAGGTTTAAATTCGATGTTTGACAGCTCTAATATAAGGATGGCCATCTCCTCTTCCTTTTTAATCTTTAAAAGGTGAAAAGGACTGACGAACTTAAATTAAGGATTAGAGCGTGACTGTGTGAATCGCTACCAATGCATGCCAACGTGGTCTCTCCTCAAACGACGGCTCATTTGTTGTCTAGCCCCGCGTGTCCCAAAGAGACCTGTACAATGCAATGGAGACGGAATGCCACGAAGAACGCCTTCTCCATGACAGAACACTGGTCTGCTATCATCTAGTCGCCGTATCGACACGAAAAGTATAATATGTAACGTGTTTAATACTTCATACACAAAACCATCCGGATGTTAATTCAGCCCATGAAGCTGAACTAATTTTGTAGAAACATTTTTTTTTCCACTAAAGATGAATTTACTAAGCTGCTGTAGACGTGACTTGACTACACCGCCGTAGAACTTTACCCCGTAGAGGTGACTTTACTACGCCGCCGTCGAAGCTGCGCTGTAGTGGTGGTGGTGACTCTGCTATGCCGTAGTGGCAACTCTGCTACGCCGTAGTGGCGACTTTGCTACGCCGCCGTAGCACCACTTTGCTACGCCGCCGTAGAGGTGGCTTTACTATGCCGTATACGTTACGGCGTAGTGGTGACTTTGCTACGCTATAGGTGTGGATTCACTATGCCGTATATACGTTTTACTACTGCGTGGTGGTGACTTTGCTACGCCGTAGAGGTGACTTCTTTGTTGTATAAGTGAATTTACGACGTAGAGGTGATTTAGTCGTCACGAAGCGAACGCTTTGGCCTCGTGCCCACATTCATGGTTTACGCCGGACCGGTTTGCAACCGGTTCGCGCCGCTTATGTCCGGCGCACAGTCTAGTATGGCAGCATACCCACTTAGCCGGACCTACGCACGGCGCGTGACATAGAAATAAATTCGGAAATATATAAATTCGCCGTGAACGTGGACACGCATAGCCGGCGACTAAACCGTGAATGTGGGCACGAGCCGTGAACGTGCCATCCATGTTCGGTGTGTCCCAATTGTTCCATAGAACATGACGTAATAGGTCAAATTGAGAAAATAATTTCCCTATTGTACTATAGAACTATATACTAGCTTTTGCTTGTGTTCACTTGGCTGTGAACGCATAGAACAAAATGGGAATCGGTTTTTCCCAAATTCTTCCATGATGAGATATTTATGACGTGAATGACGTGATCCCAGGTACAGTTCAACAAGTAATTTATAGCTAAGAGGATGTGATTTATAGTAGTGTATCAACAATGTCACTAAGACAATGCAAATCAATTTCGAGTGGACAGTATATACATATCAACTTCAAAAAGATTCTATAGTTTGTTCTATGGAACAATTTGAGACCAAAAAGGACAAACTTATCTATAGTACAAATAGGGAAATTATTTTCTCAATTTGACCTATTACGTCACGTTCCATGGAACAAATGGGACACACCGTCCATGTTAGCTTTGACGTCGAAAAATTATTTGTAAAAATCTTAATTCGAATAAAAATTGACTTTTGACTTTTGAGCCCTTAGGGAAGGTGTTACCGAAATAAAATACTCATTTAATTACACACTTTATTGATTTAACATAATGAAAACAAACATTAATTGTATTGAAATTAACCTCAATGACAGTATACTGTAACCGTAAGTACAACATTTATATTCATTTAATTAACATTAATCAATTAAGTAAGTCAATTCACAAAAACGTTTAGATATGTCGACAAATACAGTGATATTTTCAAAGATATGACGATAAGAGTGAAAATCTAAACTGTGATATGTTAACTTAAATACAAGACAACACATTACAAATTGTGTTCCACGAAACATCTACGTTTAAATTTTATTTTTAGCCAGTTAATATTCATTCGGAATAAGATAAAAATTGTAGACAGCACACACAGAAAAATTGTGTCCGTTTTTCTTCTAGTATTGAAGATATTCAACAGGTGAAACCAAATCTAGACAGCTTGGCTGTCCGCAGACTTGGAAGCACCTCTTTATGGACACAATTTTTTTACTTATTGTATTAAAATTATTGATATTGTATCTCATGTATTCTAGTTAGTGTCTATGAAAACTTAAAAAAATGTATAGGCGTTGAACATTTTAATTTAAAATGATATAACGCTAAAGATGACTGAATATAAAAATTAAATGCTCATTGAAATTGCAGCAGTGATTTAAAAACATACGAGATTTTTTGCCTTTTTGATACTTTATTCTTAACTATACTCAGTCAATAAGTACTAAACCTTTTACTATGAAACTACTGGATAAACACGGGATAACTCGTATAAAAAATCAAGATCAATTAGGTACTTGTACACACTGCAGAAGACTAAGAGATTTAATTACATCATTATTTGCAAGTTGAGATTGAACTGGAGGTTCTCAATAGCAATATTGGATGAGGAAGCCGGTGAAATTTTAAAATCTGCTTATAACAATCGTATTATTTAAAAAGACCATTCGTGTCGTGATTAAAATTCATATTTTTCTACTTGTGAACAATTTTATAGTGTATGATAACTAGTATAGCGCGCCCTGTCGGGTTATTGTAAAACTTAAAAAATTGTGTTTATCAGATCACGATAATTTAGTATGATCGGCTACATAAGCCATCTTCGGGTGCACCAGCGCCCGACTGACTAGGAGCAGAAGTGGTCGCCATGGCCGAAATCGGTCGGATAAATCATCATCATTATCATCATCATCAATTTACTATATTGAAGTAAAAGTGCAATGTAGGTAAACGTCATGGACCAAACTTTGTAATTCAAAAGAATTATTTCGGTGTACTTTGAATAAAGTGGATAGGTACATGATTTATGTAAAGTGATGCAAATATCCATTACTATGTGAGCAGCCATGTGAACACTACCAATATAAGATTGTGTAAATTAGAAGATATTATAATGAAATAAATTACCCTGATAATTAACTACGGTATAATTAAGATGCACAATTTTATAGGTATCTCTAATAAGTAGTGTAGGTATCTTCATAATATGGGATTGAAGCAATATCATAAATCGATTATTGTATATGTTTAACAAATTACACAACCCTTTTTTACCCAATCGTCTCAAACCTGTATGTGGATCTAAGTTATTTACGAAGATAGCAAAATATGATTCAATATAGCACTCACATCTCAATCTGTAAATATTCATAATCAAAAAGGTATGCATCAGAAGCATCCATCCAAAATACTTTAATATTTTCGACAATATTAAAATATTCTAAAGCGACAAAATTCAATAGAGGGATTCTTAAAATGGTGCAATTAGAATTTTAAATTCAGGTGCAAACAAGATAATTCTAAAAGAAATTACAATTACATTTATTTATACATATTGGCTAAAATTGAATTTAATTACACTATTATACAGCGCAGTCAGACCCTGTCAATAAAGGCTAATTATAATTTTATAACGCGGTCAAAATAAAAATAAATTTGAACTAAAGTCACCAAAACACAGAATGTTGTATTTAACATCCGAGCAGGGGCAGGTGTTATGGGAGATTTCTATAAGAGAAAGCGAAGTGGAAATATGCTTTGATGAACCTGCCTTTAAATTGTCGACTCAGTGACTTTATTTTAGTGTTGGGAGTTTTCTTTAGAGAAAGCAAGATGGTACTATATTTGATGGCTGTCCTGCTTTTTAAATTTTAAAATGAAATTAATGCTTTCGATGAACTCTTTTATTTTGATCGTCTTTTTTCTTGCTTCTTAAAACAAGTTTTGAGAAGGGCAAATTTATTTACCGCATAAGTAATAAAAGCAGTAACTGCAGTGAATAACTTGCCAGATAAATGTAGAGGACTCAGAACACTTACAATGAACTATTTATCTAAAAGTCACAAGTTATGACGTCGAAGTATGAAACATATTTGTTGTCTTTATAACAAAGGATGGATCCGTGAAGGTAAAAAAGTAGTCAGAATAGAGATAGGTAAGGGTGCTAAAAACAGCGTCGCCTCTAATTAAATTTATGTTTACAATGTTTACTGATTCGTACTTGGCGACTGTAAATTGTCTTAGAGAGGACGAGTTATTAATTTGGTACCCAGAAAAAAAGTTTTACAAAATTATATAAAAGAACATTCGCAGATGCCAAGAATGCATAAAAACTTACATAACTATAAAACAAACTAAATAATATATTTCAAGCCTAGCTTAATTAAACAATCAGAAAATTGAGCAAATCAAAATAACAATTTAACAGTATTTAACTACAATAAAATGAGTATAATAAAGATTACAATATCGATCGCTATGATTATTATAATTAACTAAACGTACACGCGCACCTCAACACGTTTTATAGAGAGTTTGCAGTTACACGCAACAAATTACTTTATAATATTATAATATGCGACAACACTAACAAAGAAAATATTTCTTTATCAGAAAGTATTTGCGTTACAATTGCCTATAGATGTGACTTCTTAAAAATATATAATATTATGTCCGATTTTTGACTATGTGTGCACGAGTGCCCCAATCTGTAACTTTATCGATAGCTACAAAACCATCGTTTATAAATGTGTAACTCCAGTTAGTCCACTTCTGATATTTGACCATAAACTTACATTACCTATCTCTTGGCCACATTAACTAAGCGACTAGCGACCTAGCGTGATCCAAAGATCTAATGATTCTTTAAGTTACTCGTTTTAGTTACATTTAATAATAATAAAAACGAGGTACTAAAGGCGACAACGCTCCGAAACCGCTCGTTTCGGCACTAGCTATAGTAATTCTTGCTTTCAACTAAATTCTCCGTCTACTAACTGGAGTTCACAAGTCGTCTACAAGCGTGCCCTACAACTACTGTCTGTCCTCGGCTGCAATTTCTCTTCCTACAAACAATCCGACGTAGCTTTGCACAAAAGTGCTCCCCAAATTCAATCACAGCTAAGAAATCTCTTCTCTTTAATAACTTACTTTTTTTCCCTATAGATTAATACTATGTATACCTGTGTGGTACTTAGTGTACAAAGCTCTATACATTGTCTTAATTGCAATTCATTATACTATAAATAATTGATTTTATCAAAATTTATTGCTAGTTTACTTCAAGCGAGACCACACAAAAATAGTTAAATTTTGACACTCACAAACATAAATAAATAAAATTCAATCACAAACGTAAAAACCGATTGAAATCAATTTTGACTAGCATAATATTATTCTTTTTTAAAATAAAGTTTTGTGTATTTTTCAAAACAATTTGACTAGTTAACTGGAAGTCAAACAAAATAATAACAAATAATATCGTGTACACTACACGTCGCTTTTGAACTATAACGTTAATTTTAGACACAACTTTGGCACAATCATTTATTACTTTTTATTGAGATACCGAGGGGAAGACATGGGGGATATAATGTACCTTGGATATGTTTGGGACTATTCCTAAGGTCATTACGTAAGGTCTTTGCTTTAGTGCAAAGTAACTAACACTGTTAATATACTAATATTTGACACTTTGTTACACAGGTGACGCCTGTACTACCGTTCAGCAATCCTCATTTTAGATAGGTTTAACCACGTAAAACAATGAACGTATACGCGAGGATCTCGAATACTAGAACTCATTTTGGCACAATACTTTGTCATGTTGTGGCACTAGTATAGGTGTCAGCGAGTATTGTTTCTGGAAAGCAATTAGTACACTGGTCCTAACTTACCTTAGTCTACTTTAACCTAACTTTTTTTTATATTTTTTTTTGGAAATATGTAGATTACCACAGAACTAACTATATTCTCAATCTAATACTAAGTACAATGAGCAGTCTGGAGAGGGCGATAAAATAATTCAAATAAACTGTCCACATTACATCACTAAACATTAACTATCTCAAGAATAATTTAGCATAAATCCACAACATTATTAACGTTAAACAAACTTTAACAATCTTTGGCTTTGATCCCTAGACCAATATTATTTGACTTAAAATTTCAGTAGCCGATGTCACACATAGTGTAATGTTAGAGAGATCTCAATATTCAATGTAAAATAAATTAGAAGACTATCACATATAGCAACACTATTTTATACACTAACGTCTTTTGTGATCATAGACGATATTTAAGTGATAATGATAATATAAGAAGTGAAAGTTCATCTCGTCTCTGTCTCCATTATGTTAGTTTCTTAAAGGATTTGATCCCATCGGTTTCGTATCGCCCCGCCCGCGAACGGCGGCCAGCGCAACTGTTACTGTAACACCTAATTTTCCAGGTCATTACGATTATTTATTTACAAATATTGTCTTTAACCCTCTCACTCTGTTCGCTAATCTAATACTACGCTACGTCTCAGCAGGTCCGAGGTCGATTGTAACGCATCTACACCTACTGTACCCCGACGCTCGATTAACTTATTTTGAACATTTTCTTGTGGTCAATAATGTTTACGATTTGAAACGAACCCAATAGGTAATTGAAATACTCGACCGCTTAAATCCATAGTAAATTCGATCAGCTTAACTCCTGTTGCACACTTTGTGGTAATCCGTGAACGGCGAACGAGTAATACTAGCCGCATGCCGTAAGCCCGCGTCGGCGCGTTCACTACTCACGGACTAAGCAAAAACTTTAAAAGGTCAGTCATTTTTTTTCCATTACAACACTCCTATTATCCCATTAAATTTGGCTAGAATATGACCGACAAATCCCGCCCCGAATTAAATATAGTGGAGAATAAATATAGGAATATCTAAAATACTTATAAACTCGTAACAAATGTAAACATACGTTCGCTAAATCTAGAGATTTGCCAATTGCTTCCCCAATTTAGAGATTGGTCACGAAGTTCATTTGAAATAGTAGATAGGAGGCAGAGCCCTGTAGTGCGGCTGCATGATAAAGTAGGCGCGGTCGGCGGGGGGAGGCTTGCGGGCCGGGGCGGGCCCGGGGCCCCCGCCCACCGCCATTCAATGGATCGGCGCCTTCACGATGTGGTTCGGAGCGATGTAGTGGTAGCCCGGCAGCGGCAGCCCGGCCGTCTCCATCGTGATCCTGCAACATTCCAACACTCTCTACACCAACCGACGCACCAAACACTCGTCTAATTCATTCTGTTCAATCTTTAGGTAAACAATTAGGTAGGGAAGTTTAGTTAACAAATCTTGGATCATGGATATGGCGGAAGTTAGGGTGATAACTTTAAGTGCAATATATTGGGGCGTACTAGGATACAAATTAAAAGTAAAGGAGTCGTCTTACCGGGTGGAGTTGGATCCGGCTGGGGGGTCGGAGCGGACCGGCGGCGGGTATCACGGGAATGATTGCCGGGGCAGGATAAGACTTGGGTTCTTGAGGAAGCAATATTTGCGGACTGTGGCAAAACCTTACACATTTGCCACACTTGCAGGGTTACAATAGCTCATTGCTTGTTCACTTATCAACAATGTTTTGATCTTTGGAAATATTAATAACATGACATTCGATCTTCCTTTGTCTGTTATCAGTTTTCTTAAAATGTAACAAGTGGTGTATTACAAGAAAACAAGCACTAAATTTTACATTTTTATTAATTATGTACTTAAAATTATACACTTTTACTTAACGACTCTAGCGAATAATATATTTCCTGAAACAATACGAAAACATCTAGTACCTTAAAAATTACCATGATTTCATTACAAATAAAATGTATTGGCAGCCATACTTCGTACGTGTGTATCGTGAAACTATGCGTAGTATTAGAATTCGAATTGGACCTCGATTTATTTATTTTCGCACTAGTACGACACCGTAAAGGCAAAACGTGAAATGTGTACGTCCCAATCAGCCCAGAAAAAATCTTAATACTGAATCCGAGACTGTTACGCATGACATACAGTTTTGAACCAAACGGCAAAATTTAAATTCCCAATCTCTAGGCCAACTGGGGTCGTGCACATAAACGTGAATGCTACGCGCTACCCGTCTACTCTGCTCATTATTTCTATTGCAATAAGCTCAATTGATTCGACTTACCAAACCATTCCTACGTTAATGTAAAATACTCTAAACTTTTATTTTTAAAACTTGTATAACGATGATAATTGAAAAAGTTACTAATACCGATGAGAGTTCAAGTTTGATAAAATAATGTGGAAAAAACACATGACCTATTTTTTGATTGTCGCCTCTGTAACCACATAGATACTGCTTTGACATTACAATTTGCAAGATCCTAGTAAAGTATAATCATGATGTTATGTTTTTGTTTAATAATTATGTTCACACAAATTGTACTGTCTAAAGTCATTTACTCTATTACGGCCGATTTAATATTAGCTCGCGGTAAGTAAAACTGTTCGGTTCGGCACTTATGGCCATGTACGTGTTAGGTGTGGCTCGTATCTAACTTCACTCGGCAGAAAAATTTACGGGTTTATGTTTAAGACTGACATATTGTATTCAAAACTTGAAAATGTCATAAGTACCGACCGCTTAATTAAATAGTAAATTGGCCGTATCTAGATCAAATTATAATAAGACACTCATTAGGCAAATACTTCATGTATTCATGTACAGGTGACAATGATAAAAAAAAAATGGTACTGCCGGGACAAAAGTGAGAACAAAATTCCTTACAACAAACAAAATAAATAAAATATTTTTGAAGACTATTAATTTATCACAAACGCGTGCTTCTTGTATGTTTTATACGTTAATGCTCAAGTCACACAGAGCGGGAGCGGCGCGGTCCGGGGCCGGGACAAGCGGGACGGCGCTATGCTGCGCCATAGCACCGTCCCGTTTTCCCGGCCCCGGACCGCCCCCGGCACGGCTCTGTGTGACTTCGGCTTAATGCAGTCATTAAATATCTACAAGTTACTTATATTTTTCTATCGTGCAAGTAGTCTCATATTATTTGATGTAAGTACTAAATATAGAGAAAAATCAGTGCTGAAAAACCGTGAACGTGTCACTGTCGTGGCCATATCGTAGAATTGACCACATCATGAAATTTTCACTGTCCATTGGCCACATCATGATGTGGCCTATGTTCAACTAAAAACGCAGCTACTTCATGAAATGGTCAAGATTATTTGATCATATCGTAAAATTATTACATTTATTGCCGATAGAGGCGCTCGAAGCACTTTGTTTATGTACCAACATGGCGGCCGTGTTATTTCTCGCAGTGAAAAAGTAAATAATTTTTAAAATGACGAAGAAAAAAAGAGTTATGATGAAAAAGTACTCTGAAAATGTCTGTCGGACTTAGAGAACAAGAAGTACCAAACATAATTTAGATTCTTATTAAATATTTCATGGATGCCCTTTTTTCACGATATCGCCAATCGTGGACAACAAAATCGTGAAATGCTCACGATTTAATGATCTGGTCAAATTTAGTTACCCACATCATGAAATGCGATCATTTCATGATGTGGTCAATTCTACGATATGGCCACTATAAAGATCAGTGGAATAGGAACATCTATAGAATATCGGAATAATAAGACATCAAACAAGCAAGTAGCACGCGTCTAGCCTAACTACCAATTTCATATAACACGACAACCTCATGTCCCACATTTTAAAACTATTTACATATTTATGAGAACGACATTGAATTCATCGAGAATCATTTCAATAGCTTACACTATACGAAAATTTTAATATAAAGTGCTTTTAGACCTTTATGACTACTGGTCTGAATTTGGCTTAGTGCTGCTCACTAGTACTTCAAATCATTATTATCATCATCGTCATCCGTGTAGTGAGCTCTTGTATTTCGATTTAAAATTTTCTGTTTACAACTTTTCAATCTCAATAAAATTTATTTGAATATTGTTTTAACCTTGCAGTTCATTATTAAACTGGATAGATTATTTAGAATATAATCAGAATAATAAAATGATGATCGTTCTTATGGTCATACTTATGTTTGAAATATTATTATTCGAAAATAGTCCATTGTTTGAAGGCCCTATACGCCACCCAACTCTTTACAATCAAACGCGAAGCCTCTTTATATTACAGCTCTTCAAGCTCCTACATATGCTCTACTATTGTCGCGATCCCTAGAAAATAGTCGTATTTCATTATTTTTTCTTACTGGTCTTAATTGTCGAGTTTATTATGTTTGATTACTTTTCTGTATTCCCGCAAAATTACCATCGATACTCATTTAAAAAACCATTGGTTTTTTTCTGTGTAGTTATCATAAATATAGAGAATTATTTTTAAATCGATATTATTGATAAATGCAACCGCCTGTTTAATTAAAATCATACTATTAATTTAGTTAGATAGTAAGCTAACATACAACCAGTGGTAATACTACTGCGAATGTTATTCGTATATTTTTAACTCCTTTTTATCGTGTAATTTCTTATTTAATCAGATTTCCTTACACTTACTTACATACATTAGTGCAGGCTAATGCTACACATAAACAGTCCAACAAAAATCTATTATCGTTTTTAAACGATATAATATAATGTTTAAAACAGCTATTCTAATAATAAGCCCGCCTCTAAACTATAATAAAATTGGAGTAAGTTGAAAATGTGAAACTCAAGCTAATATTTAGTTGAAACCTCCGTATTTCGATTTTACCATTACCGAAACTTACATGATTTCCGCAATAATAAAACTTAAGTGCAAAACAGTGATTTAATTTATTTTTAAAGTAGTCAGTAAAATTATGATTTTCGCTTACATGACAAATGATCTCTTAATAACTAGTCTTAGATATTTGTTTTTAAAAACAGCGCAAGGCTCGCTCTACACCTTTGCTAAGACAAAAGAGTTAATCAGTTATATTTACAAGAATTTGACACGTATACTGATGCTGATTCAGCACATTGTCAGCGAAAGTGTAGAACGCGTACAAGCACACGCATCGACATAATTACACACGAACATTACGAGAAAATTAATATACTAAGTATATCTAGATAAAACATCTGTCTGCTTGAATAGTAAATTGATAAACGAATGATATACTTTTGTCAAAATAATATATTGCAATTGGTCGTTGGATTAAAGGTTGGGTTGGGTTGGTCGTTTTAGGTAAGCTAAGGTTGCTTATTTTCTTGAAAGATTAGTTTTATTTAAAGTTACAAAACAATTGAATTCCCGAAATATATATATTAGAGTAGGAAAGCACGTAAGCGGCAGTTTACGAGTCTGTGTGAACTCTAAATTAAACGAAACCCGGGGGGTTTTTAACCTCATTTAATTTAGAGTTCACACAGACTTGTAAATTGTCTTTTTCGTAAATTCCCTACTCTAATATTTAATTAAGTTGTTTGTCTGACCCGACTTGATGATTGCCTGAATCACTGACGGCCGTCATCAGACTGCTTTCCGATTAAAAATTGCCTTTTAAAACCAATGATCTGACTCGCTTCCTGCCCTAATCGATTACAAATGGGGTCGCAATGAGTTTTGAAGTATAAACTGTTACAGTACAGCTAGCGGCACGTATCTTTAGCTCTGAGCGAGCGGTACCTCTCCTCTGCCACCCCACCCGTACCCTGTGCGAGAAAGAGAGTCACCGCTCGCTCAGAGCTAAAGATACGTGCCGCTAGCTGTATAATCAGGCAGGCAATCAATCTGCCAGTTCAGATTAAAGTATCCATCACACGTCTCTAAATGACTCGATACTAATTAACGACATTGACATGTTGTACTAATTTATAG
Organism: Carpatolechia fugitivella; assembly: GCA_951230895.1. Lineage (NCBI taxonomy): Eukaryota > Metazoa > Arthropoda > Insecta > Lepidoptera > Gelechiidae > Carpatolechia > Carpatolechia fugitivella. The sequence continues at coordinate 13,191,782 of OX579648.1, read as the reverse complement.
TTTCAAATGCGACTCAAATACTACAATATAACTTGAATAGAAAAAAAACTGGAACTAAATGGCGCCACTATCAACTGTAATAAGGCCGTGTTCCGAATCAAACTGTCAGCGCCGTCAGCGATCAGAAAAGCAAAAAAAATGGGTTTTGCCCGCTGGCTACGGTACGCGCTTTGCGTGCGCTAAAATCGATTTCAGCGTGTCTCGGAACGCATCAAAATGTGCACTTTTAGCCAGCGAAATGTCAAAGTCAGTGAACATTAATTTAACCAATATACCTTTAGTAATACAGTCGACTGCGGCGCCATTTTGTTGGATTTTAGACCTTTGTCCTCATTAGTCATAATAGAGAGGTGTAATCGTCTTTATATCGCGGTCGTACGTAACTACGCCGTGGCGCGTGGGCGCCTCCTCTGGCGCTGGTGTCCGCAGTGTCTTTGGCGCGTCGGCTAGTAGGGGTTGTATTTGCGGTCCTTGCCTTTGGGCTCGTCGTCATGGCGACGCGGCTTGCGGTGCACGCCGGTGGTCTGCACGTTGCCGCCGCTGAGGAGGTCGGTAAGGCCGCCGAGGGCGGACAGCGAGCTCAGTGCGCCGAGGGCCCCGGACTTGCTCAACAACTGCGCGAGCGGGATGGCGGAGGCCAGCGGGCTGGACCCGCCCCCGCTCCCGCCCCCGCCCCCGCCGGAAGAACTACCCTCCAGGTTCGCCTTCTGTAGCTCCACACTAGCGGGAAGGACGATTAGGGTAGTGAGGACCGGGTCGAAGCGGATGGGAGGTGTGGTTACCCGACAGCGGTGAGCGCTCTGAATCACTGTTTGAAAATTAAGATGATAATGTGCTTCGGAAGGACGTTAAGCCATTGGTCTAGGCTATTATCTCCGGAAATAGTCGTGGTAGCACGGGGGTTTAGTTAGATCGGTCGTCGGCCTTACAACCCACACGATATAATGATCTGATTGTCGACCACCTAGCACTGAGCCCAAGAGGTTGACTAAGATCTGATCACCTTAATTACGGGTAGGCAAGCCCCTCGGTGGGGACATAATGAGCAGAAAACACGCTTCTATCTCCCTAAAAGAGTAAGCAGAGAGCTCAAGACTAATGCACTAAATCTCTTTAAGATTTAGGTAAGATTACACCGATCTTTGGGTTACTTAGTGCATCTAGTGACCCCAATATTGTCCTCCGTATGCATATACGTCTAATATTTAATTTTACTTTGTAACGCTGTCGGGTAGGTTAGGGGTTAGATAATAATGATGGTTAAGTATTCGGATTATCACGTTGATCTGGGATATTATGTGGATTTAGAAAGTTATTTCCATTGTTCCGCTACCACATAAAACAAAAAAGCAGTGTCTTATATTAAAGGAATTTATTAATCTGCCTTTAATTTTATAACCAGTTTTTATTACTGCAATAGTTTTTATTGTAAACGATGCAGTTTGAGAATTACCCTCAAACAAGATTTGTGTCGAAAGTTTTTAGCTTGCTTTGACAATTTTACTGCCTGAATTTTTATAAAGGTCTTATTTCAGCAAGGCTTTTTCGACAATAGACATTCCCAGATCAAAACGTTAAATTATATCCGAATATTTTGAAAACGACTTCGATACGATCCCACTGAGGTGAAGTTCAATTTGGGGGAAATAGGATATCAAATAAACTGATTCTTGGACTGGGCAAGACTAGGTTGAATGAGAATAGGCAAAAATGGACTTAAATGGGCAACATTTGGACATGAATGGACAACACTTGGACTAGAGTAGGCAATAATATAGTTGGACTGTCGGATGGAGATTTGAGGGAAGTGTGAGAGCACTTACAGAATTCTTATTTATATAACGAAACGAACTTGGGCGGACTTTAGGTCTCAATATAATACATTTAACTTTGTATTTTTTCATAATCTTGAAAGGTAAATCACATCACAAGCTAAAACGCACTATTTATGCTGTTTTATCGACACCTGTCAAGAAAAGGAGAAGTCGGTAAAACAGAGGCAGCCGCATTGATTGCCTTGTATTTATTGAGAAAAACACAGAAATTCCATCTTCTATTGTATTAATTACAATAAATTAATCATTAACAAAACAATCATAACCATTATTGAAATTATAAGGTTATTGTTTTACGATTACACATGCTCACGTTAACAGATCTTAATAACATAAATTAAAATAGCGACTCTTTAGTTATCGTAAAATCTCACCAGTCAGTCTTGTTTTTGTAAACTAACACTATCTTGTGTTAAAGTGATTAAGCGATAATTTGTAAAAAAACAACTTATCCACATTTTGTAAGTGTCAAAACGCAGTAAACAAAATCACAATGAGCATAGCCAAATGTCTTTAAAAAAATATTGAAATGCTGTGATCACCAAACCCTTCGTGAGAATCTTAGATGACGCAACCAAAACCCCGTTCAAATTCGCTTCTACTATCATTAATCCTATTCCTACATTGTTTCAAATAACATTAGAAAAAACAAAAATTAATATTCTTTCACACTTTAAATTTAAATGGTTATCACTGGCCATATAGCAAAAGCATCTCAGTATTACTATGACCTACAGACGGGTCATTTAAATGCGATCCGAATACAGTTAGATGTAATGTTCATTGTTAACCAATACTGTTCAAGAAAGTTGCAAACTGTTTACGCGATATATGTGAACATATTTATTAAAATTTGTCGGATGCAGTGCATTAACGTCCTTACCGTCAAATCACAGTCAAATCACAGCACGAAATTGGCCTGATGGAATAGTTATTTAGATTCATTGTTAAAAAGATTCCGTAATTGTATTTCTAATGCTATTTGAAGAGACGAGAGAAGTGGTAATAGGACTGGAATGTCCAACTCACCTCATGTTGATGAGGTACTGTGCGAGCGCGACGGAGTCCGGGTTGCCGGAGATGGTGATGGTGCGGTCGGTGCTGCCGCCCTCGCGCTCCTCGCAGTTCGATATCCGGATCATGGCGCCCGAGATCTGGCGGATTTCAGCGATCTTTGTGCCACCCTGGAAGGTAGAGGCAGATAAGCGTTAATGGAGGTCAATTAGTTACATACTAGAAAGTATTTCTTTTTCCTACTTTGAATGCATTTTCATCTCTTTATTTTGTATTTTAAGCTTCTATCACATTTTATCACTGATTTGTGGACCTTCATTTCTGAAATTTTCAGAATAAAAGTAACAGGTAGAGAAAATGATGCGGTCGAAACGAATGGCTACGCCCAGGGACCGGACTACCCGTTGAAAAACCCCTTCAGTCGTTTGGGTTTCAAGTATTTACAGAATGATAATTAATAAGTATATGTTTTTCAGATTCTTTGAAGGGTTACCCTGTTGGATTTGCAAATGTTATAATTATAGCATAATAAGAGTACGAGATATCGTTGATCAAAATCGTAAGGGTTCCGGTCCCTGGCTACGCCCTCCGCGTCAGGAAACAAAGAAGTTACCCATACTGACCCATCTAAATGGGCCAACCTGTATAAACTACCAGGGTTACAGAAGTGTAGAGATATGCACTCACTTTGCCGATGATGCAGCCGATGAGTTCATTGGGCACGGTCATCTCGTGCGACTGTTGGTTGGAGGCGGGCTGGCTGCGCGCGCCGCTCGACGTGCGCAGCTGCGACCCGGCTAGGGCTGCTAGGGCTGGCAACATTATATAAACGTTAGATAAAGTTGGTTGTTCCCGGCTTTAAAATAGATCCGCCTCCCTTTTAGTACCACGAAGGCTTGTTTGCATCATCATTTCATCTTTAAGTCGTCCACAGCTGGACAAAAGCCTCTGCCAAGGATCTCCACAACAATCGGTCCTGCTTGGCCCGCATCCAGTGGCTTCCCGCGACCTTTTACAAGTGGTATTCGTAATGTAAGTGATAAGTAGCTGCTTTTTCTTTTAACGGACTATAGTGGGCGTGGAATGGACAGAGCTTCAATAAGGAGTTACCACAACTGATGCAACCTACTGACTAAGGGTTCATATTCAGACTTGTTAATAGAGAGCGATGATGATGCAGTCAGGTGCGCAGGAGATATTCAGGTGCACAAACATACGCGCAAACGCAAGTGCACACACTCGTCACAATAAAGAGTAATAGGGACACAAGGATACAGTAATTAACAAAGAAAAAAGAGTGCATACTAGTAAGACTGTCTAGATTTTAATTTTGCTATATTAATTACTCTATGCATGTATGTTGTGTTATTTTGTTATCAAAGTAAGTAAATAAAAAAATAAAAAACTAAAAGCGAATAACTTACTACCTGCTGGGTTGAGTCCGCCGGTATTGGCAGGAGCGAGTCCGCCCAGACCCAGTGCAGCCAAGCCAGCTAGCGGGGATTTCGCCAAGCTGCCCATCTATGAACATCAAACAACACTCGGTAAGAAACAATCAAGTATGAATTAAGAAAACATCTAAGTTTCATGGAGGGAAAGCAATGGAAATCGTTTTATTCTCCAGTAAAAAAAAATACACATGTAAGAAAAAAGGGCGGAAATAATATTCACACAAATTTAATGTTAGCAGACTGCTTTTATTATGGAGCAACAGTCTTATTTTCGTACTTTCATACAATGCACGAAGTTGATGCTGTTTTACCGACAACATAGATTACAGTAATCAAGAATGAAAAAAAAAAACACTTGTCAACTTGAGAACATACAAACGATTCCTGCTGCTGTTTTTTTTCCTCCAACAAAGTTATATCTTTATAGATATTTTAAGATACATATAGACACGAATAAATAGCCCCAGCTGCTTGTTTTCGTCTTCTCTGACATGGCCAGGATGGGATCGCTGGATCTGGATGGGGTAACCTGGGTAGAAACTAGATTTACAATATGATGCATTAGTATTCTAAGAAAAATCGCAATATTCATTTCATTTTGTAAAGTTTTCCAATCTGTATTGAACATAACATACACGCGAACGAACAACGAACACCGAGCGATGAATTAGCGATTTTTCTCAGTTTAATTCTGAGTAAAAAAAGAAACCACTTCGTGAGTTCCGAGTGGTGCTGCCCACTAACGCACCCTCCGTAAAAATCTGAATAGGCAAACTCCGAACTATATTCGTCCTTGTCTGACGTTAAGCCATGCGCGTCCGTTGTTATTTGATTATCGCGAAAACACAAAAACTGTGGAAGAGGCAAGGCAAAATAAGGAAAGGTGCAAGTACGGGGTAGGTGATCTTCCACGCCTTTTACTCAGTCGAGTGCGTCTGGCGAGACGAAAAGGTAAATCGGCTATACCAGAAAACAAACAGATAAAGCTTTTAACGTTTTTTCTCTACATCCGATCGCGACCAATATTGTGCTAAATAAGGTCTAACACTACAAGTCAATAATGGAGTATATACTTGAGGGTTACAGATAATGCGACCTACAGGGCGGGGTTCACGTGCATTCGGGTGTTAATTATCTATAGAACTTATCGACTGATAATTCGACTCAGTAATATCTGTCCTTTTCTATCGTTTAGAGATATCGAGCGCCAGAACGAGAAAACCAAGCACTCTGAATTCTTTGGAATCCGCCAGCAAAACGAGAGAGCATTCCTTTCTTTCTAGCATCGGCATCTCTGTACAATAAAAAGGGATAGAAATACGAAGTGTAACCCAAGGAAAGATACAACTTTAAAGCTCAGGGTATAATATAAAAGAATAGCAAATAAATGAATTCATTCATAAGTCCACATCACCGGGTATCTAAGTCTATGTAGATAGTTGTTATTGGAGGTATCCGCTACTACGGGGGTCGACACCACACATCCAAACCAATCAAAGGGATCTGGGGCAGCACCAATCACATTACGTCATTCTCCACACAGCCTCATAGAGATTCACTCACGGAAATTACATATTATTTTAGGAATGTAGACAGGTCCTTTCGGTATCATTAAAAGTGTTTATACTACGTTCAACAGCGTCACAATTTGGCAGACAATAAGGTGTACAATAACCTAAGCTAGCGTTACATTCTGACATATATTTTAATGTAACAAAAAACAAGACAACAAATATGAAAAAAAATACAACATAAAATGTAACTGCTTATATCTATCTGGTCCTAAGTAATAAAGACTTTTTCAATACACATTACTCGAAAATTGAACTTACGAAGGCAGTAAACTGTGCGGTAAATAGTGCGATTTTATTAAAAAAAAAAATAATTCTTACGGTCTTCAAAATTATTATTATTCAGCCAGGATCATTTTGACACAAAAAATATTTAAATCGATTCATACAAAGAGAAAAGTATTTTATATTTTTTATTTCAAGAATTTTATCAAAAATATTATCAGCCAGTAATATTTAAATTATACAGATAAGATTTTCTCTATTTAACAAAGAATCATATATACCTGATATACCTATACATACATAAATAGATAAATTCATACTTATATAGATAAAATAGATCCAGACACAAGGCGTGATTTCAAATACTAAGTACTGTATCTGTGTTTGCAATAAAGTGTATTCTATAGATTATAAAATGTGTGTAGTATAATTAAATTGTCTATCGAAATAATATCTTGTTGAGTATACAAAATTAATAATTTGAGTTATTAAGTAGGTGAAATAATGCTCTCTCTCACAAGATTGCTGCGCCCTTGCAGGGTGTCACAAAATACTGTACCCTATATTCATAAGACCTTCTATGTACCAACTGTGACTTGCAATAAATGTTTTATGTTTATGTATCAATTCGTAGAGGCTGAATGTCCGCCAGAGCCTTTTCTCCGTAATTATGCTTATAAAAAAGAAACATAATATCGGTTTGTGGTTGGCGCCAATTTTGTGAAATTTACATTTAATTGTTTTACATTGAATGTTGTTTTGTTGATATTTAGTGATAAATGTGAATAGTAGGGATGCTCAAACTGCGCACGATATAAAAAAGGTTAGTTTTTACAACTTCTACATGATCAATTTTACCTGTAGTATCATAGCTTTTGTAGGGGTACCTTCTTAACCATTTCAATTTAATTATTTACTATCAGTTTTCTCACAAGTGTATTGAAAAACGTCGTACAACACACGGATCTTAGGTTTTATAACAAACTCGTGACGTTATAAACCCTCGCCTGCGGCTCGGGCTCACAAAAGTCACCTCGTTTGTAATAAGCCACCTACGATCCTTGTATCGTAATGTACTATTACGCCACATATTGTAAAAAAAAAACACAATAATGATTGTAATAATAGTGTATTTTTTAACCATTCTGTTTGTTCTCGTTACGTCCGCTTACAGAAGAATGTACGTACTTTTTACGACTACGCTGGCTATCACTTCAGTATCTGTGCCAACTAACTCTGAAAGCATTCCAATCGTGCAGGACACCTATACGAATTCGTGCAGTAGCCAATATCGGAAGACAATTATACTTCTGTTGTACATAGTATAAACCGTTTTTTTAACTACAGGTGTACTTCTTATATAAGACAGAAGGAAGGGTTCATTCCGAAAGAGAAGATTTTTAAGGGGCTCCCTTATGTTAACGACTTTGAACGCTAGCGCCACTTCGAAACAAACTACCAACAAATTATGGAAATATATATTTTTATTTTATAACTCAGTGGAAACAAAATATTAAAATCTGGTTGTTATAACTGTTTCATAGGTTTTGTTTTAACTAATATATTCTATAAAACTTGGTCGGAATCGCAATAGGATATTGTAGTTACAGATAGCGAAAAACGGCCATTTTTTGCAGTTTTGCTTTCTATTTTATTAAAACTGACTTAAATATATCTCATCTTCTAAGTATTTTCTTTTATTTTCATCCCGGTGCCCATTACACTGCAGATTACATTTCAGATATATTTTGGGTGCATTCCGAATCAGATTTTAGCGCCATCAGCGATCACAAAAACAAGAAAATGTATGGGTTTCGCCCACTGACAGTAATTCGGTACGCGATTACGGGTGCTGTAATCGATTACAGCGCGTCTCGGAACGCAAGTTTTCTCGGAGTTATGATGTTTGAAGTGGCGCGAGTACCCAGTCAGGAATCCCCTATGAAGAGTCACGGATCTCTACAGCACTATGAGGCCGGTGGCTCGGCGACTCACGCGGTGGTCGGCGAGCGGCGGCAGCAGGTGGGGCGGCGGCAGCGCGCCCACGAGCGGCGGCTTCATCTCCAGCACGGGGAACACGGGCGCGCACACGCCCTGCGCATGCGCGGGCACATGGCGCCCATTAGCCCAGCCAAAGCACTTTGGGATAGACAGCCCCGTGCGCGCGTGAGTATCGACCGGCCAACATCTTGGGGAAGTGTTTGGAGGAGTGTTTGCTTACTGTGAGCTAGAGCCCCGACTTTAGGGATATATCCCAAATAGGAGCGTGATTTTGTGTATCTAATATTTTGAATCGAAGTGAAAAGCAATCGCGTATGGGTATGTTTCAATGTATTTGGTAGAATTACGTGCGAATTTTCAAACGATGATTTATTTTTAGCTCATCGTCGCAGGTCGGATATTGAATCGGGGTAAGGGCCTTCCGCACCCCCAGAAGTCCGGTTACGCTTGATACGTCGATTTTGCGACAAGCACAAGTACTATTTTTTTTTTTCATTAAAAGGAAAGTAGATATTGAATCAATGATTTTTTAACCACACAAATAACTATAGTTCAATTTGTGAACTTAAAGGGGTTTTGAAAATCATAGATTCATTTAGATATTTAAATATCGTTTGGTTGATCAACCTTACTTTGCTATCAAAACAACTTAATACTAAATGTGTTTGCATTTACACTCAAGATGTTTGCCGGTCTGCAAGGCATTATAAACCTTAAAAACTTACTAAATATACGCTAGAATATTAGATACCAGAGAAAACATACTCTTGCGTCTTTAAAGGCGTAAATTTTTGAAGCTTTGGTCCAGAGTCCTGATCTCTCCAGGAAAACAAAGTTATTTATAACACATTTGCACACATTTAGTCTTTATGGATGACATTTATTGGCTTTATTTCAAAAAATATTATGGTATAAAACAAAATTTTCCTAGACACAACCTTACCTAACCTCCCTCCTTGAAGGCGTTCTTCCAAGTTGTCTATTGGTTAGCATTTATGCATATAATAATTGGTAGATTTGGTTAACTACCCAGCTAACTTGTCTAGAAAACTCGTACGCCTGTACCGAGACCAGACACTTTATCTGCTCTGCAGCACAAAAAGAAAGGAAAAATGCATAAAGCATCGTTTAATTTTTTTTATTTTAAAGAATGAAGAAAAGGCTTATTACGTAACTGCTTATAAAATTCTCAGTGATAAAAACTACGTTTACAAACCGTTCAACGTGAGCATAAGTCGTTATTCTTACAGCGCGTCTTTTTTACGCACATGTCTGGCCCGGATTGCAGACGAGATGAAGGTTTTAATTCATCAAAGGTAATATTGCTTTATAAATACAAGAGTATAAGGGCTTACATCCTGTGCGGGCACGGCGTAGTTCCCTTGTATGGTGTAGGCCTGTCCGCCCGCGAGGATGACCGGGCCGGCCACGTTGGGCTTGGGCCGGTACGGAATGGTGGCGCCTTTCGGGGGACTCTGCAACGGAGAATTTCAAACAATTCAGATATTGACCTCAATGTAATATTCATTAAAAATATTGGTGAAGATTTTATTTCGATGCGTCACAGTTTCCGAGATTTATAGTTCGCATTTCCGCAGGTTTTCCACTTACTTACTTATATACGGGTTATTATTTAATTTTTTTCTTCTGTTTATTGGTGGAGTCCCCTCAATTTTTAAAACAGTGATATTTTATATGGTATTCAGACCGTGAAATTAAATTAAATGAATAGTTTATTAACTTTTGCATGTTACATCTCTTAGTTTCGTCATTACATTTTTTTTGGTGACTTCACTACACGATGTGCGGACTCTGTGGAGAAGAACTCACCAAAGAAACTTCCACATGCGTCGCATCTTTTGTGTTTCTTTTTTGTCAAAAAGTCATTTACAAAATTCAAGAAATCTATTCCCATGACTATCTGTCCTCTAAGTAAGCTATTCTATAATAAGCTTTTTTATCAAATTTTTGCTTAACAATAGCTTTGAACTTATCTAAAGGTATTTTTTTTTAATCGGTAGGGACCTTATTGTAAGCCGTCATATACAACAACATTTCCCAAGGAACGTGGGACGAAGAAACAATATTCAAAAACCCCATGTTATTTAGATTAAGTCTGAATACCTAAAATACAACACTGTATTAGGTAAGTATTTTTTATGGGCGGGATACGAAGCCTTGACCCGCCAGCAGGCGCGCCCGGCAGCTCATACCTCTAGCATGACGCAGCAGATGTGGTAGATGCACTGTGTGATCGCGTCGCAGGTTCCGCTGATCGTCACCGCGCGCTCCGTCGAGTTCGGCAGCATCTCACTCGCCACCTGCAAATAAACACACAGTTAAGATCACACTACATTATTATTATTTTATTTTTGTAGAATACTACTTTTCTCAGCACAAGGCCGGTTTTTACGGATCCAAGCACGGGCTATGCCAAGTGACTTGATTCCGGTGATATTTCAGTGGGCGCTTGGAAGATTGTTGCATTGTTGAGGAATCGCCGGACTATGGAGCAAGTGTCCAGTATTACTGCCTTTTGCATATTAATATAAGTAGTTTTCGGGAGATTTAGTTCAACTATTGCTTTGTGTAGGGTTTTAGGTATGATGCCGGTAGAAGAAATTATGATTGGTATAACTCTAACTCTGTCTTGGTGCCACATGGTTTGTATTTCTTCAGCAAGAGGGATGTACTTTTGGATTTTTTCAGAGTGCTTTTTTAATAGGTTATCTGTGTTTGGAATGGAAATGTCTATTAGGTAGGTAGTTTTAGTTTGCTTAAGTGTCAATGTAATATCAGGTCTATTGTTTTGTGTTGTTCGGTCTGTAATTATGTCTCTGTCCCAGTATAATTTTGCAGTTTGGTTTTTTAAAACATTTTGTGGTTTGTATTTGTAATAAGGGTCCGAGTTTTCAATTAGTTTATATTTTTTTTAGCTACGTTGTTGTGTCTATCTGTGTATTGTTTGTTAGCTAGCTATATTATTATTATTATTAGTCATCATAATATTATATCGTATATATTGTTAAATTGACAACCGACCTCTCGAACCCTGTCACAGATATTTAGCCGCCAAAGGCCTCTGACATGCATAGCAAAACTACAGAATATTTACAGTATTTCTAATTATCGATCACATTATACTATCTCAAAGAAAAGTAGGTAAAACATTTCGTTTTAAAATAATGTAGCCATCATCATTATAATATCTTTGGTTAGTAAAATCGTTAATCGACCTCTCAAACCCAAGTGTCTACAACTTTTTTATTAAATGAAGGAAATTAGAGTTAAAAAACAAGACTTTATCAGTTTGTGGAGATCTGTCCCATCATAATGAATATTTTACAGGAAAAGTTTTCGACTACTTTGCTCATCACGTATCGCTATGCGCCACTTATATTAGATCGCATAAATCAATCTTATTTTAACAATCGAACGACGTCTTTGGAACACGCATTGTGCTATCATAATTAGACCTGTCTGGCAACCAAGATTTGTCTTGCATCTGATCTCTCATTTAGGCCAGTTTGAAAAGATCACCAGTCCAGTCTTGTCATGTATATTGCACCTGCCTGAATCTATTGTTTTAATTATCCTAACACTACATGACATAGCTTCGTGGTAGACTTCTCAACACTTCGGTAATAAACTCTAATGATTAGTTGCAAGCTGCGGCGTGCTTTTGTATTTAGCACATCCATTTATGATAGTGTTAAGTTATGGAGATAAAAACAAGCGCCACTTAGATGTAAAGAAAATGACTGCTGCGGGGGGGGCCTCGAGAGGAGGATCCAAGGCTCCACTGCGCAAGCAAGATATAGGTGAAGAAAGGGAAAAGAAGGAATTTGAACTTGATATTATAAAAGGCCGTGTGGTGACGGCAGAGTACAATACATTTGTCACCAACCCCTACTCTTCCCGTGGGTGTCGTAAGAGGCGACTTAGGGACTACACATTGAACAGGGAACGGGCAGCAGCGCTCTCTGATACAGTATCATTTTAATCTGCGATCTCCAACCCGCCTGCCAAGCGTGGAGATTATGGCAAAACCCTCCACTTAAGTGGAGGAGGCTCATAGTCCAGCAGTGGAATGTAACGGGCCGTTGATGATGATGATGATGTTGATTATAATATAACGAAAACCACGGAACCAAAACACAAATTACAAAAAATACTAAACTATTTGGTGCGAAATTAACAACGGAGACTGACACAGAAAAATATAAAAATAGAGAAACAGGCGAGGATTCGAATTTTGAAAGTTTAAATTCAAAAAGTAAAACGCAAATGACGAAAAAGATCAAAAGTGGAAAAGAGGACGCGTAGCACCGCTACATGACTCTTGAAGAAAACATAACGAATCAAGACAAGATTTTTGTATGAGTATATCTAAATTCGAAAAAAAGTCAATAAAACAATATGATAAAATTTATGAGACATTTTACGGGCTTACCGCGATTTTATTTTTGTTGAGGAGACCCGATATTTCGGCGCTGCTTCAAGCACCATGGTCGCGAACTAATATCGCTGTAAGCCCGTAAAATGTCTCATAAATGTTATGATAATGACCGCGAAAGTTTAAAATTATATAATGTGATAAAAGCTTTTTTATTTAACGGTTATTTTTTTCGACTTTAACAGCATTCATGTTTTAGTTTTCTTGGAGTTATATTTAATCAAAATGGAATTAGAGGTACTTGGTTGGATAAAACTTGGTTGCGTGAGATTCATAGTTCAATATTTTTGTGCTCATTTACTCGTACATTGTTAATTACAGCAACTAGCATTTTAATCATTACAATAAACTTGTTCACAAAGGTCATCATAAACAAACAAGCATTTAATCGTATACAACATTAATTCTCTCCGAGTATTTCTGGCCTATCATTTAGATAATAAATTCACTTGAAAGAAGTGTCAAATGCACATGCACCTGTCGCGTTCAAGTTCCTACCTGATTCGATATATCACCGAGAGTAAGGCCGGTGCACACGGCAGCTATACCTCATTATTTTTTATTAGTGCGTATCATCAACGAATTGGTCAACTTCACACAACCTTTATATTTTTTCGCAGGAGTGTGCAGGTTTCATCACGATGTTTTCCTTCACCGTAAGAGCGTCGAATAAACGTACATATGAATTCGAAATTCGAAAACACATTGGTACGTGGTGGGGATCGACCCCACTGGTGGGCGTCTCCCGGACGGGAGGCAGCGGCCCTAGCCACTAGACCACAGACAACGCTCTATCAGTGCGTATATTTAAATATATAAACATTATTTACAGCCTCCTTGGCCGAGCGCTCGAGCGTTCGACTTTCATTACGGAAGTTCCAGGTTCAAATCCTAGGGGAACACTATCAAGTGTAAATCTATTGGAGAGACTTTCTTCAGTTTGGTTCAGACAATGCAGGATGAATAACCTGATTGTCCGGAAAGATGATTCCGTGCTTCGAAAATCACGTTTAGCTGTTAGTTCCGGCTATCAATCATCACACGAACCAAGTCAAAAGAAACCCATATATAAATCCAGGGTATGTGGGGTCAGTCGTCGATCTTACAACCCACCACAATAACACTTGTATGAGAATGTTTATGTCCGTGGCTAGGAAGCCACGGATAAAAAATATACGACATCTCCATCCAGCCTATTATACTCAAATCCCAAAGGCCGGCCGTGTGCACGGGCCGGGTAGGTAGCATTGTTTTAGACACGTCACCTATTAACTAAATCAAAGGTACAGGTGACGCATAGACTCCGGACCGCTTTGTGGTCTAATGAGCACACGAATGAGCATTAATTAGGAATAAGGCATTAACATGATGGATATGATGTTAGTTAATATGCGATATAAATAATCCTATTCCAGTAGTGGAATGTTGGCAGCCCATTTAGAGTCGGTCTAAATAGCCGATAATATATTCTAAACGGTTTTATGTAAACTTTTCACTTTTGTTTTAAGTTGTTATCCGTATACAAACCATTTTGCACTTTCAAATAAAAATTAAAATCTAGCCGTTAAAATTTGTCTTTACGGCTATCTCAGATTAAAAACTCCTTCGTTGCGCTTTATTCCTTTGGTTCCTCTGACTCCTTAAAAAAATACTACCCTTTCTCAATGCCATGTATGGTCTTAGTGTTTTTTAACCCCCGACGCAAAAGAGGGGTGTTATAAGTTTAACGTGTCTGTGTATCTGTGTATCTGTGTGTCTGTGTATCTGTGTATCTGTCTGTGGTATCGTAGCTCCTAAGCGGATGAACCGATTTTCGTTTAGTTTTTTTTGTAACATAGATAATTTTACCCCGAGTGTTCTTAGCCATGTTTCATGAAAATCTCTTTAGCCGTTTGAAGATCATCAGCTCTTTTCTAGTTGATGAGGGGATCTGACGAACTTCCTTATCTCCGATCGATTCGAAATTTGGTACCTTGTTACTTCAATCATATTGAAAGTATATGGTAAGGTAACCATGACCTGATCAGCCGTTTGAAGATCATCAGCTCTATAATAGTTGATGAGGGGATCTGACTTACTTCCATATGTCCTATCGATTCGAAATTTGGTACCGTATTCCTTCAATAATATTGAAAGTATATGGAAAGGTAACCATGACTTGATCAGCCGTTTGAAGATCATCAGCTCTTTAATAGTTGATGAGGGGATCTGACTACTTTCCATATGTCCTTTCGATTCAAAGTAAAAATACTCTCCAATTTTCTTTTAGATATAACTGTACTCATATATCATAATTTATTTGTTATAAAGTTTAAAAATTATGAAATAAAAATAAATTAAAAATTTAAAAACCCCCGAAGCAAAAAAGCAAAACATTAAAAAGTAAAAAATAAAACCTATTGTTGAGCCATCAAATTCGATAAAGTAACACCTATATATTTTAATTTTATTAGAGAAATTGATGGATGGCACGATTTGGTTTGCTCGTTGAAATGACGCTATAATGTCACGTCGGGGTACCGCTAAGTTTAAAAAAAAAATATCGTATGAAATCAAGTTGGTCGGATATGCTAACAAATTAATAGATAGTCAATCAAATGAAGCGTCTGACTTAAGCGGTACACCGACGCGACATTATAGCGTCATTTCAACGAGCAAACCAAATCGTGCCATCCATCAATTTCTCTAATAAAATTAAAATATATAGGTGTTACTTTATCGAATTTGATGGCTCAACAATAGGTTTTATATTTTACTTTTTAATGTTTTGCTTTTTTGCTTCGGGGGTTTTTAATTTTACGAGCTGTCAAAAATCCCCCAGTGTTTGAGACTGAATTGAGAGCACCACTGTAATATCCCTTAACTGACCTGTATGTTGGCGCCCGTGACGTCACGGATCTCCTTGATCTTGGAGCCTCCTTTGCCGATGAGCGAGCCGCACTGCGAGGCGGGCACGATGAGCCGCAGCGTGATGGGCGCGCGGGAACCGCCGCCGCCGCCGCCCTCGTTGAACTGAGAGCACCACTGTAATATAACAAACAGTTTTATTACAAGCTTTTATTTAACTTGCCAATATATTCTTTCCAGCATTTTTTTACCACTTCAACATCATCAACAGCTCAAATACCTTTCCACCGCTGGGCTCGAGCCATTTCCTAAAGGACGAATAAACCTTAAGCAACCACGCCGGCTCAGTGCGGGTCTCCCTCAAACGCAGCCTTTGAATTTCTTTGCAGAAATGTGACTGGTTTTTTCAATCCCAGAAACCTCACCCCACCCTGCAGTTCGGGGGCGAGTTCGGAGTACCGAAACAGAAAGGCCGCGCAAGGTAGTAGGGATTTAAAACGCAACGGAAATATGTTGTAGCAGAAGTGTGGCCGGAAGTAAAAACACATTTGATAGACTAACACGGTTATCAAAGAAAAAAAAAATATGACAAAAAGTACGCACCTCTTCGAATTTCTTGCATATGAGTGTGAAAGCCTTGAATATGGCACTTGTGTTGCCCGTGACAGTGACAATGCGCTCGGGGCATGATCCATCAGATATGTTGATTTTGGCTCCAGACTGAAATGTGCATGTCAATTGTATTAATATCACCAATTCATTCATAAGTATCTCTACAGAAAAACATTATTTTAACGATATTTAATCAAGCTGAGTGTCGATCTAATATTTATGGGAATCGTTCCTAATACAATACCTGCTCTTGAAGTTTTTAAATCTATTTTTCATGAAAATCATTTTTGATTATTTAAAAGCTACGAAACTTCCTTGGATACTACTGATAAAAAAACAAGATATTCCATTATATCCTATTGTTACAGTTATTTTAATAAACATATTATTTTTGTGGGTTGTAAAACCATACTATGATTCCTTAAAAATGAGCTCCTCCATTAGTTGTCTTATATAATTTGGAGGAAATTGTACAAACAAGTCCATTGGATTCTCAAAATGCTACTTAATTTTTTTAATGAGCTATTTAACGTTAAAAGAACTTTACAGTGTAATTAATCAGTTGCGGATCAAAGCAAAATTGTTTATATCATTACCAAAACTTTCTATATACTAACCTCCTCTCTAAACCTCTTAACAATCTCTCCTTTCTTCCCAATAATACTGCCCACTTCCTGTAAACAATAAACATCACATTAAGAGAGTCATAACAGCCTAGATATAATTAACGTTGCTATTGGCAAGCTTGTTTCGTAGTATTAAATGTGTACATACAGTCAACCGTAAAAGAACAGCATTTGGCGTCACGTTTATGTCTCTGCAGTAAGGTTTATTTTTCAAGAGATACCATGATATGCAGTCGACTGCGTTTCGTATTGTGCAACGAGCGTGGTCGCAATTAATTCAGTCCCGCTTAGATTTATCGCACAAAAGATTTCCTGTCTGCACGTCAGGGATGGCCCGCCCTCTAAGGGATATGCAAGATTATCTTTAGGATGAAAACTTTAAGGATGAATTTAAAGCTGTTTCATTCAATCAAAGGCTTTTGCTAAAGCATGATTGATTGCATTGCAAACATTTTACAAATAGATTAGTTAAGTAGTTTTTTTATGTAAAGAATAGCTAGCATTAAATGTTTACATCACCCCGTACACAAAACAGTATAAATATGGTTAATGTTAAGGACAAAACAAGTAAGTAAAGTATAGATCTTAGACAACCCTACGGCCTGCCAATAATAGTAGCGGCATCGAGCGATTCTTTGCAGCAATTATAGACGCATCAGGGCTCGTCAGGGCGCGAGTTCCTGGCAACAGCGTCTTGACTCCAACAGTATGTGAACAATGCTGTCTGCAACATCCCCGCACCACAAATAGCAATAGCTGATGGACGGCTAGAGTTCGATGAACTAATGCGCAATGAGGCGTCGCAATTGGATACGGATTTGCTGAAACTATCAGTCACAGACATCACAACATTCAGAAATGTCACTTTCACATTCTTTAATGGAAAGTACTATGACGCGGCTAAGTATTTCCAATCAAAAGTATTTGTAATAACATCAATCTATTATGAATCTAGGCCAGTTATTGTTTGGATCTGTTTATCACAGGTGCTGTCAACATTAATTACGAAAAGATACGATAGTCATTAGATAAATAAAATGGAGACTAAACATTCGATTAAACTAATTCGAACATTACAAAAATATTAAAAATATAGATGTGAAAAAGATTACTATAATTATAGACATTTTAATTATAAAAAAGATACAAATCGACAAGTTTGATGAACAGGGCGAGTGCCAATAGCTGGCAGTGTTCCAAACGTACTTTGTATTGGATGTAGGCCAATTAAAAGGTACCTAAATGTACAACTACTAATAGGTACACAACATCAATACATCAGGGCAATCTAGACGCATCTAGGTGTGCTAAATCAGTACTACAGTTGAGCAATCTACTCAAAATAACACTACATTCGGAATCATAGCAAAATTATTTATGCATGCATAGTAAAAATTACAGCAAGACTTAATTAATTCACTGTTTACTAGTTCATTGTAACATCTACTATGTTTACTCTAAACAGCTACATACTAGTGAAAAATATAAATATAAATAAATATTTGCTGTAGGAATGTTTGTGTATTTTTTTTTATTGTAGCCAGAAAAAACATCTGAATCAATTAACTAACTTTCTAGATTCACTTTCTTTACTTTTTAAGTAAAAGATATAAGGTATAATATGCTATGCTGTGTCTTCTTATAAGGTCTGCACAGGCACTATCATACAATAATTAAAATCTAACTGTTTGAAACCTTTATGAGATGGAGCCTATAGACATCTATAAAATTATATTTTATTACTTTTATTGCAAGGGACTGGAACTGCAGCATAGAAACAAGGTTCTTAGCGTGAATAAAGCCTAGTCATTAGCAAGCCTACACACAAACAGGATCCCAGTTTGAGCATCCATACAAGTGCTTTAGTAACAAGATTGTAATACCAAAGTCATATTAGATTACTGTACTCAAAACAACTCTTTCCCTAAGTGTGTCAGCATTTTACTGTTTACTGTTAATATTACTGTTTTATAGAAAAACATGCTTAGATGTTTAGGCGCTGCGAGTGGGTGTTCTGTTTTGATCGGTAGCACCTTATACAGAACATGAAATATAGGCATACTGTTTGATACAGGTAGCAGCATAGCGGCAGAGCTTGATACTTTTTTGGTTTGTAAAGCTACTAATGATGGAGCTTTTTTTTTAAGATGCTATATCACAAAACATCTATGTAAAATATTTAAGATCTTAGACTATAAGCAGGGTTCGAGGTTATATATCAATGGATATATATCATGATATATATCCGATATATATCTGATATATATCAAATGATGTTTTGTGATATATATATCAATACAAAAATTGATTAAAAAAATTGTTATCATTAAGTAAATTTTTGCAGTTTGCTACTGTGTATTTCTACTTCTTCTCTTATTATTTTTTACAAAGGTTATTGACAAAGTGCAGAAACGGTTTTAGTTCATTATTGTATTGCATTAAATTAATTTTGTATTTATAGAATGTAACTGTTTATTAAATGATGATTTTTATCATAAATAAATCAACAAAAACGTTAAAGTTTCTTTTTTCAAATTTTTTATGTTTATAAATTACATACCTACAAACAATATACATAAATAATACAACAAAATAATAATTTGGCTGCCACACAAAATGGATATATATCAAATTTTTGATATATATCGGATATATATATCATAAATATCCAATATTTTGATATTTATAATAAATATCGGATATTTTCGAACCCTGACTATAAGTAGTATTTAGAAAAAATGAAATTGTTATGATATAAATTGCATAAATGGTATTTTGTTTTACAGAAAATTAATGCTAGTATGCCTTTTAGGTTTTGAACATATCACTCACTCACTCAAAACAAAAACATTAAATTGATTCAGAATTTTTTAGTCTACTTAAGTAATTCCTTAGATTGCTTCCATTGCATTAAGACTACAAACCAACTTTTAATACTTTGAATCTTCATACAGACAAATCAATTATGCAGATGAAGTTATTTCTTATCCAACTAAAATAATATTTCACCTACCCAAGAAAATAGTGAATGAATAACTTGTTCATGTACCATCTACATAATGCAAAACAATTATGTACTAACAAAGTGTATTGTGTACAAACATTTTGTAGGATTATATGTTTTAAGATTTTCATGGTTGTTCACTACACTAAAATTGACTATTTTCGGCAATATTAAATATTACTATTTTTAACAATATTAAATATTACCATGTTAACAAACCCGAAACCCGAACTCGAATTTTGTAGGATTTTTCATTTTATACCAGAACCCAACAATTTAGTCAAACATAGGGTCCTGTCCAAGATCGACAATTTTTTTTACATTTTTCGCTTTATAATTATTATTAAAAATTTTTTTTTGTTACTTTTCTATCTCATTTTAATTATAGAAAATGTTGTGTACATTTATAACCGGTGGACATATAAGAATAAGACCTAGTTGTAAAATACTTTGTAAACTGTGTGTATATGTACTGCTGTTAATATTATTAAATAAATAAACATAGTTTTACTGTGTGGTCTCTGTGAGCTAGTAGTTTTGCTTACCACTTTAGAGATAAGAGTGTTTGATATGTTTGTAATTATAAGTCTGGAGTAAGCGGAACTATAGGAACAGTTTCTAAGATGGATGATCTAACTACAGCGACAGTGGACAATTTAGAAGAAGGTAAAGTACACACTTCCACAGTTTCAACAGAGATTTCAATAATACAATGCCAATTTTCAGATTGTACTGAGTAAACAGTGTTGTCTTACCTTCCCCTGCATAATCAGTCTGATTGTGAGGGTGACTTTGGAGTCTTCCTCGTGGAGAGTAGGGCCTTTCTCCAGGTCCATGCTGGAGGATGAATCCGTCGTGTCGCGCGGAATTTTGACGGCGTATGGGGCTACGTGTGGGCGGGCACAGGGGACACTCCACTCAATCTAATGGCTGGGACTCTGGGGCTCTTGGCACGCACTGCAGGCAGGGTAAGCTGGAAACAGGCGCACGTCTCAAAAGGAATGTCCATAGGTGAGCGAACTAAAGGTGTAGGGGAACTCTTCTGATTAAGCGAAGCTGATTACCGATATATTTACAGTGTCGGTGGCAAGCGAACGGAATGAGGGCGGCGTATGAGGATCTAGACACTTATAAACTAACTCGTCCCGGTCCCAAGCCCGACCGGATCGCGCGGTTGTAACGCGAGTCGGCTCGGGGACCGTTACTTGAACTCGGAGGGCCGTCCGCGGGCGACATAACCTCAGCGTCGCGCCTCATGGCTAGCCGACCGGGTTATCGATCCCGCATCCCAAACAAAGTCTGCTCCCACCGGCCACACAACTCCCTTACCTCGATTAGTTTTCCACCGTGCAACAATAACATAACAAATCTTAACACTAGTAATTATCACCAAGATGTGTATAAAAATCACACTTATCACAATTTTCTTTGTCACAAAATTATAAAATAAATAAAATCCGACGGTGACGCGTCGGTCTGAAGCTTGCTTGAGGTTTTTTTTTCGACAAGAGATCGGGGTGACCATATTGAAACATTCAAAGTTACAGAAACATTTAATTAAAAAAAAAAACACCGTTTTATTGGTTGTCCTCACTGAGGGGCTCTCGTCCCGTACCCACCCTCTTCGTAGAAATAGAGATATTAGGGCAAATCGGATTTTAATTTTACTACAAAACTTAGAATAAGGATGTAGTATGTAATTTTTAAATTTCATGGAAGGATTATAAACAAAAAAGCTAGGATCATGAAATAATTATAAACAAATAAGTTATCTGGCTCTAAACAAAGTCAATATCCACCAGAATGAGTAAAAACTGTATCCTTCCTTTCAATTTAAAATTAATGCGAATATAACATTGTTTATAATAGCAACACCGTACAGCGCTCCTAGCGGCAATATTTTAAACTATTTTGACATTTCTAAACTAGCTTCTGACAGTGTCGGTAAAACAGGAGGCGGAGTTTTTCTTTCGTTTTTTATTGCGGAGAGAGGCGGGAGATTTGAAACAAGCGACCGTGAGTGATGTAAGTACGCACAGTCGATCGCTCGACTGGTCGCTCCGAGTCGAAATAATATCACATGATTCATAATAATTCATATAGTACTAACGTACAATACTTTGATAGGTCAGAAATAGAATAACCAAAGCTTTTCTAACATTTCTGGCTTCAGGTCGTGCAAACTTATAAAACTACTACCTACCTACTAATACTCGTACCTACAGCTTTGTTAAAATAAATAAATAGAACGAAAGAAAACCTAAATTCATTTATTAATCACCGCCGAAAAAACCTTTTCATTTAGCTCATTTCCTGAATTCCCTTTTTTAATGTGATTGTATACACAAACCGGATACACTTTAATCATTTTGTAAAAAGCTTTATTGAACTTACGCCCGGGCTGGCCGGTTCAGTTTCATAAAAAGTGAGAGGTCCTACACGGCTATATTAAAAGTTGGAGCACTTTGTCCCATGCAAATGTGCTCATCGATTTTATTGACGGTGCGATGGTATAAAACGTTTTATGTCCGTGTTTTTATTGTTTTCACGGCGATCGGATAGATGTGCTTTTAAATAGCAATATGCATAGAATATAATTAGTATACTTTATTGCGAAACAAACAGAAAAGTAATACAGCAAGAAGAAGAGTATCCAGATAGGAGACTTTATTAATAAGATAGCAAGTTCTTAGTTCAACCTAACCTAACTCAGTTAATGTTAGGTACGCTCTAAATACCTCAGTAGTACCTAATAAAAATGGGGCTTGGTTAGCTAAAGTTTTGTTTTGTAGGTACCTATACATACATTCAACGTACAATGAAAATGAAAATTTATTTTCATAGTGCATAATTTACTTTATTAAAACATTAAAAGCGAATTTCTTAATACTTATTCATAGTATATTTTTATTTTTTGTCAGAACTAAATTCGAATGAAAACATTTTCCGAACCAAAGTATTTTCTTAAAATAAAAATAAAATTCCAACTATGTACTTAGGTATCTACAATAGAGTAATGAAAGCTTTTAATTGAACAGGGAGCTGTCCAGAGCCTTGTAAAAACATGGCTGTTTGCGCTGTTGGATAAAAAAACAGTCTATACTGTTTTGTTTTTCGCTTCGCTGCATTACTTGTTCCTGAACTACTTAAGGGTGTACTTACAGCTTTATACAAGAAGTTGTATATTTTTAAATTCAAGTGGTTTTTTTTTGCGAAACGAAAGAGCTGGTATTTTAAAATTAGAAAGCTGACATGAGAGTCTTATTTAACAGTCCGCCCTTTGAAATGGTCCTGTTTTAAATATCTTTCGTGTTGATTTTTGAGTGATTAATATTATTTTGATTCAGGATTGATTTTAAATTGTATATCTACTCAATATTCAATATTCTCAGCCCACATCCACCTTCTGCTACAGAAGAAATAATAGTTAGCTACCTCTGCTGAGTATCGGCGTCAACAAATCGGCGTCAACAAAATTCCTTTTTTTTTTGTAACTGGGTGTGCACTAATGGCTCGCTCTACCCTGTGTACGCAAGATTATTGGCAAAGTGCACTCTTCACAGTGAAGAAATAGCTTTAGTTCGCAAGTGTTATGAACTCAGGTGCTTGTAAACAGAAATTTTATCGATGAAAGGTTAAAAGAAAAGTAAGCTACAACTTAACTATACTTTCTTGCATGTCTAGGGTTGAAATTAAAATAAAATGCACCATGTATTTTTCAATAAAAAAAATACTTGTCGTCTAGACTTGTAGAAAGGTCGTAAATTCCGACTATGAGTAACCTAGTTTTATTTAACGTGAGGCCTAAATATATAGACTTCTCATCATCTCTGTCTAATAAGAAGGGTTCAGTCAATGGCCTATGCGCCAACTGCAGTTTTTGTTCACCCTATAAGGGATGTGTGTGTGTTAATTATAAAACTAGAACCGATAATGAGGGTAGGCCATTCGTGTAATCACTACCTATACACTACCTATGCTCTACACTACAACTATGCTCAGTGAAACGCGTACCTAAAGCCAATTATTTCATCAAAGCTCGTGAGCCCTAAACGTGAACAAAATGTTAATAGGAGACCATAAGCCTCATAGATCAAGGACCACAGTATGACAGTGTGAATATAAAAGATAACGCGTCAAAATTGAGCACATAATCTCGTGACAACGGTCCAGAGGTGGACAATAATTTTTTCACGACATAAGCTCCGTGTCCTGACAGCAGGGATTCGGTACCGGTTTTTACCGGTTTTTTACATTAATCCATTAGAAATAAAACCAGTATCGTCGATATTTTACTTTTTGAAGGCTTGTCTGTACCATGACATAATGTATGTTTGTATGTTGCAGAATAACATAAGCTATTTTAAGCTATTTTTTATAAATAAGACGGAAAACCTTTTAAAAAAGGTGAGCTTTAACTGCAGGAATATTATTTTACCATGGCAAAAATCAAAAGAAGCTGGCAATTATTTTTTAGATCAGAATCTACCTATATATCGGTATATCCTTAATACCGGTACAGATGAATGTTTGTTACTCTTTCACGCCTTAACTACTGAACGGATTTGGATAAAGTTTGGAATGGAGATAGTTTGTACTTTTATACATGTACATATATTTATTACAGTAATTTATTTTATTATTTGTTCAGCTGTTATTAAGTCTTCTAACTTATAAGTGTGAAATCTTGTTATTGGCTTGTAAATGTTTAACTACTTTTAGAAAATATACTGTAATGCTGTAAGGTTTCTTTTCAATATTAAAATAAAAATAATACTTTTTACCGGAAAAAGTCTTATCCCACGGGAAAATCTTATACAACGCGAGCGCAGCCGCGGACGGACCGCTAGTAATAACATAAAAATTCTTGTTAAATTTATATTTTACTGAGACAGCGATATAAAGCTTCTTACAGTTTTTTCTGTAGAATGCTATCTACATATATTGTGGTAAACCGGTAAAAAGTATAGTACCTATTTTCGAGACCGGTTTCAACTTCAAGCACTGGCAGGCGCCATTGCGGTTAGCGTATAATGAATTGCTGCCTGAAAAAGTTTACAGCGACCAGAATTTTATTTTTAAAACATTGATAAATTAATTACTGGCTAACAAATTGAAATTGACAAATCGAAACACAACACCAATTTAAACTATCAGAGAACCGTTTGAATGCAAATTAAAATTTTATTGGAAACTAAGTATAATATTGGCAGCCGCTTTTGTTTGAAAGAATGATTTAAAATTATCTTTTTTACTTAAATGAATGCGCTCGAAAAGTGAACCAATTACATATTTTATAAAATTCAAAAAGTACGTACTTAGAAAAAAAACAAAAATGATTGTTTTTAAATTAGGGAGAGAGTTTTGATAATTAGACTCTAGCTATTTATTATATTTTTTAATAATTGTATTAAATACGCGTACCTTCATAATGTTTGTATATTCTCTGAAAAGCTCTTCTACGTTGATTATAATCAACGATCGATACGGATCATATAAAAATAAAGAATTCTTTATAAAAGCTAATGGGTAAAAGTGGGTATTACGTCCATTGGGAGACAAACGAGGTTCCCAAAAGGCTAATCCTTGCTACTTACTTCACAAGCTTAATTGTACTCTGCTATAATTTGTCTGGTCTTTATAAGCACTTTGATCGTCTGAAGCATTACATAGTAAGGCACTCAAGTTGTTATTTATATTTATTGAGGACCGTAGCATACTAGTCTAGGCCTAGGCTTAGAGATAGTTCCTTATAAATAGTTGGAAAAAAATGTTGAAGATCTGAGACAACGCTGATGTCATTGTAGAGAGTGAAATTGTCTGAGCATTACTTTTTATAACACTTAGTTACTAGTTTATGAAAATCTCAATCCTCTTTATAATAATAATTATTATTATTTATTTGCACGGATTCATAGTGAATACATGGATGGTAGTTATGTTATAAAACGAATCATATGATGCGCAAAGTATTCTGGCATGCAAAACTTATACAAATTGCAAATCAAATTAGTTCACTGAATAATTAAAATTTCAGTGTACATGTCTTTAAAATCTAATACGATGTCACAGCAAAACATAAAATTAAAATAATTTTAAAACAAATACTATGCAATATCAAAATTTACAGTAAAAAATCGTTTAAATTATAAAAACACTTTTCTATAAGCCACTCGCGCTTCTAACGACTAAATTATTTAGCCAACATTGACTTTGATTGAAAGTAGCTAAATAGTAAATCAACGGACAATTTAAAATATATTATATCCTTACGCGAAAGTTGTATATGTATGGATGTATGGATGTTTGTTGCTCTCTCTTTGTGTGAATTGGGATGAAATTTGGAATAGAGATAGTTTGTACCCTGGATTAACACATAGGATACTTTTTACGGGAAAAAGTCTTATTCCCACGGGAAAAATCTTATACAACGCGAGTGTAGCCGCGGGCAGACCGCTAGTAATTAATATACTAATTGCTGGTAAGGGTAATGTGGTAAATAGCACTACATAAAAGTTAGCTGTTCCTTGTTTTTAAAGTTCCTAAGTTGTAAACAAATGAAAATCATATTCGTAAAATTGCAGATTTAATTAAGTATTTAGGGTTTTTCTTAGGTATCCTGACCGGTCATGCAGGGGTTTGATCCTACCCTGAATTAAAGTGCCCAGGCCGTTAGTTGACCCCGTCCCGTACAGAAAAGAACTTCTAACACAAAACTTTTAAATTTCTTCGCAGGTGTATTTTGTGCAGGTTTCCTCACAGCTAAACTGTTTGTTTTTGTCCCATTAACAAATAACGTGTGGTCTAGCTATGAAATTTATCATTCCGACATTGCCCACGAGGCTAGAGAAACATTGTAGAGCTGGTGGCATCGTGTCAGGCTGCAAATACCGCACTTGAGGTGTCAGCCATCGCTTCCATACATCAACATCACGGCGGCTGTACAGTCGCACGGGCAATCCGCTTTTAGTGTTCTATTATCTTAGATTGCCCTTGGGTAAAGTAGGAATACATCTAGTAAACATCAGACAATTAAGGTCCCTTTCAATAGAATCCGGCAATAATGTAAACAAACCAATTTAAACACGATTACTCTGTAATTACTTACATTTGAGTATCAATCCTCACTTGTGACGTCATTTGTTAGTATAACGCCATTTAATCTCCATACAAAAAATAGTTTTTGAAGAGACAGACATATTGAAACTTTAAAAAAACACTGTAAATTCGTTTTTCAACCGATTCTGTTTTTTTCTTCACGAAACGTCTGCTACTAATCTATATTTTAAAAATAATTCATAA
Source organism: Carpatolechia fugitivella (assembly GCA_951230895.1). NCBI lineage: Eukaryota > Metazoa > Arthropoda > Insecta > Lepidoptera > Gelechiidae > Carpatolechia > Carpatolechia fugitivella. The sequence goes on along the minus strand of OX579648.1, from coordinate 13,164,838 downwards.
AATATGGTGAACAGTCCGATCCTCTAATAGGTTTTCCAACTTCGGCTCATGAGTGTGTACCCTATTGCTGGTAATTAAAGCTGTATTCGTAATAAACCGTAGTACCTACTTGAGACTACATTAAGTTGTTTTGTAATCTTGTTTAAATTGGGATAACATTAATTTAACTAAGTATTTTCTTTGGGACTTTGATTAATAGAGAGTTTATTTGTACTATTACGTACTTCGGTACCTAGCGATCAAAATGGTTTCCACAATTTAAATTTAAAGTTATTAGGTAATCTAAATTACCACATTTAAGATGATATGAATAAATTTTGTACAATTTAGCCAACTGTACAATGTGAGACTATGAAATACGGATATGGGAATGTTGGCAGAGAGCTACTTGAGCTGCTCCGACGCGGTAAGGAGTTTACATGTGATGTGCTATACCTGGGGCACCTGGGGTGAAATATGGCCTTGCACACATTTTAATCCCGGTAGAGGGTGCGCTAATATTTCCCGCTCACAGCGTGACACGTGGAGATGGGTCCGTGTAACCTCGCCAATTTATTACTCGAATTGTCGTTTCTAAACGCGGTAAGTAACAGATGTATGGCTGAAGGGTTAAGGGGGTACCCTTTGTGAACACTAGCGCTACTTGGATAAAAAATCATAACTTAGTGAAAACACAAAATATCAAAAATATGAACGATCAAATTGTTTCATTAGTCTTGTTGTATTTTAAGAATTAATAAATTCAGTTATCTATTGTTAATTGTAGTAACAGATAGCGAAAGTGCTAATAACGGCCGTTTTTAGCACTTTCGCTATCTCTTACTACACCGTATAAGATTTTATAAAATTCGGTATTTCTAAAAATACTAAAGTACCTCCTACACTTTAAAATGATCGTCCACTTTTTGATATATTTAGTTTTTTCGGAGTTATGATTTTTTTTTTCGAAGTGGCGCTAGTGCGCAGTCAGGTAGCCCCTTAACGTCAAATCATTTGACTTAGCAACACGAATAATCAATTTCCGGTTGATAGATATCCGGTCGAGTAAATTAAAAGCAAAAAATCTGTGATTTTGTCTTTCTTTTCGTGCGGGTTGTAGGGTTGTCGACCGATCTCAGAAACTGTTAGAGTTATGTGAGTCGTCTGGTGTTGTTAAACAACCAGAGGTCTAGCCAGCTCACAGTTTGGTGACCGAAAGTATTTTTTTAGCGTTTTCCGTACTTCAAAAACACGGTGTTGTTCAGGCTATTATCACAGTTAACGCCTTGGTCAGGTATATTTGGCCTTTCATAGGTAGCTTTTCTCCTAAACATCTAAGAGCACAAAATATTAAAAATTTAATATGTTTGCATATCGCTTTCAGTGTGACGCACTTCAAAGCTGTTGCAACATATCATACAGTTTTCATAGGGTCCTTGTACATCTGTAAGCTCTGTATTATTTCATAGCTACTGCAGTGACACACAACTGGACGGCTCCGTATATCATGTAGGATTTATAGCCAACCTGAATGGTCCGAAACTAAACGATATTTTGCACATAACTGTTGGTTAGTATAAAATGTATTATCGAATGCCGTTGTTATGATTTACAAACCACTTTTGAGTTGTTTACCATGTTGCAATTTAATATAGATACTGTAAACAGACCACGAAGTCAGTTAATTGAATTATAAATTACAATAATATTATTATTATGCTTCAGTTATTGTTTCAAGTCTGACTGACGTAATTCTTAGAAATAATTCAAACGTTAGTTATACTTCTAATTAGAACATAGTGTTTGGTACAAATTCAGAGCATATTGTGAGATAGTTAAAATATTATAAAGGCTTCGGTATCATCACCGTCCAAAATATATAAGGCTGTAAATAAAAAGTGTGTTTTTTATTGTTGCACGTTGGAAAAAAATATCACGTCTCCGTTTTCAATACAATTACACCCAGTTCGTTTTGTAATGGCATATCAAATATATAAAATCCTGATTAACGAACGAGATTTCGGTATTACTCGTATTACGTAATAACATCTCCAAAGTTAATGATTGTTAAGAGATTTTGTGGCCCTCGAAATATATTTTGAACGTCCAACTGACTATATTAAAAGCAACTACGTAGTTCTTATTAGTTTTTTGAACAAGGTTATATTAGTAGACAGTATAGTTTCGTAGCAACAAAATCTTTTAGTAATTATAAAATATAATTAAAACTAATAAATAGAATTGACGCATCTATTGCCCTGCGCAAGCGCAACGTAGCACTTGCTACGAACTGCTACGCTACTACAAATTGAAATCTGGCTACGTAAATAATCTTCATCGTAACCTCACAACCAAAGGCCACTGAGCCAGAACTCACGGCTCAACGTGTCTTCCGAAGCACGGGACCATAATTTTAGACAATCAGGTGATTCAGCCTGCAACGGAGACAATGAATGCGTCAATCGTAGACTCTTACTAATTTAGTAATTAAGAAGTACTTACATGTTATTCAAGCGACAATGTAGTCGAAATTGTCGAACTTGTTATCTTCTTTGTAATTTATCTGAAACAAATGAAAAATATAATTAAAAACTTGTAAATAGTATTTAGGTTGATTTTATTATTTTTTCACTAAGTCACATTTAAGATATTTTTTACTGAAAAAAGTACAAAAAATAAATATATATTTTTTAACTTGTTTGTAATTAATTACAAAAAACCATTTTTACAGCCAGTAGCTACTGGGAAAACCAATATACTAAATTCTTGTAATTAAATACGTAAATATTTGAATCACTTATTTATCATACATTTTCTATCTTTTTACCAACCTATTGGATTTCATTATAATAAATATTTGATTTTGTTTTTGTATTTTTTTTATACTAACTTTCATGTATTTAAAACATATCATTAAAAAGCCGACGTTCTTTGCTTGTATTTGCGTAGCGCGTTCGCGGTTTCGATGTCAGTGCATTCACCGCGTATTTAAAATTCATGCTACGAGCTACGTCGTAGCAAAAATTACTACGAAATAATTTAACGTACTGAGTTGTATAAGAACCAAATTATATAACGGTACTTATATCATTCAAGGTAAAATTGCGTAGGATATTCAAAAAACTTTCAAGAATATTTAATTCATGAAATGGAACAGTGTCAAACAATACTAAATCAAAACATATGTATCAGTTACCCTCTGATACAAATCCACGAAACATATAGGTGATAAAAATATCAAAGCTTAGGTATTAGTATTATAAGTAACATAGTTTTTTGTAAAACAGTTACACGAGGAATGATTTCGACCGATTTATTAGTCTAGATTCAAAAAGATTCATCTAACAGAAACGAAACTCCCTTAATCTCTCACCAGTCCAAAAAACCAATTAAAGTTAATAATCCTATAATACAAGCGGCCGTTTTTAAATTAGTCCGTTGTTTTATCTTTTCCAGAGTCTTTTCATGCAAATTCTTCATAATACTCTTTTTATACTAGGCCACGGATCTTTCGCTCTTTTGTGTAAGAAATTACCTCCGCACCTACTGCTGTAAACGACTCGTGAATAGCAATTGTTTTTTTAGAATGTTTTTTAAAGCTTAAAAATTTATTAAGGCGAACATTAATATTGCATTATTATAAGTACATAAGTAGATAGTTTGTATTTCTTAATTCAAATAAACCGTAGCTGTTCCGTAATGTACGTTTTGTTTATAGTCGACTATATGAAATACCTACTAAGTAAATACTGATTTCTGATTCATAATATTTGTGTTGTTTATAGCTTATTACTTTTATATAGCTTCAGGGTTTGTAGGTCAGTCGGTCATATGAAAATAAAACTATCAGGAAAGTAGTGATCCCTGTCTACCCTTCTAGGGAAGAGGCATGCCATTCCTATGCATATATTCCGGCTCTACATTCGAACTAACCGCTATCAAAACAGTCTGCCCAGCCTATAATAGCACACAGAGTTTGGTATTGTAATACAATCGATGCTAACTATAGCTAGATAGATGCAAAGCTTCCACACGTATAGTTTCCACAGGAATGCCTAACTGTGAACTGTGAATTGATATAAGCATTCCAGGGTGATCTAGCTATGTATGTGGTAGTTATGTAGGATAATCGGATAAAGTCAAATCTATTAACGGAGAGCAATCTTGGACAAATGCATAAATAGTATTAGCTTTTTTCATAGTTCATCTGAGCGTATACAAAAATAGAATACTGGCAGTTAAAACAGAATCGAAGTTGGTCCCTCTTACGAAAACAAAATTTTCTATGGCGGATTTATGGCCCGCAAACATGACGTCACATGTCACGTCAGACCTCTCTGTGTAACCATCTGTTTCTGAGCAAGATATTTGAAGTTTATCTGGAACTTGCAATATTTCGACCTATTGATATAATAAAGTAGCGCCGCTGCCGGATGCTTGCATCTATATTCCGTATAAGTGTATAGCTAGTTGTCAGCAATAGATTCGGTCGCCTTCACATACAACTTTTAAATTTCTTCGTAGGTGTGTGCAGATTGCCTCACGATGTTATCCTTTACCGTAAGAGCATCGAACAAACGTACATTAGGACGTTCTAGGGTTCTAGTTTTTTCGGGCGGGTCGCAGAAATTCAAGCCACCACACCACTCTTGAAGGTGTATTAAGATAAACGACAGCACAAAAGACCCACAATAGCAGATATAGGGCCTCATCACAATATTCTTGAAGAGCAAACACATTCTGTTGTGAAAGAAATAGGTATAAAACCGTGGAAATTTGAGTTACATTACCTAAAAACCTTGGAAAAAGCTGTATGTTTTATTTTTTACTGTGATACCACGATCATCGAAAAATATTGAAAAGTATGAGACAAAAATACAGAGAGATAGTAATAATGATGATGATATGTACGAGAATTTTAATTGAAAAGGCTTAAGTCCGCCGTCTTCATGTCTGTATACAGCAGACAACATGGCGCCGGCCGCTGAAGCTGCATTTCTTTACACGAACGAGATCTTTTATACGAGACGGAGTCAAGTACCAACGGAGCGGGAATACGTTTCTCCATTGTAACACGACACGTCACACAATGAAGGTAAGCGAATGCGAAGAGGTGTTTTGTTTTATTTGAGTAGAACTCGTTGTTCGATACCGCAAGTAAGTTTGGGTATGAGATTTCCGCTTTCCTGCAAGTTCAGTTACGCAACTCGCAAGATTCGACGATTTTGCGACACCTAGAAGAATAGTTTTAAATACTTTTGATGAAGTTTTGTAGAATTATTTTCTATCAGGAAAAGTTTAATATACATACTTAAATGAATACACAATCAAAAGCTTTTACATAATAGAAACCTATCTATCTACTTTTTGTACATCATGTAAGAATAACCTGCATACAACAGAAATTTTTCAAGAATACCAATAAAAAGTTTTATCTCGAAGTAAATCTTTCTAATACCAATATTTATAAAATCTTGTATAAAATATTTCTTATATTCAAGCCGTCGTCGTGTTACCGCTACAAACAAACCAATTAATTGGATTTTAAAAAATATTTTTTCGATTTTAAAGCGTTATTTAATTTAACTTCATCGCTATTCAACGAATACAAAAGTGCGAAGTACTGGCAATCTATAAAATCGACAATCAATATTTTTTTACTCGCAGTATTCCAAAACAATTATTGATTGTAGATAGCTCGGTAGAAGCTATTTAGGTAAACCTATTAAAAAACGGATTCTTGACGGCGGCGGTGGAGCAATGCAACCGCGCACTGAAGCAATTAAAAGTTGTGAGCTCGCCCGCGCCACGGGCCGACACTGGTTTAGGAAGGTGTGTTATTGTTTGCTTGCTCTTGTTAGAACTTCGTTTATAATTAACTAGTCAAACCCAGGCCAGGTACAAAATACCGAAACTGTGCGGAAACGAGAATGGAAACGTCAGTGGCGTGAGTTACAAAATAATCTCCTTTCGTTGCTAGGGAAGAAATTGCAAATTGAAATACTGTTAAAAAGTGCAGTAAAGTAACCGTTTGATTAACAGTAACGAAACGTTTGGTATTTTTAGCCGGAAGTATTTGTTTAATCTTCACTTTTTTGTGTTAACAGTAACACAAAATTATTTTTAGAGAAACAGTAATAAATGATAGTATAAGAAAGTGCTCATTGATTGTTCGTAATAAGACAATATTGAGTTACTGTGTAAATTCAAGAAGAATCGACTAACTTGACTGTAACTTTTTATGACAAGTTTTAATATTGTAACATTTTTTTGTAATTGTAATGACGATGTAATCCACTTAAAGCACACGTCTGAATAGCACCAATCATACCCACTACAACAATTAGTTAGCGTCAGCATTTAGCCCACATTTTAGTTTTTTTTTAATATGTCAATTTTCACTAGCCTTTTCTTTCTAAAATTCCTTAGTAAACACCATAGGTACATTATTGCATCGACGCTTTGAAGGAAAACCCCATTCTTACATGGTTTCAGGCAACTGAAAATTCAAAATGAAGTAGCGAGGTCTGTGTTACTTGGCTATGTAAACACAACAGCCAATATTGTTAGGTGGCACTCTGTCACCTGTACAATACAGTTTGTGCTACACGGTCCACTGAGCTGGGAAAACAATTCTGGGTTCCGCTTTGTGACCAGGAATCAATCGTGGAGGCATTTTGATTAAATTTACTAGGTAGGTATATAAAAGGGGTTATTTTTTAATCAATGCACGGCGGCGTTTAGTTTTTATCATAGAGGTTCTGAGATCGAATCCCAATGAGCTTGGGCGTACCCAGCTTTTGGTTAAGGGTGGGGTTAAGTTAAGGGTGGGGCAAAAGTAAGAAAACACAAGAAATATAAGGAATTAAAAAATATTTTTACTGACTGACCTTCCCCACTTTATTTTAATGGTAAAATCTTATAAACGAGGTTCGTTTTCGTTGAAAGAAATAATATTGTTACAAATTTTTAGCATGGTAAAATAGTACATTGTTATACGAGGGGTGAAAGTAACTTATTTAGCGCCGAGACTCCTAATAGTTCGAGGCACTAAATAAGTTTTTAACCCATGGTAAACACTGTGCTTTTTATTACGATTACAATGAAAGTAAAAATAAAAACAGGAATGAGCTAAAGAAAAAATGAAAAAAATATCTGAATCAGATGAACTCATTGTAAACAAAACCCTACAACTCAAGAAACAAATGATAATCGGATTGAGGCTTTCCCGCATAATTTTATTTTTTGCTGTGGCCGTGCCGGGCAGCTTTTGAACCATTACTATTTCCATCATTGAAAAATTATAAATATTTTGCCCAAATCTATTTTATTTTAAAGAAATAGTTGAAAGTTAATTATAATTAAGTCATTTAAAAAATATATATTCTTTAATTAATATTTTACTTTATGTTATTTCAATTTTACATTGCGCTGTAATTGAGTGGCTGTGTAGAAAGATGGAACATAGTTCAATAGAAATGTGAAATTAGAACCAGTTTTCTTTTTAATATTTTGACAGCTGTCAGTTGAAAGTGATTCTACCTCGGGCTGAAAAGTAGTACCTTCAATCCGCTCCTCAGGCAACTTCCGAACTACTTTCAGAGTAAGAGTAATGAAAAAGGTTTTTACTGACTGACCTTCCCCACTTTATTTCAATGCGAGGGTTCTGGTAAAATCTTATTTAAACGTTGTTCGTTTCCGTTGAAAGAAATAATTTTGTTACAAAATTTTAGCGATGTGGTAAAAAAAAACATAATTTTGTTACAAATTTTTAGCATGGTGAAAACATTTTTCCATTTACATGATGATTCAATTTTAACACACACACGCAGACCAATACTGCAATTTCAGTAGCTGCCTGCGTATTAATCAACGGCTCATATACGTCCTCACCGAGAGGCTCGAGCCTACCCTGAATTAGGGCGATCAGGCCTTAGTCAACCACGCTGGCCCAGTGCGGGTTCGCCGACTTTACACACAACCTTTGAATTTCTTCGCAGGAGTGTGCAGGTTTCATCACAATGTTTTCCTTCACCGTAAGAGCTTCGAATAAACGTAAGTAACATTATGAATTGCCTGCGTAAAATATCATCTAAACGAATAACACGGAACATAATAATATCGACACGTAGGAAGAACAACAACACGAAATAGTAAATAATACCAACATTAAGGGATAATAATAAATAATAATAAGGGATAATCTTACACTTTATTATCCGACTACGGTGAAGCAAAAAGGAGGGTTATGATTTTAGCCGCTATGTATGTTTGTTTGTATGTATGTATGTAAGTATGTATATATGTTTCAATTTAACGCATAGATATTAGTGATGTTCAGAGGGTAGCCGTGGTCCATTGCCACCTACCCTAAAATGTATAGTTTAATGAGCAACCCTTAAGGCAAGACAGCATGCGACCACGGCTATCCTCTGAACATAACTAATATCTATGCGTTAAATTGAAACATATATAAGTTGTTTACTCATTAGATATTAAATATATAACTGAATAATTAATTAATAGAGTAAGAATTTGAAGATATTTTCTTGTTTCATGCCTTTTAGAGCTCAATTTTTCCGTAGTCGGGGTTTAGTTTTTAAACTTATTTTTTTTAGTTTATCTTTTTGGAAAACATCGTCGTTAATGGACTGCAACCAAAGTTTTCTTTTGTAAATAAACCCAGAGGAAAAAGCTGCTGATCAATCAATTTGATATTAGCAGCATTTTTTCTGTTTATTTCTGTACATCATTTCCATTTGAGTTTGATACGATCTATCACTCTTTTCAACTTTGAAGGATCATCGACTCCGGAATTTGCTAAATTATTGGTAAGTAGGGCTATGCAATACTAGGAAAGTAAAAGTAGATGTTATTGGGTTATCATTTCTTTCTTTATAAATGAAAATGTCATGTGTACAGTCAACTACATTATGGTTTAAAGATATTGTAAAAGTTACATAATTTTATGCTGCTTGCTACCAAAGAACGGCGCTCTTATATTACAGTCTATATGCGATCTGTACTCAGAAAGCCTTCTTTACATGGAAAGGTATCATAATGACTTCTCATAATTATTTACATTCTTATATCATGATATTATCAGATCTATGGTAAATAACATACCTGATGAATGATTACTACGTTAATAACATAATTTCCCGCGTATCCCATCCATGATAGCTTTGACATCGAAAAATGATTTGTAAAAATCTTAATTCGAATAAAAAAAAATTGACTTTTGACTATCTAGGTTATTACCGATTTAATGTGGTAAATAGCCCTGGGCGCACCGCAAACCACTGATACAACGGCGGTGTGTATTACTAGTAGAAATTCAATTCAGTGATTAATTCATAACTGAGAAGAAGTGAGAGTTAGGTAGGCACTAAAACAAGACTTTTGACAGTTAGTCGTGAAGTCAAAGACAAAAACAAAATCGATGATCTTCGGTCCCTTTTCAATTAAAAATGATAGAAAGTGACAGGACTAATTATAAGTTTAGTTTAGTTGGGCGTATGCCGAATCGACACATGTCTAATTGTAAGAAGGCTAACCGCATGTTCCATGAATCAATTCAATTCAATTCGGTCAAGCGGCAATTCAAGCAGTCTTTTACACATCTTGCCTTCTCATCTCGTGATATATCTCACCGCAACACCTACGATTTTCGTTTAGGTTATTTCAAAATGCAATCGCTGCGCAGCCGGGATATAATTTTCCTTTATAAAATGATCAATAATATCATTGATTGTCCCCCTATCCTCGGCCGTATTAAATTGTCCGTACCCTGTCATTACCAACGATCTAGAATTTGTTAAACCTTCTCGCGCCCTCATTGTAGAACTAATATTGGTTTGAAGTCACCTATTTCAAGAATGTGTTCCTTGTATAACGACCTTAACACTCAGAATGACAAACTTGATATCTTCAGCGATTCCTTCTGCATTTTTAAAAATAAGGTCTACTAATGTTGTTTCTAGTTTATGTGTACTTTGTAACTTCCAACTTGAACTTTAGCTTTATTATTATTATTTTTTTACCACTCTTAATTCTTAAACACTTAGCTTCATTTTTTTTTTGGGGCCATCCTGGTAGTCCTCTTTAGTTATTTTACTTTTATTTTACTTGTTATGTATTGTGTTTACCTAGAATGCTGTGCTCGCCTGTAATAGGTGCATGCATCAGACCTAGACTTAAGTTAAAATTTGTAAGAGTATCAATGCATGTACTGTTGGCGTTCTAATCTTTTATTTAATTATGGCGTTTCACTTGTAGTATTTCGCCAGTATCAAGTGGTTTTGCTAAGTAAGTAGCATGAGATACACAGACAGCCCTAATCCTAAGACTAGGGTGCTGTGTACGACGAAAGACTCCAGTAATATGATAGCAGCATTACTGAAGCCACCACGTGGCCGCTGCAAGTCATCAATAAATGACGGCTTAATGCAAGCGTTTCATTTGTTCTATTAAAGTTTATTGATCAGAGTCATTCACTAGATAATACACTATCGAAATTATACACTAAACACACTCAAATAAACTAAAAAACGAAAATTAAAACGAAAGCCCGACCGCCATTGACAGATGCCAACAATCGACCTTCCATGAATCACCTCATTTGAAAAAGGATCATTCTGTATTTACATTATACCTATGAACTTGTAACACATATGTATGAGTAGCTGTACAATGTGCCTACCTATATCAAAGTGTGGTGACGGCAGAGTAGAATACATTTGTCACCAACCCCTATTCTTCCCGTGGGTGTCGTAAGAGGCGACTTAGGGACTACACCTTGAACAGGGAACGGGCAGCGGCGCTCTCTGATACAGTAACCTTTTAATCTGTGATCTCCAACCCGCCTGCCAAGCGTGGAGATTATGGCAAAACCCTCCACTTAAGTGGAGGAGGCTCATAGTCCAGCAGTGGACTGTAACGGGCTGTTGATGTTGATGATATCAAAGTAAAGTGTTTACGCTTGTCTCCGGATTATGAGGATTAAGAGGGTTTACTTCAATAAACCTTGCCCGACTTTAATAGTAATCTAACACGAATTTATTTCCAGTTTAATTTCTGTCAATTTCTATTACGATTTGAAGAGGCAAATCAAATGAGACAATCTTTTGTTGAGTAGCTAATGTCAATGTGTAAATACTTTACAATTCTTTATGAATGCGTTACAAAATATATTAGATAAATCGTTAGAAATAACTTCACCTTAGTGAAAGCTGTTAGAAAAATTATACAAAAAAATTTTGAGACTAAAAAAAAAATAGGTACAGATCTTGATCTTCTAGAAATAGATGCGACTTGTGAAAGTTGTAGACATATTTCCCATGTGGGCTACTTATATATATGAGCTAATCCTGCCAAGATAGTCTGTGAACTGTCGTGGGCAGGTAGCTCTTTTATTCTATTGTATCTGCAAAGGTATTATTTCGGGTATTTTAAATTGTATCTTACTTATTTTTGTTTTACTCGATACTTTGCTCTAATTTTAAGGACAGTGATCGGGAAAAAAAAATAACAAACACCTCGTATTTAAAATAAAAGATTTTGTGTGTTTTTATAACTTTTTACATAATATAATATTACAATAATATATTGGTTAAAGGCAAGTTGAATTTATGTAGGCTAAAAACTTCTGCGAGTTACCATATCGACATCATTATTACGACCAAAAAAAATGCAGACGTCATTAAATTTTAATACTTTTAATACTTATAAATTTTTATACGGCACTTGGTGAAACTCCATAGTATTATTGATGATTCAAACAAAATAGGGGATCGGACTGCTTTTTTTTTATTTTATAAATCCAAATTTCTTAGTTTCTGCTACCGAACACTGATGATGATGATGATCTATCCGACCGATTTCGGCCATGGCAACTACTTCTACCGAACACAGAAAGAATTTTTGCTCTATCTTTAAAACTGACCGAGTTATAAGGGTTTGAAATTCAAGATTAGACAGAGAGGCACTTACCCACTCATGACGTCATTAGTTAGTAACGCCATATAATCTCCATACAAAAAATCGTTTTTGAAAGAGACAGACATATTGAACTTTAAAAAATGACTGTAAATTAGTTTTTCAACCGATTCTGTTTTTTTCTTCGCAAATCGTCTGCTACTATCTATATTTTTAAAATAATTCATAAAATATGGTAAATTTAGGAACAGTCCGATCCCCTATTGTACGGATGAAATGTTGTTGAGACTTTGTCTAGTTTTGTAATTAATATTATGCAGTTTTACCCCTGAAGATTTTGTAAAGCGAAACCAGTCGGGTTCATTTAAATAAAAATTTATGTGGAACGAGTACAAGTGTTTGAATCATCAATATAGCGTCTTCCACTATTGGACAAAAGTTTCCTCTTAAAAATATCCAATGCCCTGCCTGCATTAAAAAAATACCTATCAAAATTGCTACCTTAGCAAAATAAGGCCGCCAGTTGTACTATTATTACGTTTGTATTTACTGTATGTTTTGTCTGTGTGCAATAAAGTATATTTAATTCATTCATCCAATGACCTCCACAAGATTTTATATACCAAAAAACCAAAATCAAAAGAGAAATAAAAGTTTAATTAAAAATCATTTTTAAACAAGCTTTTAAAGCCCTTGTGGAGTATCCTTGTTAAGACAAATCCAACGAGCCCAAACACGACTAGGTTGTGTTGTGTATTAATGGAGTTCCTATGGCAACCTTCCGTCTCCATCATCAGACCAGCTCCATGGTACCATAATATTGCATTGTCATCGCGGTTACATGAGTGTACCAAATTTCATCAAATTCCAATGGCAGCAAGTGCTTCAAATTTGAGTTGCAAGATTTCGCCCGAACATCCAAACAAACCCACACATTCACCCACCCACATACAGTGCAAGCTAATAAAAAGCTTGTAAAAAGATATAAGTTTTAATACGAAAATACGACGTCTCTTTGATTTGACAGCTATGTAATCTTTACATACCTATATTTACATTATTGTATTCTACGTAAAGACTGATCTCAAACCCCTCGCTATTGTTGAAAATTCGTCATAGGTTAGCTGTGAGGTAAGTATAGGTGGAATTTCTCAAAGGATCGCTAAAGGTTGCAAGTATTCAAGTAACAAGAGAGACATTATACAAACACCTTCAATATTACTACAAATAGTGATACGATTAGCTCGAACATTTTTTTACCATGTTCAACGAGATTATCATGAAATTTTCAAATGCCATGAAAAAAAACGCAAATAAATAAATATTGCCCAACCCTAAAGAAATATTGTTGTCCATCACACAAAAGTAAAAAAAAAACTTATAATTTGTTAACGAATAATAAGGAAACGAGCGAAAAAACAATCTTTGACAAAAGATTTTCTGAAACATCCAATACAATTTGAGTCTATAATAATGTAACTTTTCAACTAAAGATACGGCTAAGGGTCCCGATAAACGATTACTCCTATAAAATTGAGCTGTGACCCCGAGTTAGGCGACGCAGAAGATTGAAAGCGTCGTTAAATTCGACTCCTAGGCAGTTTTCACTTGATCCGATCCGATATCGGTCGCCAAAGTGTTATTGCGTAACCGTTATGCCTTTGTTTATAAAATTCGAATCTAAGTTTTATACTTCCTGTTAAATTCATAGTTTTGTTGGAGGTGAGGTACTTACAATTTTAAAAGATTTTTTAATCACAGTTTTTAACCCAATTTAGTTTCTTTTGAATAGGCTCCCGTCAACCCTTAAAAATTTGAGTTATTCTAATACTGTTCTATTACGATATTGAGATAATATTAAAAAGATAAAATTCATGTATTGATATTACTTATACTGCACAATATTCGTACCTATTCGTAGATGGCATAACATAACGCCGAGCTAAACTCTAACCTGAAACTGAAAATACCTGTCAAGCTACCAACCAACACTATCTTGAAACATAAATAGACACAATTTAAAATGTTATATTTTAACTTGTTATTTTCTTGAGTTGACACTTTATCTTGTTTTTTGTGATGAACAATGTAAGAAAGCTTGAAGGTGATACTTACCTACCTACATTGAAATTTATGTTAGCGCGTAATTAGGTGGATCGCGTTCTCACTGACACACGGGATTCTTGCTTTGAGGTCTTACTAAGCTACAACCTTACTTTACTAGAACTCGCAGCTTTGTAAAGGTGTTGTTACCTCACTAGCGTGTAATGAAACGAACACCCCTGAAATGATCGATCCGGCGTTATCTGTTTGCTTTGCAAATTACTGCCTATTAGTCGATATGAGGTTCGTCTGTTTCAGAGCAGTATTGCGGCATAAATCATAATTTCCCAGAGTTATACATATACACATATTATCACATTTAGCAGATTTCATTTAAAAAGCCTGCTTTTTCAATAACGCTGTTATGAGAATTATACGTTATTTATTTGTCGCAATTTTTTTCGATTATGCGAAACGCTGCGAAAATACGTAGTAGAGCTCTATGAAAATCTTTTCGACAAGTCTCGCTTTGCTAGATTACATGCACACACATTTTGCGAGGACATTAGCAAATAATCACACTAATATTATAAATGCGAAAATATATTTGGATGTTTGGATGTTTGTTCCGTTTTCACGCCTTAAATACTGGATGGATTTGGATGAAATTTGGAAGAGATAGTTTGTATCCTAGATTAACACATAGGATACTTTTTACCGCGAAAAATCTTATTCCCACGGGAAAATCTTACATAATGCGAGCGTAGCCGCGGGCAGACCGCTAGTACAATATACTACTCGTATACTATGGTGTGGCCTTAGCGCGCTTCTTTTTTTTTTAGGAATAGCACATCTTTAGGAAGGAAACCATTGTTATACCTTGTACCGATTAACAGGCTAGGCTGAAATGCGCCAATATTACAGAATCCAACCTCTTTGTAAACCTGAAATAAGTACTTGATAGTCTGTATGTCCAGAGTCAAACGTAGATACATTTCCGAGGTCATGGGAAGTTAGACATCCCAAATTTGCTGACCTCTGCTAACCTAACCAAAACTAACTTAAGAACTTTGAGCTCCAACAAGGAATTTCTGTTAATCTAAGAACTTGTTACTGTTAAAATACAATAGGGCTTTGCTTTATTCAAACCCGTGAACAGGAAGTAATTTTCGCGGACATTA
This sequence comes from Carpatolechia fugitivella, assembly GCA_951230895.1. Classification (NCBI taxonomy): domain Eukaryota; kingdom Metazoa; phylum Arthropoda; class Insecta; order Lepidoptera; family Gelechiidae; genus Carpatolechia; species Carpatolechia fugitivella. The sequence continues at coordinate 13,149,698 of OX579648.1, read as the reverse complement.
CTTACAATAGTCAGCAATTTTGCAGCCCAGGGCGCCCTCAAATTGCACAGTTAGCTGTTTTAATAAAGGACTCCATCCTTTAATTTTTATTTCTCGGAGGAAGCTCACAATTACCCATAGACAGCTTTAATTCCTCACGGGAGGGAAAGAAATGAACAGATACCTCTGCCGAAATGAAAAGAGGCCTGATTTAGGGCCAGCGTAAACCAGCCAACTGATCTCGGCCACGATCCTGGCAAACACCATTTAAAACTTAAATAAACAAATTGAGTCAATGTTTCGAACAAGAATGGTGACGTCCAATGACTTTCTGACTTTGTGTACTAAAATTTTAAGAATAGAATAGAATATATAGAATATATTTATTTTGCTTGAAACATTTTAAGTAGGTTACATATAAATATTACAGAAGCCCTGATGTTTCACTGTCCTTATACAGTGTGTAAAATACAATAATTAAACTAAATAAGTAACAAACATTTAACAACTTAACAATATTAAATTAAATAACACTAAATATTATTACACCTAATTTTACTAATCACGCTAAACTCTGTAAGTTATGTTAATTGTTTGCTTGATATTCTTGGACGAGAGAATGACTATATATAATGTACTAGTAAGTATCGATGATTATAAAAAAACGTTAGCATTTAGCAGCAATCTTCTGTCTCTTTCTCCTCTCAAAAGAGCAAAATGTCTTTACGATTGTTAGCCGGAATCGTGGACCTTATTAACATTACTTTTTATAACACGGCCGGTGCTAAATTGTAACACTGTAGACTGAAATTTAATTAAAACGTCTAGTTAGGTGTTAACTAGCGCCATTAAAATGTATGGCCAGTGTGGAGGAGCCTCAGGCACGCGACTTGGTTTTTTTCATATTCTCCGTTTCACTTTCCTTGTTTTTAGAACAAGCTTCATGGACTGAAAGCTGGTTGGATAACAGTCTTATCTCAGAGCTAGAGCCATGAAAAATATTATTAGAGATAGATGTAAGGGTCGGGCCACACTAATCGACGGCGATCGACGGTTTGCCTATACAAAACGCGCGCAAAGTATGGAAATGCTTTCGCCGCGTCGATGCGAAAGGATCTCCATACTTTGCGTGTATTTTGTATAGGCAAACCGTCGATCGCCGTCGATAAGTGTAGCCCGCCAGTGGCGTGCACAGACATTAGGGCCAGGGTAGGCAGGCAGGTATAAAAAGGATAAAAAAGCACTTACCAAAAAAAAAATCATGAATTAGTGTACTGTATTGTGTTGACCGGTGGTGTTTCCATGCAATGAGTGAATCCGACCCTAATGTGACGCGTTGTTATTTAGCAGGGCCCACATATAAATTAATTTAGAAGTTTTAACCTCACATGAGGGTTTCTGCGAAGAATTTCATTAGTTGATTTTTATTTTTTACGTGGTATAGACCTAAGGTATAAAGAGCGTCGGTGGTCTAGTGGCTAGGGCCGCTGCCTCCCGTCCGGGAGACGCCCACCAGTGGGGTCGATCCCCACCACGTACCTGTGTTTTCGAATTTCGAATTCATATGTACGTTTATTCGACGCTCTTACGGTGAAGGAAAACATCGTGATGAAACCTGCACACTCCAGCGAAGGAATTGTGTGTGAAGTTGACTAAACCGCACTGGGCCAGCGTGGTCGACTAAGGCCTAATCGACCTAATTCAGGGTAGGCTCTTGCCCCGCGGTGGGGACGTATATGAGCTGATTATGAATAGTGACAAAACGTTCCAGGTATTACTCAAGGGATGAAATCTTTAAAAATAAGAAAGCAGAATCATTATTCAGCAGAAAGACATTGCATAAAATCAAAATATTTTTTTCTTCAAAAAACTTCTATTTCTACTTTTAATTTATATAATCTACTTGAGTGATAATGTCTACAAGAAATAATTATAATCATAATCATTTAATTTTATTTATTTAGGATCATCAACATCATATATATTACACATTAAAGGAATAGTAACAATAGAGTTTTAAACTGATACATATCACACTTAAAGATGAACACAACATTCAAATAATATAATAATAGCGCAAATATAGAATAAAATTATAGTGAGATCAGGGAATTATGGGAACTAACTTTTATTAGTAGTACTAGTAATTACATACTGGTAATTACATACTCTGTAATTAGCTACTCCTAGAAGGTATTATCATTATCATATATCATCATCATACCTACCTAAAGTCTGATTAAATTTGTAACATAAAAATAACCTTCTTTACTACAAGTATTATTGAGGTCATGCGGAGAAACGCGTTTGGGTCGTGTAATTTGGGAGAGCCGGGGCGGCATTGGTAAGGTACATTATTACTGCTGTTATGAGCCCTAACTACCCTCTTACGTAGTATAATCTTGTACTAATAAAAATTACTAGAAACCCAATGTTGCGTCTCATGAAATCTGTATTATTCAATACATAATTAATGCTAGGTCAGTGTTGTTGGCTTGGTATACCTAATCATAGTCATGGTCTACTATTCTTTAATGGAACCTTTATTTTACTGATGATGATAAACATAATTTCATCAACGGCCCGTTACAGTCCACTGCTATCATCTCCACGCTTGGCAGGCGGGTTGGAGATCGCAGATTAAAAGGTTACTGTATCAAAGAGCGCTGCTGCCCGTTCCCTGTTCAATGTGTAGTCCCTAAGTCACCTCTCACGACACCCACGGGAAGAGTAGGGGTTGGTGACAAATGTATTCTACTCTGCCGTCACCACACGGCTAATGATAAACAACATAAAAATTGAAATATATTTTATAAGTAAGTGTAATACCATCATACAACTTTATAAAACTTTTTATTTAGATTCGTATTCGTGAAGTAAAACAAGGTCGGTGGATAGGATAGTATTAATATTATTACCAATTATTATTTACTCGGAAAGTTTGTAGCCTAGAATTCACTGTGTGATAGATATTTTTCAGGATACTCACTCTTCTCTCCTTACGATACTTATCATCGATTTATTTAAAGGCAGAAGCTTGAAGCATCACATAAAAAAAATCTGCCGTAATTACTTTGAGCGAAGTCCTTAACCAACGGTAGAACGTGTGTTAAGAAGAGGTTTTTAAGGCTTTTTCCTCAAATTCCGTAGCCCTTGAAACCGACCTTTTCAAGGGGTCTGTGAATAGCGACTTTTGTTACAGATGATCTTAGAACTCTCTCAATGGATTTGAAACATGTAGGTAAGTCAGTGGACTATTAAAAACAAAATAAAGCAAAGGTTGCGTAGGGTTTCAGATTTGTAAATCGAAATTTACCCTTGTACTCGTACATATTATGGCTTATTTCCATAATATTGTTACGAAAAGAAAGCATTGCTGTTTTTATATAATCCTGTGCGTGAAAAGCATGATCGGTGAGCCTATTATTAATTAAGGATTACCTCGGTGGAGATCGATAAGTGAAATCTGAATCTGATACCAATAATAAAATTAATCATTAACAGAAGCAGGAAATAATATGAAAAAATGTCATGCATAAAAAAAGTAAGTTACTATCAATTGAGCTAAAAAAACATTCAGGAAATCGGGGTACTGACGACAAACTATAAAGACATTGACAGGCAATAGCGTCTATTCTCAGACAAGGGTACCTACCGAATGAACCCCAAAAAGGTTTCGAATGGTTCCGAAAAAGGGTCCGGAAACAAGACAAATGTCCGAGGAATAAAAGAAATTGCGCAATGGGGAAGTTTGTTGTAAATAATAATATACTCAGATGAGATGAGTCTCTTGATAGAGCGATTGTCGTCATGGTGCTATCAGAACAAGATAAGTATGAAAGTAAAACTGTTTTCTTGTGAACATCTTTTATGGGTGATATTTTTTCTTTATTGGGATAAACAAGACTTTTACTTCAGTTAAAATATGATACAAAAATTTAGTCTGTTGACGAAGTAAAATTCTTTAGTAAGTTTAGTTATTTGAGAAGGTGCATTTTTTATAAGCCCCCTGCCAAGTAGACTGATAACCTGAGGAAGGTGGCTGGATGAGGAAAGCGGGTGATCATACGCTTTGGCATACCTTTGGGGAGGCCTACGTCCAGCAGTAGTCTGCAATAGGCTGATTGATTGATTGATTGAAGCAGTAAACGGCAGTTGATAAATAGCATTAAACGATCGTACAAAAACCTACTTACGTAAATACAAAAGAATAATGAAAATGTATAGTCTCGATGAAATAGCAAAATATACCGTAGCAGGAAATATATCCGTATTTAACATTAATTTATATTATACAAAGATAACAGTCAACAACAGGTCTAATCACACCTTAGAGCCCTATTACCTTGAAATATGGTTATTTTTCAAGAAAATGTGTAACTTGAGTATTATAAAACATTCCTTTCATTCGTTTAGGTATTAACAAAAAAAACACCGTAAGATTGTTAAAGAATATCTGATACCAAAACTCGGGAATAAGGAGACGAAGGTAGACAAATGTTTTAAAAAGAATAAAAAATAAAAATAAACGGCCCGTTACAGTCCACTGCTGGACTATGAGCCTCCTCCACTTAAGTGGAGGGTTTTGCCATTATCTCCACGCTTGGCAGGCGGGTTGGAGATCGCAGATTAAAAGGTTACTGTATCAGAGAGCGCTGCTGCCCGTTCCCTGTTCAATGTGTAGTCCCTAAGTCGCCTCTTACCACACCCAAGGGAAGAGTAGCGGTTGGTGACAAATTTATTCTACTCTGCCGTCACCACACGGCATAATATTAATTAATTAATATTATGTATGTATTAATATATTAATATTATGTAAGTTATATAAATCCTGAATAAATATTTTTCTTTCTGCATCAATGCTTCATTGCGGGAAGGATGAAACATTGAATTCTGAAAAGAAATTCATCCGTGACAAATTAGATACATTCAATGCGATTGAATATAAATATTTTCTTAAAGACAAAAGGTTTTTGTTTGTTATTGATCTGGGTAGCGTAGTTGGCACTGCAAGTTTTACTTTATGTCCAGCTTCAAATTCCTACTACTATGCAGAATAGTGTAGATTTGAATGTTATATTTGAATCATATTTTGTCTGCGTGTAATTGTACATTTAAGTGTTCTTCTTATTCTTCTTCTTCATTGTGTGAGTTTCAAAGTCAAAATTTTGTATTCGAATTAAGATTTTTACAAATATTTTTTCGACGACAGCTCTAAGCTTCTTCTTCAGCTTTTAAGGTCGACAACCGACCTTACAAACCCTATCGTTATCGTGTAATGACTTTTTCCTTGAACCTATACGCTTGGCTTATCTTCCGAAGCACGAGATCATTTTTTTTTTCAAACTGAGGAAAGTTTAAATTTTTGGTATTTAAACATATCCTGATATTACCATTACGTTAAAAAAATTCGTGATGTTATCACTATCCAGTAAAACATGTTGAATTTCAGTAGAATCAAGACAAAGTTTTAACAAAGCTCGTCTGATTCTAGAACTTCTAACATGATATCGTAAACTTTTGATACGAAAGGTGTTAGGTATTTTGTAATACTTGGAATTTTACTTGGACTTGTGTTATCTTCTGTCTGGGTGTTGTTTATCTATATAAGTATGTATTTATATATTCAAGTAATGTATATACCCATAGTATAAGCTCGAAAAACATGATACTGATGCATTTTTTAGCCATAATGGTGACAAACAGGATGTGCGACAAGTTTCGCAACCAGTTGCCATGTAGATGGCGTTTTATTCTCTGTTGGAAAAGTTTTTTCTGGTGAGAAACGAAAAAATATCAATTGGTATAAGTACTTGCAGGTAAATTTGTCTTCCACTTCAATAATGTAATCGTACGCAATTCACTTAATTAGTAGTTTAAATTTTTAGCACGTCGTCACTTGCAATCCTCTATGGTGTAATGTGACTGCTATGAACACGTATTGATGATTGAAATGTGGTCAGTAAACCGCCAATACCCGCTACATCTATTGTATTTACATCTAGCTTAGGAAGGGGATTCGTATTAGCTTTCAGCGGGAACCACAGAGCACGACACATAGCTAGTATCACAAAATAAAAAGTCCCGCATCGCTTTTCCTACTTTTTATATAGGTACTAGTACATCGACCGCTGTTGCAAACATGCTCTCAAATACATACCATACCATAGCAAATCATACCACAGCCTAGCAATTTCAATATCTGGTCCGTTTTAGCTATCAAGGAAATTCTTATTTAGTGTACTATTTTGCATGTACTACGATCTCTAGGAACTTATTTACACTGCAAACAAAACTGAGTGCAAAGGGGTATGTATGAGCTAGAATTCCTGTGAATTACTGAAATTGAAATTGGCGTTTTCAACTAAGTTCAGATTGAAAACCTTCCAATGTATTTAAAAACGTAGAATATAATTTTTTAATAAAAAATAAAAATAATAAAGATAAAAATAAATAATCACCATATCCCCCTTCACAAACACAAAATATCAATTAACACACACAGATTTTGTGTCTATGTTTCTGAAACGAAATGCGAAAGTATTTCTTATTTAAATTTAACTACTTAAATATAGTTCAAATAAAATGGTATCGATAAATGGCATAAATGGGCAAACTTTGGCAGCGAAAAGAACTCCAAAAGCGAGTCGAAGTTGAGAGCCAATCTGTAAATTATTTACCAAGTCGTTCGGTAATCAAATAGAATAAGTTCGCGGGCGATATTTGCCGATTCGTTGAATAAAATTGCACTTCTCAGCGCCGTTTAATCCCAGCCATAGTCGATAAATGCTAATTCGAACCCAACTTTGGGAAGAAACGTAAAAATTCAATGCGCGCTCTCCGAATGCGCCCCTCAGAAATATTCAGGGGAAACTTATAGCTTATAGTTTTCGGCTCATCCTACTTACTGCTTTTAATGCCTTACCTTTTACTTCTCAAAGCCGATTCACAAAGCTTTGGAAAAATAATATTGTTCAGCGAAATACTTTATTCTGTTTACTTTTAGTAATTTCTCATAGCGACTATGACTAATAAGATTTGAGAAAACTGAAAAACTATGCCAATTAAAAGTGCTGAACTAGGATTGTTGAAATTCCACATAATGAAATTACCCTAGTTGAAAATTTTAATAAAACGATAAATATCGGTTCAAACAAGATCAAAAACCCTATTAAATTTAATTATCAAAATATGTATAAAATTATGCGACGCGCGTAGAAAATTACACATTTCCAGATATTAGCAAGCCCGCTGAAAATTATATTTCACGTCGAACAAAATAATGACCCGTTTACAATATGTCGTTTAGTTGACACACATTAATACATTTTTTACTTAGGAAATAGTTTTATTAAATGCATAATATATTATATACCTGGCAGATAGTCCATATAAACAATCTATGATTAGGTATATATACTTACTAAGGATATGAAGATGATGAGTTTGAACAGAAAACTCACACAAAGGCGCTGAGCCTCTACAATTTCAAGAGGCACTCAACAATTTTCTTATAAGATATAATAAATAAGTATATTGCAGTTATATTCAATTACCAAAAGAGGAAAGCTCGATGTTCCACGGTGTTCGGAGAGGTCGTAAAATTTCTTTGAAGAAACCGTTATAGGCACTTCTCGCCACTTTACTCCCGTCAAAATTTATATCATCCCCATCCGTGCCTTGACGCCCCGGAGTAAGGAGTGTTTCGATAGATACGCCTCGTGTTTATGTCTAATCATAAACATGAAGCTATAAAAATACAATAAAAACGTGTACCTATTAAAGATGAACTACTTTTATATTTTTTAAGCAAATTTGTCGTCGTATCTGCGTGCTGTTTTCTGTGTATCATAGACACTAGACAGCACTTGATAAAGACGAGGGTATGGCTGGCAACCTATTACCTGAAAATCCTTGGGTTTCCTGGGTAAAACTTCAAACTAAGAAAAATCCCTATTCACTTACAAAGTTTATTGCACAACTGACCAAGAAACAAAAGTGTCAAAAACAAACTTCAAAAATATATAATTCTAAATATAAAACATAATATAAAAAAGAAAAATTATATAAAATTAGGTTGTCGCCAACATGGCGCCCCCGGTGTAGAGCACCCAACGTTAGGCAAGGCGACAAACCAAACGCACAGTCCTCTTGGGTGCCCTACTCTTGAATAAGGGCACCACTTGTGCACTTAAGACAGCCTTACGCACCGGTCTCCTCAGAAGACCCCCAGCAGTCCTGACGTCAACCACGCGAATAGCTCCGTCCTAAAATCTGGGAAACTCTTCCCCGAGGCCAAGATCCTCGAGGTAAAGACCCATCCACAACAAGGACAGGACTGACCAAGAAACAAAAGTGTCAAAAACAAACTTCAAAAATATATAATTCTAAATATAAAACATGATATAAAAAAGAAAAATTATATAAAATGAGTTTGTCGCCAACAGCACTAGTAGCATAAATGCTAGACTTGCGTTTCGTTTTTTTTTTTCATTTATTTTATATAACAATCTTTAGACATAATTTAACTGTTTCTGTAAACGGACCAATAGGCTTTTACTGTAACTTAAAGATTTTCTTTGTCTTTAATACAACCATGCAGCGATTGATTAGTGATATAGCCTTAGCTTACAGTTTTATTTATTAGCTTATTGAACCTAAATATCAGCTAAACTAGGACGCTAGGCTTTCATTATTTTCAGAAAACTCTATAAAAGCTGTTTCAAATTGACTGCCTATCTTCTAACACACCAAATTAATGGATAATACACTTACCACTATAAATGAAATAGATCAACTAGAGGTAGTGCAATCGTTTGAATGCGAAGTCAATCAGCTCAATACACGATTAAAAGTTAAGAAAAATGATTTCACATTAATAACCCAAAATATACGTAGTATTAACTGTAATTTCAATGACTTTCTCATAACACTGCATGAACTAAATTTTGAAGTTGATGTTATTGCACTAACTGAGTGTAGGATAGACACCAACAAACCCTTACCTATTTTGCCGCATTATAACTCACATTTTACAACCGCTAACTTAAATCAAAACGATGGTGTCGTTGTTTATGTTAAAAATTCAATAAAATATAAAATAAAGGAAGTTAAACTAGCTCAAGCTTCTTGCCTACAGCTGGATATACTAAATAATAGTTTGATGTGTATCTACAGATCGCCATCACACCAAAATTCCGAAGACTTCATTGATTCGTTAAACTTCCATTTAGAAAATTCTACTTTAGATCAAAATGTAATAATTACTGGTGACATAAATATAAATATAGCCTTAAAAGAAACGGAGACATACTATGAACAAAAATATAGACATATGTACTTAAATATGTTAGCTTTACACGGCATCATCGCAGGACACACCATACCTACTAGACAAAAAAGTTGTCTCGATCACTTTATGGTAAAATTTAATGAAAGGAAATTTCTGGCAAAAATAGCTATTCTTAATACCTCGGTTACAGACCATTTAACACCTTTACTATATCTAACAAAAATAAAAAAACAATTTACAGCTTGTAAAACTAAAAAGACGATAAATTTTGAGAAAGCCCTTGAAGAACTAAAAAATAAAAACATCGATAACTTATTATTCTCTACTGATCCAAATGAAGTCATTAACTCTTTAATCTATGCATTAATTGATGTCCTGAAGAAAAATACAGTAGAATCCAACATTCCTTCTAGATATAGAACACTTAAACCATGGATCACACAAGGTGTCCTGCGTTGTATACGTAATCGTAATAAATTACAGCGTGATACACAAAATGATCCAAACAATGAAATTGTAAAAATAACGTATAGAAGGTATAGAAATTTCTGCAATAAATTAGTAAAACGTCTAAAGAGAAAGTATGACAGAGATATATTAGAAAAATATATAAACAATAATAAATTATTATGGAGAAATGTAAAAGAAATAACTTATACTAGTAAAAATAATAAAATTAATACAGAATTACAAAATTTAAAATCTTCTCCTGTAGAATCAGCCAATTTCATTAACAAATATTATTGCAACATAGGTAAAGATCTAGCTCAGACAAACCAGCCGAGTACTAATGATGTAAATAGTTATCTAAAAGATCTTCCATCTAAACCCAACTCATTTGTTCTCTTACCTGTAGACGATGATGAAATACATAGTATAATATCCAATCTGAAATCGGATAGCGCTCCAGGCTGGGACAATGTGCCAACCCTTTTCATAAAGCTTGCTAAATCAGTTATAGTTCCTGTTTTAACTCATGCGGTAAATCTCTGTTTCGAAAAGGGCATGTTTCCAACTGCACTAAAACTGTCTGTTGTAACGCCTGTGTATAAGGGTGGGGATAGAGACGATGTTAGTAACTATAGGCCAATATCTGTTTTGCCTGTTATAGCAAAGATTTTTGAAAAACTTATCAATAAGAGACTCTTAAACTATCTAAATAAATTTGACATCTTGGCTCAAAATCAGTTTGGTTTTCAACAAGGTAGGTCTACTGAAGATGCAATATTGGCACTAACATCTTCTGTGACTGAAAATATAGACAAGGGTAAGAAGTGTTTGGCTGTATTTTTGGACTTCAAAAAGGCTTTCGACACCGTCTCTGTTCCCATACTTATACACAAGCTCGAAACGATTGGAATAAGAGGAGCTTCTCTCAGTTTGTTCAAAAGTTATTTATCTAACAGACAGCAAAAAGTTAAGATTGGTAATACGACAGGAGGATGCGAAGTAGTGTCATACGGCGTGCCACAGGGGAGCGTCCTTGGACCCACATTGTTTCTGGTCTACATAAATTATTTGTGCCAGATGCAGATCAGTAATGCCCAAATATTTTCGTACGCCGATGACACTGCTGTCGTATTCTCAGCTGACACTTGGAAGGAGATAGCTGAGACGGCTGAGCTTGGTCTTAGACAAATTAAAATGTGGCTGTATAATAATATACTCACCTTAAACACAGATAAGACCAACTACATCTGTTTCAGCATCTACGACAATGCACAACCCTCTTCTGATTTTACTTTAAAGATACATAGCTGTCATTGCACCTTATATACAAACTCATGTACTTGTCCAGATATAAAAAAAGTTAAGCAGACCAAATACCTTGGCGTATTTGTGGATCAAAGACTATCATGGTATTCACACCTGGAACATGTCATCCTGAGAATTCGAAAGATGGTTTGGGTATTTAAAACTCTTCGATACGTGGTTCCGAAAGTAACTGAACAGACAAGTAGGAATATCCTTAAGGAAATATATGTAGCACTGGTTCAATCCATAATCACATACTGCATTCCAGTATGGGGTGGCTCAGCAAAAACTCGATTCCTTGACATCGAAAGGGCACAGAGAAACTTAATTAAAATTATGTATTTTAAAAAGAGACGATTTCCTACAGATGATCTTTACCGGCTAACTAAACTCTTATCTGTACGTAAACTGTATGTTCTACTTAGTACACTACGATTTCATAAAAACCTACCCTTTAACCCTGAAATCCTAAATAAAAGAAGGAAATATGATGTCGCTGAACGACCTAAAACTAGGACTACTTATGCTGCTAGACAATTCAATAGACGAGCAGCTCGTATTTTTAATACTATAAATAAAGAGTTAAACATATATACTAAAACTAAGTCTGAAACTAAAAAACTTCTACTAATTTGGCTAGCAACGAAATCCTATGAGGATATTGAAAATTTATTAAAAGATTAATAGATATTTAGATTTAGATATTTAGTCAAGATATTTATTATGAGTTTAGCACACACATACACACACTCACTTCACTCACTCACACACGCACACACACCCCCACACACACCTCACACACACACACATACATATACACGCGCACATATTTTTTATATTGTGATGTAAGTGGGTAGTTTTGTATTCTTTTTCATTTTATTGGTTTAATTGTTGTTTTCTTCAATATATTGATGTGGTAAGGAAGAGCGGTGTCCCTCAACACAGGTGTTAAGCTTAAAGAGGGACATCGGCATATTTGTCAAATTTAAATGTATTTGAAGGAAATAAACATTTTTTTTTTTTTTTTTTAGATTAATCTTATGCTCCCCTGCAACTCGTCGTTGGTAGGTCTAGATAACTGATCTCATAGCATTCTAAAACATTATTTACTCTCTATATACCTATACATTAGGTATACCTATAAATAGTTTATAAATAGAGTTTGTATCACAAGAAATTCCCTTTACTAAATATACCTAAAAACAGGGTGAACCCCAGTGCAGGGGTCGATCAAGCGGGTCGTTAAACGCCTAACAAAACTTTATCGTTGGATTTAAACATTATATCAATTAGTAGCGCTCATTAGCGTTGTAAAATGTAAACTGGCAACGAGGCCGTGTCCGCAGCGAATCGGGGTTAACCTGGTAAAAGATTTTAGAGATTTATCATCAACAGCTCATATACGTCCCCACCGAGGGGCTCGAGCCTACCCTGATTTAGGGCGATTTAGGCCTTATAGTCAACCACGCTGGCCCAGTGCGGGTTGGTCGACTTCACACACAACCTTTGTATTTCTTCACAGGAGTAAAAAGTAGTATAATAGTAGTATGATTTAAAATCAACGCAGTTAATCAAGCCAAGAGTCAGTTGCGAGGAGTCACTTTTGTGTAAGAAATAGACTACGTTTATACTGATATAACAACGAACTGAACATAAACTAGCAAAAAAACATCTGAAAAGAAAACCACATTTACGAACATCTAACTACACGCAAACTATGTACAAACCATTCTGAACTACAAAATTTCTTCTCAGCGTTTATTTTCTTCTTTCTTTGCGCAAAATCTTTCTTACACCTACCTCAATAACAAAGTAATTCTAAGAACGCTTTAGTCTCGTAAACATGCCAATGAGAGCTGATTAAGGCTAACCTAATTCAGGGATCCCTTGCAAAATTTGAACATTGTTCCGCAAAACAATTATACGCTGATGAATAACAATGTAAATTGACGAATAAGCTATCATTGTCAGTAGTACCGGGGTTCCGCCGCAAAACAAACAAAGTACAAAATGGCGGCTTATTTGAGTCGCCAGTGTTTTAAGCTTGAAGATTATTTGGATTAAGCGACAGCGCTGGGGAGTGATTGAAAATTAAAGTTGGGTGACGAAAAATATAAGTCTGTATCTTATATAGATTTACTAGCGGTCCGCCCGCGGCCACGCTCGCGTTATGTAAGATTTTCCCATGGGAATAAGACTTTTCCCGGTAAAAAGAATCATATGTGTTAATTCTGGATACAAACTATCTATATTCCAAATTTCATCCTAATCTGTCCAGTAATTAAGGCGTGAAAGCGGAACAAACATCCAAATATATTTTTACATTTTATAATATTATGGTGTGATGTGATGAAGTTTATTGTAAGTGAGAGTCGGAGTATTTTAACAGTTTTTTGTAGACGTTTATTACTTCTACGTCGTAGAGAGCGTAGTAATTTGTTGTCGATCTCTACGAATACTTTTAATCGTTTTAATCGTTCTTTCCTTAGACTTTGAAAGATTTTTTCTTATTACTGTTTCATGAGCCTATAATATTATGACAAAGTGTCTCATCTAAGTTTACAATGAGATGAAATTTTACGTAAATGTTTAGATGAAGTTATTAAATCTATCAAACACAAAGGAATTAATTTACATTTAACCTAAACCTCATATTAAAGAAACATCAAAGATTTAAAACAAGAACGCTTCTAAGAGTTCCGTAATAATACCCCACTCTTTCGACCGCCACTGCGGTCTACCTCCCGTCTGCTCAAATTACATAGTAAGCCAAGATTCAGTTCACGTACTATATGCAATAAAATATTAATAGGTGTTGTGGCGGCGCTGAGTTATGTGCAAGCGCAAGCTGTACGCCCGAACATTGTACGTACGGTCGCTCATTGGAGGTTTCAATACAATTTTAGTGGTCGAGTAAACGTCACCGTAAAAGTTATACTTTACACAGTTTTATAAAGAGCTTTTGTGGTGTGGCGCGAAGGTGTGGTTTTAATTTAACTTTTCAGATTTAATTTTGTGGATCTGGTATTGATCAAAACTGGTGAAGATTTAACTGTGTGGACTTCTTTATGGTGATATCGTATTGTTTACTAAAATAGTTTGGAGAATTTTCCAATGTAGCGAACATAGGGAGATCCTGAAAATCAGCGTTTTTGCTGAGGTTTTTCCTTTTCACCAATGTCTCCTGGTCCATCTTATTATATATACTTTGTATTTATTGATTTTTGTATGTGCCATCACATTTTGGTGAATAAAGCTCTTTTTATTTTATTTAATATTACACAAAAAAAAATCAAGATTTAAAAAGAAAAAAAAAACATCTGTTACATATTTTCAATGTTTACTTTTATTCAAAGCAATCTTTGAGCTGTAATGACTTAAGGGCATCACACACGGCAGCTATAATATATATTATAGCACGAAGCAGCCAGCTCTCTCGTCGCCATTCACTTTCACGCAAAGCGGGGGTCAAACAAAATGGTGAATCAATCAGTGACCGGTGCCTCGTGCTATAATATATATTATAGCTCCGTCTGTGACGGACTTTATACTGTAATTTTTATTAGGTAATTTTATATCCCCACTGAGAGCCTAAGTCTACCCATACTGTGCCCATACCTAAACAGTGACAAAGTTAGGAATTTACAAAAAAAAAAAAAAACGTAATGTCTAATGTCAAAAAAAAAAATGTTACTATCGCCGTACTGCTCCGCTATTGGAGGAACGTTTCTTGGGTTCATTCGCCGAAAATTGCACGCCATTAATCAGATTCTACGGAGCCGCACCGCGAAGAATGGCACACCAAACAATAATAACTACATAATATATGGTATACGTCCCTTATATTACTTGGCAAAGTCTAAACAGGGTATGGGTGTATGATACGTCATGAACATCCAAAGACTCGTCTTCAAATGATACTTAATTGCCTAGTCTTTAAAAAGTAAAATAATCGCTCGATTGCAGTCTCAAAAACCTTTTTTTAACGAAGTGACGTAGAAACTGACAAGTGATGGAAGATTCCATCAAAATCCTAATTAAACCTTAAACTAATTGTTTGGATTTTCAATTAACAATATTCTTCTGAAGCTTCTGATCGTGTGGGTTGTATGACCATCCTCACAACCCCTGGTCTAGTGTCAGGTCGCCAAAGGCTGCTGATAAGGCTCTTGTGAAAACTGGACACATCATCATCATCATCATCATCATCATTGTGTGGGTTGTAAGGTTGAAAATCAACCGGCTCAGTTCAGTGGTGTAGTGGCTAGGTCAAAGTCAAAAGTCAAAATTAATTATTTCCATAGGATGTTATTACATCACTTAGATCCGTCATTACATTTTTTTGAGTGAGTTCACTAACACGCTAGGTAACACGCTAGAGACGCTGCCTTCCGCCCGGGAGACCAGGGCTCGATTTCCACCACGAAGGAAACCTGCACACACCTGCAAAGAAATTCAAAGGTTGTGTGTGAAGTCTACCAACCCGCACTGTGCCAGCGTGGTCGACTTAAGCCTGATCGTCCTAATTTAGATATATACCTTCGTGCCCCTTGGTGGGGGTTGATGATATTCCATGCAGCGTCAACTCTGTAATCGCATATACTTTGACCGTTTCGGTGTTTTCTCAGACGCATAATAATATTTCCTGGCTGGCTGCTTGTAAGCTGAAGTACCCATTAGGAATGCGACAGGTATGGACCCCGCCTTATCTCACGTCGGTTTGTGTTTGCTGTTCTGACTAGAGACAGTAGTTTGAAATAATTTTGCTTCAATCTATAGCTGGTTTCAGCGAAGATATTTTAAAAAGAATATAAAAACACCAACTAAAATATATATATATATATGTAAGAAAGTACCTAAATAAATAACTACCATAATGTATCATTATATTAAAAATCGATCGTATTGATCTTATTTAAATAAATAAAGCGAATATAATTAAGTACTTATCACTTAAAAACCTAAACACTTAATTATAATAAACCCTCAACGCGGCAAAAGGTTCATAGAAAAAATAAAAATTATTTTATCAGTCTTTATAAAATGCCGTTCCTACAAATAAATTTTGTAATGAAATTCGAAACCTCGTATCTAAAATTAATTGCCAGTTCCAAAATAAACGACGACACGCCTACTCATCGAAAGTTGGGAGAAGATTCAATTTCCTTCCAAGTTTGGTCTTACACGTGACTTTTAGATTGAGCCAACAGAACCACATATTGGCTTTGAGATGGCAATTAAAGTTTTAGCCAGAATTTGGAACTAATTTTGGCTAGTTTGACAGAGTCAGCAGTTCGAACGAACAGGTAACTTCAGCCGAGCGGTGCCCGATATTGTAACTAGAGCTTTCAATCGGTGACCTGACGATGCAGAATTCATACCTAATTAAGTTCTAGGAAGTTGTGCTAGAAACAAGTTGATTTCAAATTGTTTCAAAATAAAATGAAGACTTTTTATATTATAGAAAAGGAAAAGCGTCTGAAATCTGTATTGGTTGTTTGTTAGTTGTAGGAAAAACTAAAGAAACTAAAAATCAGATAATTGAAGGATGTTCCCTACAGGTGCAATTATATATAGGTGAAGCAAAATGAACATCTTTCCTTAAGAACATTCCGTACAGATAAACGCAACTCGTAATTATCTGAAAGCAAACAATTGTGTAAAAATATTTAAAAAGAGCACCAAAGAAATATATACGAAATTGCTACAGTTGTCTACAAAGCGAAACAGCACAAGTTCGTTAGGGAAGCGGGACACTTCAACTCAAATAACTAAAATATTTTTAGAGAGCTGACTTTGCGAGGTGCTCTTTGAAGTTACATAGGCTATGCACTTTTTCCAGGAAATTATTCAGGAAGATGGCGTCTGTCTTGTGAAAAACAAGTAATGTAGCGCTAAAATGAAAGATGTTATCTGAAGCAATAAATCACGGCTGCTAAACGAACGAGGATAATAAAATGAGCACGGGGACATTTTTAAAAAGAAAGACAATGTGTTTGGTATTAAGTTTGGGTACTGTAGGCCACATTATGGAGTATCTTATCAATCAGTAATACACTAACCTATATTTATTAGAATATCCTAGCTCGGAAATGAAAAATACCTACCCTAAGGAACCTTCACAAAACTCCCATGTCCCATACCAAACGCCTATCCCCTTGAATATAACCTTACTTACCCGTATCATAACCACTTTATCGCATTACTTCTGTATATGGTACACCTATCTAAAACAACAAGCACTATTGATTTTGACCTAGTAATTAATGCTTAAATGCTTGCATACGCAAAATTTGCGTAATGCATATGACAATATCGCGAAAGATTGTTTCTACATTATTAAACCCCAGACGAAAATATTAAACAAAATTTTTCATTAAAGCCGTAATACCTTCGGTTATAGAGAGAAGATGGTTAATAACCCTCCGCAGTAAGGCAGCAAGACTTAAAATTTTGGTAGTTAAGTTTTAATTAAAAATTGTACAGCACAGACGATGCGGCTAACAAATAATTACCAAGTAGTAGTTCGTTTGGTGTGATGAGAAAACTTTGTGCTATTCGGCGTGGAATGGTTCCGGCCAATCTCGTACTCGGTACCTACTTCTCGTATCATAATATCATTAAACAAACGTACCAAGTCGTTATCAGCTTTCATAAATTTCCTAAAATTGTGCGATCTGGATTCAGGTCAATACTCGATTCTAATAGCGGACGCTGGCTCTATGCGTTAGTTTCACTCCCGAATTCGAATTTATTCGCAAGCGTTAGTCCTGCGATGTTTTTCTATAAATAAACGTTTTTCTAAAAAAATACACATATTAAATATTAAATATTATATTTGAGAAACATTTTAAATACTTGAAGTATTTAACCAAACCGTGACTTTCTATGACTATAAATAATTTAGAAGCTATCCCAAAGTGAAGTGAATATCACAATATATTACAAATGCCAGAATAATTTCCAATTCACATCCCTCTCACTTGACAACATCTAACAATAGCGACTATCAGAAGCAACCAGTCGAGTTAAACCAAAACAATAATTGATACACAACACTCACAGGCCGACAACTGATTGTCGCGTACTATTCTGGAGCTATGATTGGAAACATCAAACCATTTTAGCACGAACCAATGCCATGAGATACGATCTCGAGAACTGTCTACCACGGACATCACATCCCATTCCGTGATTGGAAACGTCAACCGATTCAATATCGAAACTGGAGCGAGCGGAAATCTTTACAAATCAGGAACGAGTTTGTAATGTGATAGTGGTATACAGATGTGGTACAATGTGGGGTGGGCTTTGTTAGCCATAACGTCGGTCGCTCACGGAAACACTTGTCACTGTCGCCGCGAAAGAGGGCGCCATTCAGATAAATGTAACTGGAATACAACGGTGTTTATTATAGTCCTGTCTGTTGTTAGTGTTTCTATGGCATTACGGTCTGTGAACACGCTCCTAGACGTTTCCTTGCGGTATCGTCGTATGACATGGGTTGGTATTGTGTTCTTGTTGAAAGATGAGAACATACACTATCTATCACATTAGTTTTAAAGAATTTGTTACGAATATTCCACTTTTCTTCATACAACATACAAATTCTATTTTTATTTTCCATGAATAGGTATGAAGTAAATCCTCGAAACGATCTAAAATCTGTCATCGGTTTTGAGTAAAGCTAACTTACTCAAATAAAGTTTAAGCGCCAAATTACTGATGCAAATTCTTTAAGCTCAGAATTTAACCAAGGATCTGATAAATAAACATAAGGGTAAAGCGACCGGCTCATGACAGCCCAATACAAAGCTGGTATAAAGAGCTTGTACTACATTCAATCTTTCTTAAACTTGGCGCACAAATTCAGTCAAAAGGAAATACTGGACGCGCTAATCAGGAAGAATCTTAATACATGTACTTGAAGAATAGTACGTGCTCGTCCATACAAAAAGAGAAAATGTTTTTCCACTTCTAAATATTTTCTAATCTCCATGATTTTTTAGTATGTTATTGACACAATAAATGACTAGGTTTATAGTTTTTCCTTTTTTCAAAATTTGCTATATATTCAAACTTATAGGCACCTCAAGTAACGTAATTTTTGTGATTAAAACTGTGTCGAATTAAGCCGTTTGTTGAACAAAAACATTTTTTTTTTTTTTAAAAGCGAAACCTATAAACCTAGAATATATTGTGTTGAAACGATCAACATCAAAATCAAAGTGATTTGTTGAAATTTAGTTATTGGTAACCGTTTTCTCCCGAAATGGGAATTTCATCAAGAAAAGTACATATTGTCAGTCGCGAGCTGCAACGCTCTCTATCGCACGATTGAGATTGGTATGAGCGATAGCAAATGTTTTCCTAAATACCTATTACGTTAGGATCGCGAAGCTATTCTTCCCTCTTAAGCACCTGATATATTATCAAAAAACTTAAAGGTCCATTCATACTTGTATAAATACAGTGTCGAGTTAACTTACGAGTAAAGCGTCAGCTAAATCGCTCGCTGATACTAATTAAAGTAACGTAGGTATATAAGTATCGTTCACACATAACTAAGTATATTTGGTGTTTTATTCCTACTTAGAAGTTCTTACTACTGGGTCTAGCAGTTTATACCAGCACACTTTAAAGCGCTTTTTACAATGCAATAAATCAAATTGTATGTACATACGTACATGTCTAATACTCGTAATTGCATGCGTGAGCACGCGCGGCTTCCAGCATGTTTTCTTCGCCGCTGCCACGGATGGTTGCATTTCATTTCAATCCACGCCGATGCACTTCGACGCGGCCTATTTATTAAGAATCACCTATAACTCCGTGCTCTGGTTCGTGGTGCGGATGACAGCTGCTGTCAGATTCAAAGATTTTTGCCTGTGCTTTTTGTACGCGTTTATTAACCATCACGCATACCAAGCTAACGGAGTTTAGTAAAGATTGGTTATTTTTGCTCTTGACGGAAAAAGAGATCATATTTATCGGTATGTCTGTTTGTTTGTAGCACTAGCTTCGTAGTTCACCAATTGAATAACAACAATGTGTTTATTTTATTAGAAAAATCATAGTTCAATGCTTGACGGAAATGCGTTATTAAGACCTTTCCAACAAGATTTGTTTTCCACTTGCAATAATATTTTTTTTAACTTACGGTCAGCTTCAGTCAACACAGCCCACTTGATACTCCACATAAGTATTAGGGCTGCCCTTCAAACTACTAATCTGTCACATTATGGGGGCATCAAGATGTTGGCAGAAGAGTAGGGTCACATTTCTGTATGCCTAGTATAATAATATTATAATATTAAACAGGATTGTACTATTATTTACAGTGGCAGAGTCTTATAAATAGAAAAAAAAAACCTATTTCATGCCTACTTCTTTGATAAATTCTAAGTTAAAAGCCTGTGTTATAATGAATTTTATCAATCAATCAATCAATCAATCAAACTATTGCAGTCCACTGCTGGACGTAATTTTTTAGGCACCCAAAAACATAATTTACTAAGAAACACTGCATTTATCTCTTTTCCGAAGCATAAAAGCGATATCCCACTAAATGCTAATTTATTTTGTATTTAGGTCACGGGACTCCCTTTCGCATCAATTGTACTCAAAAGATGAAATATGAAAGCCTTTTATTTATCAATTTCGGTATTACAATACCCTATTTCTTTTTTTTTTGCCGATCGACGACGGGGTGGTGGTGGCGTCGCTCCAGTGATTCCAACAATTTTTATTTTGTTCCACAACAGATTTTATTTAGTTAACAATGTTGGCAAGGAATTAAACGATAAATGTTTAAAAGTAAATATTTTGAATATAAAACGTGCCAAAAATAATCTGGCGTTGCTGAAGGTTTTTTTTTTCTGTTTTTTTTTCTGTTTCTAATAGTGTCGTAGTTCTACACACCTCACTATTACGTTGTTATATGTATAAAATTACAAGTAAATTATATTAGTTATTGGTACCACCAGGTACGATTTGGGGCGGTTTTTTTTTTACTACAACTATACTTCAGTAATAGTTTCATATTTTTTGGGTAAATTGAAGTGTTATTTAGGTAAGTACTTAAAAAATAAATTTATTTATATAATATGAATAATATTTATAAAAACATTGTGCTGAATCAAAATTGGGTGATAAAATAAAAATTTGCTTGAACCTTGTCCATTCTAAGTATTTGCCAGCGCTCACGGTTGCCTGAGCAGCCAGCGGCTATGAACGAAATTTGTGAAAATTATTTGACAGCACACCATTCAAAGACTGTCCTACCTCTTGACTGCGCATTCAAGGTACTCTTATTTTATTCAACCCAGATTGTCTTTTGAGCAACTTCTTCCACTTCTGCCCATCGCGTCCTGGGAGAATAGTAATTATTAATTTCACTACACTTTTTTTTTATAAACTCTTGATAACTATAATTTTAAAATTGTTCTAACGGAAGTAGAAACATAGTAATAAAATAACCTACTATAGTAGAAAATATCCCTTCGGACCTCTTCGTATCACTTAGTATCCAACAATTTATACTAAGTACGTTTTTGCGAAGACTCTCCGAGAGTCCTTCAGGTCATGTTTTTAGTCTGAACTGGTCTTATTTATTCATTTTTATAAAAACAATCATAAATTTAAATTTAACTTGCAATTGAGAAAACTATGCACAAATAAAGTGTAAAGACGATTGAATGTAAAGAATAGCCGTCTGTGGTAAATATGTATATTCAATATAAATTAAGTAAGTATTCATGTGCTTATTTTTTACTGAAATTTTGTACAAAGAATCTACATAAGGGACACTATTTTTCCCTTTTTTGATACCCCCTTTTTGTTACACGTTGTATATAGAAGTATTAATTATCTGCGCAAAAAAAATAACCTAACATAAATTTTATAATTGTTGCAGAGTCAAAAATTTTTATGACATTTGATGCCAAATAACTTGGGAGATCGTATGTACGTTACATAACTGCGAAACTTGGACGTGTCGAGGTAAATTTAATTATTTCAACCTGAATAAACGCCCTGTATTTATTTTATTACTTCAGTCAGCATGAAGTAGCATATTTTTAAGGTTTGAAAAAGGAATTCTGATTGTATTATTAACTATAGTAATAGGGTATTTAGCTGTTCCTAAATATACCATATTTTATGAATTAATTTCAAAATATAGATTAGTAGCAGACGATTTGCGAAGAAAAAAA
Organism: Carpatolechia fugitivella; assembly: GCA_951230895.1. Lineage (NCBI taxonomy): Eukaryota > Metazoa > Arthropoda > Insecta > Lepidoptera > Gelechiidae > Carpatolechia > Carpatolechia fugitivella. The sequence continues at coordinate 13,127,459 of OX579648.1, read as the reverse complement.
CAGAATCGGTTGAAAAACTAATTTACAGTGATTTTTTAAAGTTTCAATATGTCTATCTCTTTCAAAAACAATTTTTTGTATGGAGATTATACGGCGTTACTAGCAAGTGTCGTCACATGCTAGTATGTGCCTCTTTGTCTTATCTTGTATTTCAAACCTTTATAACTCGGTCAATTTTAAAGATAGAGCAATACTTATTATAGTGTTTGATAGCAGAAACTAACAAGTTTGGGTTTATAAAATAAAATAAAATAGTCAAATACCCTATCTATATTTTAATGGAATTACTAATATTTTATGAATTATAAAGTACTCATGTGAATTAGGTACGATAGTCTGACGTAAAACCTTTTTGAAGCTACCTATATTTTATATTCACATAATATTATTATTAGGTTTAATTTTTTTACTACGCAGTTGGTAAGTAGCACTGTAAAAAAAATAGACTCAAATCTACAAAACCGTAGCTTAAGTTTTTTATTTTCTTCTTCCTAACTAATGGCGACACATCTTATATAGACGTATTTCGCCAGTGTCGAGTGATATTTGTAGGTTTTAAGATATATCCTTGAATGATTGTTCGGTGAATTGAGCTCAGTAATGTGATGGTACAATTACTGAAGCCACCACGAGGCCTCTTGGCATCATCTAAAAATGTCAGCAAAGTGTAAGCAATTCAATTGTTTTATTAAAGTTTATAGTCCCGAAACATTCACTGGATAATGCACTATCGACATTATACACTAAACACTTCAATAAACTAAAATAAAAAAATTAAAACAAAGACTCGTCCGCCATTGTCAGATGCTGACAAAAGACCACCGTAGCCCTTAGGTTCTTAGGCTTCTGCTACGCGTGTCATTTTACGTTACGGTCCTACGTCACGCTTTGCGTTCTATAAAGTTCTTGGTTGGTTCTTGTTCTGATGGTGGTTGAAAGTATATTCTAATCTATGGTTCAAAATTCAAATTCTTGTATTTTTTCGTTCAACACGCCCACCCAATGAAAGAAATCACTTCAAACATTTAGGATGAAGCAATAAAATATCATTATAATATATCTAGGAGACTTGAGATAAAAGAATCCCTTACAAATCAAATTTTCTCAAAGAAATAGAAGGATCTAAACTAAATTATCATAACTTGGGTGAGTAAAATGCAATGAGACCCAAAATAGGCCGGCCAAACACTGACCGAGTTATATTTTGTGAATAAAAATCTTATGTTAAAATTAGTTTTTGTTCGTTTTTGGATTTTTTTTTATAGTTTATAGAAACATGCACACGAACATAAATTACACTCCATCGAAAAATTCATTCTATTCAATTCAAAGTGAACAAAGAACGAGATGTGAATAAATATTTCATTTTAAAGTGTGACCAACTGAAAGTATAACCTGTAAAACGGATGAGTTAATTTCATAAACAAAAGGCGGATGGACTATCAATTACGAGTATGCATCACAAAACATCAAAACGTACAACTAAATACACTGTTTGCCAGAGGTAGTCCGACTACCGACTATTTCTATAGAGTGGCTGAAGATGGCCAATTATTGGGCAAATGTTTACTGAGTCGAGTGGCGCCCCCTACCGGCCGGTACATGTGCCAACTGCTCCGTGCTCCCATTACTGGGAGTAACTTCTGCTATTGAACAATACAGATACAGACAAGGCAAAGGACGTTCACCTAATGGTCGTCGGGGGAATGGAATTGCAAATTATTTTAAAATAAGCACGTGTTAGCTTTGTTAAGAGGCTCTTTTGAGTATAGTAATTCATGATTTGTTAAATAGTTTTCTATGGATATGTTTCAATGAATAGTCACACACATAGAGCTATGTCTGTTGACTTGACAAATATTTTTTTGTGATACATATGTATGTTCGAAATGTTCACATTCGCTTTACTTGTCTGCACAATTCTTAACACAGCGTAGGTACTGTCTTCTCGCAGACTCACTTTTCGCAATGAGCCAATAAAAAGAGACTAATAGTGTCGCTACAACCTTTTAGATGTAAAATGGAGATTTTTACAAAGATATCCAGCTTCAGCAGCTTTTCTCTGCTGTTTATATCTTTTGACTGTCACACGAATGTTTGCTACAAAACAGTGTGGTACACGGGAGTCACTTTTTCATCGCACGTATGATTTTCTCTTTCCTTTTTGGCTTTTGTTTTCCTGTTTACTATTTGAGTAACATTGTACATTAAACTGTTTGTTCAACAAATCAGTGTCTGATATTATAATGCATCCGAACAACGAGGGAGTATTATTAATTTACACAATTAGTTTTACAACACAAGCGAGCTCTGTTATTACTGCTTTTTTTAACTGAAGTAGCGAGATTTATTTTTTTTAGTTTTACTGTAAAGCATAAAATACTCCGTCAGATATTTTTGCCTTGTTTACTATTTGCTTATTTTGGAATAACTTCACTACATTTTACATTCCTGTTTCATTCGAAAAATTCTATGTTATTTTGTAACGAATCCTTCAAGCGCGGTTGTAAAAAATATCGTAGTTTTCAAAAGCTGTTTCTGATTTTGTATATAGGATCTTTTATACGTTTGTAAAAAGTAAAAACAACGTAGATTCCTGTTTTTACAATTTAGTGAAAATCTTGTTTTGTTTGCACCGTCAGTGTTTAATAACAGGGGTCATACTGGCTGGACACTACTCCGCCAATGGCTATTGTACGAGTTGTGAGAGAAAAAAAAACTACGGTATTTATCTATCTTGCGTTTTGTAGTTGTAAGTGCATCCGTCTTCTGTGCAAAGTAATTCTGGTTGGGCAGATATTTGGAATAATTATGTTTGTGACGAATATTATTTACCGGTTTATCCTCGACACTTAGAATCCAGTGACATAAAGATTTGTTCTGTCTAAATACACCTAAGTGTAACGCAAACAGATAGAGAAATAAAAAAACAAAAACATACAACAAACCGCTCAAGTAACCACTTCAAAATCCGAAATGTATTTCAAATAACATACATGTTCCGCTTTTAGTGCCGCTGTCGGCGGTGCGGCCCTCATTTTGCGAGCATATAAATCCGTATATGAAAGATAATCGCGTTGGCGGATCTGATTCGCGAGCAAATTGAATGAGAGCGGGACACGGGCCTCGGGACGGCACTCGCAACACTGAAACACTACGATTTCTTGTACTGCGCAGTATGTTATTTTTTTTTCTAACTGACCTACTGCGACTTACACCATTCTGCCATGGGGTAATATAGCGTGACTCAAACAATGGGAGGAGTAGATGGCTCAATCTCAATATCAATTTGCTTAGGCCCTTAGACGGGCAGAAAAGCGCTACGGAGAGGATAAAAAGCAGATGGAAAGGTCAAGGTTTGAGAAAATGCCCAATAACTGTTGCCTCCATAAGAAGGAAGAAAGTATTCGTCTGTAAACATTTTAATGACGTTATTTAAAACACGACTTAAAATTAAAATAACAAAGCGCAAAAGTCTTAAATAAACATTCTCCTGCAACCGAAAAAATGTCTTTAATCTTTTACTCCCTTGTGTGTAATGTAATAACCTCTTTTCTCTGTGACCAAGCAAAGAGACGTGAGTTTACTGGTTAAACGGCATTGTGTTTGTATTTAACTCACATTTTAACTGTGGTAAATAATATTTAGTTGTTTGATTTACTTCTTTTAAAACTTAAGATTGGAAGCCGCTTACTTTGTTAAGCCTAGATAAGTTTATTATCATGAGCCGTCGTCAACGACACCGAATTCAGTAATTATATTTAAATTATTTGTAGTTTTAATGCAAAAACAAATCATTACGTCAACAGCTCATATATGATGTCCCTACAGAGGGGCTTGAGCCTACCCTGAGTTAGGGCGATTATGCCTTAGTCACCACGTTGCTGGCACAGTGCGGGTGGTCGGCTTTACATATAACACTGAATTTCTTCGCAGGAGTGTGTAGGTTTCATCACGATGATTTCCTTCACCGTAAGAGCGTCGTCGAACAAACGTACATATGAATTCGAAATTCGAAAAACAAAGTGGATCGAGCCTCCTAGACGGAAGACAGCAGCGGTCCGAACTACTAGACCACCGACGACGCTCTAAAAACATACCAATCAATCAACTGCAACTGCAGTCCACTGCTGGACGTAGGCCTCCCCTAAAAACATATACTCGTAATTAAGAGTTATTAACTTCGATTTCAACTTGAGTGGTTATAGATTTCCAAGTTATCCAAACGCACAAATGAAGAGAATCTTAAAAAGTCTTAACTTGAAAAGGTACACGAGTAGAAAAAATACAAAAATATTCGAACAACAATTGTCCAAAACACGTTAATTTTTTTTTTATTTGTCTGAGCCACTTCGTTACTCCGTTCAATTCAATTTGAAGTCCCAAGACGCAAAAGCACAAAAGTAACCGACCAAAAAAATTTACAAAAATACACAACAACAATGCGAATGGAAATCAATCCTCTCGAATTTTCAGCATTTCGAGTACAAATCTCCAAGGGGTGTTTCATTACTTTTATCTAATTTAGCGGAAAATCAAATCATTGAAGGGATTACCAGGGACGAACGCGGGCGACGGGCATTTCCGCCTCGCGAGTCTGGGCTGGACCTAGTGTTATTATTTGTAACGTTTATTTATATTTTTTTTATCATATTGTTTTTTAATGGTTTAAGAATGGAAGACTTGGCTTATAATACAAAAAGTGAAGATTTTTATTCGATGTCTGTGTTTAGTTTATCTTCACACAGTAGTATCAACAGCTCCTAATATATTATGTCCCACCGAGGGGCTCGATCTTGTCCTATATTAAGATGATCAGGTCTTAGTTGACCACACTGTCCCAGGTCGGTCGACTTCAAACACAACCTTTGTATTTCACACAGTTTAATAATGCTACAACCAAGCCCGTTCGCAAGGCGCATTGATGAATTGCTTACGTAGTCGGTTTTATTTCAAGTTAATAGACCACACTGTTTCGAGTCGTAGCCGTTGCTACTGTACAGTGCTACGACGCTACGCCGTAGCAGAAATTAAACGTGGGATGTTTTTTATTAAGCAGTTTACGACTACCAAATCAATTATCATGGTGATGGCATCGTTAGTCAAAAAGCTAAAATCTAAAATTTGCATCACGTTGGCCGCCAGCATATAGAGACACATGATCGTAACATGAACATGAAACCAGGTTTTTATGTTTTTCGCCAAATGTCGCCGAGACACGCCTGATCCTCCCCTCTTATTTCAGTGCAGCCAGAGCACCTGGGTCTATCTTTTTTGTTCCGGCTGGTTTAAACATCGGAAGTCCTACTCGTCTACACCTTGCCAGTGCCATTCTTTAGAGGTTCAAATGGGAAATAACCATAACCGCTGAGCAGGTAAATTTGATAGTGCTACAAAATATTATTATCTTGTGTATATTCTAGAATAAAACTACAATAATTCTACAGAACTTTAATCAAAATATTCCAATGTTTAAATTTAAACTATAAGGATTGTTTTTTCCTAAAGACCTAATCGTTAGGTGCTGACTTGAAAGGATTGAATCTATAACTTAATTTACATTGTAAATTGTAACTGACAGTTCATCAACTACATCAGATTTTACAATATTTGACAAACTTACTAGTTTTTCGGTGGTTTGTTGGCTCTATCAAGACAGTGCTCTACCCTAGATCCTATGTAACCCGTTGCACTCTCTTGATTCACTGGCATAGTGTAAACGAGTGTTTACATCAGGAGTTTCTGTTAGTGGCGGCGGTTACCTGGAGTTTGACGATCGTTTAATCTTGGCAGCAGCGGTTTGCAAAGTCATCCAATAGAATTACTTAGGTTAGCCATTTTTCTTTTTCGTTCAATAATGCTGGCCTTCTAAATTACGAAAGCAACGGTAAAGTTTGTAAGTAAATTTTCTTTAACTCGACCATGATTTTCGCAATTTGTTATTCATCTTTTTTTGTAGTTCAAGTTTTTCAGTGTGTCAAATAGCCTCCGTGGCCGAATGGTCGAGCGTTTGACTCTGATTACGGGGAGGTTCCGGGTTCGAATCCCGGTGGAGACAATATTGGACAATAATCTATTGGTGAGACTTTCGAACGTGATAAACATGAGAGTTTGATTAGAACATTGCGACTAAATCACTTGATTGTCAAAAAAGGGTGATTCCGTGCTTCGGAAGGCACGTTAACCCGGCTAATCATGGGTCCAAGAAAAAAGTAGCTACAAAAGCCTTGTCAGTGGCTTTTGGTGGCTCTATACCACCTTACAACCTTACTCTTATGAAGAAGAGAGAGAGAGAGAGAGAAAAGAGATATCAGAAACGTGAATGACCTAACAACTTCATAATTTATGATTTCTGACTCTACGCTATAATTAGAAAATTTGCACTAATACTAGTTTCACAGGGTTGCCTTAATTTAGGTAAACTACGTACTACTTAGGTAGACCCTTGGGTGGAGATTTACATCTGAATGAGCTGATTACGAACCCAAAACAAGCAATGAATGGGTTGTGGGCGTAACAAGATAGGTTACTAGAAAATACCAGATAAATAGGAACTTTTAGTATAGTGATACAAAAAGTATGTAGTGACATACTATATTATTTTTAAGACATATCTTAAACAACGTTTTTTTAAACATTCTAGCTATCCGCCCGTGGCTACACTTGAATTGTAAGATTTTTACCGTGGGAATAAAACTTTTCTCCGCAAAAGAATCCAATGTGTAGACCCAGGTTATAAATAATCTGTGTGCCAAATTTCATTTCAATTCACTTAACAGTTTTTGCGTGATTGAGTCACAAACGTACAAACATTTTATATTATTAGTATAACCCATTTTACATTTGAAAAAAGTTTACCCAAATTAATGTGGATTTCATGGTTTAATCTATCATAAAGAATTCAGAAGTCCGATATAAATCAAATCTAGAAAATCAATTGGACGAAAATAATTTCTTCGCCCTCTCCCCCACTCGATTGGATCGAAAGAAATGGTCCAAAGTATGATGATATTGCATTTCCTTTCATTCCGTTTTATCAGCGGAATCTTCAATAACACTGAAATAAAGTCTATGAGATATTAAGAAGCAGTTGGAGAGTTATCCAAGCCGCTTGCCCAGACGAATATCATTACGTGGTTTTTTTAGGGTTCCGAAGGCAGTACAATAGGTTTATTTTTACACAGTCTCAGAGGCTAAAATATTTACAGATCGTAGTAGTCTCGTTTCATAAAATCATAAGACATCAAAATGATACGTAGAGCCGAAAATCCACAGTATTATGTCATTAAGATTTTTTTCAACACACTTGCTCATATAAAGTGGATCTTATTTCACCGGTTTTTGATACATACAGCAGTTCATAAAACACGCGTGTGTTATATACGCAAACCGTGAGTTATAGAATATAACTCACGGGTTTATTCTATAGCTCACGGTTTGCTATTTTTTTAATCGGCAAAGGTTTGTCATAGAAATATGTTTTAATAAAAAAACTTTTTGTGTTAGGTTAGGTTGCTGGCACAAACTGGATGCAAGAGGCCCAATGCCGTGATGAGTGGAAGAAGTTGAAGGAGACCTACGCCAAATTGGTAGAGAAAAGCTGAAGAAAGAGAAAGGAAAAGCAACAGCGGAACCATTAAGCATATCTACTCCAACTTGACCGTTTTTTCGTTACGCTTCGGTTTGCGTTCTTGCCAACCAAAAGGGCATGGCTTTGATGGAATTAATTGAAGTTTCCGCGTGAAAATTCTCAACTAATTAGCGGTGGGTGTTTCCACCCGGAGTTGGCAACAATGGTCTTACAGCCAGGTAGATTTGGGCTCATATCGGATTTGGTACTGTAAAACCTTTTGTATGCAGTTTGTAGTTCGGATGTTAATTAATTTTGACACCCATTATTGTCAGTACTATTGTTGATTTGCTACTATTATTGAATTCAGAGGCTTTTGGGTTCTGATATCAAGGTCTGTGATAGATTACATTATTTCTATTAGTATAGAAATATATTAATATTTAACTATGACCGACCAACATGATAAAGGAAGGGACTGCTATAGAAAAAATACGCATGTCTCTGTACTACCGCTTTCTCAACACTTATTTACATTAAATGGAAGAGATTTATTCCAGACATTTTAATAAACTTTTTACTGTGTGTAAGAATATTAAAGGATTAATGTACTATAATATTCTGCTATATACTTGATAACCAAGACCACGATATGAATTTTAAAGAACACATTTCAGTATGTTTAAAATTTGTTTTCACACACAGTTTTTATCCAGTACCTAAATATTCAAGACGCTATGTGTATTTTTTTCACTTTCTTAAGTCATTTCATTGATTATTATATCCAACTCCAATGAGATATCTGTACTAACTTATTTTTTACCTACAAAAAAGTAAAATTATTAGGTCGAAACAGTAGATTTCTTACATAATACGAGTGAAAACCCCATGTGAGTTGGGTCATTCTCATAAATATTTTAGCGGCGAGGACGCGCGTCGCGTTCACCGCCAATTCTGTTAAAACCCTGTAAAATAAGGAAGTAGATGACCCGACTTGCTGAGGGCATGTCGCTTGCCCCGGTGGCTTGTTTGAACATAACCCCAATAGGCTTTTAAATAATTGAAGTAGGCTTATTTTTTACCTGACGACGTAGAGAACATAAATTTTACCAATTTTATACTGAAAAAACTATTTTGTTACCACAAAAAAGTGACGACCTAACTCATTACTTACGGGTTAAAAAGCAATTTGGCTAACAACATCAAAAATATTGTTATTGTTAGTTAAATGGTTATATTACTGCTACTAATGTAATTTTATAGTCACTTTGTGTAAACGTAACAATTTGTTTTCTTAGTGTAAATATTTTGGACTAGTTTAGGGAAAAGAGCGTGAATTTATGTTTTATGAATTATCCTGACAACATACATATAAGTACAACATACATAAAGGATAGGTCCTTTTACGTATCATCTTAAAAAGTCACATGAAAAGTAAAAAGCTATAACCGTCGTTCCCAATTCTAATTTTAGAATCAGAAGACGGGAGACAGTCAAATTGGCGGCTTCGTTGGTTGCTGCGGTTGCGGTTGGAGCCGCAGCGAGCGGCAGCCTGCGGGATAAAGCTATGCCACGGATCAGACCATTTTATCTAAAATCAATATCAATGAATACCAATACTATCAAACACATTGAATTACCTTTTGAAGCTGACATACTGAGGCACAAACAAATGTATCGTTCTGTTCATTAAGAACACAATGAAAATGCATTCTTACAGATTTAAATTTCGAATTCGATTAAAGTATGGTGCTCTTACGGTAAAACTTAAAGAACTTCATAGGTTGTATGTGAAGTCGACCAACCTGCACTGGGTTAGACAAGGGTGGTGACCCTAATTCAGAGCAAACATTAGCCCATTAGGTGGACCTATTGATTGATCTTAAAAAGATTAATTAAAAAATGTTTTTCGCTTTTAACACGTCTAAAGTTCATTGATTCACAAAATAATTGCGTCCCTTTTCCGATATTGAAAATTGCTCAACCTACATTCGTATCGTGTAGCGAGAACACGGTTTTTAATCGGACGCGTCGCGCAGTCGTATGTTTTATCGGGAAAAAGTGGCCTGGATTAATAAAACATGGTGCAGATTATAAATTGCGGGCCCCCGGGAAATCTTGCTTAAGTTTGCTCACAATGGCCACATGAAATATTCCAGCTAATATTCTCATTTGTATTACGGAACTCCGCTAGTTTTGCGTTCAATGCCTTGGAAAGTTCTAGAGGTGTTACCAGGAGAAGGATTGCTGTTGGTTCTCGTGTTTAGATGGACGATTTATTTCATATGTTCAATGTAAACCACCTTTACTTTAACGGCTTCATAGTGCAACATACAGGAATAAAAAAAAATTGTATCGTAATTTCTTGAACTCCATCCACCTATCGATTCGATATCCGCATTTTAGGTCTGGCTTCATAGAGGTCCTCTATAAATTATTGAGCACATTGGTAATGTTAGTAAACTATTTCTTGCTAGGTCCACTTTATTTCAAAAACGTTATAAAAACTGCTATTACTTATATTATACAGCGTTCAACCGTGCAACATTCTTCAAAAATTATCAGAAAACTTTCGACGCAATTTCAAAGGGTACTGAAAGGCAAGTAATTATTGTAAAGAGCTCTGTTGTTTGAATTAATAATAACGTGATTAATTTTGCCCTGAACTCACAAAGATTGAGTACCTAGTGATGTCGCTATATCGATAAATCGGTTTAATTTTTAATCCCTAAATAATAAATAAATTAAACTCCAATACAAAAAATAGCTTGTAAAATGTGAGTTCCAAGCAACGAGAAGTATTTAATTTAATATCGGGCAGCGGATCTACATAAATAACAAAAACAACATGGAATATATATTTTTATCATCGATTGTATTGTTGGCTGAACTATCGATAAATTATATCGCCGTTTGCGCTTCGGCCGTTTAGGAAACCGGGGTCTCGTAACTAGTTTCCTAAAAGGCTTTTTTTATACTTCTACATAACTGATTTACCCCGGTTGCCTTAACGGCCGAAGCGGCCGTTTGTATCATGTGACAACACTAGGAAATAATCCAGCCCTTTAGTTTAGTTAGGAGCTTAATCATCTATATCGGAAACATAAATTACGAGTCAATTGTTTATTATTACGTCAAACTGGACTAAGTTTTGAGCTTTTAACTTTACACGAGTCGAGAAATTCAAAATTTTTGAAATTCTGGATTTTTAAGTGTAATAAAAATAAAACAATATCATTTACTTATAAAATTAATACAATTTAAATTAATGGATTAGATGCATTATTGTAATAAAAGAACAATGGCTGCCTCATGTAAATTTTTAATATTGTACTTTTTATTTGGCTGGAAAGCAAGGTAAGTAACCAATTATCATCGTCATTTTATAAGTAATCATAATTAATATACCTAACTAAATTATTATTTTGCCCGATACAACATTGATGATGTTTATCTTTGGCATTGCGATATGGAGTATAATATGTGCCTACTGAGTGATGCTTTTCATTAACATCGTTATTTTTACGCCAATTAAACAATGTCCGTCGCCGGCCGGCGGCGCGGGAGCAGGGCTGGGTTCCGATTGCGGGGTCTCGTGTGGGCGCACTCTCCACATCAAATACGGGGTCGGAAAACAGGGTGGAAACAGACGCCCATGCTGTATAAATCTATTCTCGTGTTTTCGTTACATTATATTATCAGCTTAATGAGAATCCACCTGAAAAAAGGTAACAGATTTAGGCCACGCGAGCTCTACGCGGATTGGTCGACTATACACACACAACCTTTGAATGTTTCGAAGTCGAAATGCGGATTTCCTTAGTTATTTTTCCACCGCGTAAAATGACACTTACTGTTATTTTTAGGTTTATTTTATTATAGGTTAGGTTTTAGATTTATTAAGGATTTTTTTTAGGTTTTTTTGATGGTTTGGGATGCTTCTACAGAAACACTTAAAATTGGTGAGAAAATTAACCTTTTGAAATAGCTTTATTCAGAGCTTTCGTAGCCAGTGTCACCCTTTATATAGTATGAAATATTTTCTGCTGTGCCTGCCTGTAGATAACATATTAGCTGGTAGTCGGTAGTAAATTCTTAAAAAGAAACACATAGCTTTAATCTGAAGTTAAAATGAAGTTGGAGTATTAAACCGAATCTCCAGCAAATAGTTTGGTAAACTGACAATATTAGTAGTTTACCGTTAAAGTTGCAACGACTAAGTGAGGTTTAGTGTCGCCATGTGCATCTTTGCGGGCAACTTCGTCCATACCAAACTTTGTACTTGCTTTATGGCATGTAGGACTCCTAAGCGACGTGTTCAAGTAATGTACTTAATACGTGCTAAAATGAGTTAGCCGGCCTTTTAGTATAATGTTAGTGCTCGGAAGCGTGGGCCGGAAACTTGTAGTTTGCTACGTGAATTTAATTTTCATACATTGTGACGGTGACTGATTTTCGTTGAAAAGGCTGTGTAGTTTGTCATAGGTGTTTCCGGTTCAAAATAAACTGGAAAATTAATTGATTTCTTGATGCTATTATTTATAGTTCTGAGCAACAATTATTTTGAAAATTCGCAACTTTGTTAAATGACTTCAACATGTATAGCTTTCTACATGAAAAGAAAATCCGCACATTAAAGCTTGGAGGAGACTATGACCTCTATTTTTAAGGATTAGAGAACAGGTTGAACCTGTAAAGTTACTGCTGTTTTGACTAGGGTAAAACCCGGATAGATGCCCCGAGGGTATAATTGTGATAACTCTAGTTTTGCAGAAGAATCATATGCATTTTTTAAATCTATAGAAAGATTCTCCAATTATCACTTAGCTGACCGTGTCTCATGTCTCTGTGCGATTGCATGGGAAAGCAAAATTTGATCAAAATTTTTGCAGGATAGATGCCTTGTTTCTCGGCGGGGCATCTATCCTAAACGTAATTTATATAGAATAGGCAGCTAGCCGCTATATGGGATAGAAGTCCCAAAAATTAGAGGTCCGCAAAAATCTCTAATACTCTGGAAATATTAAAGATAATGTTTTTTTTTTACTTTTCATAAATTTGTATATTGAAAACCAAAGTATTACAAATACCTATAAAGTATTTTGATTTTTGTACAGAGAAATATAGTGTGGTTTTAAAAAGTGGGGCAACTATCCGGGTTTTACCCTATCTTCTAACTAGAACAACCAAAACTAAGAACAGATATATCTCGTCCTCACTGCATCTAAGGTTATAAGTTCTAGTCCTGTTCAGGTCAGGAAACATCAATTAATTCAAGCTAAGCGCAGTCGAGCCGAACATTGTTATACCTATATACCTACCTAAACATAGTTACACTATATTCTAGTTTAGTTATAAATTTACCTAAAATCCCATGAAACTAGATGCATTTTAAGTACAGCACTTACCTAAGAAATCATTTTACAAAAAATACATTTGCCAATTCGATTTATTTAATTTCACTTCACTGGAAGCATTTTATTCTCTACTCATATAAATTAGTTTCTGTAAAATTATATTTTTTAAAGTTCGTGATAGTCCGAATAAGGTTTTATAAGAAAATAATAATATTATATTTAAACTTCCCGGAATATTGCAAAATTCGGAAAACTAACTGTTCATTTTTTTATAGAATTTTCATATGAATCAGACAGGGTAACGTCTATTGGGTCAGATAGCTTTTCAACGATTATTGTGCAATTTGTTTTACGATCATCATTGTATAGCTAGTTGAATAACTTCTTCCTGACCTGCTCCTTTGCTTAGAACTTCTTGAACTCATAATAAACCCTCTTACAATTTCTAAGGGGCTTTCGCATATATATGCCAATTATTTCGATTCACGCAGGCAGCAAGAACTTTATCGAATGCAGTTACTACCTACGATTTGTTACTTCTGACAACGAACTGAAACAGTATAATAACTGAACTCAATATGTTGCTCGAATATTTTACAATGGCCAGTTCTATAAGCTACGTAAATTAAGTCAAAAAAAGAAAAAGTTGGACAGGACAGACGTTCAGAGCTATGAAATAATAGCGCTCTGTTTCCACTGGTTTCTGTAGGATTATAATAACGACCTCTTCGGCTTAGTTGGTAATGTGTCCGCCTTCTATGCGGGAGTTTTGGGTTCGATCCCCGGTCGAGCAGATATTGTTGATTGAATGCATTTTCTGAGTATGTGTGTCATTTGTACTTGTTTATGAGTGTGCCTACGGCATTCTGTTATGTTCTTTTTCATAGTGTGGGTTGTGACATCGACAACCAAACGAACAATCGACATGACCGTTTACTTAATGACAAATATATTTTAATTCTGGTGACTATACATAATAACATCATTCGTAATCCGCCATCCGTTTTAATTCTTCAGAAAAATGAAAATTATGATAAATACAAACTTCTGCTGTTATAAAGGAAGTATATGGGAAATATTTTTATCTGTTTTTTTTTTTAAATAGGCCTATTTTATCTTGCGTACAGAACCATGCTTTCTCCATAGTTAATCGAAAGAGACGTAATCTGTATTTTTTTTCTGACAGGTAATGAAACGTAAATATTTAATTATCACAGGTATTTTTCGTTAATTTAAATTCGGCTCAACGAAATGTTTTCGTCATTTCAGTAATTTATAGTGTTATATTCGTAAGCTGAAGTCTCATAAAATCAGTTTACATTATTCATAAATCATTATGCGCTCAATCAGACATTTTCATTACAAATTGCCTGTATTGTGGTGCTTCTGGAGGATCCATTAATTTTATTATAGGCTATAGTATAATATAAACTTCATCAATCGTTTCACGTATTATTTAAGAGGTTCTTATTGATATCTCAAGAATCTATCGGGTTTAAAGGAAATTATTTGTTCCACATTGACCTCGAGGTCCCCTCCATTAAGGAGTACGTGCGTCAAGCGTCTAAACGATATTTCGATTCGGCCGTTACTCACCCGAACTTTCTGGTGAGAAAAGCGTCAATTTACTTTCCGCATCCCACTACGCGATTCAAGCGTCGTCCTAGACACGCTCTCACAGATCCGGACGATGAGATCACCGTCGCGATTAAAGCTGCCATTGCGTGTAGGCCACACACCAATACAGAATGCCCTTCAGGTAGAAACCGCCCCCGCCGGCGGGGACGCGGAACTAATAGTAGAATTAATTCAGTAAGACCCGGTAGGGGTCATTCTTCTCCGACGCGCTTCTCGCCCTGGCAACGTTCTGGGCCGCGGTCCGAGCCCGTCTGAGGGCACCCCCAGATACGTTGTCATAAAATTCCTAAGGGGTACGAGCCTTCTGCTCCCCCGCAAGTCCGCGCCCACTATATTACCACTCTGGTATAAATAGTGATTAGGTCCGATCAAAAAAAAAAAAAAAAAAAAAAAAAAAAAAGGAAATTATTTGTTTATTTTATTTTGATTTCCTGTTATTGCTTATGCACTACCTTAATTGTCTTCCTTCTTCTTCATCGTGTGGGTCGACAACCGACCTCACAAACTCTTGTGTCAATGTTATAGAGCCGCCAAAGGCCACTGACATTGTCTTCCTAAGTGTCCTATTTCCTAATCAAAGGGAAACTTCTTCAGTTGACTTTAAATTATTATTATTATTATTTACTATGTTTCCTTTGTGAGCAATAAAGTGTTTTACTTACTTAGGTACTTGAAATAACATTAAAATTCAGCGTGCACGTTGAAAATGCATCCAAGAAGTATAAATAAATACTTTGTTTATGTTTAAATACAGGTTCTTGCGGGTCATCTGTTTCACGTTATATTAATTACCTAGCATACCGCATTAAAACAGAAAAGTACAAAAGATACGAGTCCGAGATACGAGTGGAGTTTCTTCTGGCCGTTCTTCTCCACAGAAGGCGTACATTGTAGTGAACGTGCCAACCAGGGACAAACTTCTTTTGTCCTCCTAGCTTTGACGTCGAAAAATGATTTTGTTAAATCTTACTTCGAATAAAGACATTTTTATCTTTATCTAAAACAAAGTGGTTTAACCTTATGAACAAACATTCCTTTAATAATTTTATGTGAGTGAAATTGCGACTTCCCTCTTCGTTTATTTGCAGCACAGAATGTTACATTATTACATTACTTAACGAGGTAGGAGCCTTCAAAAAAAGGTTCTCAATTAGTTTGAATTTTTAGTTTAATTTAGTTTAGTTCAAATGGCATTTTATATTGTATACTCCAGCGGTGGTCCACCAGGTGGACCAAAAGGTATACCTTGGGATTGAAACTTACCTCGGGTAATCGATTGGATTGGATCGCAATCAATCTGAAACAATACAAAAAATATTATTAAACCACTAATTATTAAAGAAATAAAAAATTATGTGCAGTAGACAGACAGACACACACAGCGGTCAAACTTATAACACCCCTCTTTTTGCGTCGGGGGTCTCACTGCGTCTTCTGCTGCGTAGTAGCATCTTAATATTGATATTATATACTAAGATATATATATTTAAAATCTAATTCAACAAATTCTATCGCTCTCTACATATTCCAACCTCATTTGGTTAAGAGAGAAGCGGCTTTATAGTTCGATACAATGGCTGATCTAGCTGCCTGTTTGGCAGCGAGGGTCCTAAGCAAACCCTCGACTCGAGTATTTGCACGCACCTCAATAAGCCCGATTGGGATTTTCTTCCCCAAATTAGCTGAGAGTTGTGAATGTTGTTGCTCTATTGGCGTTTATAATGGATTATTCTGGTGGATGATTATTGAGTAAGATTGGTAAATAAAATAAAAAATAACCACATTGAAGTTATAGGAAATTTACGTATTTATGTGGGTACACACACAGATGGAACAGAAATTTAAGGATAACTTACACTTCGGCAAGTATAAGTTAGCACTTTACCCAGATAAAGAACAAAAAATAAAATAGAAGCAAGATCAATATTGATACATGCCGAGATTAGTTGTCGGATTAAGTTTACTCGTCCCTGCACGTGTGCAAGTATAAATAAGCCTTAAAGCAGAATATTAACCAGTGGCTCTGTGAGCTGTAGACCTCGCGAGTATTTTTTTTCGAAATGTTTGATTTATGATTTTTTAACTTTTTCAACCCTACTAACACCGTAATTTTTTAAAATTTCCTAAAACTGACTTGACAAATCAAATATTATAATATATATTTATCAAACCTTGTCACAAAATTTCATGAGAATCGGTTGAGAAACGCGACCTGTAGAGTAGAACAAACAGACAGACAGATGGACATACAAAAGCAATTTTGGCCAAGCTGAAACGGAGACGCTTCGCTCGCTCGGTCAATGATACATGTGTACCTAGTGAAAAACCTGTGAACTTGAAATAAACAATTAAAAACGTAAAAATAACAAATCCTATTAAAACTTAGGTTTACAGCGATTCGTCGTACGAAAATAGCCACTGCAGCGCCGTTTTTCTAAATCACTTAGTTTCGGGACCCCATTAGTTGTCTACAAGACAAATGGGCTCGAGCAAGAACCGTTCAGCACATCGTTTGTTAGTATTAACTAACTTGTGCCCTGCCCGGATCATTTGTACGAATGAAAGAATAAACCGGGCCGCGGTATTTTAATTGAGATCAACCGTTCCAACTTTTCTTTGTTAATAAAAGTCGTTTAATTGTTTCGCCTAGACTCCGCTGAAACACTAGACAAAAACGCCTTGTAGACTTTATTAAAGCAAAAAGGTGAAATGATTTATAAAGCGTATAATGCTTAGCGACTCTTCGTAGAAAAGGTTTATCATTAAAGTGAAACATGAACTTTATAACATTATAAAAATAAAGTACTTGCTTTAGCAATTTATTTATTTTTTAAATAAATATATATATTACCATTATACATTTTCTGAAACGTTATATTTTTTTTATTATTAGGTACTAACATCTTATTTTTTATGTCGTGTTTGTCATGAAGTCACCTATTTCTAACCACCGACAGCCACAAACTGTTTATAATGACGGAAATATTAAAATAAATCCATAGAAAAATATTAAAAGCAATAAACATAATTTATACTTTGTAAATTATTAATACTGACCGTCAGTCAGTGTCGAAACGTAAACAATTAAACATGTTGGCAACAGCATTATTAATTTGTGGACGGTCGGCCCTGCGAGGCTTCGCCAAAAGGTATTACCGAAATTTAATTGAAATTTTGATTAAGCACTATCTTACATGTGATATTCAGAGCGCGGTTATTTTGTTTCAATTTAATAGATTGGTCAATCTATTGTAAATGTTTATAATTTCTGTAGCAGGCTTTTTATCATTAAGTTTGGTTCTTCTAGTTAATTCCGGTCGGTTGATTTAGTCTGACAAAACACCAAAGAAAACGCTTAAAATTGACTTTGCCTAACACTATTTAAAAATTACCTAATTTAAATATTTAAAGTTTGTTAATTGTTGAACAGTTTGTTGTTCGTCCATCCCATATTCGTAATTTAATACCTAAACGATATGAAATCAAAGTAAATAGGAGGCTAATTGGTTAATTTAATTTACCCAAAAAATATATGTCTGAATGGTGATCAAACAAAACTTTCCTTTTGAAGCACGAAAGAGATATTTTGTGGTGTTAAAACATTTTCAGTGTGGCACGTCACTCGCGGCGACAATAAAACAGCTTAGCGAGTTGGTGTTAATGCGATTTACTTTTATTAAAGTTGCGTTGTTTGCGCTCGCCTCGGAGCCTCGGATGCCGGAGCACGGCCCGCGGCATGCCCAGATAATGGCGTCCGGCGCTAATGGTTCTTATTACTTCCTCGCATTTTTAAATAACCTTGTTGGTGTTTTAAACCATTTTATTTCTAACTTACTACCGTCTTATTAATTTAACTATTGTATTGGATATTTAGAACATTACCCTTTATCAAAGTTGCTATGCTTGTGCTCGTCTTGCCAGAGCACGGCCCGCGGCATGCCCATTTTCTGGGCGTTCGGCGCTAATAGCTCTTGTTATTTCCTCGCATTTATAAATATCTTTGTTGGTGTATGTTGGTGCTTGTTATAATAATAGTTTCTGTGTATGTCTCATATGTGTTATGCAATAAAGGGCGTATTCCGATTCAGACTTTCAGCGCTGTCAGTGATCAGAAAAGCAAAAAAACGTATGAGTTTTGACAGCTGACAGTAATTCGGAACGCGATTACGGGTGCTTTAATCGATTTCAGCACGTTTCGGAATGTAGGGAAAGAGTTACTTACTTGGTGTTCTGTACTGGTTCTTTCCTAACTCGCTACTTTCATATTAACTTTTGTATTGGATGATTAGAATAATTATTACCTATTATTAAAATTACATTGTTTGTACTCGACTTATCAGAGTAAAGTCCACGGCATGCCCAGATAATGGCCTGCAGCATGCCCAAATAATGGTCCGCGACATGCCTAGATAATGGCGCTGATGGTTCTTAATACTTCCTAGCATTTTTAAATAATCTTGTTGGTATTCTGTACCATAGTCTTAATTATTCAACTATTGCTTCAAAGAGATGGATCACCAAAAAACCCTTGTTAAACCTTTGTAAGTATAATTTCAAAATTAATCTAATATTTTACTAATTTTATTAAAGCATATCTTGTTCTTCTTATAATAAATATTTAGCTAATCAAAATTTCACTAATTAAAAATCTTTATAGAAAAAGCTGGCTATTAAAACTAGAAAGTTTTCCAACAATGAAAAAGACGAGCTCAGGTGGATATTCACTTTTGAACAAACTACAAAGGATCAATATTTTCCCAGTGGCACTAGTCCTTTGAATGGGTACAATGGAGCGGATTCAGATTCTGTAAAGTTTGCTTAGGACGTGGACTCATTCCCTCCCATCAATCCCTTGCCGCCATTATTTGTTTACGACCATTGACGAACTGACAAGAGAAGACTTGACATTCAACGGAATAACCCTCTGGCACGAGAGGTCTTCTTATGAAATTAGTCCGTTTCTCATTTTGACTACTTCTCTATGTGACTACTTCTTATCAACCGTTTAGCAAACAGACTATTTCGCATGTCTACTTTTCAATGTGTCAACGTGACCAACGTACCGACTGTCCGGGTATGTATGAATGTATGATTATCATCACGTTCACTTATCTTGTATTCTAAAGAAAGGTAAACAAATAGAGAAGAAAGTGTTTGTTAGTGCAAACAACAATATTTAATATAATTAGTGACGCATATAGGCCTGCGTCCAGCACAATAAAATGATGATGGTAAAATTGATTCGATATTTCGAGGCAAATTTGAAAGTGAAAACATGCGCGTAGGTCCACTACTGCGGCGTCATAATTTTCTGGTGCTTCTTTAAAAAGTAGTATAGCTTGGTAAAATTAGTTTTCTATGGTGTCAGTATGTAAGTCTGCGCTATACACTACATGAATATTTTGTCGGTATCCTCATGACATGTATCATTTCGACCTGGATAATAATCATGTAACAGAATAGTGACCTTGCCAAGTCTACACCAAATATTTCGTCCAGGGTCTACAATCTAAAGTTAAAACGTCACAACTCATTTCTCTCGAAACTCAACCCTGACCTCTTTTCAATAAGAGTGATGTTGTATTGTAAATCAATGCGCGTATTTCGGATAAGAGAGTTTTCGCATTGTAAATCTTACAAAAGGCCCTCGATCTCGCAGGAATTGAGTGGGTACACATTTGTTTCATCCAGTAGTTATTAGTTTAATGAATACTGTGAAGTAGAGATCATCTCTGACGTTATTTAGTTGGCAGTTAAGTAAATCATTTATTGAAATTATATGGCTGTCAATATAGGTATAATAAAGAAAACTATGTAATGCTATGCTTACGTGACTCCCAGTCAACAAAGCGTTACAAAATATATTTTCAAATGTAAGTTTGGTTTCGGATGTCACATCTTTTAGCTTTGCTATTTTTTTTACTTCAAAGCGCTCTACAGTACCCTTTAATCAATGTTCATGGAACTTCGTAAGAGACCAATATAAATATGTATTTTTTTTTAAAGGCTGTTGTTACAATGAATTTCCCTCTATCCTAATTATTATGCAAAAGTGGGATTTTATCACGTTACAATCTATTTTCTTTCACTTCCATGCCAACAGCGTTAGCAAATTCTTCTTGCGCAAAATTGTAAGTAAACTTCTTTCGACGAACAGCCCGGATTCCCGAATGAAACATAAACAGAAACTTGTGAACGCAGTATAAACTATTGTACTGCATCAAACATTAAAAAAAGAAAAAAAAATCATGGCAAATGATGAATCTATCAATACCATTTCGGTTTCGCGACCATATTATAATAGTTTTATAATTTAACGATTATTTAATCGTGAGTAAAACACGCTGAACACAAATATAGGACGTCAAGTGTACCGATTTGTAGCGTGAAAATTTAATAGGCAATGAGCAATTTAATTGTTTGATGTTCTGTTTTGGGCTTATGTTCAGATACGAGTAGTAGTGATTTTAAGTGAGTTAATTATGTGGAATTTTTTATTTTATTTTTTATCGGTAAAATTATGTGTATTTGATATAGAGGCTTTTAGAGAGTAATTGTGTTATGAGTTACAACGTCATATCTTTTATCAACATTGCTTCATTCTCTGCTTCAACATGCAAGCCTGCGAAGAAATTCAAACGTTGTACGTAAAGTCGACCAAACCGCACTGGGCCTGCGTGGTCTACTTGGCCTAATCGCTCCAATTCAGGATATTCTTGAGCCCTCCAGTAGAATGTATAAGGTTAAGAGCTAATATCAGCATCAGAAGGCATATAAAGTTCACTTGAAAACATTGTATAAATATCTATTTTCTTTATTTCGGAATAAATGGTGTATGAACTTGAGGAGGGACTCCTTAAAAAGTTAACCTTTGAAGTCGGCCCGACTTTCAATAGTGAAATATTGCTAGTTTACCAAATGGAGTGGGTAAGTACGTAGAGGTGTTTTTCGAAGCATTAAGTATTTATTCGTTTTTCTCTTTCGATTTTGACAAACCATTTAGGTCGTAGTACTCGTAAAAGGATTAGGGCTTAGTTTAAAAGGATTTTCTTCTTTGAAAACGTGCCAAACGGTGCCTGTTTTTGTGGTAATTTAATTTATTATTTACTTTGTAGGATTCGAAGAAAACCCAAGGGAGAAATAGACTTTTTAAAAGTTATTATACTAACTCACTGTCGTAGCCTCTCACACTTCCAATATTTTAGTTTAGAACCAACTTTTTTTTTTATTGTTACATTGACATCATAACCTAAAGGTTTCCTTAATATTATAGGGCTTCCTAGTATAAGTACCAACCTCTATAAACAAAAAAAATATTATTTTGTTTCATGTTCGTTCATTCTTCTTTGTTCTAGTTAACTTATTTTGTTTTTGAAGCAAATATTTATATTTTTATCGTATGGGTAAGATTGGCAATCAATTTCACGAACCGAGTTCAGAATCATGTAACTCTATAGAGCCGCCAAATATTAAATAACTTAAATTATACAAAATTTGACATACGAAGTGCAGGTTTACAACTTCACCGAACTAGTGGTACTATATTCTGTGAAAAGGCTAAGACTAAGACTAAGAACCTTACATACTAGGCCAATTTTGTCTTGTTAATATAAGTTAGTGGAAGATACTGTATTACAGTATCTTCCGATCCCAAGACAATGTCGCAGGGCTAATTCACACTTAACATACACAAACAAACATGATATTATATTAGATTTTAATTCACGCAAACACATAAATGAACACCCAAATTGAACATAAGGTTGCATATTATTATAAATGAGTTCTTACACACACCCGTTTCAGATAGCATTGGAAAAATCTTTCATCGGATACATTTCAAGACACCTGTCAATCTTAATTGATTTGCCTTTTACATATATTTTTGTCTTTTTTTTTTCCATTGTTGTTTGGAATAATCTATGGATAAATATAAAGTACACATTTGGATATTTTTTACTAAATTATTAGTAATAAGTTAGAATTACATGTCACTCTTTAAAACTGCTTTATTTAAAAATATTTACATTGTGATATACTAAACGAGGAGCGGAGTCTCCTAACACAGACATACTAATGTCTAAAAGGAGACTTCAGAAATGTTTAACTATGTAAATAAGCGATGAAAAATAAAGATTTTGTATTTTTTGTATTTTGTATAGTGGTCATATTGTAGTAGTTTTTGAAATTACAATAAAACAAAACACGATAAAATACTGACCTACAACTGCGCCCAACTTTGTTAATTTGAATACGATTAAAACTACCGCGCTTGGTTGAAGTATATTTCCGACTACAGTACTGTCCGTTTGCTGTGGGAAGACTAATTATAGAATTGTTTCAGAGCAGATAAATAACGCATTTAAATAAGTGTTTTGTTGTTAATGTTACTCAACAAGGAAACGTTAGCCCATAGAAACAATGAAAAACGGAGATAAATATATATTTTTTTGCTTGTTTTATGAATATCTAATACCTATTCCTATGAATACCTATAAGTTTTGTACAAGAAATAAGTACTATTATAAGAAACTACTATTGATGAAAAACCACAAAATTATAAAATACTAGCTGACCCGGATCTAACCTATATGCGTGCCAAGTTTCATCCCGATCCGTCTTGTGGTTCAAGCGTGATTCGGCAACAAACATCCAAACATCCAAACTTTCGCATTTATAATATTAGTAGGATGAAGTCTGTCATATGAAGTGAATTGGAAGGAGGAAGGATCTGACTACGGTAAAAATCTTAGATAAATAAACAATTTTACTGTGCATTTCGAAAAGCACATGTAGTTAATAATGTATAATAAAAAATAATACCATTTATACAAGGTTAAAAACCAGCCTCTTTTTGTAATTAAGCGAGTTCTCGTCGAGGGAGCGCAGTCAAGTCCTCTCATGGATTTGCAGCGCCGACATCTACACCAACTCTAGGCTTGATGCCAATGGCCGGGAAGCCATGCTCTAATTCTAATTTTTAAATCCAGCTATCCTTTTCGTTTTTACGACCAATGAAAGAGAGCTGATGAATTCATATGAACGAATGATATTATTTTGAATAAATAATCACGTTAAATAATAGCATAGCTGTCAAATTAAGCGATTTTTAAGCCGCATGTTTTACGTGCTCTCTAAAATTGTGCAATCGACGCGTCCATGAGGTTCAAATGTGATGTTTGACAGCTGTAATATTAGAATGGCCATCTCCTGTTCCTTTTTAATCTTTAAAAGGTGAAAAGGACGGACGAAATTAAATTAAGAATTAGAGCCTGACTGTGTGAATCGCTAACAATGTCACAGACAACACATTCAACAAAATTGTAGTCTTTGACTTTTTTAGTTATAAACTATTGACAAACTATTTTGAGACTAGTGGCCAGTCCGACTAGCTACAAATATTGTTTCTAAGCAACTAACTGGCTGAACTGACATAAACATTTATTTATTTACAAACCGTATGATGTCCGGTGGGTAACCCACCTCACGATATAAACCCACTTTACCACTGAGCCTACCCCTTTTTTTAAATCCTCCCTAAGTGTGCTGATACGATGTAGATTTTAGCAAACAACAAGTTATTGAATTTGAACCTGACTAAAAATTATCTCATTTTAGGTTATCATTCATTCAAAATTATATCATTCGTTCATCTGAAAAAGGATAGCTGGATTTTAAAAATTAGGATTGGAGCGTGACATCGAGAAGTAGCCCCGATTAAATAGTATAGAATAATTCGATGTTCTGTAAGCCCGTTACTTGTGACGTTTGGTCTGTGTAGGTTTTACTACGGTAGCAGCTTTCGGTGTGAAAGTGGTAATTAACTCAGCTGGAGCGGTCGCGGTCGCGAGCTGTTGCGAGATTGTAGCGACATCCGACAAAAACTAGTTCCACATTGTCGCGGGCTGAAAAGAATGCAATTTTATTGTATGTTTCTGATTTTTCTGCGGCACAAATTGAAGAGTGCTTTTGTGTGTTTTTTTAATGAAAACAGTGTTACTGGATTTCTGTTGGTCAAAAGTTAGAAATATTCCCGGTATTTCAAGGATCCTTTGATTTTTTTGCCTGAATCATGTTTCAGAAAAATTTCTCGTCGAGCTTATGCAAAAAAGATTAGTATTAAGGGTAGCAAAAATAATTCTATGTAAAAATCGAACTATTAAGTGCAGTGGCCCAAAATGAGGCAGTATGGCCGCTAATTTTGGAAT
Organism: Carpatolechia fugitivella; assembly: GCA_951230895.1. Classification (NCBI taxonomy): domain Eukaryota; kingdom Metazoa; phylum Arthropoda; class Insecta; order Lepidoptera; family Gelechiidae; genus Carpatolechia; species Carpatolechia fugitivella. The sequence continues at coordinate 13,102,686 of OX579648.1, read as the reverse complement.
TTGGAGAACATACTCTTAAAATCGGTGCATAAATTAGATTTTAAAATATACGCAAAATTAACTTTTTTTTCCTAAAATGTGATTTACAATCCTTGGTCGGTCTTGTGCCAGTGGATGACTTTTGTTGGATTATACTTTTTTTAGGAAACATACTAATTTATGTACCTACCTAAGTCAGCAATGTGTCCAAAAATTAAACAGAAATATTACTAAAATCTTACTAAATTTAGTAAGATGTGTCCAAAAATTAAACAGAAATATTACTAAAATCTTACTAAATTTAGTAAGATGTGTCCAAAAATTAAACAGAAATATTACTAAAATCTTACTAAATTTAGTAAGATTTTTAATTTAATATTTCTGTTTAATTTTTGGACACATTGCTGACTTAGGTAGGTACATAAATTAGTATGTTTCCTAAAAAAAGTATAATCCAACAAAAGTCATCCACTGGCACAAGACCGACCAAGGATTGTAAATCACATTTTAGGAAAAAAAAAGTTAATTTTGCGTATATTTTAAAATCTAATTTATGCACCGATTTTAAGAGTATGGACTCCAAATTCCAAAATTGCAAAACTTTTTTAAAGGTCTTCGTTACCCTCATACTTATAATCTCATGTTGTTAACCTCGCGGCGAGTTCATTGAGTTTAACGTTGGATTAGTATTGCCAGATGTAATTATTCAAAATCGAATGATGTGCAAAATAGATACCTAAAAATAAAACTTCGGAACAAAATTATTTTTACAATCAACGTTAGTTACTACTAATACTATATTAATTAGGTAATTCGATACGAAAAACAATATTGTGAAAACTTTATAAACGTTTTACTTACTGAAAAACTCGATGAAGCACTCTTATATTCTTAATGATTGATGAGGTTATTCGTCAGTATTGATAAGATTTTTAAATTTCGAACGTTTCATATCAGCCAATTATTATTGTTGTATTTTCCATTTGTAAATTCAACAATCCTCTTATGCGAGTTCAAATGAATACGTGCGCGGGCGGTACGTTTCGAAGTGGACACTTGGCAGCACTGGAGCTGTAGTAAGATATTCCATTTTTCATACATTTGAGCGCTCTCGCCCGCAGGTGGGGCCCCGTCAGTCTAATGAGGCCTCTGATACCGCTATATTAAGGGATTATTCCCGACTTTATGCTCCATGAATGCATTATTTTATCAACTTATTCTAATGATCCAAGTATGAAGAAGTTTCATACGGCTAGTACCGCATAATATATGATCGAGTTGGATTTGGGCAGAGTCCAATATTATAACTATGACTATTATTCAACGTGGACTGATATTGGAACAATTTTATTGTTGAATTGCCGTTCTTTCAAGCAGGAATGGTAACAGATCTAATAGTTTTTTTTTAATAGCTTATTTAAGGGCGAAACGAATCATATTCCTAAGGGAAAATTGAATAACGTGGATATATCCACCCACAGACTGCTAGTTCTATAAGACAAAATGATACAGTTTTTTGGTAATTGCTCGTTTTCCCTCCTACCTTATGCTAGTTATTGCATTATATCAAAATTAATACACAAATATGTATTGTAAGTTAATATGTTGAGACTTGATTTAGCTTCTCAATCCCGCAAATCAGCGGACTATTCTATCTATGGATCAGACAGAACCAATGTCGATTTTTAAGTGGGTACCTGAAAATTTTTAGTAAGCCAACCATCACCGCTAAACCTACTAATGACCACTTTTACTGTAACATCTACACAGCTAACAAATCTCGCATTGTTCTCATTCAGCATCCACTATATTTGATCTAAGTTCAGTATCAATTCACCGTACTGCGGTAAGCCCGTAGCGAAGCATTTCAATTGGACCTCCATGCTGCGCTGAGCAGTAGTAAAATCTCACATAAATAAGTGAGTAGTCCCGTAGTATCTCATTTAAATGTTCACCAGGTGTACATTAAGCCGACTGGATCCTGCACTGTGGCTCCACCGAAATTGAATTTAAAAAATATTACCGACTCGCGAACCGTTGGCTACACTCCAAGACAATACTTACATACTTACGTAGCCTCCTCCTTGTATATTCATTTTGAGAAATAAGTACTGGGAGGAATCGCGAGCTCGGCTACCCTTTATTTCTAACAAAGGGTACTCCGCTCAATGTTGTTGTATTGAGTTAAAAGTATAGCCGTGTATTTTGTTCGGCGCTCGTTAGCTTTTGGAATCGATGAGATGAGAGGCCGTATTGATTTTATATTGTAAGTAATAGGGGCTTTGGGAAGTTGTCGTTACTGAGATTAATATTTGGAAAGTACTTCGAGACTGGGCTGTCGAGGTTTAGAGATGATGTTTAAATTGAAAGTAATGATCAGGAACGTCGTCGTTCGCCACGGCATTGCTTGAAGATAATGTTGATTACCTACTATTGTTATTTAACTATCTTTTAATGCTTAGATCTTTTAATGCTTGATTCTAAAAGATTACTCATGCTTACAATTTAATACAATACCTTTTGACAGGGGTCAAGTAACTATTTAAAATGTATTAAAGTATTTCTCCGTCTGCAAATTGACCATGAGGAAAGCCTTGTCAAAAAGAAAAATTAAAAAGGGTTCGCGGCGCCACCGCTTCACGTATTTTCTGGTAAATCTTATTTCTGAAAATATATCGTGTTTCGTGTACTATGTATGAAATTCGATACTAATGAAGGCATCGTAATTTTGCTACAAGTAATATTTAAATATTTCTTAATATTTTACCAGCACTTCGTAGCTTGATAGTCTTTTACTCGTAGCTAGTAATAATATGATGCAAACATTTTAAAAATGTCCTCTCCTTCCACAGTTTTTCAAACGTCTCCACTGTGATCATTAAATTTTTACATAACGCGAGCTTTGCAAGGGTCCGTATGAACGGTATTTTCATACCGTATTTTCAGTTGCGTCGTTTTGTGCTATGGAAGCTGTTTGCACTTTCGCACCTTCACCGACCATGTTTGAATACGTGCACCAAAACTCGCCTGTCGTACTTTTTCACCAATATCAAATACTCGTACGTTATAGTCAGCGGATCATATTTTAAACGTGTCCTTTTACAATTCTTCAAAATCAAATCAAATCTACGGTCCGTTACAGTCCACTGCTGGACTATGAGCCTCCTCCACTTAAGTGGAGGGTTTTGCCATAATCTCCACGCTTGGCAGGCGGGTTGGAGATCGCAAATTAAAAGGTTACTGCATCAGAGAGCGCTGCTGCCCGTTCCCTGTTCAATGTGTAGTCCCTAAGTTGCCTCTTACGACACCCACGGGAAGAGTAGGGCTTGGTGACAAATGTATTCTACTCTGCCGTCACCACATGGCGATTACAATTTTTACTGCTACCGAATAAAAACACTCCAAAACCTTACACTTTAACAGTCAATAAAAATTTTACTGAAAACTTGTAATGGTCACATTTTAAATGATGATAAATCAAGTCCGTTTTATTTATTAGCATTTTTTTTTGCGAGTAAGCTTTTGCTCAGCAGCAGGACACAAAATAAACTACTAAGAACATATTACGCTTTACAAAGCAAATAACGCCTCAAAGAAATAACAGGAATGAACATTACGACAGCTTGAATATCATGTTCTCAAACAAACGACGAAGACGTTTAATCAACCTTCTGGGTACACTTGAAAAATTTGTTGGAGAAACCTTTCTATGAAGTTGAAGAGACTCAAAACAAACTGAACAATGTCGAGGCAGGTCGTTGATGTTTGGAAGTAAACAAGGAGCGTCAGCGGTAGAAGTTTTTACATTAGCCTATCGGGTTTGTTTGCTCCGTGGCTGGTTCAGACCGGTTCAAACTATAGGTACATCCAAGTTCGGCGCTCATTTTAAAACTCTGGAGCAAGGGGCGGAAATTTTAATCATAAGGAGACAATAGACTCGAAACCGGAGAATTTCAAAGGAGATAAGTGCGAAACAAGGGGTAATCTATTAAATTTCGCTTGGTGCGGATGATATTTCTGATTCGATTGGCGTGATTTCATTGTCAAATTGAATCGAACTTAATATTGTTATTCTATTGGACAATATGATTCATCCAGAGTCAGACTCTACTGGAATTTGTCAGCATCTGACAATGATCACGATGATAAGATCCCACTGATAGCATTTCACTATTTGCTGAGATAATGCTACGGCGTAGCTATTATAATAATGCATTTGCTACGACGTAGATCACGTGTGCCTACGAAAATGTCTAAAGAGCATAAGTACAGGTAGGTATATTTTTTATAAGTGTATAAGTAACTTAAATAAAGAATTTAATAAAATAAAAATAATTATTGTTATTTATATGACTTAATTTTGTATACTACTGAACTACACCCTATACCCAGCAGTGAAACTTAACAAAACAGAAAAAAAATGTGTTTGTTATAAACTAGTAATTAATATGATTGAGTAAAGATAATTTTATTTACGTAGCTGGTTATGAAACTCTTTATAACATTATGAATGTGACTAAAGGGTTAATGTAGACTTAGGAGGAGGTAATGGCCTCGGTTCGGGATGTCATGCTCTAATTCTAATTTTAAAATCCTTTTATATATATATAATAGCTATCCTATTCGTTTTTATGACCAATGAAAGAGAGGTGATGAACGAATGATATTCATTTGAACGAATGATAACCTAAAATAAGGGCATAGCTGTAAGTTTAAGATATTTTTAAGTCGCATGTTTTAAGTGCTCTCTAAAATTGTGCAATCGTCACGGCCTTATGGTTCAAATTAGATGTTTGACAACTCTAAAATTAGGACGGCCGTATCCTGTCTCTTTTCAATCTTTAAAAGGTAAAAAGGACGGACTAACTTAAATATAGGGTTAGAGCGTGACATCCCGAATCGAGGCCAATGATGAAACTGGCCTTAAGATGTTCTCTTTACGAAAGTTTTAGAAGTCTGAAATAATCCTACAGTCGAATTGTCCCCGAAAATTCCCCGATACCAAATAAATCCCACTTACGAGATAGGAGCTATCTGAAAGTATTCAATATTATATCGGGTAAGTATCTTTCTTCAAAGACATATCTCCTTATAATATCTTTTAGCGACAGTTAATTTCCGAACGACGACGGTAGATTTGAAATTGAAAAACTTATCTAATACATTCTTAAATATTAGATATTTATGTCAGTCATACTAAATATAATACATCGATATTACATTTCCGATATATTCTGACTTTATTATATATATATGCTTGTAGTTATTGAATTCCAGGATATAATATTTCCGAACAAAAATATCACTAGGCACTTCACGAAACGATATCAAATAGGACGATATTTTATTTATATTTATAGAAGTACTTTGTTATGCGCCGAGTGAGTTCATAGATTTTTATAACGCGTCGCGTCGGTTTTAGCTTAACTACCTATTAACGCGCGCTCTTTGTGAGACTTTCCCTAGTTTAGTTAGGACATTACAGGCTGAACCGTGCTTCGGAAGGCACGTTAAGCTCTCGGTCTAGTGGCGGCTCTATAACGATAACACCAGGGTTTGTGAGGTCTAATATAGATCAAACAACTCACACGACGATGAAGAAGAAGAATCCAGGCTATGTAGGCCAGCAGTCAGATCGTTCGGCTCTTTAATACGGAGGTTCTGGATTTGAGGTTCTGGATTTGGATATGGGTGGGTTTGAGACTGTTCCTAGTTCAGTTTGGTTCGATGATTCGGAAGGAGCAGTTATTATTGGGTACTATCGGTAAGATTTTTCCGTAGGAATAAGACTTTTTCCCGTAAAAGGTATCCTATGTGTTACAAGGGTACAAACTATCTTTATTCCAAATTTCATCCCAATCGTTCGGTAGTTTTTGCGTGAAAGAGTAACAAACATCCATACATACAAATTTTTGCGTTTTTGATATTAGTAAGGATTCTACGGAAGTAGTCAGAAGCCTTTCGAGGCTTCGTGAGGTCGATCCACAAGCCAATAATCCTCAAGTTCATTGCACCACAAAAAAGTTTAATCTAGGAAAAAATTCTACTGTAGGTACATTACAAAATTCTACTGTAGGTACATTACAAAATTCTACTGTAGGTACATTACAAAATTCTGCTGTAGGTAGCTACATTCAAAGTAAATTGACACAGGTAAACCTGATATAAAAATTGGGCACCGCCACTGGAAAGTGTCCAACGGACTCGCGGCAGCCAGTTTATATTTCACATTCAATTTTTGTGAAAACGCCGCGTAAGCTGCTTTAGTCCTTACCTATTGTACTTAGTTCCAAGTAAAATTATAAGCTGACAGGATATTGTCGTGGGTACTACGTTGCTTTTTAAGGATGAAGAAGATTTTGTTAAGTTAGGAAGTTATGTAGTAATAGGTCGCAAATTGAATTAAACTTTAATGTATGGTACTCGTAGAATACTTTTTGGAACTATTCATGCGCGTAGTAAGAATACTATGCATTCTGCACAATATGTTTCCTCGTCCGTCGTAGAGGCCTTTGTAATGAATCACATAATACGAAGCTCAAGATTTTCGTTGAAATTCGAACATTATGCGGCTTCTTTTTTGTATACTTCGTTATTATTTGTCGACCTTACAACCCAAAAAATTATGATGATCATCATTTATAGAAATAATTGGATTATCTACGAACAACTTTTTTATTCGCTTTTACAGTTGGTTTCAAAATTATTTAAGTAGGCATAATAAAACCTCATCAACTGCTGCGGCGGGTCTTTTGTCAGCATCTGACAATGGCGGACATGTCTTCGTTTTTTTTTTAATCTTAGTTTATTGAAGTGTTTAGTGTATAATTTCGATAGTGCATTATCCAGTGAATGTTTCGGGACTATAAACTTTAATAAAACAATTGAATCGCTTACACTTTGCTGACATTTTTAGATGATGCCAGGAGGCCTCGTGGTGGCTTCAGTAATTGTACTATCACATTACTGGGCCCAATTAACCGAACAATCATCCAAGGATATATCTTAAGCCTGCAAATATCTCTTGACACTGGCGAAATACGTCTATATAAAATGTGTCGCCATTAGTTAGCAAGAAGAAAAAAAAAACTGCTGTGGCAAAGCGGGACTCTCCATTTTATAAGGAAAAAAAACTTAGTGGTATGAATTCCAGCCAGTTAATTTCAATATTAGATTATAGAAGAATATTAAAATTTCAAAGATTATTATAAGATTGCTCAGGCGCAAGCGCTCGGCTTATAAATGGTAATGAGTTTCCGGATAACAGTTTGCGGATGGCCCACGGTTCGTTTGGCCGGAATATCTATTAAAATCTCCCCGCCCTCCTGATTGAATACAGTTTAGAGATAAGTATGGCATTCTATTAAAGTAGTCTTCTACTTAAAAAGGTTTTTTAGCAAAAACTTTCCATATTTATATTTAAAGGGAGACTGAAAAGATTTGAAATTATTTCTTCGAGCCCACTCGCGAGACTGAAAAGGCATAGAAGACTATTTTGTGAATTCAGATAGATCTGATTTTAGCTCTTTTCTCTCGGATTTGTTTACAAATTGTTCAGGGTTTATTCCTTCGTTTTGCTGCCTGAGTAGTCAGAATGATTTTTAAAGAATATCCTTACTTACATTATAAACGCGAAAGTTTGTAAGTATGGACATAATATGGATGGATGTTTGTTACTCTTTTACGCAAAAACTACTGAACAACTTGGGATTTAGATAGATAGAAATTGGAATAGAGATAGTTCGTACCCTGGATTAACACATAGGATACTTTTACCGAGAAATTTTTGTATTCCCACGGGAAAATCTTACAGAACGCGAGCGTAGCGGACCGCTAGTAATTTATAAAACTGCAATATATAGGCTTTCCTAGTGACCAATAGTAGGACCTGTGACTTTTAAGTCCAGCATTCCACTGTATTTGTGTGTTTATTCCAAATTCCAATACTTATTGTCCCTTTCATCTACGCACACAATCATCATCCTCTTACTCACACAAACATACACCAAGTGCCACAATCCAATTTCTAATTTGAATGGGCTACAAACAACGAATTATCTATTACAAATGTTCGTTTGATCATGTCTGACACCGTTAAAACCCAACTTAGATCCACTTCCCGATGTTTAGATGACAATAATTAATGATAACATCGCAACTGTGCCGTTTTGGTGAAATTAATGAAGGTTCCCATTTTCTCTGAGTCCCTCCGTAGGGTAAATATTGGTGCTAAACGTCAAAATTGCTTGCGACTAATGTTTCCAATAAGTGTGAGTAATGATTCGAACCCTACTGGGATGGGAGCCATCCCATCCCTAGGTTCTGGTAGTAAAGTAGTTCTTAGGTAGTGCAGCATTTCTGCCTGCATTATTTGCAAACTTTTTTTATTATATTCTTTTTTCTTTTGGCCGGTTTCGCTCTCCTTTTTTCGGACTTTTCTTTTCGATTTAAATTTTGAATGATTGTTTTGTCAATTGGTTTTTTTCTTGTGAGAGGAAGATTTAGAAGATTCAGATATTCATGGGGATTTTTTTTCCACCTGTGCCCTAGTGAAGCCTGTTTATATTGAGGAGAATTCTGATTCCCGTGTACTGAATCCAGGGTTTCGGGGTTTGACGACGCGATGGCGTTAGTGGAATTTTTGACCTGCTTCAGGAATTTCCTCATCAGCCGGTCTGGAAACCCTAGATGACGCCGCAGACTCCTGGTTCTTGTTGTCGCCGCAGACTTGAAAACGCTTCCGACCGTAAACCCGTTTCGACGCTGCAGACTGGGAACCCCCGTTGACGCTGAGGGCCGAAACCTGAGTTGACGCTGAGGGCCGAAACCTGAGTTGACGCATGAGACAGAAGACCCCTGTAGACGCTGTGGGCCGAAGTCCCTAATTGTCCAGCTAAGTGGAGCCTGTTTTCGACACCCTTTTCTATACACTCCGGGTCGATAACCCAACCCTTTTTGTACTTTTTTAATTCGCCTTGTATTCTATCGGTTTCCCTAAATTTCGGCTCTAAAATCCTATTTTTAAATTCTAAAATTGGGACCTAAAGGATCCCATCTTTCTTTCGGTTTTTTAATTTTGGCTATCGATTCCCTAAAGGTACTCCGCGAAGTACCTAAACCTTCCAACATATTCACCCACACTACACACCCCTCCCAACCAGAAAAACTACTTCGTTGGAGTCCCTTTGGTCCACACCTTTCTTTCGGGCTATTTATTGAAAACTGGGCCACCTTTACGGTTACCTTTTTTTTAAATTATTGTTCTCATTCTTTTTATATTAAATTGTTTCGGCTAAATTTTAAAACCTTTTTGTTTACTAAATCTAACGTTTACCTGTGGTCGTCGACCAAACGTGAGTAGTAGTTTTTTTTTTACTACAGTAGTTATTATATGGCTCTTTTACTTGCTTATTACCGTCATACCACATTTAAAGTAAACAAAAACTTACTTTATATCGTCTTTTACTAGCTGATACAAACTCCTAATGAAAAGCATGCACTGATGCACCAGAATTTGCTCTGCGTTTTTGAGACTACCAAAGTCCCAATTCTAATTGAAAGTTAAACAATATTTTTTAAGGTTCAAACCACCCTAATTTTTTTAAAATTAATGATGCTATAAATAATAAAATAATATATGCTTTCTTAGCAGAAATTAGTCAACAATGGCATATACGAATGATAGAGCTATTAAGTGTATCTCGTAATATTTTAATCATGATGTCTTTACATCCCAACTAAACGCAAATGAGCGCGTCCTTTGTTATTTATCATGTCTAAAATTAGCTGTTGTCAGACAGGATGAATTTCAGTTTATCTTTGTATTATTTTACTGTCACAATTCAACATTGGCAAGCTATTTCTATTTTTAGTTGATTTAAAAGCAGGTCCGAATAATTTATTTGTGGCAATTTGAAAGCTAATGAATAAAAGGCCTAACTAGTAAGTGGTTAACCAAAACCGCTTGTTTGTTATTTGTAACCTGATAAAAGCTTTTGTTACCGCTTAATGTGAGTAGAAAAGCTCTAAAATGCATCAATACCTAATGACACAGAAATCACAGCCTGAAATTATGATACAAAACAGTATCTGATAAAGAACTCAACCAACATTCTAGCAGACATTTTTTCTAAAGGGATTTGCACATAATTTATATTTATTTGTCTAATCTACAGTTTCGAAGTTTTAAATACACTTTAATATTTTGTATCTTCTCGTAATATCTTGATGATATTTCGAAAAGTTTTTCCATGGGCGTAATTTATAATAATTTATGCTTAGGCTTCTAAAATACCCTTTCGGCCACGTTCGATATTAACGCTGTTATTACAACTTCTAAAATATTACCTATTCTCATTATTTCACCTGTATATGTAATATAATTAATCAAGGATGAGGTTTGTAAAAGAACATTTTCAAGCCAAATATTTTTCCAAACTTCACTCATTAAATTAATAGGCACAGCAGGTAAAGAGAGGTAAGGGGAGCTAGAAGCAATTTAGCGAAAAATGAGTTTGTGCGAACTTATTTGGGATAATTGTCTTGAAATGTGAGTGAGGGCCTCTAACAATTATCCTTATTTAATATCGCGTTCCCACCGAAGTTTTTTTTTTAAATTTAATTTATGTTTATTTCCGCTGGGAATTTGTGGTCTGAGTTTTATAAGTTAATTGAAATCCTTCTTTGTTCTCGTGAGTGTACTTTCATGTTTTTAAGTGTTTTTTGGGACTATTAATGTTGGGGTTTTTGTTGTGTTTAGTATTATTTATTATGGCTCTGCTCGGGTCAAAATAAACTTTAGATTATTATTTTGTTCTACTGTACTGAATTTTGCAATTTTCTTTATTTCGTTGGAATCTGTAAGGAAGTATTTTGTTTAGAAAAGTAGGAGTCCAGCTTACTTTAACCTCAATCTTTTCATAGCAAAGTATTCCGAAGCCTAAGGAATAAAGTTGTCAATTTTGTTAAAATTATGTATTTATGTCTACGTGAAACTAATAATAAATAAATAAATAAATATGTGGGTGGAGACATTTCACATACGGCCATGTGATCCCAAATTCGGAAGAGCCTGTACTACCAAGCTGTAGAAGTCCTGCTACTAAATTATGATATATTAGTAGTTTATTGATCCTTTGTATAGACAGACAATACAAACATAAATCCCTAAAAAATATATATTTAATCTAATAGTCAGCTATTATACCAATCGGGAATCAAACTCAGGGTTTCCTACGCAAAAGACAAAACACCGTCAGTTAGAACATGTCAATGAATTCACATTAATCTACCTTTGATCAACGGCAAAACAATAATTAGTTAATAACACAGTTAATTGCAATCTAATCGTAGTTAATACACTATCAATGGATTAAACGGCGGCAGATAACCGAAACAACAACGGTTAAAATTCAATTCAAGTTCCATTAAACTCTGAATAGTTCAATTAATCCTAATTGAAATTAGAGTTACGTACATTTCGTTATTCGTAATAGGATTGAAATTATCAGTACAACTCTGTTAAATGTAAATGTGGAGATTATTAATAATTGAGTAATCGTTGGTTATGATGTTAACGTTTAGAATCTTGATGCTTTTAGGAATGCCTAAGATATGCGATGCATGTGGGGTTTCTTCGCTGAGTTCTTCTCTACAGAGTCCATTGTGTAGTGAACTTACCCATAAAAATGTAATGACGAAACTAACAGATGTAACTTCCAAAAGTTAGAAAATTATTCATTAATTCATCCATGTAGGTTCAGTTGAGTCTGTCCACAATTTTATTTGACTAACAAGTTAAAAAATATATATTTACCTCCTTCATATAAATCATGATCTTACTAAATAAAATATCAAGTTTACTAAAAGTCGTTATAAAATGTTCAAACTTACGTAAGTAGTTTCTAGAGCAAAATAAGTTTTCGAACTCTATGAAATTAATTAGTTTGTATTTATCTAAAATGTTTACCGTCGTTAATATTTTTCCTACCATCAATGAACGTTTAAAATAAAGTAGATATCATGTCACAGTCTTTTTTACCATGTCACCATAAGGAATTCAAACATTCTGGAATATAAACTTCATTTAAGAATATTTCTGAGGATGATAAGACACGACCTCATTTCACGTCCCACCCGATACGATATGGATACAATATTAAAAAGCCCTTTTTTTTATTAAATAAATTGTACATGAGAGTGATGTTACCTTCAACTCTGGGACGTACCTTCTACTAAACGGCGTATATACCTTGGCAAGTTTTCACTAATTTTCTTATTGTGAATACAATTTATTTAGTTAAGTAATATCGACTTGATTCACTACTCAAGCTTGCCAAATTTCGCCGTTTAGTAGCAAGGAATACAACACAAATTATTTTAAAGCAATTTAAGAAAGTTGTGTCCTGTAGCAATGATTTATGGAACTTCTACAAAATCGAATTTTCATATAAAATACACAATCAAATTTACTAATTTATAAGGGAGGTCGAAATTTTTTTGGGGTTTTCAACCCATGTTCCTTGGGAAAAGTTGTTGCTTATGATGGTCTGAACATCATATTTAAATTTTGCTAGGGATTACAAAATCATGCTGTATAGAAAAAAATAGCGAATTGGTCAATATCTCGGGAATGGCAAGAGCTACATTCATGAAATTTGGAATTCTAGATAATTAAACCAGGCTTAATAGACATGCAAAATTTCAAGTGTGTAGGTCCAATGAATTTAAAGTTTTAGGGGTGAAAGTGGCTTGAAATGGTTCGTGTAATATAACACACTGGTGCGTCGTCGCCCTTTTCTTTTACGACTTTGGCGGACACACTGCCGTGTCTCTGTCCCAGATAGGATTGGAAAAAGTAAAAAACTAGTAAAAAGGTAATTTATATTCACACTTCGCGTAGTACGTATTTTTAATATTCACGCAAAGTGTGTCCTAAAAAGACCTAAGAAGACAGCGGACACAAACATTAGTACTGATATGCACAATTTTTAACAGATTTCGAACGCACCCTTAACCTCATGTCATAAATTGAACTGTCAATGTCAGTGATTGATAAATTTCGTCATTTCACTTCCCTCTGGCTTTTATAGTGTTTGTTTTGCGTTGCTGAAGTCTGTTCTGCTATGAGCTACTCGTGTTATTTCTTGTTGAAGTTGTTATAATGCCGGTTTGATTAATACCAAAAGGCAACAATTTCAGAAAACAAGTTAATCTAATAGTTCATTAATAAGACCTACCTGAGCCTATCTCCTCTTAATATTTTGAACTTGTGCTAAAATGTTTACTGTCACTGCTTCTTTTTTCCAATGTTATATGAAATGGAGTATAGATGGCTTTAACAGCCTCCGCGGCTGCGCGGTAAAACGTTCGGTTCTTGACTTCCAGGTTCAAACCGCAGTAGGGACAATGGGTCCAACGAAAATCTGTTTGTGTTAAAAAAAGACATTGCAGGCTAAATCACCTAATTATTGTTAGTTAGTGGATTGATCGACTTCACACACATCCTACAAATTTCTTCGCAGGTGTGTGCATGTTCTCCAACTTGTATCTTGCCCTAACTATCGAATAAGCGTACACATGAATTCGAAATTCAAAAACAAGAAGAAGATTGCTATCTTCCTGCCATTTTGACGACCAAAACGACGTAGCAATGTACTATTTAACTATACACTACGATTTCAATCAATTTAGATCTGTAATTAAAAATTCAATGTTCTATTGAATATATTATGGATGTGACGATAGAGACAGAGTTTTCAATTTCCTTGAGTCACGTGCGGTGACGGTGAGCGGTGAGCGGTTGCCGGTAATGAGCGCCGGATGGCAATTTCGCTAGATGAGCTTTTGGTTACAGCTTGAGTGGGGTCTAGAGTTCTCTTAAGTGGAAATATTGTAGGTAAATAAATATGGTCCTTATTGAAGTTTTTTTTAATTTTTTTAGTTTTACTCGGTATCAACTGATTCTGCAATATACTCGTAGCAACCTTCGACATTAGGCAAAATTTGTCGTAAAATTCATTTCAAATTCTCGTTACTTTAGGGGCTTTATGAACATCTTTGTGTATAGAGGTGTAGCAATGCTTTGCTTGCTTTTGTTCCTGGCAGTTTCATCATTCATTTTCGATTTATTTTCAAAATTAGAATTCATCTGTTTCGGTTTTGTAATTTTCCTTCTAAATTTCTTCATTCCACCTCGAGACACCGCGCACCGGTTCGTGTACATCTCCATAAACATATTTTATACCATTCTGTGATTTCATACTGTTCTTCTATTCAATTAGCAAGTTATTTGTTAAACCCTACAAATGTTAATAAATCGTGTGTGCATTTATTAAATATCTATTCATGGACTGACCCCTGGTTCCCTTTTGCCACGCTATTTCGAATTAATACTCAATATTGTGCGGTCGGCAGCGTGTGCCAGCTGCTGGGCTACAGTGGTATTTTTATAATATTTGTTCCTTTAAAAATAAAATTAAACAGTATATGTATAAGCACAAGACTTACGTCTCCAAGAAACAATAAATAATTAAATCAAAATATATCTCCTTAGCCGTGTGGTGACGGCAGAGTAGATTACATTTGTCACCAACCCCTACTCTTCCCGTGGGTGTCGTAAGAGGCGACTTAGGGACTACACATTGAACAGGAAACGGGCAGCAGCGCTCTCTGATACAGTAACCTTTTAATCTGCGATCTCCAACCCGCCTGCCAAGCGTGGAGATTATGGCAAAACCAAACACTTAAGTGGAGGAGGCTCATAGTCCAGCAGTGGACTGTAACGGGCCGTTGATGTTGATATCTCCTTAATTTTATAGGTTATATTAATAAGTACCTAATACCCAATATACAACAACAAGGACGTGCCCTTTGCAAATTGGCCTAAGTGAAATTAAAGTAAAACCATTTGTATTAGCTTATCGAAATATTTCATGGAACTCTGAAATATAGGATTTTAATTAGAGATCAATCCTGATTCAAATCCGATGCAAATTTTCATATCTAATTGAAATTTAAGCTCGAATTTCAATGGGTATTTCAAATGACTGTGCTAATTACGAGTATTAGAATTATGACAATTTCAGTTTAATATCAATGAAAATCATCGCAGATTATCCACTGATTTACTGAAACATAATATGATTTTGTACTTAGGTACAAACATAAAACTCATTAGAGTAGTACAATTATAAGAAGTTAAATTCAAGACTTGTAGAAGAAAGAAAACAGCTGCTACCGACTAAAAGGTTCACTTTGTATAAAAAAGGTTGTCTTGGAGAGATCGCTAATAGCGATAAGACCGCCTTTCCGCACATGTTATAATAATGTTTTCTGTGTATGTCCCATATGTTTTATGCAATAAAGAGTTACTTACTTATTATTCCGTTCCTATGCCGTGTGGTGACGGCAGAGTAGAATACATTATTTTGTCACCAACCCCTACTCTTCCCGTGGGTGTCGTAAGAGGCGACTTAGGGACTACACATTGGAACGGGCAGCAGCGCTCTCTGATACAGTAACCTTTTAATCTGCGATCTCCAACCCGCCTGCCAAGCGCGGAGATTATGGCAAAACCCTCCATTTAAGTGCAGGAGGCTCATAGTCCAGCAATGGAATACAACGGGGCGTTGATTTCATTTGATATTACTTATTATTCAACCACGTGCGTCAATAGTCTTCCCGAAAGACTAAATCATCTATCTAACTTTTCAAACAGTCATTCAGCCTACAATGTCCAAAATTAAAAACACGACTGCCCCACCAAAAATAAATGGCCAGTGTCGCTTGAGCTGCTGTAAGCATACCCTGATAAAAAAAAATCCCCCTGATAAATCTGTTCAGGCATTTAGTGGAAGTACCTGGTTGACCGAGCTGAGCTCGTTTATTTTTTTTGTAAGACACCTACGCATTTCGATAAACTCTACTTACTTCATACGTTCAGAAGAAAGTACACGCGGCTAGACATAGTAGCACCTCTCTTATACTTTAAACGAGCAAGATAAGAATAATAAGGATCTCGGAAACGTACGGCTGCAACGATTTCGCAATTTAGTTTCGGGGGCAATAAATCGATCTAGCTTATAAAATAGATTTCTCCGTATTTTCAGGCTTAAAAGAATTGATACGCGATATCATTGAAATAGAAAGGTAATTTTGGCTCAGTCGGGACACCGCGAGTTTGCAGTTTGAATCTCGACAAATATTTTTTTTTTCTTTGTTCTTTTTTCGTTTGTTTCTTTTTTTATATTTTTTATGTTTTTTTTATTCTTTCATTTAGTTATTTAAATACGAAAATGAAAGAAAATTTCTGATAAATTTTTTGGTGGTCTGAAAGTTTTCCATCAGATGGCCCGAGTAAAACGAGGAAAAGAATATATTATGTATCTTAAAATAATAGGATGGGACTTTTGATAGGATTCAGAAAGGATTATTATAGGAAAATAAATTATTCCCACACCAACTAACCTACCAACTTATTAGCAGTAGTTCCAATTTTGGCCACTTCACAGATACAGTGGTAAAGGCGGCGCTAGTAGTAATATAAATTTGCATTTATTGAGGTTGCGTGGATAGTTTCGATGAAATTTAGCATTATATGGGGTTTCGGGAGCGATAAATCAATCTAGCTAGGTTTAATTTTTAGTAAAAATAGATTTCCCTGCATTGAAAATAAATTAGGATCGGAATTTGGATAGAATTCAGAAAGGAAAATAAATTATTATTCCCATGCCTAACAGTGGTAAAGGCAGCGCTAGTAGTAATATAAAATTGAATTTGTTGAGATTGCGTGGATTAAATAACGTCTCCGTGGATTAAATAGCATTTTCCATTTCTGTGTTACATATCTGAAAAAATAACAGAAAATACTTTTAAATGCTTTTTTAGAAGAAAATTTCGTCATTATTAGTTGTAGTGCCATCTGTTGCAGAACTTTCGGTGTAAGAAAAACGAAGTGATTTTCTGTAAAGGTATTTTAATTGAACTAAGTAAATGAAAAAATAAGTAATAACAACGACGACGACGCTAAGTAATAAATAAAAAAACATACCTGTCTATAAATATTGCTCTATCTGATGGAAAAAATTTAGACCACGAAAAAATAAGGTACTAAATAAGAAATTTTTATTTCTGTCATTTTGTTATTTAAATAACTAAATGAAAGAATTAAAAAGTTAAAAACAAACAAAAAAAGAAACATGAACAAAAAAATAAAAAAGTACATTCATGTGAATTCGATCGTCTGACCTTCGGTTTCATTGCCTCCCGGTTCCCCAACAGAGCCACCGCGTCGTTATGGATAGCAGCGAAATTAACCTTCTGTTTTAATGATATGGCGTACAAATTCTTTTAAGCCCGAAAACATGGGGAAATCCTGTTTTACCAAAAACAAAAGCTAGCTAGATCAATTTATCGCCCTCGAGACCCCCTATATACCAAATTTCATCGAAATCGTAGCAGCCGTTTCCGAGATTCTCATTACATACATATGTAGGTATATACAAGAATTGCTCGTTTAAAGTATTAGATAAAGGAACTCCAAACAGGTAAATGTGTTTTCGAATTTCGAATTCGTATGTACATTTATTCGACGCTCTTACGGTGAAGGAAAACATCGTGATGAAACCTGCATACACTCCTGCGGAGAAATTCAAAAGTTGTGTGTAAAGTCGACCAACCCGCACTGGGCCACCGTGGTTGACTATGGCCTAAGCCTATTCACGGTAAGCTCGAGCCCCTCAATAGGGACGTATATGAGCTTGTAATAAAA
Organism: Carpatolechia fugitivella; assembly: GCA_951230895.1. Taxonomy (NCBI): domain Eukaryota; kingdom Metazoa; phylum Arthropoda; class Insecta; order Lepidoptera; family Gelechiidae; genus Carpatolechia; species Carpatolechia fugitivella. The sequence goes on along the minus strand of OX579648.1, from coordinate 13,084,937 downwards.
GGAACTCACATACTTACGTACATACAATAAATACATACATACATACATACATACATGCATGAACCCTGAACACATTTTACACATTACACTCCTTTTCTTGGGCAATCATGTAAAAATCTATTTAATGTTTTCCCTTAATTTTAAATTTTTTCGGGTAACTTTTTCTATTTAACTTTTCTTACAAACATTTTTCAAATCACTAAGAAATTTAAAAGATACAAAATCGGTTCAGCCGATCTCAAATTATTCTTAGGTCTTACCGACTAAACTTACAAGAAACATTATAAAGAATTAATAACCTTGTAAGAAAAATGTAGTTCTCGGGTAGCTACAGGCTTCGGCTACAGGTGAGAAGTGCCACGGAAAGCGATATGATTAGATAGCGCGAAGGACAAACCCCGATGAGCCCTCTTATTATGAGCCCGCACGGCCAGCCACTCGAACACGCCTGCTTGCCACAACCTTTACAGACCCTTTAAACGAGTATTTCATCATTCCTTCCAATTTTCCTTCTTTTTTTTTCGTTACAAATATTGTTCGGCATTATTTTCTTTACACCAATTTCGGAACCGTTTCCTTTGACAGTGAAATTCTCTTTAGGTAACTCCATATACGCACAGGTAAAAAAGTAGCTACGTGAATCATTTCTACGAATTTTATCCGATATTCTGTGGATTAATTTTAAAGGCATTTAAATTGCTTTTTGTTTGAAAGCCAGAAAAACAAAATATTTTAATAATTTATACATTCTGTGATTGATTTTTAGCCGCATTTATATGAGTCTCGTGTTTTTTTATATTGCTTCTATTGCTGGACAAAGGTTAACTACAATATTTTGCTGTATAAATATAATTTTCTTCATATTGAACGTTAACGACTCATTAGAAATTCATCTTCGATTCATCACTACCTTCTAGTATTCGATGTTCGTATTATTAAGTTTATGAGAGAGTTGACTACTAATTACCAACTAACTCGCTTGCCCCGTATGCGAGGTGTAAATGGGCGCAAATTCGTCAATTTATATGCGAAGCAGCCTTCTCAAAGCGCTTTCATGGTAGACCCGCCAAAAATTCTATTAGCTAGGAGTTGACGGGACTAACTACAACTACAAAATGTTAAGCACGTATTAGAGAGAGAAGCGGAAGGTGAAAAACAGGAAGAAAAACAAACAATAAAACACATAGAAATCAAGACTCCAGTTATTTTTGTCTCTTCAGGGAAAGTCTACAGAACCGGAACGAATAATAATAAGAAGAAACAGAATTATCAAATTAATTTATCACTAAGAAGACTAAGAAGTTAATGTGGCTTTAGTTTACATTCCATGGTATTGTAGGGACACATGTACCTAGCAATTAGCTAACGCTGCAATGTGTCAATGCACGCGGCGCGGTCGCGTCAGTCGTTCCCCGCGCTCGCCAGATTGTAGACACGCTCTAATAGCGTATTCTTATTTAACTTAGTTGTATCTGGGCTACATATAGTTCTGGACAATAAACCCGGACTTTCGTGAACCGTCTTTGCTTGTTTCATTGAACATTCAAAATACCTTCTGATAAATAATATAAATAGTACATGATACCTACATTATTGGTAACCTGGTCGGTCACTCGTACAGTATGAAAAACCACTTGGAGATCTGCTCATGCTCACCCTGTAAAGTATTCATCGTGACCATGATAGAATAGATAGCAGAAAAGACATTTTAAATATTGAAGAATTTGTGAACAACTTAACGGTTTAACAGAGCAATACGAAACTAAATTACTTAAACAGCAGAACCGTAACTCCCGTTATTAGTTCAGTTTAGTAGTCGTATATTTGTATGACTTATATAACTCAATTAGGCAATTTATGGTCATAATAACGTGTTATAACGGTGGCGAAAGGCGTGGTTCATTAAAAATCTATTTTCATACTCACGGCTGCGGGGCGGCTTTATCCGTTGTCTTTTGTTCCATAAAAGCAAAAAAAACTGAAAAAAGAGAAAATATACAGCAAGTACAATATTTCAGCTTAAATTTCTTGCAGTTTATCTATAAATTTTTAAAATTCTTTACTGCATTTACAAACATTTTCAAAATTTATATCCTGTAAAAAATAATTTGACATAAGTTCTACCTACGTTACATACATAATTTAGAGTATTAAGAAGATACAAGTATCAAAATCTAAATAAATAACGGACGATCAAACTAGGGATGCTAGGTACTGAAGTTGCTTGAAATATACAACAATTATTTGGGGGAACAATTAGAAAATAAATAAATAAAACAACAGAACGAAAAATCTTATTACAAATGCAAACTGAACATAAAACCGCTGAATGTAGCTCGCTTTCTCGTGCTAGTAGTAAAACGGACGACGACGGAGGGAACTTTGTAGTGCTCCAAAAATGTAAGCAATAAACAATCCTCCTTGTCACTTTACTTCTTTAAGATCTTAAAATTCTTAATTTTCTAAAAATACTTCCGTCTATGAAATCATAATTTCAGCCGAAAAACATCCACTTTTAAGCAAAGGCCTACCCCAAGTCTCCGCAACGACCCCGGTCCTGCGCTGCCCGCATCCAGCGACTTCCCTGTGCCCCGACCTTCACCAAATCGTCGGTCTACCTTGTGGGGGGTCTACCCACGCTGCGTCAGATTCATCTGATTTTTACCAACCATGTCACTTAAACATTGAATACAATCCGAAATTTAAACATTCATTCAAAAATAATGCACTCAATAAAAAAAGTACACATAGACTTTTAAGCGTTATCTTGGACCATTGTTATTATAGGTATATCAAGGTCATTATTTAATTCTACTTGTCAAACTCAAACTCGTTTATTTTTACACAAACGCTCGCGCTTGTTGGCTATTACTCATGGTAAATGTGTAGTATAGTTAACTAGTTGGTCTTTATAGGTGGAGCTGTTGTATTGTAAATAAAATTATAGAGATTTACCTAGTTTTTAAACGCGTACTGTAAAAAGATGCCATAAAATGATACAAATGACAGCCTTGAGGAATATATTCAACATTTTCTCATTCTTTGTGTAGGGATTTTCTTTGAAAAGTTTTTTGTAACGATCCTTTTAAGGGATTCTTTGCTTTTATGAGCATTCCGACAATTCTATTTGTGCCATTTAGTAAGTATCTATATATCTGCTTCAGTATCTTAATGTTTTTACAAGAGATTTGAACTGATTGATTACATACAAATCGTTCAAAGATATCAGTATTATCTTAACAGTTCTACTGCATTTGGTCTTTAGGCTTTTTTATAAAAGTTCATACCATTTTTTTTACGGAAATAGGAAACAGGAATGATAGAGTCGGTACTTTTCCTGTTCTCGTCCTATCTACTAAACTACAAATACTGCAAAAAGACAAAATAATCCGTTAAATTCACAAAAGTGACAGTAATAAAGAGTCTTAAGGAAAACACAAAAAAAGCGAAGTCGCTTCTTACGGCGAAGCATCTGGTTACAAACTTGTACGATAAATAAATGTTGTGATGTAATGCTTATCAATTTTCATAGTTACGGCGAGTTGCGAGTGTTTCATGAAGTTTAGAAGTCAACGCTGACACTTTTTCCAGTGAAGAGCTGGAAGAAATTGCGGCTAAGTGCGATCGTCCACAACACGACAAATCACTTTGCTAATAGCCACTATGTTACACTATTTTCTGGCGCCCGAGCGTTCATTCCGGCCGCAATTTCAAGTACTTTCCTATCTTTTTTTCGTCTTCCGGGAAACGAAGAAACACTTTTAAAGTTTTCTTGCTATTTGACCGCGACCGAGTTTTCTAGCAAGTTTTGATAGAAAAATAAATAAAGTTTTAGCTTTTGGTAACTTCGTTTTTGAGTAGGCATATACATTCCTTTTGCGTAAAACAGTATTTAAATTGTTAGATAGATATAAAGACGTCCAATGAAAGATAGAAAAAAAAGAGTGCCGTGTATTCGTAAGCGAGTATACCAAACAATCTTATTTGCTTAGTAATTTCATTAAATACCTATCTGTCTATCAATTACACTGCTCAAGCGGTGCTTTCAATTTAATTTTCAAAATAAATTTCGTGATGAGAAACTCGAAGGAAAATTGTAAATTCTAATTTGTTTCGCGCCGATGATACTTTTAGGACCTCCTCGCCATGAAATTCGATATTTTAGCAACAAAATGAAAGCTTACTAGGAACGTGTTGTAGAGAAGCCTTCAAAACACTGACAGATAAAATATGCGGGAATTTTGAAAGAGTGAGGGTAAAACATAATTTAGGTCAGGCTCCATTTACTTTTTACATGAGTATCTACGTATCATAAATGTACACTTTTCGTACAATGCGTTATGGTGAGTTAATTACTCTTGATCTCATAATATGATGCAGATTTATTAAAATATTACTACGAGTACACATGCCATAAGACAGAGACCATAAAAGGAGGCAAATTCTACTATTAATTCTACGTCTTTGAGGTGCATAATAATTGATACAGCAATAGAATCTAGCAGAGCAGCAGTATACGTCCAGCAGTGGACTGGACTATACAAACAAATTATGTAGATACTAGCTTTCCGCCCGCGGTTTCACCCGCATTTAATTAGTTTTCCCGTAGGAACGAAATGTTTTCCCGCGGTAAAAAGTAGCCTATGTCCTATTCCAGGGCCTCACCTCAATGTGTGCCCAGTTTCATCTCGATCCGTCCAGTGGTTCAAGCGTGATTCGGCAACAAACATCTAAACATCCAAACTTTCGCATTTTATAATATTAGTAGGATATCAATCAAAATAATAACATTTTTAACGTAAGAGTTCGAATATCACCATTATAGGCTTTTGTTTATTATTTTGTAATTTATTAGGGACTTTTAATCACCTACAGTAATCATGTCACCATCTTACCCTAATCTTATAAAAGTAAATACAAGAAAAATTATTACACCATCTTAGCCCCTGAAGATGATGGTGACGCTAAAATACTGTGAAAAACTCCTATATCTAAAATGTTTATCTAAGTAGACGAGCTCTTAATTGTTTATTCCGGTCAAATTCCAGAAGTAAATGTTAGGCTTTAAAGAGATACCTGTCGCGTGTCATTTTCTGTTTCAATAATTACAGATTTCCCATGATGATCTATTCCACTCCTCTAGTTTTTTGTTTCTATATTTGGCTCTTATTCTTTCAATCATGCTCTCCTTTTATACTACCTTTTACGTTTACTTCTCCACTCAGTAAATCTGAACAAACTTGTGCCAACATTGGCTGTTACGATCATGAACTCGGTAGGGGTTGCCTCCTTCAAACAAAGGAAATGTTTTTTGATAAATCAATTTTAGGAAAATCTCCAGGAAACAGGGAGAATTGCTTTGATACGGTTGACAGTTTGAAACGCCTGTCAATCACAAATATTGATGCTGCTTGTTTACGCAGGAGTACAACAAAGATCAAAAGGGAAATCATTCATTCAACCGCCCATAGCCCGCTCCTTGTATTAAAAATGTTTCCCAAATCTGATAATTTTCTTTGGTGCTTTCAGAGTGTTTAATTCGTGTATTTTTTAGTTTAGCAATAATACAAACACTAGCTTTCCGCCCGCGGCTACGCTCGCTTTTTGTAAGATTTGCCCGTGGGAATAAGACTTTTTCCCGTAAAAAGTATCCCATGTGTTAATCCAGTTTACAAACTATCTCCATTCCAAATTTCAACCAAATTCGTTAAGTACTTTAAGCGTGAAGGGGGAACAAACATCCAAACATCTAAACATATTTTCACATTTATAATGATATCTCCTCCTCGAAACTAAAAAAAAAATTGTTCGACAACTAAGCATTTTTTGTACAAATCTGAACTAGCTTCATGATCTTAGCTATCTACCGATCTATATATTTTAAACACTACAAGTATCGTGTTTTTCAAAACTCCACAGAGACCACTTTTTTTTATCATCATCACAGTCAAACACTTCAACGATTTTATAAATATATAATGTAGATAATGTATAATATTTACATATCTTCATATTTACATAAGAAAAAAGAGTTTCGCGAACATAAGAGGTATCCTGTTTCTCAACGTCTATAATGGTAATCTCCTCTTACTGTCGCAGAGGAAATAGGCTGAACCAAGCTATTAATAAGAAAAGTCGGCAAGTGTAAGCGTTTCGATAGAAATGGGTTCCGTAGTGTAGTCTATTAATTTTATATGTATTCTTTAAAAAGGCGAGCTACAATTAGTGAACAAGGTGGTGAAAAAAGTCAATAACAGAGCAGGCACAAGGATGTACAAGGTACTAAACGATAGGTAAATCAACAATATATTAGGTCCTTACATATGAAATTGGCGTTTTGTCGTACTGGCCACTTTGATCACAAATTTCTCCTATTTGGTAAGGAATTCGAAATTCAAATTTATACAGCTATTTCCACATGTAGTTGTGTTTCGTAAACCGTCATTCATTTGTTTTTTTACTTATCTTTTTTCTGTTTGCATCGCTCGATTTACAAAATGGAAAATTTGAAATATCGCGTTATTTACGAGTACGAGTTCCACCGTGGCACCAGTGCTGCGGAAACGGCTCGAAGGGTTAATGATGTGTATGGCGGTTGTGTCGCAAAAGAAAACACAGTGCGTTTTTGGTTCCAATGTTTTCGTTCTGAAAATTTCGACCTGCAAAACAAGCCCCGTGGACGGCCGGAGACCCAAGTTGATAATGAAGCATTGAAGGCTATTGTGGAAGCGGATCCATCGCAAACCACGTCCGAGTTAGCTGCAGGCTTCGGTGTTAGTGATAAAACTGTTTTAATCCACTTGAAGCAAATTGGGAAGATTAAAAAACTTGAAAGGTGGGTTCCTCACGAATTGAGTGAAGCAAACCGGCAAACGCGCGTCAACTGCTGCGTTACATTACTTGACCGGCACAATAACGAAGGGATTTTAAATCGAATCATTACCTGTGATGAAAAGTGGATTCTCTACGATAATCGGAAGCGCTCATCGCAATGGCTGGACCCTGGCAAGCCAGCCAAAGCCTGCTCCAAGCGAAAATTGACCAATAAAAAGTTACTTGTAAGCGTTTGGTGGACTAGCGCCGGTGTCGTTCATTACAGTTTTCTCAAATCTGGCCAGACGATTACGGCAGATGACTATTGTCAGCAATTGCAAACCATGATGGAAAAGCTAGCTGGTAAACAACCGAGGCTGGTCAATCGCTCTACGCCACTGCTGCTTCACGACAACGCTAGACCACACACTGCACAACAGACGGCTAGCAAATTAGAAGAGCTTCAATTGGAATGTCTAAGGCATCCACCGTACTCCCCGGACCTTGCTCCAACAGATTACCATTTTTTTCGAAATTTGGATAACTTCTTGCAAGGGAAAAAATTCAACTCAGATGGGGCAGTCCAAATCGCCTACAAAGATTTTATTGATTCCCGTCCGAATGGTTTTTTTAGTAAAGGGATCAATGAACTACCTATGAGATGGCAAAAGTGCATAGATTACAATGGCTCATACTTTGATTAAATAAATATACTATATAAAAATTTTTCGACTTTTTGTTCCTCCCATACAAAACGCCAATTTCATATGTAAGGACCTAATATTACCAAAAAAGAAATATGGACGATTCTAACTGATGTGACATCCTTACTAATATTATAAACGCGAAAGTTTGTATGTATGGATATTTGTTACCTACTCTTTCACGCAATAAATACTAAACGGATTGGGATAAAATTTGTAATAGAGATAGTTTGTACCCTGGATAACACATAGGATACTTTTCACGGGAAAAAGTCTTATTCCCACGGGAAAATCTTACACAACGCGAGCGTAGCCGCGGGCGGACCGCTAGAGGAAAATATACTTTGGATTGTTGTGTTTGTTTGTGTTTGATAGCTATCTACAATTTATTTAACGTGTTGTTTTCTTGAGTTCTGTTTTTTGAGTAGCAGGCTTTTTCGATATATACTCACCGGCACATCTAACCGCCCACCCTTCATGTCAGGGAATACTCGTGATTCTGTATAATTCTATTAGTTACAGCTGATGTTAGTTAAAAAGTAGTTAATATAACTTTTATTTAAGTGTGTAATGTATAACAATAAGCGTAGTTTAAAATTAACCCGAAATACAAGGGTGGGCGGTTAGATGTGCCGGTGAGTGTATAATTAGCATAAATTTTGTAATTGACAATATTTTATTTAAAAAAGGAAACTCAAAAGGTGCGATGACTGTGGAGTTTCTTCGGTGAGCTCTTCTCCACAGATTCCACCATTGTGTTAGTGAACTCACCTAAAAAATGTAATGACGGATCTAAGTGATGTAATAACATCCTATGGAAATAAATAATTTGACTTTGACTTTTTAAATCTGAAAAATCTACAGCCGATATAGTGATAAACATAATAAAAACAGATAAATTAACTATCTCAAGAGAAAACCTAAATTTCACGGCCAAATTACGATAATTCAACTGGTTATTTTGCTTGCTAGTTTTACGTTCATTTTTCACCGTGAAAGGAACCCTAAAATGATGCACAATACTTAGGTTACCCGCTTCAGTTTACATGAACGAAATTTGTCAGAAATGGGACTCTATGACTGACGGAACAATAAGGCTTAATCTTCACGAGGAACGTGTGATGTCGGATATGAATAAAGCGAGTGATGGGAAAAAAATTCAACGCCTTCCGTTATTATTTTCGTACGAAGGCGGGCGGAGTATTTCATTTATACAGACGAAATAGAATTATGCGTTTGTGTGTGTCTTGGTTGGTACTAATCCATCAGAATTTTTATGGAACAGTTTATTTGTATATACAGAAGTATTGTTGTGAATATAATGGTGGTGTAGTGACGAGGGTCGCTGCCTCTCATGTGGGATACGCGGGTTTAGTTGTAGCATCGCGCCTCGTTGGTCTATGTGCCATGTAGTGTGGTGCTGGCGATGTGATTCTTTTTAGAATATATTCGTTCTCTTTTTAGCTACCTAGTTTAAAAAGAGAGCGATAGAAACTTCATACGAGCTTGGCCGGGGTGTTTTGACGTGTTCTTACCTGCCGACCGCCGTCGTGATGCGGTATTATTTCCCAGTGCAAAAGTTGTAAAAATCAAATATAGTTGAAGTATTTATAAACAGTGCGTTTTATTAAGTAGCGAGCTGTAGCTAAAGTGGCTTCAGCTGCTACAGTGAAAACCTGCGAAGAAATTCAAAATTGTGTTTGAAGTCGACTTACTTGCTCTGGGCTATCATGGCCTGATTCGATCGCCATAATTCAAGGTAAGCTCGGCTCGAGCTCCTTAGTGGGGAAGTACTGGAAACTGTAACTGTTGATGTGATGATGATCAACCTTCAAAAATTTTTAAAAAAGAGAAGTACTTCTTCTACCGAGTGTTTGTCCCGTCTTGCAACGTGGTCCGCTTTCCCGCTCTTTCTTCTCCACTTGCCCGTCCAGGACATCTTTTTCCACAAGATCGTTTGAAAGCGAACATTTCTAAATAATTATGTGAAGACCGGTGTACGGTTTCCAAAGTAAACACATTTTCCTTAAGATACTTATACAGGGAGGAAATAAACTTGAGTTTTGTGGTCTTGAATGTGGAGGCCGAATGATACTAACGAGTAAAGTTTCCGACGCAACAGCAATTTAATCTAAGAGGCATTACCGGCTGGTCGCGCTCATAAAACCCAGTCCTGTTTTATTGTACGTAAATAATGTGTTTAACACAGTTTTATCTCATCCAGATCCTCAATTTATTAGAATTAATATTAAAAGAAAAAAAACGTCGGTGGTGTAGTGGGTAGAGTCACTGCCTGCCATCTGAGAGAAGCGAGTTTGTTACCCACCATGTACCAAACGATTATTTTCGAGCTTCGGCTCTTATGGTAAAGAGAAACATTGTGAGGAAGCCTGCGCACTCCTGCGAATAAATTCAAAGATTGTGTGTGTCGCTGCCCGCACTGGGCCAGCGTAGTCGACTAAGGCCTGATCGCCCTAATTCAGGATAGGCTCGGACCCCTCAGTTGGGACGTGTATGAGCTGTTGATGACTACTACCTCAGTGTTAGTCAAAGCTAAATAACAGACTAAAATTAAATACTTGGTATAAGTAAATCCGTGTGGTGACGGCAGAGTAGAATACATTTGTCACCAACCCCTACTCTTCCCGTGGGTGTCGTAAGAGGCAACTTAGGGACTACACCTTGAACAGGGAACGGGTAGCAGCGCTCTCTGATACAGTAACCTTTTAATCTGCGATCTACAACCCGCCTGCCAAGCGTGGAGATTATGGCAAAACCCTCCACTTAAGTGGAGGAGGCTCATAGTCCAGCAGTGGACTGTAACGGGCCGTTGATGTTGATGTTGATAAGTAAATAATTATTCAGTAGATACGAGCCTCGCGAGGGAGTTTTATAATATCTGAGGACTACGGATATGGCTAGAGACGTTAAGGGAAGATATTTTTTTTTATAATGGCACTAGTTTTACTTTGTGCTGTTGTATAATCGTATGACAGATAAGATTTTTAGTGGTATAAAAGCAGGCCCGGATTTTCGCCCAGACTGATAGATAGAACCTCAGTCAATATAATATCATTGACCTCAGTCACGAAGGGGGCTATAGCAAAAGGAACTCATCTGATTTGTGAGAAAAAAAACTGTTGCTTGCAAAAAATTTAAAGTCGTTGTCTTTTGGTAACCTAGTGTTTACTAGGTGTCATACGTTTTTACAACTAATATTCAAGTTAAGTATGATTTTAACCTCATTAAAACATCTCTAGAATACTTATTGATAAACTAGTTAACATAATTAACATAATAATTTACAATGGCAAATTCAAAAGTCCTTTGAAAATTGTAGACCAGATACTTTATAAAAACTAATTCTATTACTACAAAATGTAATACGCCAGATGCAGGAAGTTAGTACTTAAATATGTTTTAAACAAACATGGCGCTGCGCTGCTGGCTGGTTGACTGCTGACTGGCTGACGGAACAATTTGTTAGCACGCGTTCTTTGTGACGTTACACCAAGCTTTGTGATTCCCGCAAACCGGAGCGCAAGCGGAGCGTGAACATTTTCACAAGTGGAATTCGCAACGGAATATTACGGCGATAAGTTTACTGATGCGAAAATCGTTTAGAACAACAACGTTTTCGACTTCTGAGTGCGGCCCTGATTTTTTTAAACACGTGTAAGTGGAATTACTGAATACGGAAGTTTATAAGTTTTGACCCTTTGCCTGAAATCACTCTGTGGAATAAAAATTTAAAATAAAGTTTCCGAAATATCTTTGGTAAGATTTTCTTCTCAAGATAAAATAATGTGACACTTCTTTATATTTTATAAAGTTGCCTGGAAGAAATTACTATGAAGCATTAAGACCTCGTAACTGTACACGTCTTCCTGCTCTTACTAACAATCTGTTCACATTCCTGTGTGATCAATAAAGTATATTCATTTGTTCATTCTTTCCATTTGTAACTTAGAATTATGCAAGTTATAAATTAATCCAACCGTATTTCAAACATTTGCTTATTTATTCAGCTACCAAACAAAGCGTACTCTGAACAAAATGTGAACATGTTGTAACACAGAACCGCAGAAGCTAAAGGTAAAGTGGCAGTACATATTCGTGAGCGATGCCGTTGCCACTGACTACAAGCACGTTGTTATTTACACAGCACGTTCGCCAACAACAATAGACCATCCCCACCGAGCGCCACTCAGCTAGACTTACACACGGCATTTTTCCGACGTTTAATTTCCTCCTGTAAAGTTTTAATTCGAGACATAAAGTGAGCTTAAAAGCCGTGTCTGGCAAGTTTCATCACGGTGCAGATGCGTCGTCGGTAGGAAGCTTACTTTGCACACAAAGCCTACAAGTACAAAAGGCGCTGCCTCCGCTCCATTTTGCGTCTGACAAGCTGGAACTCGACGAATGAGGCGCGCGTCAGCCATGTTTTGATATACCTATAGTCTAGTCATTCAAATGTGTAAATTATGTAAACAAAGCAAACGTCAACGTCTTTACTGCGTGCTTGGTCGATTACAGTATCATTATTGGGCAAAGTCATTGGGTAGTTGACCCCATCACACCATGTTGTTATCCCCATTTTTCTTTCATAATATACGTAAGGTATTTTAGTTACAAACGGACTTTTATTTTTTTTTTCAATAGAAAAACAATACACACACACACACACACACACACGCCCACGCACACACACACACGCACTCATACATACATCACTTAATCTCTCATAGACATGTTTATATTACGGTAATTTAGTGTAATTTAAGTAGTACGTAGTAGTGTCATCCTCCTGGTCCGGTGTTGGAGAGGGTGGCAATCTGTCATACAGGATATCCTAGTACAGATGCCAGTCTCTCACATAGATCATATTTAACTGTACGTCTTAGATTAATATTCATTTATTTTTTGTCTATGTGAGAGAAGAATAATAAATAAATATTTGTATTTGTAATCTGATGTACTTACTCCTTCTTTCTAAACACAGTAGTGCATGTGTTTGTCAGTCAGTACTCGTATCTTGTATACTTACATGTGCATTTTTTAATTACGAAACCGTTGTTTACCCTTTTGTTTATATAGTCCCCACAGTAGCCACATGCGCCGTTTTTTTTTTTTTATTATTGAGATATTTTAGTAATTCTTTATATTTGTACGCCCTGTAATGGGCAGATTTTTGTGGTTCACATTTAATTATTACACCATGTTAATTTACCAAAAATCTACATTTCATTTCACTTTGTGCTTGACAACGCCTTTATCTCTTAGCAGTAGGGGCGGTATTCGTATCACGAGTGTCTAGCTACGTGTGCTGGCTGTTGTGCCTAGCCGTGAGCCAAACCTGTAAACGACGCCGGCATCATGGAGGTGTCAAGAGCACAGTGTATAGTGTACTGTTCATATTTGGCAGATTTCAAGGGGTTGACGTACTTGTCGAACAATTAAACTTGTACGTGAACGGTTCTATAACCCGTGTGTAATTATAGGAACCTATATAACGCTTATTAATATTACACAGCGCATCAAATGGGTCGCACATTTTAAACTTTTAGCAGTATATAAATTTTTTCGTTTCGCTATAATTTTAGCGTAGAGCCTACATAATAAATGTATTTTTATAACGTTTATGAGACATTTTACGGGCTTACCGCGATATTATTTTTGTTGAGGAGACCCGATATTACGGCGCTGTTGCATTACAAGCACCATGGTCGCGGGTAGACTGGAGAGACGTTGCGGGTAGAACTAGGGACATACATATCTGTCTACGCTCATTCTTCCTCGTTTCGTTCGTATTATCGCGGTAAGCCCGTAAAATGTCTCATAAATTTTATGATAATGACCGCGAAAGTTTAAAATTATAAATGTATTGTTATTCTTATTCTTATCGTAGAACATCTACGGCGTAGCAAAATTGTAGCGTTCAAATTGAAACGAATACAATATTGACTACAGTTTTTCTACAAATATACTAAATACGTACACAAAATATACTGACATTCTCTTACACCTAGCAGGGGTTTAATTAAATTCTACTTCTCTCATACCTAATGATGTGCCTTTAGAAGGTCACCTGCTAAAGTTAACATTATACTAGTACCTTTAGAAGCGAAGTCTCTCTTTGAACAAGTTAGCACTTTAACTTAGTAGTTACGACGTAACGACTATGAAACTCTCCAATTAACAGCGGTTAACTAGCTTAACTGCACCAAAGGGCGAACGTCATAGATATAAACACAAACAAAACCTAAAGTTGCAAAAAACAGATGCATTGCTGTGTTGAGCTCAACAGTCAGCTGCGCAGCCAAGGTTTTGATGTTTTAACCTAGTTAGTTGAGAGCCTAGTGGACCTAATTTTCTGGTGTATGTATCATTCTCGATCAATATATTGTATCCATTTTGCTGATAATTCGTTTGAAACAATAAGGTCCAACAAAACTATAAGATATACTATACCAAAAAGTGTGGGTTTTTATTAATTATACAAAAGTGTGAATAGTAAATATTAAATCAAATTTTTTTAAATATATAAGGTCAAACTCAAACGAATCAAAACTTTAAAAAGTTTAACACATAGTGCAGGCTGCAAGAGTAATTTCGTTTGCGAAATGTGAATACCCTCTTTGGACATTTATGAACATATCTTTCGTATTTAGTCAGCCAGCCAATCACCAATTACCACAGATTAATAAATAGCGCTTACCATACCCGACATTTAGGTTGTAAACGTCATTGCCTATCGTGGCGCGTCGCGTGTCGCATCGCAGACCGTAGACGTCGCGTCATTCGAAATAGATTGTCACAAGAAGAGCACACCAGCTGTTCCCATTTTACTACATAATATAAATGTACTGGTGTAATGTACTGGTACTGGTACACTGGCTTTTGAATAGAAAGTTCTTTTCTTGCTAGTATTTACTAAAATTAAATTAAATAATTGTGGCACAAAAAAGTTTCAAGAATTCTTTGCAATATTATTATTGTTATGGTTTGTTCACGATTTTACAATTTTATTGATGCTTTTAAATGAAAGATAAATCACGTCACTCCATTTTATAATGAAAAGCAACTATGTAACTTTATCTCGTGGTAACAACCAAGCTTATTTGCAGCAAAAAATAATATTCCTATGCATGTTTCGTAGTTTTGACGTTTAAAATTACTCTCAAGCGAGTGTGAAAATTCAAATCTATATTTCCCTAACAGAATTGGTCATCTTGGTATCTGAAAGTCAGTTAGTAGCGACAACTTATAATAATTATAAAGCAGAAAAACCCGGCCCGGATAGCTAATAGTCCGTGAGCCCGCTCCAAAATTGCCTACATCATATATAGCACCTAAAATTGGTCGGGAGTTTGAGAATTTGAAAATTTTACCGGAAGTGAAGGGTTTTCTCAAACTTCCGGCCAATTTTAGGTGCTATAATCTTCTGATTCTTGCTCACCACAACTTTTCCGACCGTGTGCCATTTATCGTGAAGTCATATGACGTACGGACTATAAGGAGATGCAGATTCGAGCCCTGTCCAAGATCGACAAAATTTTTAATTTTCTGCTTTATAATTATTAGATATTACTTTAACGTCTGTAATCTGTAACAATCATAAATCTATAGCGACAACTAGTTGTTAATCGTCCCGGCTCAGCCCTGGACGACCCGACCGCACCTGTCAAACGATTAAACTCCTCGGACGATATCGAGACATTTAATTTTAAACCCGGCTGCTAGGGCTACCCCACCTGTATCTATCAATAAACGACGTAACTCGTTTTGGTCAAACTTTAATTATTTAGAGACAAAATCGTTGACTTTAAGTTTTGCTTTAAATGTTTATCTTTAGTAAGAAGTAACTTATTGTTTTAAGTCCAAGAACTTTCCGTAAATATTAATGTATTTTGTTGTCTTGTGAAAATCAAATCAAATCAAATTGTTTATTTGTTGTAAATATGGTACAATTGTGGTGTTAGAATTGATAAGTTAGTATCATATATTTAGTCATATGATCTGACATGCAAATATTATAATCAGGCAGTTATCTATCTAATTAAATTTAGTATTCATTTTTTAAATATAATTACAATAACAAGTATTACCAAAGTCTATTATTAATTATCATAAAACTATTTTCTGTCAAAGAACTCCTTAAGAGAAAAGAAGTTTTTTTCATCTTAATTTGTAACTCCATCGTTGCCAATTGAATAAACATATTTTTTTCTTAAGAATATCATCAACTCTAACAATAAAAGTAAAGATTGTGTAAATGGTCAAAAAGTCATTGCGTATAACGAACCATAGATTAAAAATACCTGCTTTGTCGTTTTAATTTCAATCAGAACCCTCGAACGACGCTTTGAATCCGCATTACCTGAAACAAAAATAAGACATTTTAGGCGAGTCACCAACCCAATGACATGCATCAAGAGAAGAACGTCCCAATTCGTAATGTGTCCATAATGGAGTTTAAAGGGAAGCAGCCGTAAAATGAAATCGAACGTCTGAAGTCGTCGATAGCTGGCGGGATCGTAAAACAAAGCATAAAAACTTTATTTTATTTACACGCTTAATGGAGTAGACGTGTGGAAATCCTCTTTAATTAACTAAACCTCTGAATACATTTCTTTTGTTTTGTTTTTGTTACCTACTGCGAGAGTTTTTGTTACCTACTGCGAGGGTTTTTGTTACCTACTGCGAGGGTTGATTTATTATCAATATTATCATTTATTGGTTTACAGGAAAAAGTTTAAGTTTATAGAACTCTAGTAATTTCTACTTTTGAAATATTTTAGTACAATAAATTAAGTAACTTAAGCCCGTAAAAAACTTAACAAGTACTAAAATATCATGGAAAGTAACCTTATATAGAAATAAATCTGTTTAGTAGGTAGATTTCTATGAATATTTTGATGTCATTTCGTTATGTTTCGTTTCATGTAGGTACATCTATTTTTAAGTGAGTAACTTAATTCAAATTAAGTATTTATGAGAAAAGTCTCTTTAAGGTTTCATAAGCTATTGTAGAATGTAGATTAATTAAGAGCAGTCTTCGTAAATACCTCAAACGAATTATTAATTTTATATACATTAACATTAACACATGCATCACATCTGGATTTAGACGCTTTAGACAGTCTTTAGAGAAACTTGCAAGTTTCAGTATAAATATATAGGTATACATACGTGGAAACGCGTATCCGAGCAACCCTGCTACAGCGAAGATACAGCGACGTCTACTCTGTTATTATTTTGGCAATAATATCATATTATGCTTTCAGTATACCTCTCTCCCCTCCCCTCGCGTCTGGCAACGTCGAGCTACAGAAATAGTGTTAGAAATTCAACGTCTATTCAGTGTTGCCAAGTTATTATAAACACTAGGCTTTTTATCGTTTGACACCTGAAGGAAAGTGATGACGATGCACTTATTATGTCTGTTCTTACACTCATAGCTTTAAATTGCTAGGTTGATAGGAAATATTGATGACGACGGAAGTAAACTTGTAACGAGGCATGCGTCCTCTTTCCTGTTTTATGACTGGCAACCTTTCTTGTTGGCAGTCTTTCGTTTTAAATTCATTTTCAAATTTAGATTTCTTACGTTTCGATTTTGTTTTTTTTCTGCTAAATTTCTCACTTCATGTCCTTATCTCTAACAGTGTAAAGCTCAGTTATCCTTACCATTTCGAATCCTTGTTACTATTTTCCAGTTTTTATAATATAAATTATATACATACATAATATTAAATGAATACCTTTTCCTACGGACTGAACCCTGTTTTGCCACGTTTATATTTAAATCCCGTACAACATCTTTCGTGTGGTGCTCAGCGGCTGGGTCACAAACTAATGCAAAAAGTAACGAATTTATTTAACATTTCTAACTTTTTACGACAGTACCACTTATGTTATCTCTTCAGGGATCGAGGAGCAACATTTTTTATTTTTTTATTTTAATTATTGTTATGATCTTCAAACTGCTTAAATTGTACGTAACTACGGTCTATAATTATATATTTTTTACATGGACATAAACTAATGAATGAAAGCAAAAAAAAATATCTAACTGACCTAATTGCTTTGTATTACAACAGTGGTAATATAAGTAAAAGAATTAGGGTACACTTTTGATCATTATTGTATTGACATAGGATTCTTGTTTATTTATGCCGAATTTAAAGCATGAAATGCAATGTGTCTCGCGCTGTAACACGGAAGTACTAAGTTGGCAACATACTGTCTATTATTGAACGTATGCAAGCACTTCAGTATTTAGAACGTTGCCTTTGTGATTGAAATTGAAGGCACTCGCATTTAGCGGTCGTGTTGCGACGACACTATGTTTTTTTTTGCGTTTGGACGGGCGCCAATTTGTCCTTATCTGTTTCAGGACGGATGGCTACCAACCAGCAATATGCCGCGTTTAGCTAATGTTTTTTTTTACATGTTGAGTGGGCAAATGACCGGAATTTATGACATTTAACTTGAATTTACGAAATAGTATATTGTGACTTCGACAAGTATGGTACGGGGCGGGGATTGATTTGGTAATAAATATTGCTACTGTTCTCTATTTAAATAAGGCGTTTCAAACTCTTGTGACCATATTTAACCGATGAAGTACCTACCTACTGTTCCTTCGAACAATATTATTTTATAAAATCTAAATATATTTGCCCGCTGTCCTATTCATCACACTACTGCCGGTTCTATTACTATAGGTATTTTCAATTTGAAACGCATCGTCTCTCTGCGATGCGACGACTGAGCGTTTATATTTAGGGGCGGTGTAGGGTGGCGATAAGCGCGGGCCTCGAACAATACGCTTCCGCTTATGCCGATGGCGCGGTCGTTGCTCCGCTCTCCCCTTTCATAAAGTATAGTGTGAACTCAGCGGGCTCGCCTAGCTACAATTCTTTTATTATTTATTCTAGGCATCACGCCGTGACTGACAGAATGTGAAAATTGAGATGAAATTCAGGACAGGCATTTTTTTTTCTTTTCACAATTGGTTGGTTAGTTAAACTGCTTTTGTGCCATAAGTAACATAAGTATTTGTGCTAAATGAAGGAATAATTAATTGTGAGAATCAAAACTTAAACTAGTATTCAAAATATTAATGCACAACTTACAATATAGTGAAATATTTTAAAATCAGTGTGTGCACAATTAGTTAACTAAATTGACAAGCAACTGAAGATACATCGTCCCTTGCCTTTGCCCAGGCTATTATAAAGGCACTGCTTCCAAAGCTATTTAAAAAAAAACGGCCAAGAGCGTGTCAGGCCACGCAAAATATAGGGTTCCGTAGTTGTCTAATACTACTAAGTGTAGCGTTAAAAAAAGAAGCTAGCTAACCTGTGGTCGACGACCACAGGCGAAACGTGAAATTTAGGAGAACAGAGAAAGAGTTAGTTAAATTTGTCCGAACGGTATAATAAAAATTTGAAAGGGCCTAGAAATTGCCAAAGTATCAAAAAGTGAGCCGAGAGCCGGGTCCTGAGGGGACTCCGTCGATATAGTGTCGCTGAACTTGTGTTGTGTTGAGAGAGTGTATCGATGCAGGAAGGTGTAAAGACCGCGGAGTACCCCGGAGAGTAATTGCCAAACGGGAACCAAAAAGGGAGGGCCAGAGAAACCTAAAGGGCCTTTTTAGAATTTAGAAAAGAATTTAGAAAGAATTTGGCACTCAGCTGGTACAGGCGCGGACGCACACAACGCAGAGATCCAGGCACGTCCAATGCCTGGTGGCCTCAGGTGTCCGGAACCACAGCGAGAGATCGTGAAAGGCACGGAGGGACCCTCGTGTGTGTGTCGCAGAGGCCGGAAATACACTGTAAAGATTGACAAAGAAATAATCGCCATCCAACCAAGACAAGGAAAGAGAAAAGTGCGTCGATAAAAAACCAGTAGGAAGACAACACAAGACTTACCCGGCTAGTCCAAACGGAATCCGTGATATTTATTGTATTCCAAGGCTTTATATCATTTACTGATATTTATTTAGTAATATTCAACCAAGTTCAAGGAAAAAATCGTTTCTATCTGATGATAGACGACAACTCAGAAAACAATAAACAATTTAGAAAAAGGTCAAACCAAGAAAATTTGAAATTTGAAAATGTGACATAAAAACCGGCCAAAAGAAAAAAGAATCATACCAAGAAGGTTATTAAAAAACCTGCAGTAATGCTGCATAAGGTATCTAAGGGTATCTAGTTTAAGACAGTTAACATTCATCATGATATTTTTCTATGATATTTGTAGTTTCTTACTTATACAAGTACATTTTATAAGGTGGTCTATTATTCGATAACCTGTAAAGCTTACTTGATATTGATAATTTTCCTTTTAAATTCATCATATACACTACTACAGTGAATTTTTTCACATTTCCAAATATGTACAGCGGTTTCGCTAATAGGAACGGAGACACTTGACTCTTAACAAAATAAGTTTATAATGTTTCTCAATTTTGTATGTGGAGTAAAATTTGATAACTATGAGGTAGCTTGTAGGTATCACGAAATTCTACATCTTGTAGCTAGAAGGGAGCTTTTGGATCAGATTTTCCTCTCTAAAATTGTAAATAACCATTTGGATTGTCCAGAGCTTACAAATTGTAACCTATACTCAGTCCCGAATAGATTAAACTTGAGAAAAACACGGCTATTTCTATGTGAAGTAAGTAACACAAACTATGTTCGTAATACATACATACGCAGGGTAACTAATACTTATAATCAAAAGTAAGTAGATATAGATATATTTATGCAATCTTTAAATCAATATAAAAAAGAGATTTTCCTAAAACTTTCCACTTAACTATAACTGTAACTTTCTAGTTAAATAGAACTACCATAGGACAAACTTTTGTTACATAAGGTTTACTGTTTTTTTATATAATTTTTGTCTGTTCTCATTCAAATGTTGTATACTTAAGTGAATACCTGTAATTGATTTATTATGTGTACATTATTTATGATCCAAAAACTAAAATATTAATAAATTATTATTATTAACAAAATAAGCACTTTAAAATGAAATATTTCTGAAATGTACACTAGCATCGAAAAATGGTTTAAGCAAACCCCCATTATTTTTATAAAGCCTATCCAACGATACCTCATACTATATGGTAGTCGTAAATAAAAAAAAATAAACCCCACTTCACGTGTACCAGAGGAACCCTAAAAAAAATTCTTAAAGATTTTATTCTTCAGCTTTGTCGGCATGATTAATATGTGTATCCATGCCAAATTACAGCCTTCTAGTACTAAGAATCTCCGAGCTAAGCTGCGGACGGACAGACAGACGGACATTGCGAAACTATTAGGATTCCTTTTTGACTACGGAATCCTAATATAGCTACAAAACACTACATTTGCCGTTAAACACGTATAATGCCGCTCTTTCTAGATGACGTTCATTATTTCGTTTCTCGTTCGGGAAACAATACCTTTTATTTCTGCTCTGCAAACTATGCTAGAAGCGTGAAAAATGTATGAAAATTCAACTTTAATTTGCATCGCGACTTCGTAAGGTGCAGATTCTAAAAGAACTTCAAAGCAACTGGACATGCTAAAGTGAAAAACATTTAGGAATACTACTTTGTGCTTTTTTATTACTGTCGAACATTGTATTATTTTAACGGTTGAGTTAACGGCAAACGGAACTATAAAATTTAATTAATTACAGAAACGTTTGGAAACGTTAACGTTTCATAATTGTTTAAGCTTTGATGAGTCGTCTTTTTCGCAAACAATTAATATTACTTTGTTCAATATTAGCTTAGAAATAGGTAAAGTAAAAAAAATACGTTGGCCATCTTGATGATTAATATGCATTGCTTTTTGTTGTGCATAAATATTCAAACTCTCTTAATCCCACATCAACTTACTTCCTATTCAACATTATTTTTTATTAAGATGCATTTTTTTTCTACAATTTCTATAATAAGGTGCCATTTCAGCCCAAATTTCAATATATTTGATTAATTTCTAGTATAACCCTGACTAAACCTTTTTAGTGAGTCACTACAAAACAAACACGAATATTTAATTTGATTTGATCCTACGTTAATTATCGATCGAGCCGATTCAGTTTGAAAGACAAATAGAAATAAGTAAAGGCAAATGTGCGAAAACGAGCGCGTCTCGCCATCAAACTGTGAAGTTTGGCGAGTTATTTATATTTTTAAAATGTAACCTTTCATTTATTAAATGAAGTGATTTAAAAATAAGATAGAGAGAGAACTGTACCTACACAAACATCAAAGAGAAAGAAAGAGAAAGATTCTGCAAAGAAATTGTTTTATTATTGTACTCAATTATTTTGCACAGATACCTGGAGTACCGGAGTTACAAGCTTTGCTTTGCTCGGCGCGTCTTGATGATATTACCTCATTATTCCATAAAAAGCAGTTTTTCTCAAGAAAATGTATGTTCTCAGGCATACTTAAACTTGAAATATAAAAGATTTACATTTCCACAAAATAATTTTACCCATCTATATACAAGAACTTTTACGTTTGTCTTAACTAACATCGTCAAAACCCACGTAGCAACCATTTTACTTGACGACAGATATGTGTCGTTTTTTGTGTTCTTGGTAACATTAAAATATAATGACAGTAGGTGAAGAAAGCATTATCGTCGTTATTTACGTCATTAATAACACAAATAAATATTGGCAAGTATTAGCTTCTTGTGCCGTGACGGCAGAGTAGAATAAATTTGTCACCAACCCCTACTCTTCCCGTGGGTGTCGTAAGAGGCGACTTAGGGACTATTGAACAGGGAATGGGCAGCAGCGCTCTCTGATACAGTAACCTTTTAATCTGCGATCTCCAACCCACCTGCCAAGCGTGGAGATTATGGCAAAACCCTTCACTTAACTGGAGGAGGCTCATAGTCCAGCAGTGGACTGTAACGGACCGTTTTGATTAGCTTCTATATTGGGTATTAACCCAGCTTATTCAGTCCATAAAAAAGAAAAAAGTTATAAGTTTCTATAGCCCTAGTTCTGCGAGTCTTCCCACCACCGCCGGCCGCCTCGTCGCCGTCACATACATTTCCCAAGGCGGTTCCTGTAACGTCCGTCGCCGAGTGCAGTGTGTCGTTTGACGAGCTGTCAAGTGCGCGATGGATGCAGCGAATGGCTGAGAGGGCTGATACACAAATGTTCAGCAACTCCGAGACGTGCTCGGAAACATACCTGCGAGTTGAGAGCGTCTCGAAGAATGTGCAGATAAAACGAATCGGTGTGAACAAATGCATAAAAAGCATTTTGTTAAAAAAATATTTTACTCCAAATTGACTTATAGATTAAATATTAGCATAACAATATCAGCAATACCAAATGTTTTGGTAGTGCTAGTGAAATGATAATATTTAGTTTGCAGTCACTTTTTTCTGTGAGCAGAAACAAATAATTTTTTATTTAGTGATTCTATTTTAGTTGCCGATATTGTTCAAAGTATTGTAGCTGTAGTATTGTAGTTCAAAGTATCAAATTATCTTACTAATTCAAAATTCAAAATTTGTGTGTTTCGAAATAGTTCTAAATGAATGAATGAATGAATATAATGAGTGTGTTACAAAACCAGATAAGTCGAATCTTTTTAAAAATATGGCACAAAAAGCAGTCATAAATTCATCAATCAACATCATCAACGGCCCGTTACAGTCCACTGCTGGACTATGAGCCTCCTCCACTTAAGTGGAGGGTTTTGCCATAATCTCCACGCTTGATAGGCGGGTTGGAGATCGCAGATTAAAAGGTAACTGTATCAGAGAGCGCTGCTGCCCGTTCCCTGTTCAATATGTAGTCCCTAAGTCGCCTCTTACGACACCCACAGGAAGAGCAGGAGTTGGTGACAAATATATTCTACTCTGCCATCACCACAGTCATAAAACGTCATCTAATATAATATATGACCTTTTCAATACCAATTTTTACTTCTCTCAAGTCTCACCATAGATAAATAATTTAGTGAGAACCTTAGTTAGAGAAACAAAAGACGATCGCTTCGCTAGGCGACGCGCGTCAGATATCTTTGGTGAGTACTAATTTGGCTATTTTTAAAAACGGACCGAATCTACGGTTGTTTAAGAGAGTTCGAATGATCTGTGTTGGTGTGTACGGGACTGATTTTCTGTAAAATAATGTGACATATTTGCCTAAAAATACTCAACGTGAAAGCACCTATACAACGTGTAACTAAAAGGGGGTATCAACCCGAAGAGCACCAACTCTGACATTGGCTACAAATCACATGCTAGAATATTAGCCTTCTAAATTCACATTCTAATTAATAATAGATAATTGAATTCCAGGTCTTCATTTAATCAATTTAAATTCGCACAACACTAGCAAGCAATCAGCTGTTTAGGGTTATTGACCTTCGACCGCTCCTTCCGGAATAGTTTCCACCTCTTTCACTCCTAGCTGTGCTCCTGGTAATATTACATTTATCAAAATGTGTTCCGGATATGTTCAATGTTTTATTTTTCCCTAAGGGACACTATTTTTCCCTTTCTTGTTGATACCCCCTTTTTGTTACACGTTGTATAATACATAAGCAAGTATTTTTTTAATAAAATGAGAAATGTTTATTATTACAGATGCTATAGAGTTTTCAGTCCAAGGAGTCTGTTAAATTTTGCTCTATATTTCTAAATAAAAGATCAGATATTTTTTCAAAAATACAATCATCTCAATTTATCACCTATTCTTATAATGTGTATCAGGCACTTTATGTGTTAAACATATGTGTACAGTTTTCTTGTACCTACGAGTTTAAATAACATTAAAATAATTCACCCAGCAATTTTTCACTTGCGTATATTTCACATGGCGAAGCATCACTCGCGTATCGAATTTTAATCTAGACCATTAAACTAAGAGCGGGCTCTGATTGCTCCATCAAGAGAGTAATGCGTTTGCCGTACATCACCATACTGAAAGCAATTTGTGCTGTCAATTTCAACTAGCCTTGGAAGGACGGTTTCTTCCTGTCTTTTAAAGTCCTGATAGTCAATAAGGTCTTTAAAATGAAGTGTGATAGTTCATTAACACTACGTTAAAAATAAAAAATGTGTCGTGAGAAATAAATGTAAAACTGAAACAAACCTTTATTGAAACTAACCCGCAACTACTTCAGTTCTGCCGTGATTATGACTATTGCAACATAGCCGAAGCTTATTTTAAACCAAAATCGTGGTAATAACCCGGTCGATATATGTGTTATTAATATTAACAACCGCGAAAACCTATTTTTTTCTTTTATTTTAATTACAATACTAATATACTAATTACAATACTATAATTTTCTTCAAAGTGACATGATGATTACATATAGATTTTGATCATAAATGAAATAGTGTGTTCGAGGAAATTTGACTGAAATGGGCTGTTACCAGCTGCAAAGCGGCCACAAGTTGAAGCAATTGCGGTCACTTAGTCCTCAAAGGCTGCGGTTTGAAGGTAATTTATGAGCTGGTCGGCTGGCGGGCTGGACAACTTGAACGACACATCTCATTTCAAGGATGTTGGAATAATCTTTTGTTTTATAGGTAGATCATTAAATACTATGATTACTTTAGAGAATAGGTATAGGTTAGGTAGCAGTGGTGAAGGGTCCATACAAGCCGATTCCCCTCGGCTTACCTTTCGAAAATCCGCTCCAACAGCCTCTAATGCTGATAGTTATTTACGCACACGCGAGCGCAAGATACATTGCTTTTTTTAATACAAGTCGAGGCGGACGGCACTCAATGTATATTCGATCACGCATGGGTCGCACGACCAATCGAGTTCGTGAATTGACGTATACTCTGTCTCTGGCGCTCCAAGGGTTTACTTCCATATTTGCCTTCTCACTCGCATGTTGCCGGCGCTGTCAGTTTGATTTGAAACACACCCATAAAATGGCGCCATAGAAGCCGAGACGGGTCGGCTTCCCATAATTTATTTCTCTTTCTAACGCATAGCGCATACGCGAGAGTGGAATTGATAAGATAGCAAAATTGAAAAAGAAGAGTTGCAGTAAGAAAATACATCGCGGGGTCGAAATTGTGTGATGTTGTGTGATTGGTTAAATTTGGATTTATATGGGGAAGTAAAGTGATACAATACATTTAATTAGTAAGTACGTGTCCGCCAATTTAGTTTGCGCTTGTTTGTACACAGTGAAATTGTTGATTTTACTGTGTTTTTCACGATCTGTTCAATACGGTAAGTTGTTGAGTGAGTGTTGTGAGTTCTGTATGCTATTATGGCATTAATTCATATGGATTGCTGATCAACTGACTATTTGACTACTTATGTAGCGATGAATTCCATTTCCTGAACTCACAGTTTTGAAAACAAAGAGCATGTCATTTAGTTAGGTAGGCCGCGCTCTTCCGGCTTACCTTTGACAAAATTTCACCCTTCGCCACTGTTAGGTAGTATTATAAGTTCTTTGGAAACGGCTTGGATTAAATATTTTATATTCTAAATAAGCTTCGCACCTAAGACTATAATAGAGATTGATATTTCTTATCTACAACATGTTTCCTCGAAGATAATTTCTATTTTACTTCGTGGATAAAAATATAACTTTAAAAATAGGTAGGTATTATTCACTTAAGTTACGAATTCACTATTTTGATCATTGTATTAACATAGGTATATTATTTACTTTGATGTTCTGCGTTTTAGTTCAAAAGTAGTCATTATTTTCATAAATAAATTAGCATTGTAAGACATCTGTTAGGACGTCAAATAGGTAATAAAGAAAACGCACATTTTACAAAATTATAAGTTAAATAAATCTTTAATCACTCCTTCAAACTCAGTCGAATATGCCGAGGAAAGTAATTTAGCTCGTAATTCCTCTCAGAGCGTGTTTTACATAATCTTAATTCTGTACTAAGTTAAACTTAAGTACTTTCCATACTGTGCCGTAATGAGGACACAAAGTTCCTAGGATTACACGCGCTCGTGTGAGAAGTTCAGCCATCGGTTTTTAAAGTCACCATTCCTGGAACGCATTTCTGAATAAAAGTTCATCATCATCATCATTTCAGCCTGTTAAAGTCCACTGCTGAACATAGGCCTCTCCAATCGCACTCCAGCGCGACCGGTCCTTAGCCACCTACATCCAACGAGACCCAGCGATCCTCACCAGGTCGTCGGTCCATCTCGTAGGTGGCCATCCCACAGTGCGCTTGCCAGTACGTGGTCTCCATTCAAGGACTTTCTTGCCCCATCGGCCATCCGATCTTCACGTTATGTGGCCTGTCCATTGCCACTTCAGCTTGAATAAAAGTTAGTAATATAAAAAAACCTTAACCGAAAAAAATAAAAAAACCTCAACCAGAAAATTTTAACGATTCGAATTTTTGGGTAAAAACGATTACTTACCAATCTTCGATCAAAGAAATTGATCGAAGTTACCAATTCATTGGTTTTGCAGTCGAACAATAAAAATATTAAATAATCAATGAATGTGACTAAAATGTTATGAACGATTTACTTTTGAAACTTCCTGAAGTAGTTTTATCATCATTATATCGTATTCGTAGCATTTCTCTAGTAAATATTTTTTTGCTTGAATAAAACATAACAAATAATAATACTCTACCTAGAGTATAAAAAATACATTTTCAAGCACAATGGAAATGCACTTCAGAATATAAAATAAGCACTTTATAAAATGCTAAAAGGTAACGCACTATACAAAGTTTAAGTTTATGGCGAAATAAGTACAATAACATGCTAAGTAGAGTAGAGTGACTAGGTAACACTTTTAAAACGGAGCTGGGAAATATGACGACAATATATTTTATGAGAAAGCTGTGCCACAACGACTAAGAAACGAGATTCATATTCAAAATAACAAGTAACTTGGCTGCCAGGTCATGACATGACAAAACTCTTGGGTGGGATTAAACTTGACGGGAACTCCGCAAGAAGGTGCTTGCAATTTGCAAGGTCGGCTCCACTTAGCTCATCGCTTTATCAAATTAGAGTCCACGGAAATATAATGGCAATTCCTGGCTCACTGCTATTTATATGTATTACTATCGGTCCGTTCGCGGCTACGCTCGCGTTGTGTAAGATTTTCCTTTGGGAATAAAACTTTTTCCCGTAAAAAGTATCCCATGTGTTAATCCAGGTTAAAATCTATTTCCATGCCAAATTTCATCTTAATCCGTTGAGTACTCTAAACGTGAAGGCGGAACAAACATCCAAATATACAAATATATTTTCACATTTTATAATATTAATGTGAATATGATGTGATAGATAACCCTTCTCTCATGGCGGGTTTATAGAACATAAAATCCCAATCGTCAATTCATTCACATTATACTTAATACGACTTTTAGCAAAATGATGTTTGTCGGCATCAAATTTGGCATCGCATCGGTTTGTGATATTCCGTTTTTTAGTGTAAGCGCACACAACAGTGGGCAAGAGAACTAATGGGGATACATTATTATTTATATAATTAATATAAACAAGCAATCTTATTATTTCTAAAACATAAAGTAGAAGCCATATTACTTTATGCTCTATCAATTTTATTCTTGCGACAACAAACCTAAAACTAGCACAATCACCATAAAGAGTAGTTTCCTCATAGAACACAACTGAACCACCACATTCCTTTGTTCCTTCCAACTTTTAACAATTTGTAATCCCACCAGAATAAATTCATAATACATCAAAGTTTCCGATTTCGATACGAAACAAACCCGTTCTACAAAATAAAACATGTTGTAGTTGGAAGTTTGAGACGCGGCGCGCGCGGCTGGTAAGTCAGTTACAAATCTATTTTCAAGTTTTATAAGTCTGTATTCTGTATCCCGATTTGTCGGTCTAGATCATTGTTCTTTCTCGAACTAGACAGACAGATCTATAAATGTTATTCTGGATTTTCTTTGAGGTTGCAATAATATGTCGAGAGATTTAAAAGACAGATAAGTGAGCGAATTTAAAGATTGTTTGAAACAATTTGTTTTCTATCAAGTAACGATAATCTGAAACAACAATAAGTAAAAGGTTCCACACAATAAAAGGCTTTTGAAAGAAAATATTTCAAACCTCGCTAGACAATTAACATATAAGTACGTAAGTTACTGTCTAGCGAGGTTTGAAACATTTAAAGATTGTTTAAAACAATTTGTTTTCCATCAAGTGACGATAATCTGAAACAACAATAAAAGGTTTTTAAAAGAAAATATTTCAAACCTCGCTAGACAATTACTTACGTACTATTATGATAATTGTCTAGCGAGGTTTGAAATATTTTCTTTCAAAAACCTTTTATTGTTGTTTCAGATTATCGTTACTTGGTAGAAAACAAATTGTAACAATCTTTTCATTACTCATACTCTGAAAGTAGTTCGGAAGTTGCCTGAGGAGCGGATTGAAAGTAATACTTTTCAACCTGGAGGGAGAATCACTTTCAATTGACAGCTGTCATTCATTCATTCATTTTCATTCATTCATTCATTTTCATTCATTCTGCAAATTATTAAAAAAAGAAAACTGGTTCTAATTTCACATTTCTATTGAACTATGTTCCATCCTTCCATCCTTTCTATACAGCCACTCAATTACAGCGCAATGTTAAATTGAAATAACATAAAGTTAAGCATTAATTAAAGAATAATATATATATTTTAAATGACTTTATTATAATAAACTTTCAACTATTTCTTTAAAATCAAATAGATTTGGGCAAAACATTTAACATTTTTCAATGATGGAAATTAAAAATAATGGCTCAAAAGCTGGCCAGCGCGGCCACAGCAAAAAATAAAAAATAAGCGGGAAAGCAACAATCCGATTATCATTTGTTTCTCGAGTTGTAGGGTTTTGTTTACAATGAGTTCATCTGATTCAGATATGGAAGTCACTCATTTTTTCTTTAGCTAATTCCTGTTTTTATTTTTACTTTCCTTGTATTTGTAATGAAAAGCACAGTGTTTACCTCTGGTTAAAGACTTATTTGGTGCCTCGAACTATTAAGGCCCTCGCTACGCTCAGGCCCCAAACCCCGTCTCGGCGCTAAATAAGTTACTTTCACCCCTCGTATAACAATGTACTATTAAATTCGCTCACTTATCTGTCTTTCAAATCAAAATATGTGAAATTAATATTTGGATGTTTAGATGTTTGGATATTTGTTCCGCTTTCACGCCTCAACTACAGAACGGATTTCGATAAAATTTGGAATGGAGACAGTTTGTACCCTAAATTTACACATAGGATACTTTCTACGGGAAAAGGTCTCATTCCCACGGGAAAATCTTACATAACGGGCGGACTGCGCTAGTAATAAATAATATATATTTTTTATTAGTTGATGGGCTTACTCTTGACCACAATAATAAAAATTGTAAGGTTCTGATCTGTGGCACTGGTCTAGGTTTAGACTGACTGTCGCCATGGCAACTATAACTGCATAATTATCTATTTACCTATCTAGTATAGTAAAAATGAAAAGTAATGTAGTATTAGTTAGTTCAACAATAAAACTATTTTACAAAACTGTATTTTATTTCTTTTATTTAACTGCAGCCACTGGCAAAACAGGGTCCATAACTAGAACCCGCTTAAAGTATAACAAGTTGATTAGTAACCCTCTCGTCTTGGTAACACTCATGAATCTGTTAACCCAAACGAATTAACCTAACAGGAGCGAAAGCATAACAGACAAAATTGTGTGTGTTAATAAGTGTGGTTAACACCATTGTACGCTATGCGCGCACTGGCGACTTTTGTCGCGGCGACAGTATGTCTCTCTCGTTAAGTTTACTTGAGTGCGAAAGAGAGGCACATAGTGTCTCGAGAGACAAATGTGTCTGTCTGTGTGTGTGTGTGTGTGTTGTTGCGCGCATAACGTTAATAACGCGCTGTTGCCAATTGTACATTCGCGTCTTCGATCACAAAATTCGCGTAATAACAAAAAAAATGCATCTTCCCCGGCTCGCGGGCGGCAGCGGGTGGCGCACAGTAGGCTGAATTTAATAAATCGTTATCATAGAAAAAAATTGTGGAATATCGACCTGATTTTTTTTTATACGATTGATGTGACCATTCCTGGCAACTTTTATTCTTATATAATTTGTCGTAAAGTTGATACTATTCGAGAAAAAATGGTCTAGTTTTGTTTTTTGTATGGAAGATTAAACATCTTATTTTATATCTTAAAATGTATTAAAGTTTTAAATTTGTGGTTTAGATACAGTACAGTCCCCATCATTCGCCACTAAGAAAAAATAAAACAACCGCGGTCACTTGCGTACTTACGAGAGTAATAAGACAGACAAGTTTGCATATTTTTTTCATCAAAATAACTGAAGTTCATCGTTTTTCTTTTTCTTCGTTCATGTCTTATATTATTTTAGTGTAATTTAGCCTGTAATTAATTATCTCTGCCTGTAATTAATTGTATTATCGATACTTTTTACTGATTTGTGGGATCAATTTGAAATGAATGTTCTTTAGGCAATATTTAATAAATGTACATTGTTGCTGTAAATAAGTCATAAATAATAGGGTTGTATTACTTATTTAAGCTCGCAACAAATGAATCATCAAATAAGTACTTATAATAGAAAATATTGTGATATTGCAAAAACAAAATATTACTCAGATTTAATAGAAGTTTAACCAAACCACACTAGGCCAGCGTGGTCGACTAAGACCTAATCACTCTAAATCAGGGTAAGCTTCAGCCCCTCGGTGGGGACGTATATGAGCTGTTGATGATGAATAGAAGATTTACACATTTCTACTCAA
The DNA here is from genome assembly GCA_951230895.1 of Carpatolechia fugitivella. Taxonomy (NCBI): domain Eukaryota; kingdom Metazoa; phylum Arthropoda; class Insecta; order Lepidoptera; family Gelechiidae; genus Carpatolechia; species Carpatolechia fugitivella. The sequence continues at coordinate 13,053,609 of OX579648.1, read as the reverse complement.
AACTTAAAAAAATTTATAGTCTGAGTTAGTTCTAAATTCAAAACGAGTATAAAATAATAAGTATAGTTTTTTGTACGACGCTGTAGTAAGCGCTATTCCAGGTGAAATATCCCAGGAAGACCATATAAAGTTAACACAAGAAACTCATCACGATTTACTCCCTGAGACAATTCAGCTATTACAAGTAGACTCTGAAAGTTATGTCTTTGAAGAAGAAGAGACCACAGTGACGGAATTTGAAAATTTGCCAGACTCACTCGAGATAATGGGATCAGGAATGTAGGTAGAAACAGCCTTCTCTCAGGACTACCACAAAACAGTCTTTTTCAGGGCTACCACTAAACAGTCCTTTTCAGGGTTAAAATAAAACCGCCCTTTTTAGGGCTACAACATAATAATATGTTTTGAGTGGACTAAACGATCTGTTTTTGCAAAAGCAAAACCATTTTTTATTATATACTTAGGTACTTGATGACTTATCTTTTGCTCACTTAAAAAGGTAACACAACCTTATTATGACTTATACACACTAATATCGCACATGCAACAAAAATGGCTAAAACCATCCACTTCAATTTAGTTCATCCCACAAATCAGAAAATGTATCTATCTATAATACCATTAATTACAGGCAGAGGTAATTAATTACGGGCTAAATTACATTAAAATAATATAAGATATAATACAAAAGATGAACTTCAGTTATTTTTAAGATAAAAATATACAAACTTGGCTGCCTTTTAAGTCGTAAGGCTGCAGGTGACCACTGTTGTTTTATTTTTTTCTTGATGGGGAATGACGGGGACTGTACTGTACGTGGGGCATAAAAAAAAGTCTCTGGATCTGGCCACTTGCAATAAATGAATGAAAAAACAATTAGAATTCGAAAATGGTTTTTTTTTGTACTTACATGTTACTTTTTAATTTGCAAGACTATCATTTGTTTTTTCATTGTGAAGTCTTTTTGAAAATTGTTTGTCGCTATCAAAATGAACTTAACTCGTATATATTTTCGTTCAATTATTTTTTATGATTTTCGTTGTGGCTTACGTCAACAAGAGAGTCACCAGAGACTTCTATTGGCATATGGTGATGAAGCACCATGTTGCAGCTCTGTGTATTCGTGGTTTGGAGAATTTAGACGTGGATGTGATCATCTCCATGACGAGGTACCATGACGGTCGGCCGGCGACTGCGGTTACAGACAGAGTTTAATATTGACATCGTACGACAACTTATTGAAACTGACAAAAAAAAATACTTGCCAGCAATTTTGTTCTTTGTTACACATTGGAATGAGCCTAGTGCAAAACATTTTACATGTGCATCTGAAGGTTCGGAAGCTTTGCACTCGATGGATACCGCATGACTTAACGGAGGACCAGATACGACTGCGCGTCCGGTAGTGGTGCCGTAAAATGAAAAAAAAAGTTTAACGGAGAACAGTCATTGGCTGTCTACCTATAGGTATATAATATCGTGACAGGTGACGAAGCTTGGGTGTACTGCTTTGTATCCGTAAATAAAAGCCAGTCGGCAGAGTGGGTCTTTTGAAGATTTGCCGACGAAAGTTAAGAAATGTCGAAGCATTGGTTAAAAAATTGTTGCTTCTTTTTTCGGCAAATCAGGACATTACACAGTGACGTTTGAAGATCAAAGGACAGTGACTGCAGATTGGTACGTCAACGCTTGCTTGCTTGCGTAGAAAAAGTTTACGAAAAGCGTCTTCGAGAATGTCCACCTTCACGATGATAACGCATCCTCACATTCCGCTAAGGTAACAGAAGCCTATTTGAAAGCTTCAAATGTGGAACTGATGACGCATCCGCCTTACAGCCCGGACCGCGCACCCTGCGACTTCTTTTTGTTTCCAAAAATTAAAGACAAACTTAGAGGCACATGTTTTACGAGCCCTGAATCGGCGGTGAATGCGTTCCATGATGCTATTGAAGAAGTCTAAAAAAGACTGGTCCATCTGTTGTGTACAGTGGTTTCAGCGAATGGAAAAATGCATTAAATGCGAAGGGAATATACTTTGAAAAACAATAAATGTATTGAAGTCTTATATTCGGCATTTCTCCACTAAATGGAAAATCGCTGTCCCAAGCTAATTTTATGTAATAAATCTTAAAATTTATCAGTTTTTTGTATCAATATCGACATAGTATTGAGTATTCTTGGCACGCCACAGCTTATTTAGTAATTTAAAAATGGAATATTCGAATAAATGAACCTCAAACCTCTCAAAACACAGTCTCCTGGTACGTCCCTTTTCCAGAATTACAAATCATTGATCATCTAGTATGTAGCCACATCTGTTTCATTTATCTGAATATTTTTAAAAGATATTGTTTTATTAAGTATTTATGTAAAAATGACAGTCCCCTGTCATTTCACAGTACAATGAAACATTTGGGAATAAAATTTCTGCGAAAAGACAAGATAGTATATTTTTAACAATTATAAAGACTGACTTTAGTGTCATACATTTGTCTTAAAAATACTATTAAACTAAGAAGTTGATTTTGTTAAGTTTAACGCAACTGTCATTAGGCTTAAGAAAAGTCACTATAATAAGTAAGATATTATTATGTTTTAATACTGTTGATTTATTTAAAAAATATACATATTTAAGAATGGCTAAGAAAAATAAAGACTTTGAAACAAAAATACTAATTGTTTTGTCCATAAAACATTTCCCTTGATGGTTACAACAGTCACGGTCACGGTTTTGCAAAAAATCGTTAATAACTCAAAAATCAAGATGAAAATGTGTGGGCTTTTTTAAGATATATATTGAATTTACTATTGCCCTTCATTTTATTAACAAACATTCTCAACATTTAATAAAATTACTTCAGGACAGTCTTGTATGGACGAGTTTCCAAATAGCAGAGAAACACCCATTTATCAGAATTCAGAAACATTCAATACGCCCTAAGTATCCAAGCCACAAACTTAATACTTTAATACATTTTAAGATAAAAAATAAAACGTATATCCTCCATAAAAATAAAAACCAGAGCATTTTTTTCTCGAAAAGTATGTACTTTACAAGAATGAAAGTTAACAGGAATGGTCATATCAATCGTATAAAAAAACCAGGTCGATATTCCACAGTTTGTTTCTATGATAACGATTTATTAAATCCAGCCTACTGTGTGGCGCATGGCGGCGGTGCAGGCGGCGCGGCGGCGGGAGCGAGAGGGGAATCCATATCTAGGCCCAACGCACACCGAGCGCGGCGCGACGAAGATACTGAGAAGTCAACAATTTAAATTAAACCCTAATCCCTATCTTATAAGGTTGAAAACACCAGGCGAAGATAAATAAGAACAAGCGGCGCACGCGGAGCCATGAGAGTGAACCTTATAAGATAGGGATTAGGGTTTAATTTAAATTGTTGACTTCTCAGTATCTTCGCCGCGCCTCACTCGGTGTGCGTTGGGCCCTAGAGTTTGTGCGACGCGCGAGTCGCGCGACGTTGCCATACTTACTTTGCAATGAACCAACCAACAAGCAACAATGAGTGTTAACCACAGATACGTGGGTTAACACTTTCATTCTGTTATAAAATCATTCTGTAACCAATAGTTTACGTTTTGCTGACACTATCCTCTATATTTACAGTGTTAAAAACCTTTGTGCGGGTTACTGTTTACGTCCCTGGCAGCCAGAGTTGTACCATACGATCAACGAATACCTGCATCGAGTATGCATACTCATAACATGAATGCGAGAGATTGGCGCATACTAGTAAGCTGTAGCTGGTGTGTAAACATTCTAAAGCCAATTCTGCAAAGTGCTCTTTTGATCTTGGTCTCCGCCATCGGGCGTCGCGCTCCGGGCGGCGAGCGACAAACCGATAAAATAATTTGTTTTTACTTTAACTTTCATTTTTAGGGTTCACAGCAACCCTTATCATTTTGACAGACCTGTCCGTGACCTGCCCTGTGTCAATGTCTGATCTTTTAATCGTGGATGAATGTTTTTGTACGAAAGAAGGATAACTAACAATGCCTTTAAATCCCTAGGAATGAAATCTTTTCTTTGCTCTATACAACCAGTCTTGTTCTTTAAAATATTCAAGATACAACTAGATTTTTTTCTTATTTGGTTTCTCGATCGTATAGGTACATTCTAGACAGTTGATCCTTGTTAACTTGTTTTTGAGGAGTGCAGAAATGACTTTCTTATGAAGTTTCTTTTATCCTAGTTTTACGCCCGGCTTTAAAATATACTAGCACACTGAACTGAACCATAAAACGACTTTTTTAACAAATATTTTCATTTCTAAAATCTAAATTGAAACGCCTATTGTGATATTGGAAACTATCTGAAAGATTTTTCTTCCTAAACCGGTCTATAACTAAATTCACGTGTCCGCTAAATATATATTTCCAAGATCGGTAAATTTTGTTATTAGTGGCGTGCAGGCGAGGGATCTCCACTTTCATTAAACGCTTCCCGTCAAAGGATAATGGCTCTTTTAATACAAAGCGAATCAGAACTTTACAATGCACCGACGCGACGACGGGATTCTATACTAAAGTATAGATCTATATTTTCGCAGAACGTGTTTTCTTTTACCGTTAAAGTAATGAACAACCGTACAAACACAGTATGTGGTAGTTATTTTTTTTTCCATTTTATTTGTCGTGTCGATGGTTCATATTTTTTTTTATTTATCTTATTCCGTGAAATGAATGGTTAAATGACCAACTGACACACACCACAAAACTTACTAAATGCTTACGTCATTGTGCTTGAACAAAACTATAAGTAGCAATACTTAGCAGATAAGTAGCAGACAGCAATGCATGACAGAGGAGTACCGTACAAAACGGACCTCTGTTGAATTCTGGGTATTTCTTTGAAGGAAAACGATTCGCATAATAATGCTATTTTTCAATATATTGATGTTAATTAATTGTCTTAGAATCAGCCTATCCCATGGCGCATGGCTCCTCGTCGCCATGGCAACTAATTCCCCTCTCACCTTGATCGCTTTATAAGCTGCTGAGTGAAGGAATTTACATTATGGAAACACAAATTTTCCCCCCGTAAATGGGGGTTAGCAAAAGTTATTTAAAGCTCAAAATTGAAATCAAAATAAATCTATTCTGAACCCACAGAGAATAAACTGCGCGGCTTTGTTGAGTTTTTATAAAACTGAAAAAAGCCTATACAAACATAAAATCTGCGTTTCAATAAAGAAATATTTCATTCTTAGCCAGTTGGTTGCGCAGCAGGTGCGAACAATAATTACAATATGAATGCCATCAAAAACATAACTTGTAAAAAAACCTAACCTAACAACATCTTATAGTGACCAGATCAATATTAAAAATCTCTTATGTTTTAAATAAATACATAGATTGACCTGGCAGTCGCATGAAAACACAATGTATCTCACAAGTAATACATTATTATATTAAATTTGATTGTTTAGTGCGATTGCCAAGTCAATCTATGTATTTATTTAAAACATAAGAGATTTTTAATATTGATCTGGTCACTATAAGATGTTGTTAGGTGAGCTATACGTAATAACTTAAGACAGAAGAACTCTTAAGTAGGGACTGAATAAATTAACCGACTTGGTATTACATGGATCTCACAACTTTTTACGGTAGACTAAGTTGCGTGCGAGACTTGGTTTTTTTACAAGTTATGTTTTTGATGGCATCTCATTTCTTTTTGTAGATCGCATGAAAACACAATGTAAAAATGCACACCTACGCTCCACCTACCCTACACCTACCTTACACCTACCCTACACCTACCCTACACCTACCCTACACCTACCCTACATACACCTACCCTTTGGAGGTACTCCCAGCTTATGTTATTTTTCTGATGTTATAAGTAGGTATCATATATCTTATTTTTCCGCGCTCACGCTATTCAATTATTCGTTAGTACCTAGGTACCTATGTATGTAAAATGCCCCGTTTACCCTTCGCGATGTAGTGTGAAAACTGCCTTACAGTATGTAAGTATAGTATTGGATAACTACGGAACTCTACACTTTGCGAGGCCTGACACGTGCTAAGATGTGCTTGCCCAGTTTTTTTTATGAACAGAATTGGCCTCTTCAGTTTTATTATGTTTCATCATCATTAACAGCTCATATATCACGTCCCGCTTATAATATGTATTCTTGTATAGATTATTTAATTTTTTATACTTACACTGACTGATGCAATTTAGTGGTTCGTGTGTAGGTATACCTGTGATATAGCAGTAAAACCCAAAGGTTGCCTGGAAGAAAGTGGCCGCTTCTCTGTGACGGACGGGAGGCGTGGAAGCCGCGGCGTGGATAAACCACCTCCGCCGGCCGTGGTTAGATTATAATAGTTCTTTCTTTCATGGCAGTTTCAGGCATTTAGTCTTTAGTCTACTTGATACCTACTTTGCGGAATTTCGGTACAACTTCATAAGACATGTCCCATTACTGGTTGCTTTTTAAATTCGTTGACCATTTTACATGTTACCTTTGAACATATTTATATTTAGGTACTTATCTACACCTATTATTCCATTACACTGATTCGATAACTGCAAACGTAACTTTGTAATTCTATGTTTGCCCCCAGATTTATATGGGATTACAAAGTTATCTAGCAGATGATGTATCTAAAAAAGTAGGCCGAAATTGCAAAATATTTTAGTTTTCCCTTGATTTATACACTAAACACTAATTCCATTCTAAATTTGAAGCTTCTATGTCTGCTAGAAGTGCCTTAGAGTTTTGATGATCGGTCAGTCAGTCAGTGAGTGACAAAATTAAGAAACTTTGACTAGTTATAATTCATAAACTACTGGTTCAAATTTATTGAAATTTGAAATATACCGTATGTATACAATGCCTGCTTGGTTACTGAAAACTCAGGCTTCTAGTTTTATCCACAACGAAGTTATAGGGGGGTCGAAAATGGCCTGAACTGCTTCGAGAAAAGTATGGTACGGCCGTGCCGCTTTTTTGCTCGACTTGGCGGGGGCACTGCCGTGCCCCCAGATGTTGAATTTTGCCGAAAGTTGGACAACAATTTCTTGGTTTTTTGTTTTCGTACAATATTCGCTCCATAAAAGACATAATAATTATAATGTCCTCATAATTTCACCGATATTTTTAATTTAATTATGTAACTGAAAATTTCTCGATTTTTAATTTTGGCGAAAAAAACATCGTTTTATAATTTTTCAACATCGGGACTTATCACCAGAATTTTCGGATAGGCTTTCACCATGGAGGGTAGTATCATAAACATTTCATTTAATTAGCGCTTTGCGACTAGGGAAGCAATTAAGAGGGCTCCTTTGATTGTCTTTTCCGACAAAGTTATTGTTTGTATTGAGAATTCGCACCCTCCTCGTACAGTAATTGTCCTCTAAATGGATATAATATTGTATGAATTGTTTATATAGGTATCAAAACAGCACTTCGTACTGCTTACTGCTTAGTTGTAGTTTTTTCCGTGGGAATAAGATGATTTATCGCGTTAAAATACCTATGTGCTTCTATAGATTATTTTAAATTTTCATTTAAATTTTTCTTTTTGCCGTTTGTGAACGGTTGAGTTACAATACTCAAACTTATGTACAGGCGCTTGCAAAAGTGGAGTCATGTCACGTGTTTTTATACTTTAAAATATCTTTTCATTATTATGACCTTTATTGCATATTATTAATCATATTAATAAAGTCCCGTACACACCATACGTTAATACAAAATCCAAGAAAAAATAAATATTAGAAAATAAGTTATTTCAAAGTATACAAAACACGTGATATAACCCCACTTTTGAAGGTGACCGTACAATGTTTATTAAAAGTATAGGCTAGCTTTGCAAGTTCCAGTTTTAATAATTCCGCTAATTGCGTGTACAAATTCAAATTCAATGAACGAATTTCGTGGAATTGGTTGAATCATCCCGGCTTTGTTGTTGCGTTGTTGTTAAACAATGACAACAAATTACCAAGCCAAGGGGATAACGAAATAACGTACCTACATTACTTGATAATAGATGCTAATTTCCATTTCGACGAAATTTAAACACTTGTTGTAATTATATAAATTTATCAAAGTAGATTTCCGTTGTTGGTATGAGCTGAGTAATTGGAGTTCAAACGAAACCAGTAATTAACAAAATAACCGAAAATTGACAACTGCTCTTGTTCTTTGTACTATAAGTTTTGTACTTATAAAAATAAAATAATATTTTGAAGAAAAAAATATCATTTAAAGTATATTTATTTAGATTGAGGTACTTAATCATTCCATCTATTAATTTTATATATTTTCCTTCTAGTTTAGTAGCTCACACATATTTACATTAAGAAAAATACAATACAAAAGAATTCTAACAAATTGTTACGATTTTCACTGTATTTTAGTCCATCAGTTACTTTGCTTATATTCTATTACTTATAAATCAGTATCAAATTTAACTAAATGTTAGCAAACGAGGGTACTTTCACAACCAGAGAGTAGACGTCACTAAACTTTTCCTACGGCGCGCGCTCGATTGAAAGAGTTGTGATGAAAGTCTACAATGGAGTGCAAAATAATATGTGCCACAGTCACGACGACATTGAATTATTTTTAAATAAAATAATTTTAAATAAAGAAAAGTAAGGCGCGCGAGTGAGTTGATCGTGTGAAAAGTAATTTATTGGCAAATTATATCGTACTACTATAATCTGAGTTTGTTTATAGACAGCATTTCTGCAACTTGAGTGAGGCTGATAAAGCGGTGTCAGATTCGGCAACATTTTAGGCTGAATAGATTTAACCCTTTTTAATACAAAAAGAAGAAATGACTGATCTTTCTTAGTAAATCTAGGTTGTCTGTTATAATTACAGTACAATACTTGATGCTTATTGAATTCTAGAGTAAGGCTTCAAAATAATTTTATTATGATAATAATATCAATTTTACATATCGCTTGCTCCAAAAAATAAACAATAATAAATTTTACATAAATCTTCTATAATATGATCATGTTCCTTATTTTTATTGTAAGGAATCAGTTCTGGTTTTTGTGAGTTATGAACCGGAACTTTCCATACTTATCAACCTTTCTGTATGCATCCTAGTCAGAAATTATAAAGAAGATTTCACAGTATTTTCTTAACTCGATTATCTCAATTTCAGCAAACTGTAAAAACGATCTTCCATTTCATAAACAGTTGAACTACAAGAGAGTTCCATTACAATTGTCTAGCGACAATTCGGGAAGCGACTCGATCGGCAGCGGCGGGCGCGAAATTAGGATTGACGCGGACAGGTTTTGTAAAAGCATTGCACTGTTTGAATTATTAAAGCCCCGGCTGGTGCTATATCCGTACCAGACTAGCGGCCTGTCTGGTGTGTACGAGCCAGTAATGGTCCGTTTACGGAACTGGTTCATTTTCAATTCTGACACCCGGATAAAGTGGTCCGCGAATATGCCCGGCTTTACTGGCGCATTAGCCGAAAAAAACTTTTGCATTTGCCTGGTTTTAATTTAAGCGGAAAAATTAATAAACCGTCCGTCTCTATTTGCATGCGTCGCTCTATTTGCGCTCGTCTTATTAGGTTTTGTGATTTCTTTCAGAACCGGTTTTTCAAAAGGTCATGCAAATATTATGATATTTTGAATAGCGATGTTCCAGCAACGTAAGGAACTAACTACGGAAATAAGAGAACCTGTCTGAACTATATAGTTTCAACTAAAATGAAATTATGAGTAACTATGTGATCAAAACTATGCCTACGGATATTGAGTTCAAAGCTTATTGAGGAGGGAAAAGTTGGAAAGCAATTCCGTTAAAATTTAATGCTCCCGAGAACTTACGAGAATGCGAAATTTTCGAACTCAACCCAACACTGAGCATAGCTAATTTGTTGCGAATTTTTTATGAGATAGCTTCTGTGTTTCTAACTTCGCTCATCTGTCTGAGTCGTGATTAATGTCTTATTATTTACGATTCGGAATGAGGCATTTTCATGGATCCTAAACTTATTGTATTCGCTAAATGCCGAGTTAAAGTTAATCTTGCCAGCAGCGCGGGGGAGAAGTATGTCTTTTCTAAAAATAAATATTAACAAAATTATCGTGTATTTACTACGATTTTTAAGCATTTAAATAAAAATTCTATGAAATAAAATACCGTGACCGACTGGGATCTTAGAGGTTCATTCAATCAAATTTGCGCTACGCTATTGTCGGTGGAGTCCCGTCCCGTCTGCATTCACCTTTTTTGACCTCCTGATACAACACAACATTTACTCTATCCTTTAATTGACCTTTGAATATTTTCCTACGCTTTTCTCTCTTCCTTTTCTTTTCAACCTTTCTTTCCAATTTGTCATGTCGTATCAGATGCCTCAACATCTTCCCATTTGATATCTTATCTATCTTATTTAGCCCAAACTGTCCCACTGCTGGGCAAATGCCTCCCTTTTCTTCTTCCATCCTTTCCTATCCTGGACTTCCTCATCCCAACTCCTTGAAAAAGAGTCAAGCTCGTCCCGACGTCTCCTACGAGGCCGTCCACGTCTCCGCATATCTCTTTGTGGGCGCCAGATGGTCGTTTGTTTTGCCCATAGGTCTAGTGGCATGCGGCAGACGAGCTTTGATATCGGTCTTTATAAAACACTCTTCTCCTTGACTAACTGCAGGTCTTTTTCATAGCTTCTCTTTTCCATTTAGATTGTTCTTTCCATATTTCACGAACACTACTAACGAGAATAGGAGGCTTTTTGTAAAGTCTTACCCTAAATTATGAGGGTAGGCTCGAGTCTCTTTGGGCCCCCGTATATGAACAGGTTGAACAGCACGTGCTGCAAGAATTTTAATAGGATGTTTGCACAGAACAGATACGTCATCGTATTGTACGTATCCCCTCAATAATAAGAAAGTTGCAATTAGAATACTCCCTCGTTCCGAACAAAATTATGCTGCCAGCAACAGTTCTAATCGTTTTCATTTCCCACCTCATTTCACTTTGTAATTAGGTTCTTTGCCTGAAATCTTTTATAATTACTTTATCAATCAAAGTAATTAAAATGCTATTTATATTTTGGCTCTCCATTGATATTAAATAAATACTTGAATCCATTTAACAAAGTTATGTTTAGGTATTTTACAAGGAACCTTTCGTTCCACTTTCGTTCGAAAATCCAATATTTTGTACGTGTATTATATTTGAAGTTCCAGGAATCGGAATGAACATGTTTGGCAGGTAAGTGTACAATACTTGCATTTAATACGGGTAAACTTTTGGTCATGAAATGAAAGGTGGCGCTAGTAGTAATGTAAAATTAATTTAATTTCAAACAATCACGATCTTAAAGTTGAAGTTCTAATTCTGGCCATTTTACTTAAACTTTTGGTAGATCAAATAGACGACAGATTAAATCAATACACGAACGCTTATCTTCGTTGACATTTTTCGTATATGTACAAGTTGTATATCAGTTTAAAATGTTAAGTGTCCGCCTCTTCATATTTTTTTTTAGTTTGTGTGGGATTTGCAACCTAGCCAGGAAGTTCGCTCGTTCATTTGACGCAGAAAATAAAAACTTCAGCATATTTCCACTTCAATAGAGTTTCGTTTCATCTAATGCTTGTATTTACTTGGAGCTTTCTTTAATTATAAATTTCTATTCCAGTGCGATTAGCACGAGTTCATTGAAAAAGTTATCTAAAGAAATCTCTCGTGTAGTTTACTCGTAGAAGTACCTGCATTTAAATGCACCGATCTCGATTCTCAACTAAGTATCTTAACTTGAATACAAAACAACGGTATTATGCTTAACTATGTTTGTCCTTGTTTACGAATACCAAATATCCTCCACATGGAGGGAATCTAGAAGATTATTTACCTAAATCAATGGTAGTGAGCTTAAGCTCTGCTGAGACATGTTCATTGTCTGCATCAGTCCCTTCTGTGTGACGTAGCTCACTCGACGCAGAACAAACTAATTACCCGTTTAGACTATTTGAACAGCATCGTGATTGCTTTGTAGCCCGGAGGCAGTTTTCACACTATCTTGCATTTGTTTCTCAGGGGAAAAGACAGACGCTAGACGGCTTCCCCCAAGATCTTGATGAGTAAAATGTTCGAAGCACCTCGTCACCTGCTTCTGTCTTTTCGGGCTGATATGTTTTTAAAAAATATAAAAATCTACACCTGAATATATTTTAAATTATTTTTCTTTTCAAGTACAAAAATCACTAAAAATATCACTCTTAAATTACTGTTGGCTTGGCAATCAGTGCATCTGCTGTCTGCAAAGAGGGGTCTCATTGATATCCGACTGGTAAGATATTTTGTACTCTGCGTTATTTGTGTTGCATTCCCGACACAAGAACCTAGTGGGATCCTAGAGAGAGCCTATTTTGAGAGCTTCCTCAAGTAAGTATTTGCTTACCACTAAAATTGTCACAAAAACCACACCACCAAAACCACGAAAATCTTAAAACATATATTTGCGTTCAGTCGTTCCACCATAATTTTTTTTTCTTCTTCCTAAAGGCCATTTTATACTTTGACAAGTACAAGTGCGAGTTGCAAGTGCAAGTTGTCAAAACAAAAATTTCATATCTTCCTGTTGTCAAAAAGCATATTAATTCTTGTTGCCAAGGAAACACTCGCACTTGCAAATAATAGAAGTCCGGTCTAATTTTTGAAAGTGCAAGTGTTTCCTTGGCAACAGGAAAAACTTGCAACTTGCTACTTGTCGAAGTGTAAATCGGCCTTTACTAATGGCGACACATCTTATGTAGACGTATTTCGCCAGTTTCGAGTGATATTTGTAGGTTTAAGATATATATCCTTGGATGATTGTTCGGTGAATTGGGCTCAGTAATGTGATAGAACAATTAGTGAAGCCACCACAAGGCCTCTAGGCATCATCTAAAAATGTCAGCAAAGTGTAAGCGATTCAAATTGTTCTATTAAAGTTTATAGTCCCGAAACATTCACTGGATAATACACTATCAAAATTATACACCAAACACTTCAATAAAAAATAATAATAAAAAAACGAAGACGCCGCCATTGTCATCAGATGCTGACCCACCATGATTATTGGAATTTGTTTGAAACTTTTTTTTTTTCTAACGTGGTTTCACGAGTATCGTGTCCTGTTTGAGTTTGAGAAAGCAACCTTTTTAATCTATTAGGTACTTGCGATCCTGCTCTCCTAACACGAAGTGCAGTTACAAAAACAGAAAAATATTTGCCGTGCAAATAATGTCTGATGTTTGCTTATCCAACTGAACAGGACAACTTCCGTCTGCGGAGGCATTTCCGCCACGTGGGTAGTTTACCAGGTAACTGCCATCTCTGTTCCTCTGGTAGATTTTTGATTAAGAGCAAGAGGGCAGGCATAAATCCGACCGCTATGAATCAATAACCCGGTACAGTCACGCTCACACACACAGGTGGGGGCAGACACAGGCGTGCCGCAGACGATATTTTGACGGGAGGCTGGTTGCCGTTTAGAAATTAGGCTCCGCACACAGGTGCGATCCAGCAGCGCGGCGCCGCGCCGTGCGAGTGATCTTGCGAATTGTGATAGCGCTGAGCCGCGGCGGCAAACGATTGCAATGTAGGATAAACACGCCATTCATAGCTGCGAAAACGGGAAACAGGAAAAGATAAGGCTTCCTTGCATTGCAAATATTTTAAAAGCCTCCCCCGATAAATGTTTACTGTGAAAAACAGTTTGTTTTTGTGTAAAATGAATTCGTATTTTATGGAAATGAAGCAAACACTGTGTAACAAACATCCCTCAAAGGTTTTCCTTCATAGATACGGAAGTCTTCACGGTAATCTGTTTACGTATAAACAACCTCATCTTACATACGAGTAATATAAGGTATTTACTTTAACTTATCACTAAACTTACTTTTTTTTTTTCAAATAAAAACACTATATATTTTATTCAAATGTTCAAATTAGTTTTAGCTTAACTAGTAAATGCCAATTTTTTGCCGTGTGGTGACGGCAGAGTAGAATACATTTGTCACCAACCCCTACTCTTCCCGTGGGTGTCGTAAGAGGTGACTTAGGGACTACACATTGAACAGGGAACGGGCAGCAGCGCTCTCTGATACACGATCTCCAACCCGCCTGCCAAGCGTGGAAATTATGGCAAAACCCTCCACTTAAGTGGAGGAAGCTCATAGTCCAGCAGTAGACTGTAACGGGCCTTTGATGTAACTAGTAAATGCCAATATATTAGGTCCTTACATATGAAATTGGCGTTTTGTATGGGAGGAACAAAAAGTCGAAAAATTTTTATATAGTATATTTATTTAATCAAAGTATGAGCCATTGTAATCTATGCACTTTTGCCATCTCATAGGTAGTTCATTGATCCCTTTACTAAAAAAAACCATTCGGACGGGAATCAATAACATCTTTGAAGGCGATTTGGACTGCCCCATCTGAGTTGAATTTTTTCCCTTGCAAGAAGTTATCCAAATTTCGAAAAAAATGGTAATCTGTTGGAGCAAGGTCCGGGGAGTACGGTGGATGCCTTAGACATTCCAATTGAAGCTCTTCTAATTTGCTAGCCGTCTGTTGTGCAGTGTGTGGTCTAGCGTTGTCGTGAAGCAGCAGTGGCGTAGAGCGATTGACCAGCCTCGGTTGTTTACCAGCTAGCTTTTCCATCATGGTTTGCAATTGCTGACAATAGTCATCTGCCGTAATCGTCTGGCCAGATTTGAGAAAACTGTAATGAACGACACCGGCGCTAGTCCACCAAACGCTTACAAGTAACTTTTTATTGGTCAATTTTCGCTTGGAGCAGGCTTTGGCTGGCTTGCCAGGGTCCAGCCATTGCGATGAGCGCTTCCGATTATCGTAGAGAATCCACTTTTCATCACAGGTAATGATTCGATTTAAAATCCCTTCGTTATTGTGCCGGTCAAGTAATGTAACGCAGCAGTTGACGCGCGTTTGCCGGTTTGCTTCACTCAATTCGTGAGGAACCCACCTTTCAAGTTTTTTAATCTTCCCAATTTGCTTCAAGTGGATTAAAACAGTTTTATCACTAACACCGAAGCCTGCAGCTAACTCGGACGTGGTTTGCGATGGATCCGCTTCCACAATAGCCTTCAATGCTTCATTATCAACTTGGGTCTCCGGCCGTCCACGGGGCTTGTTTTGCAGGTCGAAATTTTCAGAACGAAAACGTTGGAACCAAAAACGCACTGTGTTTTCTTTTGCGACACAACCGCCATACACATCATTAACCCTTCGAGCCGTTTCCGCAGCACTGGTGCCACGGTGGAACTCGTACTCGTAAATAACGCGATATTTCAAATTTTCCATTTTGTAAATCGAGCGATGCAAACAGAAAAAAGATAAGTAAAAAAACAAATGAATGACGGTTTACGAAACACAACTACATGTGGAAATAGCTGTATAAATTTGAATTTCGAATTCCTAACCAAATAGGAGAAATTTGTGATCAAAGTGGCCAGTACGACAAAACGCCAATTTCATATGTAAGGACCTAATATATTTTTTTCTATCAGCCGGAAAACTTCCACTGCTGCACTCTCTCTACTAAGACCAACCTTACGTTTCGCACAATCTTCACCAGGTGAGAATCTGGTTTACTTTATCTGCCTACTTTATGTGATCCCTACTCATGAACTATTTGGCCTGATGGTCAACATACCAATAACTCACTAATAAAAAATGTTTTATTATTATTATTATTAAAACAAGTGAATATGATTTTGTCTGTCCATTGAGTTATGAGTACGATTTAGTATCACCTTCACTTAAATGTCTACGTTGTAAGAGGGCAAAGATGAGCAAGCTTCGAAATATATTTTCGTCACGTTCCTTTCGCTTGAAATATTCAACAAGATCGATTATATCGGTCCACTTTGTACACAAACGGTTTAATATTCAATTTCAGAAGAATATTTTGTGAGCATTTTATATTCTGAATATGTATTCAGACATTTTAAAATTTTATTGCACGTCGTCGGGTAATGGACTACGCTTCTACTTATGATTGTTTTTCTATTTTGTGCTGAAGCTGTTATCCTATCAATCATACAAGCAAATAAAATGGCAACTAAGTTTTCTTTTAATTGGAAAATGATTTTTTATCGCTGTAGCGCTGTCAAGCCGCCGCCGAATGGTTTTGACTTGGCTTAACCTTTCTGACTTGGCTTAACCAACGGTATACCGTGCTTTTTGTAGTGCGAAAGGCGTTTTTTACTTTAGTAACAACTTACTTCTTTGGTTACGAGCCAATTAATTCTGCACAAAATAACAAAACTGATTTTACTATAGTATTTTATTTTGTAACCCTAAGGACTGATTAGTTTGCAAGCTTCTTTTTTGCGCAATAGTAACCAAAATATCACCCATACGTTTACTTTACTTACTTACTTTTGATTAACTTGATAGGAAGTTAGATTATACTTACATAGAGACCTATGTACCTATACTATATAGTATAATCTAAGTCGTACCCATTTTAACTAACAATATTACCAGTTTAACTAACAATTTACTAGCAAGCTACCACCCAATCAGAGAGGTATCGATGCGTATTTACAAAACCCAAGATTGAAACATGGTTTGTTTTGTACAAACAGCGTTACAAGTAAATACTTACTAACAACAACATGAAACGGCGCCAGTGAAATAAGCTTGTTAATGTTTACGTACGAACATCAAAGAGAAGGAACAAATTAGCAAATATTAGAATAAAATAAAATTTTATTTTGCTTTACCATTTACGCATTATTGCGATCTCCTCTTTCGTTTAATAATGAGTTCATTTTTTCGTTGATCACAGCTTAGTGGCCAGTTACTGGCTGAATATAATACATTTTCGAAATAGCTTCTGACATTTCTTTGTTTGTTTTTTTTAACCGGTAGGTTGTTTCACAGATAAGAACAAAACGACACACTTGCAATAAAACTGAAAAATATGACCCCATTTATTATTGAAGCGGTTTGGATCAGATTAATGTAGTATATTACGAGTATCTACCAGGTGTTACAAAACTACAAATAAAGCCGAAAGGGTGTGAATCTGCTCGTAAAACTGAACAACTTTCCCCAAAGAACATAGGTCGAAAAACGATTTAAAAAAATCGCATTCCCATACAAAATGTAGATGGTCTCCATACAAAATTTACTCGTCTTTTTGTAACACCGTGTATAAGAAAAGCGTCAAGTGATGATTATCCCGCGCCTGACCTTGGTAGCAGCCCCTTGGTGGGGACTTGTCTAAGATGATTCAAAAACACAATTATAAATCATCGATGACGTGTCATGAAAAACTGACATGGCTTTCTATCCACTCCTTTGCATTCAAACTTTTTACTCTGTATGTGACATAGTAACATCCTCTGCGTTTATCGCTAATCTCGTTGGTGGTTTAACTAGATTGACGCCGCAATCGGGTGCCAGATAACCCGGGTGTCCTTGCACACACAGTCGGCTGGACGGTGACGTCATCAAGTTCATCAGAACAAATTGAACACGTCAACGCGTCAGCAGTGATGCGACGATGATTATCAAAGGGACGCCATAATTGGGTTCCCCGACGTTTACGTCTCAATACTTATTAATGATCACAGCGGATTATCGTTTGCGGAGATTAAGTTATACTTACCTATATAAAGCAATGGACTGCAATAGGGTGATTGATTGATTGATTGATATAAAGTCACTCTCTTATTCTTAATTAAAGGGATGAGCAGCAGAGCTTTAGTTGGTTGGGAGCTTACATTTACACCACGTTTTACAAAACTCTTGGGTTAAAACTTGGCACATAGTTACGCACACAAGAACAAGCTGATTTCTGTATTTTTTTAATGATCTTAGTAACAGGGGAAGCTGTGAGAATGGTGCAGGGGGAGAAAATTGCACCGGGCGAGATATTGAATTAGTCTGAAATAAAAACCCGATGCAGTAAACTTTCTCTGCTTTGCTGCTTACCATGGTCTTCCTACGAGGACTATTTTAAATAATGAAATCAAGAAATAGAAACATAAGGCAACAGATCTCGTGAACGTTTGTAAATTATTATTTTTTTATCTTTTTTTCCTTGTCGTACTTTACAAGATATTGTCAGACCTGAAAATAATTTCAAACTAACTGAGAACGGTGATAAACGTGGTTTATCAAATGCCAAGTAACGCGGTATATAGGATGGATCTACCTTGTTTGTACGTCTCGAATAGTAACACGTATCCCGCAAGGCACCATCAATCCATGTCAGAACAGGAAAGTACCATTGGCACTGTGAAGGAATTGTACTGTACCCAACCGAAAGTTTTCTTAGTTATAATGGAAGATGGAATTCTATTTTAAGCCCCTTACGATTTTAAGAGGAGGTATTTTTAAAATATTCTGGGAACAATAAAACCATACAATTTATCTCAAAATGTTTTGGTGTCACAGCTTTGGAATGAAAAGGAATGGTTAATAAAATGCATCAAGTAGAGCCTTAAGAGCTTGACCGGTGTAAAGGTGCTTCTTTGTTGCTTCTTTGTTTTTGTTTTATTTATTTTTTATTAACAACAACGCTGCATAATAAGTTGACTAAATTTGACGATATTATTTTCATTAAAAAATACGGCTTAAAATTGATTACATAGCTTGCTACGAACCAACATTGTAGCAAACCTTAAATTGCTACGCCGCCGTAGACATCGTGCAACGCAGCGAAGGAACATATTTTAATTTTAACAGATCAAATTATACGTGCGTTAATTTGCAATATTGTCCAATTCCTTTCACTGGCCCACTGGGACCGAACTCAAAGTTATTAGCAAAATTGTAGTCGACTTCATACATTAACTACTGTCGCTCAAACAACATCTTGTAACATCAAGGGCTCTATAAACGTCAACTGCCAACAAAGTGATAAGTCTGTCACTTGATGTATAATTTAATTTGTTATAAGTGGATTAACACGCGGACAGTTTCCTTTCTTGAAATACACTATATTAATTCTGTGGAAATACATGAACTTGATGCAAGGATATCTTATGGACTATGCAATCTACTACACTTTGGACCTTAAATTTAAACTTACATATTGAATAGAACTTATAAATTCAAAGGTTGTGTGTGAAGTGGGCCGACCCGCACTGGGCCTGCGTGGTCGACTAAAGCTTGATCGCCCCAATTCAGGGTAGGTTCGAGCCCCTTAGTGGGGACGTATATGAGCTGTTGTGTTGTTGAATATGATGAATGAATAGAAAATTCTTGGTTGTATACCCCTCCCGTTCAAACCCCCAAAAAGGATATTTTTAAACAATGTAGATATTTTTTTTATATTCACATAATATTGTTACTTTTACTACGAGCATTTAATCACCACAATAACTAAATCATGCCATTTTAAATAGACTAATGGTACCCTAAGATATTTTCTTAGTGAATATTTCATATCATCAACGGCCCGTTACTGTCCACTGCTGGACTATGAGCCTCCTCCACTTAAGTAGAGGGTTTTGCCATAATCTCCACGCTTGCCAGGCCGGTTGGAGATCGCAGATTAAAAGGTTACTGTATCGAAGAGCGCTGCTGCCCGTTCCCTGTTCAATGTATAGTCCCTAAGTCGCCTCTTACGACACCCACGGGAAGAGTAGGGGTTGGTGACAAATGTATTCTACTCTGCCGTCACCACACGGAATATTTCATAATGCTCTAATGTAATTTTAAAATCTGAGATCCCCCTGTATCTTCAATAAAAGTTCGCAGCATCTCCAAGAAATTTGCCAACCACACATGACACGTCATCAATCCTGATTATTTACTTCAGGCAAGTTTAGCCGCCATTATCTTAATGGGGTTCTGGACAATGGGGCCTATTTGTATTGTAATATAATTTTCGGAACTCAACTTTGTCAGGTTGGATGTTTAGCTGCAGCTGTTGGTAAATACTCGTAGGTGCAATTAATGATAAAAGTGTGTATGAATAAGAAAATACTTTTTGTTTATACTTTTAAAAAATTTGGTCGAATATTTTTAATCAAAAATGTGGTCGAGCGTTCAACTCTCATTACGGAGGTTTCAGGTTCGAATCCCGGCGAGGACAACATCAACATCAACGGCCCGTTACAGTCCACTGCTGGACTATGAGCCTCCTCCACTTAAGTGGAGGGTTTTGCCATAATCTCCACGCTTGGCAGGCGGGTTAGAGATCGCAGATTAAAAGGTTACTGTATCAGAGAGCGCTGCTGCCCGTTCCCTGTTCAATGTGTAGTCCCTAAGTCGCCTCTTACGACAACCACGGGAAGAGTAGAGGCCCGCCGAGGACACTATCACGAAAAAAAATATTTATAAGACTTTCCCGAGTTTTATTCTGAATCACCTGATTGTCTGAAAAGAAAGATAATTCCGAGCGTCAGAAAGCACGTTAATCCATGGGTCGTTCCTGGCTGCTACCTAAGGAATAAGTCATTACATGAGCCAATTTAGTGGCCTTTGGCAGCTCAATAACAATGACACGAGGGTTTGTGAGGTCGGTGGTCGACCTTCAACCCTCAACATGAAGAATTAAAAACTAAGCGTTTTTTTCTTTAATACAAATCGTGTACTGAAATTACTAAACCCAACAAAACAAAACCATACAGGGCACGTAAATACAATCTAATAAGAAAAAAATACATAAGCGCAATAGAAAAAGGAAAAACGAGGATAAGAGTGTAAATTCCTCCGCTTAAATCTAGATATTAGTTCCGCCGAGCCGATTAGGGGTGGTAACTAGCGGTTACGTTGTGCGGGTAATTGAACATCTATATTTCTCTGATACGAGTAAGAATAGAGTAACAAAACCTGCCTTCGTATTTACTATTCTTTACGGATAAAAAATATCTGCATTTCAGTTTAGGCAGTACAAAGTCATAGAGACAGGTATAGAGATAATCTAACTCTTTGAGTATAATCAAATCGAACGGTTGTGAATACAGAGAAAAACCTAAATCAAAACGTTAATCTTCCTTTTATCAAAAGCTGATTGTACTATACATGCCTTTCTATTAAAAAAAACTAGATCAACGAAATCAGAGCCTTGATAAATTCACCTTTCAGCGGAGCTTGGAGCGAGTGACAGCTGTCAAATTGTACAATATTTTCATTTCGTCTTTTTCCCACGCATTTGATACATTTATTTTACCATTCAGTTTTTTCTAGATGCTGTCATTCCACAAAACTATGTGGAAAAGACTATAGAGCAGTGTTAAAATCCAACCCATAGTTCGCTCTTTGCGTGTGCATTTCTAAATAAAGGTTGGTAGCACTGGATAGTGTTTATGTGGCGTTGAATTCTATTGCCAATGAGTTCCGCATCGTTAGCCTTAGAGTAACTGCCTTTT
The DNA here is from genome assembly GCA_951230895.1 of Carpatolechia fugitivella. NCBI lineage: Eukaryota > Metazoa > Arthropoda > Insecta > Lepidoptera > Gelechiidae > Carpatolechia > Carpatolechia fugitivella. The sequence goes on along the minus strand of OX579648.1, from coordinate 13,032,240 downwards.
CTCAGCACGAATATCCTCAGTTCAATGCTGTTGGTAAAACTGGTTTCAAGTGGTCTCATGATGATCCTCACTTTATCTGTAATTTTAATGTCTGTATAAACATACTTACACGTCTGGTACCTCATTACGACTTTGATCTTGATAAAACACGAAGTTGTATCGGCTACTTTTTACTGCGATATAAAAAAGAAAGGGTGCCGCAATGAGACAGCTAGCTATATCTCACAAAAGATATTTTCTTTAGGGTGTCGTACCTATAAGGAAAAATTAAACCAATAATATTCGAATGGATATTGATTCATCATCCATCATTAACTTCGATTTGCGGCATTTCTTTCACGTATTCTCCGACTTGGCAATTTATTTTCTCCTTATTTCGTTCTCTCTCTAAAATACCTTTAGTGAACCGCAAGTCTAAGAAAAAGACGCTTTCACTTCTCCGTAAAAAATATAGTTCATGCAGCAGGCCGTGAGATTTAACTTAAATAAAAGAATACTCGTAGAAAAATATGCTTTGCTCTCTCGATGAACAAATAACTATTTCATAACAAACATACACAGAAAATTGTAGCTCTCAAACAATCTTAATATTTAATCAAGGCCCACCTGGTATTCAAGGTAAGTAAATGTGTTTAAGTAACGCGGTCACGTATTCGCACAGGTCATAGGACACTTCAGACTGCTCAGTTTGGGACAATTCAGTTTATATTCATACGTTTGAATTCAGTTCAGTCAGCTGGGTTTAATTACGTTGTTTGATATTGTTTGTAACGTGAGCTTAAAGTTACTTTAGTTTATATTCATACGTTTAAATTAAGTCAGCTGGGTTTAATTACGTGGTTTGATATTGTTTGTAACGTGAGCTTGATGTTACTTTAATTTATATTCATACGTTTGAATTCAGTCAGCTGGGTTTAATTACGTTGTTTGATATTGTTTGTAACGTGAGCTTGAAGTTACTTTAGTTTATATTCATACGTTTGAATTCAGTTCAGTCAGCTAGGTTTAATTACGTTGTTTGATATTGTTTGTAACGTGAGCTCAAAGTTACTTTAGTTTATATTCATACGTTTGAATTCAGTCAGCTGGGTTTAATTACGTTGTTTGATATTGTTTGTAACGTGAGCTTGAAGTTACTTTAGTTTATATTTATACATTTGAATTCAGTCAGCTGGGTTTAATTACGTTGTTTGATATTGTTTGTAACGTGAGCTTGAAGTTACTTTAGTTTATATTTATACATTTGAATTCAGTCAGCTGGGTTTAATTACGTTGTTTGATATTGTTTGTAACGTGAGCTTGAAGTTACTTTAGTTTATATTTATACATTTGAATTCAGTCAGCTGGGTTTAATTACGTTGTTTGATATTGTTTGTAACGTGAGCTTGAAGTTACTTTAGTTTATATTCATACATTTGAATTCAGTCAGCTGGGTTTAATTACGTTGTTTGATATTGTTTGTAACGTGAGCTTGAAGTTACTTTTGTTTTTGGTCTTGCTGTAATTTAATTCTTCGCCTACGTGTTTATTATTTTGCCTACAGCGGCAGTTTGCCTTCTGAAGTAAGTCAAGATTCAAACCCAACCGTGCACGGTGCACGGCGTTTTCATAATTAATTATATATTACAAAGGATCAATAGCTATACAACAAAAAAAGTTTCATCCAAATCCGTTCAGTAGTTTTTGTGTGTATCGCGAACAATACAAACAGACAAAAAATTCAAAAATCATATTTTTGGCATCTGTTACGTCTAAGAAGACCCCTAGAAGTATTTTTTATTTTTATTTTCAATGTACAGAACAGTCTTAACAGTTTTATTGTAATGTATATAGATAAACTCGTCTGTCGCATTATATGTTTTAAGATTTTCGTGGTTGTTGTACACTAACAATCACAACCATGGAGCGTGCAACCGTTCCGAAATATCGAGGTAACAATATTAAATATAACCGTGGTAACAAACCCGAAAATTGTGATAATGTTCGTCTGTCGCAGTTGCCTGCTGTCACGCATGATCACCTGATTGTCGCCAAAGTAAGATGTTTTCGTAACTTTCAGCTGTCTTCTACAGTGAGTACTTGACAATGGATTCAGGAGCCATATCAGAGGCTTTTGGCAGCTCAGCAAACCCGACCAACTATCCTATGATGGTCTCTTCTTCATTTGTAAGGTCGACATGACCTCTCATACCCTGCTGTCTGTGTTCTTTTTCTTCGTATGGATTGTAAGATCGGTAACCGACCTCACAAAATCTTGGCATGTCGGCGGAAGCCTGTTGATGAACCCATGATGATGGCTTATTTTACTTCGTTTTCCAGACAAGATGATGCCGCAGAACCTCCACGATTACTTGAACAAACAATGACTGTTGTCTTCGGAGCCCTGGCGGCGCGTACGCAGGCAGATAGTCAACAAATGCTGCTTAAAAGCTTGCAGTGTTAACATCTTTTCTTCAGTGCTGCGGTAATAAAACTAAATTGTAAGACGACGGAAGGTATTTACGGCATTTTTACTGCATTTAAATAAAAAGTGCAATCTGAACTACTCTTAGCAATAGCACAACGCCTGCGCTATCGTTCAAAAATATGGTTTGTTTTACGATAGCATTTCATTTTTTATACAAATAAAATAAATATTTATTTTTCTAACAATATTTTATACGTTGATATCGCGAGGACTTAGTTTCAGTGAATAAAATAAAATTTTATTTATTTACAAACAATGAGGAATGTTGCAGTTTGTAAAACAGGTACTTACAGTGTACGGCGATCTGAGTGCATTTGCAGTATGAAGTGTGGGGTGCACTCCTCGCCTCGCTCGCCTGAAGCGTAGTGCAGTCCATCTGTTAGCTAGCATGTTATATTACAACCATTAATAGTAATAACTAAAAATGGCCGCGAGATCGAATCAGAAATCATGAGATCCGCAAGCAAGCCAAAGGGTCGACCTAGCCCGAAGAATTGCAAAACATAAGTGGCGGGGCATATTGCACGGAGAACTGACAGACGACGCTGCGGTAGAAAAGTTCTCGAATGGTGACCACGCACCGGAAGACGCAGCGTGGGTAGGCCCCCCACATGGTGGACCGACAGATCGTGTAGACAAATCAACCAGATGGTGAAGGTCGCGGAAAGCCGCTGGATGCGGGCAGCGCAAGACCGACCGTTGTGGAGATCCTTGGAGGTCTCTGTCCAGCAGTGGACGTCTTTCGGCTGAGATGACGATGATGATGATGAATTATAAAAATTACGAACCATGTTCCAGATGGCGTGTTAGTACTGCTAGTATTACTACTGACAATAATTAGGATTGGTGGACACCGAAGAGTCTACAACGGAAGAAACGTTAGCCATGAAGAGTACCCATATGTCATGGTACTTGTACAAAAAATTACGTTACTTACACCACTGAAAAACATCACTGTCGGCTTAAGAACGTGCACATGCAACTTAATAAAACCTGCATGGGTCCTCATTGCAGCTCATTGTGTAACTGGAAAAGCGAAAATACCTGTTTCCGTTCTTAGAGTCAAATATGGTAATTTAACCCTTCCACTCACAATCACGACGTACGAGACCGAAGTCCGACAAGTTTTTGTACATCCACAGTATTTATTTACCAAATATTCACCTGGAGTATTACTGAAAAATGATATAGCATTATTACTGATCAAGCGTTTGGATGTGAAGCCATTGGCTAAGTTATCAGCTGTAGATTACAGAACACTGATTGGCTATCCTGTGACGTTTTTAGGAGGTGGCCGTACCTATAGCCTGAGTAGACAATTGAGAAAGGAATCAATAACTGCAAATGAACTGGTAATGGATCAAATGATGCCGCTTCAACTCGGTGAAGCCGCTGTCGTAAAATGTGAACAAATAAATACTTTTAGCAATGTATATCCTGGAATATGTCTAGTTGGCAAGTGTTTAAGTCCTTCGCAAACGATAGAAGGTGATTCTGGTGGGCCAGTTCTGTTCAGGGGTAAAATCGTTGGGGTTGGGTCCATGAATGGTATAATTACTACGTCCGCATCACTCGGAAGGTTTTATCGATTGGATCTTGGCCCTGGAGGTGCCGTATACACCGCTGTTAGTCCATATTTGGACTGGATTTATGACATTGTATCTACAAACGTACACTTAGATAGATAGATAAATACATGATTTGGCGAACAAAGACCTTTTTTTTTTAATTCATTATAGGCCGTGCGCATGCGGTTAATATACACGTTCCTGAAAATATCGACAGATCAGATCATTTACAATGGCATAACGATATGCAACAAAAAAGGCGTTTTTTAAAAAGTATTTATGTTACAAACAAAAACATTGAAATAACTTCACTTCAAGATTTCAACTAACAGAATTTGTAAATATGCAACTAAAATCTTTTTATTCGAATCTCCAAAAAACTATTATATAAATGTGAGATTAAAAGTATTAAAATCCCAGTGCTCAGAAATACTTTTTAGTTCATTCTATTTCGAGAGATTCACTTTTCTAGAATCATTATGAACTCGAACTTCCAAATAAAAATGTTGAAGTACTTACCCTGAGGGGCAGAACTGCTGAAACTTGTGAGCTGGGCGGGAAATTGTTTACACAAAAAGTCGGATGAAAATATTTTTTGAAATTATATTATGTAGAGGGGTAACTTAAGGACACACCAGACTGCCACAGAATGACTTTACACGTAGCGACTGCAAGCCATCATTTTTCTATTCTAATCTTTCTTGCCGGCCATACTTAATTCATACAAAAAAAGTTTAAAGAAATCAATATTCTGACATTTGTGTTGTGTATAAAAAACGAAATATAAGTAATTTTCAGAAGCACAGTGATATACACAATTTTAATACTAGAAATAAAGACAAGTTGGTTGCTTATGCTTACTACATAAAATTAGTAATTCTTTTAAAGGCAATTGTATACGCTATTACAAGACAAGTTTAAAATAATTATAAAACAGAAATTGTATAAAAAAGGTTACTATAGGATATCTGATTACTTAGAAGACAGATGTCTATGGGAATAGATTGTTTGAGTAGCAGGCTTTTTCGATATATAATAAGCATTAATTTTGTAAGTGACAATATTTTATTTAAAAAAGGAAACGCAAAAGATGCGACGACTGTGGAGTTTCTTCGGTGAGCTCTTCTCCACAGATTCCGCCATTGTGTTAGTGAACTCACCCAAAAAAAATGTAATGACGGATCTAAGTGATGTAATAACATCCTATGGAAATAAATAATTTTGACTTTGACTTTGATACAATTATTTGCGATTACTATATATACCACCTATCCTACCCATATCCTTATTATTAATATTATCGGTATTATGGTATAAGTTCCAAATTCAAAACTCATTACTACCCTCTGGACGGTCTCTTTCAGAAGAAACCTTCCTTGGGCGCACTTATCGAAGAACCGATCGTTTTTTTCCGGTAAACCTGTACGTACCCATAAAATTATTCTCCAGTAGAAAAGTCGTGCGATCAGCATTTCTGCCAGCTTATAAGCATAAAAGGGTGCTCGAGCTCTTCCAGCCCCAGGAAATTGCTCTAAGCGTTCTTATCACGGCAGGTTAATAAAATATTCAATGTCTTCGAATTCGGCTAAAACTCCGCAGACATTCGAATTGTATTCGCAAATGGGAGATAAATGTGTTTAACAAGACGAGTGATACACGTACAGACGGTGCGCTCCGAGCGTAACAGTTTGTTGTGACGCGCTGCTGACTGTACATTATTATACAGAGTGTAATGAAAAACCGTAGTGAACAAATTAAAAAAAAAATGTGGACGAAATACAAAAATCAGCTGACAGAGATAGAATGATGAATATTTTTTTAAATGCATTGATTTTTAAAATGCATTGGCACAATGTGGACTCTGAACCTTGCGACCTTCTGATAATAAGATAAATCACTACAGACATATTTAGTCCTCTATACTCGTACTAGCAACTAGTTAACCTAAGTACAATATTCTCGATAAGATTATTTTCAACAAAAACAGCTTGACGCTAAATTGGATAGTATGAAATATTACTTTCTCCGAAAAAAATATTTACCGATAAAAGCAAATCCACGTCGTTTTTCTGGTCTTATAAAATAAACAAATCTCAGAGCATCAACAAATAGAGTTACTAAGTAAGCCTGAGTAGGAGGATTCCCCCATGACCCGCTGTGCCCACATCCAAAACTTCCCCAAACTTCCATTGACGTAGAAACAATGCAAGTTTTATAAGCTCCGAAAAAATTCAGCCAAGCGTAAGTGTAATTTGTGTACCTCGGGTTCTACGCAATGCTTTTTTTTGTTACCTATTTTTTACATGTTATGAAGTTACTTAATAAGTACATTTCTAATATCATCGTCTTAAAAAGGTCAGCGTTTGGTTCAATCAATCAGCCTATTGCAGTCCACTGCTGGACGTAGGCCGTTAGCGTTTGGTTAATACGTGTTAATTTTTAATGATTTTACAATAAAAACGTAGGTAGGTACACAAATTTTTTGAAGTCGTTGCATAAGGACTTTTGAAGATTGTGTATCTAAACTAGCCTTGCCATTTTTTTGTACACAAAAAAGTTTCATATAAGCATAAAAATAGGAAAATAATAACAGATTTCTTCTTGATCTGTGTACCTGCCTACTATAATATAGATATAATTTTTAAGCCTAGAATTAATGAACAATTATATTTTATTAAGAGACAACACTCACATATATCCAGTATAAAAGAGAATAAATAAAAAAAAAATAGATCACACGTCTTTAAAAAGCAACAAAATAATCCCTAGTGAAATAGTTTTAGCGCATAATGGTAAAAAAAACATAACAATGAACCCTAAAACGTCTTCAATAATGTGATTGAGAACCTTGAGCGGCATTTGGCACAGCATTATAAATAAAGGAAAAACAACGGACAATTTCCACCTCGGCAAAGTTTATCAATTCCCTTATGTAAGCAGAAATAAGGAATATATTTGCTTTAATATCAGTATTACTGTGAAAGACAAACAAAAGCATTTATGCCTCATAATATCTTACAAGTTTAATATTGGATGAAACGATTAAAAGCCGTTTTAAGATAATTTTGAACCGTTAAGTTTGTGTTCTGATTTGTGTAAAACTCTCTCTAAATTATTTTTACACAAGTTTTAATTTCTCTATTTAGTCATTATTTAAGGTTATTTTTTAAATATTCCCATAAGCTTTCGATCTATGACGGCCCCGTAGCTTAGTTGGTAGTACGCCTGCCTACGAAACACAGGATTGCGGGTTTGAATCCCGCCCAGGGCAAACATTCGTGTGATGAGCACTTGTGTCTGGATGTTGTTATATATGTATGTATTTATCTATTTAAGTAATATATATCAGCAGTCTGGTACCCATAGTACAAGCTTTGCTTAGTTTGGGATCAGATAGCCGTGTGTGAGATGTCCCCTCATATTTATTATTTATTATTCCTGTTCCTTAGGAAAAGTTGTTCAGCAGTTTTACAAGGTCATGTCTTGCAAGAATCACTTCGTATCATATTCAGGTTAAACTTTTATATTTATATCTTTAACGCAATATGAGTGTCGATGCAAAATAATATTTTACCCACATACCTAATAAACTATTCTCGTATCATATTATTTCCTTTGAGAGTGGTAGTAAAAAAAAATCTATGGCGCTTATTTCGCTTGTCCTCAAAGCCATAGAAATAGAACGTCACGGGACAAACGTCCCGATATTGCGAATTACGCCTGAGTGAAGTCTTTTAATTAAGGTGAAGGTAGGAGGGGAGACGAGACGTGTCACTATGGGAGATGTTCACCGACTAACTAACTGAAGACCCTGCAGTACTCCAAAAAAGAGTTGGACATAAAAAAAATCCTGAGAGATTAGATGTATCCCGCTTTATGAGCCATTTGCCATACGTTAGTTTAAGTCAAAAGACAAGTTTATTTGCGTCTATAAATATTGGGGCTGATTCTCACTGTCATGCTCTAATTCTTGATTTAAGTTAGTAAGTTCTTTTCACTTTTTAAAGATTAAAAAGGGGCAGGAGATGGCCATCCTAATATTGGAGCTGTCAAACATCGAATGGACGCGTCAATTGCACAGTTTTAGAGAGCACGTATAATATCCGACTTAAAAATCTCTTAATCTGACTATGCCCTTATTTTAATAATAAAATTATAAAGCAGAAAATGTAAAAATGAATGCCCTTATAGGTTATCATTGATTCAAAATAATAACATCACAAAATAATAACACTGTCATTGGTCATAAAAACTAAAAGGATAGCTGGATTTTAAAATTAGAATTAGTAGAGCATGACTACCCGAATTAGGGCCATTATTTTAATCCCGCATTTTTTTCAATAAGAACACAAATAACTGCTTATTTTTATTTCTTCATGCTATCTTGTCTGATGCGTCCTTCTATCGTGTTGGTTTAAATTTTACGTGGCCGACTCGTTATTGATCAAGGCAACATTCTTTTTTATCTTCCTTTTTGTCAACTGTTTGGTTAATTAGTCTGTGGAGACGTCCCATCAATTTCTGCCTCGCTTCTGATTGTTGGAGGTAACCTCGTTACGGGATAAAATATAACCAGTCTATCTAGAGTATTGCGCTTAGGTAGGTATGCGTTTTATTTGATATTCATCGAATACAGTTACAGACATTGTTGACTACATTTTTGATGACGCTATAAAAAAATGCCTAATAGTAAAAATACTAATACAATTTTTATTTTACTCTGACTTTGGAAAATTAAAAAAATATATCAAATTTCTAGGGCGACAAGCACAAACTTTTTTTTTATTTTCCCTCTTTTATTAACTTAAATATTAGTTTTCTGTACATAATAATTATTGTTTACACAAATTATAATCTATCTGTAGTATAGACTACTACATAGATAAGGTAAATTCATCTAACTACACTAATCGGAGACCATATGACCGGTAGCTGTACCTCTGATCATCGATCATCTTAGTAATTAGCAGAATTAGGAGAACATCGGTTTGGCGTCGCAGCAGCGCCTTGTAAGTAGTTCGAAGGCGGTCCCGGGTCTAGGCGCAGCCAACCAGAGCTCTTGCCCCGGGAAGAAGAGTCCAGGGACAAAATCAGCAAATTGGATTTATGCATAAGTGTATTTATTTTTTTGCATTATTAATAAATAAATCGGGCTCGCTACGCTCTCGCTATGTAATTCTGTGATATTAGTTTACAAAATATCTTGATATATTAGATTGTACTTGATTGACTATAGACTGCACTTATAGCAAATAACCTCTCCATGACAGAATAATGCCTCGTTAAAAACAGGGCGAATTTTTGTCATTGACCATCTTCTAAAAATCCAAAATCCAGGACTAATTGTAGGTTCAGTTTACAGAACTACCTTAGATTCTATTCGATAATTTTTTGATCCACTGTCGCGTTTTAAAGTATTAGTATATTATTTGTACTTCAAGGCGGTAGGTACCAATTTTCAACCGACTTCAAAAAAAGGAAGTTCTCACTTCGGCTGTTTTTTTCATTCGATATATTTATTGCACTATAAAAAAAAATCCTCATACCCAGATTGTGTCTAAGGTACATGGCATGAATATATTTCCATAAATTTTCAACATAAAGACCAGTACAAAAGTCTTCATCAATAGCAAGTCTGCGACTCGTCGTGCTTTGAAAGGCAATTCAAAGTTAAATGAAGGAAGACCTTTATGTGTTTGAAAACGCACGTGTCAGCACGCAATGTGTTAAGCGGGTCACTAAACTCCTATGGTGGAACTATGGGGGAACTCGCCTACAGTATCTACATAAGGTGTAGATACTGTAGGCGAGTTCCACCATAGATAAATACGAGTATTAGTACCACCATCTGGGGGCCGTTTCACGAAGCGACAAGTTACAAATTACAAGTACAATTTGACGTACATCGCGTAGACGATTAGATAAAACGATAACAGCTTACAGTTTAGGCGAATGGGCTACGCAATGTTATTCTTCCTCCTTTTTATTATTGTAAAAGAATAAGTCTATAAGTGTCTATAAATAATAGTGTAAAAACAAGTCCGTTAATACCCTCACCAAAAGGCTGAGCTATTGACTAACGGATTTAATGTTTATTTACCAATAAAGATATTTTAGCAACAGCTCTGCTCACACCTTATTTTTTTTACCTTTATTCAGCAAGTGAGTTACGGATCTGAAACAAATCATAAGATAAACATTAAAAACAAAACTTCAAAAGCACATTTCTGAACAGGGAATCAAAGTTGAATATTAATTTATCTTTCTGTAAATCAATAACATCTTCATTTCTTCACAAAAATACACAACACTCAATTTTATAAGTTCGAACGTGAATACTCAATTCTGAAGTTGTAAAGCTTACTGAGAAAAGCAGTTGTTATAACATGTTAGACATAATATTGAAATCTCGGTAAACCTTTTGACCCTTTTTAGCGGGAATAGTTTATTTTATCCAAGTGTGAGGCCCTAACAATAGGGCGGCGCATAAGCCGGCAATATACTTATCGAACCGTAAAACTGAAGTAACAGTTTATTGACCCTAAAGGAGAGTTATCGTTACATCTGCATAAGATACAGACTGTTTTTAGGGTTGTCATCAGTATATTTACGTAACGTTTAAAAAGGAATTAACCGTTGTGTACCGAGCGTACATAAGACTGAAAACAGCCTGAATTGCTACGCCATCGTAGCAGAGATTGCTACGGCAGCGTAGCGATCGTAGCATATCAATTAATGGTGGTGCAAGGCTTCAAGGTCCTCAAGTAAAACTAATGTAGTGACAAAATTAATTATTATTTGATTTCTCTTTTACTCAGATATCTCCAATCAAATATAGTGTTAGTATGATTAAGAATCAAATCAAATACTAGTTTATATTATTGAAAATTTTCTATGCTTTTTCTTTTTTTATGCAAATCTACTAAATATATGAGGATGTCCCAGCATAATTCTCTCTGAGCTTACATCTTAAATCATGATAAGACTTAAGCAACCCTACATACTTGACAGGGCCTAATACAAGCAAATGTGGACTTTACGGGTCAGACATAAAGACACTTTAATTTTACACTGCGCGTGACCTCTTGTAGCCACTACTCGCTTTTTTTACGAGGGTGTAATGTGTGTACGACCTAGGTAACCAGGTAGGTATGTATACGAAAAATATTATACCTAATTCCATATATATTTATGGGGTGTCATATTTTAGGCATTTGGCACAGAATAGTTACACTGAAAAAAGTTCTGTTACTAAATCATCAACATCAACGGCCCGTTACAGTCCACTGCTGGACTATGAGCCTTCTCCACTTAAGTGGAGGGTTTCACCATAATCTCCACGCTTGGCAAGCGGGTTGGAGATCGCAGATTAAAAGGTGACTGTATCAGAGAGCGCTTCTGCCCGTTCCCTGTTCAATGAGTAGTCCCTAAGTCGCCTCTTACGACACCCACGGGAAGAGTAGGGGTTGGTGACAAATGTATTCTACTCTGCCGTTACCACACCGCTAGTTACTAAATAAGACCTCGTTATTATCTATATTCAAAAGATTTAATTTATTGCAAGAAATAAAAGTTCAACATACAAAAGTTATTCAACAACAGCGAAAAATCTATCTAATCTGATGGAGTCCTGCTTCAAAAATAAATAAAAAATACCTTTGATAAAACTTGAAGAAAATCAGTGAGCAAAAATGCTCGATTTCCATTTCCCTTCATTCGCTCTATTAACTATTCCTTTATTTCTATTTATTTCTTTCAATCAACTCAATTTGTCGCCTAAACTCTTGGAAATATTTTTACTTCAAATATTTTCCTCTTTAGACTCGAATTAGTCTATTTATTTTTCCACTATTAAAAACAGCGTTTCCTCGATTGGACGTAATATGAAATGAAAACTAGTTACATTAATAAAATATTAACTTTTTAATTTAATCCTACTAATAAATGTGAAAGTTTGGATGTTTGTTACTCAATTACGCTTCAACCACTGAACAGATCAGGTTAAAATTTGACACACATATAGGTTAGGTCCTGAAACAGGACATAGGCTACTTTTTGCCGCGGTGAAACACTTCATTCTCACGGGAAAACTCATTTAACGTGGGTGAAACCGCGGGAGGAAAGCTAGTACATACGAATTTCATTGTGCTCTCTCTTGCGTCGTTTCATCTCAGACGCTTACTTTTTTTTAATTATTCAGTCCGCGCTCATCTGAACAATAATCCTCATTTGAATACTAATTAATTTCCACACTTTAGTATAAAATCAACTAAACAATGGGGAAGATCTCCCCGAGATTTCTTTTCTCCGCTTCATAAAGGACCGTTTTAATTAGTCGTGCACGTAATTCATCACTTTTGTCGCATCAAATTGTCGCATAAAATATTCTTTGATGGAAAAGTTACTTTGATATTTTAAATTATGTTTAGGAAAGAAACCGTTTCAGGTAAAAGGTAGAATATAAGTTAGATGATTATTCATGGTCTAACTTATAAAAACAATCTGAAACGTTCTTTGAACGTTCGTTCTTTTAATTTGCTTCACGATTAAGACAACGCCTGATATTTAACCTGATAGTTAAGTTTGTTCTTTTAAGTATTTCATCAACAGCTTACCGAGGGGCTCGAGCCTACCCGGAATTAGGGCAATTAAGCCTTAGTCGACCACGCTGGCCCGGTGCGGGTTGGTCGACTTCACACGCAACCTTTGTTTTTCTTCACCGTAAGAGCGTCGAATAAATGTACATATGAATTCGAAGTATTAGGTACCTCTTTAATAATAAATAAAAGTCGGGTAAACCAATAAAGTTCTACTCTTTACTTCAGGATATTCTGTGTCTGTCATAGAAAGAAACAGAAACCAGAATATATTTAGAACCGGTGACTGATGGTATTTAAACTGAAGGTCGAACTAATCCCTCGGATACACTACTATTAATGCCGCATGGACTTTATTTTTTATTAACAAACAACTTTATGTAATTTTGAACAAAACAAAATCTATACGGGTACTTACAGAAAAAGGTACGTTTTTAAACGAATATAATCTTATCAATTTTCAAAGCTTGGATTTATAAATCCGGGCAAACAAAAAGGGACGCTCGAAACTTCGGCTTGATTGCAGTTAAAAGTTGTATATGTACTTATTACAGAAGTTGTTTAGCTTTGGGGGAATAAATTGCGCAAACAGAATTTTGAGCAGCTAATTTATGAAAAGCCGCATCGCAACGTGGATTCAGACCTCGCTTCTGCTTCTTGTTGTAGCATATCATTCATTCTAGTTTAAATATAACCAAACCAAACCAACAAAACCTATGGGGGAACATAGACCGTTCAGCAGTGGACGTCTTCTGGCTGAGATGATGATGATGATGATTACTACAAATTAACAAGTTTTACATATCATCATAGGCTTGAACCCCTCGGTGGGGAAGTATATGAGCTGGTGATGACATAATATCATCGAAATATACCTTCCTATATAAACCCAAACCGATTGATCTGAAACTCGTAAGTTAAGTACGCCAACTTATACGTTACACTATTTTTATTATTTTATCGTTTATCGTTTTTGGTGATACTTTTGTAAATATTAGATTTCAGTAAATATTTTAATTGTATTCAAACGTGTTAAAATCAAAGCAAACAAATCATGCTAGCTAGGTGTCTAATTTAAATCAAAATATAATACAGTTTTAAAATGAAATTGGCCCCGATTCACACTGTCACGCTCTAATCCTTAATTTAAGTTAGTCTGTCCTTTTTACCTTTTAAACATTGAAAAGGGACAGGAGATGGCCATTCTAATATTAGAGCTGTCAAACATAGAATTTGAACCTGATGGCCGTGTCGATTGCACAATTTTAGAGAGCACTTAAAACATGCGACTTAAAAATCTCTTCCCATATTTTAGGTTATCATTCGTTCATCCCTCTCTTTCATTGGTCCTAAAAACGAAAAGGATAGCTGGATTTTAAAATTAGAATTAGAGCATGACATCCCGAATCGAGGCCATTATTTCGCAATGAACTTCAAGGACTCGTACGCCGCCGCCACCGTCTCGCCCCTTAACGACTTCTTCAATAATGAACAAAAAAAAATTCATAATCTATATCTACGTAGGGTTTTGATCATGAGTTCACAGTAAATAATACTTACCTTTTTTCGCAGGACGACATTTTCAATAAGGTTGCGCTTGTCAACAGAGTCCACTGCGAGCAGACTGGGAGGAATATGAAATGTTGTTTATTGCGTGGTTGTGCTTGTTCGTCCTCCTACCCTCACTTACTTTTTGCGTTTACTGACCGGAACACGGTACATAGCCCTCACACTGTTCAGGGATGGATTCAGATTGATGATGGATGAGAGACCTAATACTATCCTAATTAATTTTACTATAGTGAAATCTAGAAGCCGTCCTACTGAATTATCTGGACACGTTTCATCAACGGCCCGTTACAGTCCACTGCTGGACTATGAGCCTTCTCCACTTAAGTGGAGGGTTTTGCCATAATCTCCACGCTTGGCAGGCGGGTTGAAGATCGCAGATTAAAAGGTTACTGTATCAGAGAGTGCTGCTGCCCGTTCCCTGTTCAATGTATAGTCCCTAAGTCGCCTCTTACGACACCCACGGGAAGAGTAGGGGCTGGTGACAAACGTATTCTACTCTGCCGTCACCACACGGCATACACTGGACACGTTTACAAAGCACGAAACTCAAACACACATCTATCAGCAGAGTTGACTATGCTGGCTTACCAATTAATATTACCGCAACCGTCGTTTCCAGGTGTATTAGCGTTAATTGAAAACCAAGAACATCAAAGAGGTAGATAGATTTACAAATCACTAAGCACAGAACTGTAGATTAGGAATTAGGAACCCCTAGAGACGACCCCGTACCAGCAACTCTGGCCCGACGCCTAACTAAAACCGCACCTTCCCAGCGAACTTGGTTTACTTACTTCGTATTGTTTATCCTTCCTCTAACCGCAGGAAATATAATATTACTATCTTCATATTGAATGCTTCAAAGGCTAAATAAACCTTGTCAGAGCGCTGTAATTGTTTTGAATGTTTCTACATCTACATCTAGTCGTTCTCGACTCGTTTACAAAGAAGAATTTGATTTGAAAACAACATAGCTTGCCGAGGGCAGGTTTTTAAAGCGTAACATTTATATTTTTATTCCAATGAAACGTGATACAATTCAGGTGAACGCGATGAAAAGGGGGTCAAAAGTTATCAAGTTTTGTAAATTATTATTAAGGCAGGTACGTCGACTGAATTGCTAATGAGGCTCTGCATTGGGCCCTTTGTTCCAGCATATTCATTACCTGCTCCCATCTCTGTTTGTTTGCAAAAAACTGCTCATTGTTCGCGGACGAACCTCTCGAGGGTAAACAAACAATATCTCAAACAATTTTGAGGTCAAGCGAGCTCGCCCAGTTGTGTCGTCGAGGGAAGATAATTAGAACGCAGACCTACCTTAATTAATTACAAGGTCTTTTGCAGCTATTGGAGATCAGTTCGTTTGTATGCTAGGTTTTTGTAAGAATTCACAACGTTCCCTGAACAAAAGCATAAAGAAAAAAATTTCTTCCTGTTTCTTGCATTACGCGAGACAATTTTATACAAAAACTAACTTTACTTTCATAAATGTACGATAAGTTTCCTGACAAATTTTTTCTTCACTTTCAGAGCTTTGTACATAATAATTTAAACACATTACATTTTACCATACCATCAGCTCTATAATTCATGCATATGGTACCTATACATGACTACTACAGTCATGACTAACTTAAAAATATTATAAGGTCGTGTCACTTTATTTATATTATATTTTTTATATTTCGTAGTTATATCAATAAAAACCACAGGAAATAACAACGATATCCTATGTTTATCAAAATATTATAACCTCTAAAATCAGTCAAACGACCGATTCGCCTTTAAAGGTATTAAGCGATCCAGAAGGAATTTAGTTAGAATGTAATATACCGAATTAGGTACTCCAGAGCAAACGGACTCCTCAATTAGTTCAAATACAGAAGCTGCTGCAGGCGATTAGTCCGCTTGCACGGACCCTTCACCGTCTCAAGAGTGCTCAAGTTTCTGTTCAACCAAAGACAAAGAAACACTGTAGTTGTTTTGAGACTGAGAAAGCAGACTTGTTTACCGTCAACGTAGGTACCTAAACTACTTTTGTTTCACAGTGAAATACCTTACATTTTCAGTTACAAAAACGAAACAAAGCCTCAGTGAAATAAACTTGAATGAAATATTAATGTCAGCATCGCATTGTGACAGATGATTCATTATTTATGTAAAATTGCTGGAATCATACAAGGACCATCCATTTACTTTACATCTGAGATGAGTGCTTCCAATTATGAGTCAGCATTGTTTATTTATGCGCAGTAAATATTATTGTGCTGACATTATTGATACGAAATACCATCAAAACAAATCTTGCTTGCTTTATCCACGTCTATTAATCCTCATTACAACATTTTTAATACACCACAGGGTTTGTGAGGTCGGTTGTCAACCTTTCAACCCACACGATGATGTTGATGAATACGCCGATAGAGAACATTACTATTAGTCAAAAATACTTTACTATCTACATCATATCTGTCTAATTAGCCCACATCAACTTTATAAAAAATAGGAAACCTCTTATTGCCTGCGCAACTTACGCTG
The DNA here is from genome assembly GCA_951230895.1 of Carpatolechia fugitivella. Taxonomy (NCBI): domain Eukaryota; kingdom Metazoa; phylum Arthropoda; class Insecta; order Lepidoptera; family Gelechiidae; genus Carpatolechia; species Carpatolechia fugitivella. The sequence goes on along the minus strand of OX579648.1, from coordinate 13,015,498 downwards.
TTCCAGCAAAAACAGCACAAAATATAGATCTTAAGAATAAAAGGAAAAGTTCTTTCAAACCCTTAAGCCATTTAGAATACACCGCTTCAAGTTCCTACTAGGATTAGGAGGATTCTCTATCAGGGATGCAGACATAAATCTTAAAAAAACACTAGACTCAAATACTAGAATCACAAACAGGTATTTTCATTCAAATGTTTGCTACGCCCCGGAACCAAACTCTTCACGTGCCTCAAACGCACAAATACATGTTGAAATATTGCCAACCAAACTTGTCAATTACAAAAAAACTTTTCTCATTGTTTGTACATTATCATCATTACTATAATTATCAGACGATAGAAAAATTTCAGCAACCTAACCTGAATCACAGAAGAAATAATCTTGAATGGAACTAGTTTAAAAGAGTACCAAACCGTAAATCAGGCCTCGGATAAACCAAGTTGAAACTCTGAAGGCGACGTGCCAATCGAATTGAAACCTCGACGTTCTTACTAAGTTCAAAATGATTTACACGGATCAAGTTTAATTTACTACAAAGTTAGCTCCAAGTTGCTCTCAGTACGTCTATTTCCTGTAAACTCAGATGTATGTGTTTGTTTACCAATACATACTCGCAGATTGATGGAGAAGTCACCGTTAGTTCGAATTACGGCAAGTTTTGTGCTACGAGTTCAAGGCTTTGCAATGTTTTTGATTTTCAAATCAAAACATGTATGTTGAGTGTTGATATCATTCCAATTTACCATTGCTCAAACTGCACCCATCTGAATGTAACACGTATATCTAGCATGACTGATGAGGTAGTCATGACTAACTTAGGCATCTAAAATTGATGGAAGCAGAACCAAACCGACTAAACCGACATAGTACACTGCTTGACTTCTAAACCGTGTAATGTTACATACAGCAGGTGTATATGAATGTTGCACGGATAGACGCACGGAGAATTTAATTTGCCACCGTTTTACAAAAATTGGTTAGGCTAGTCTGGATGTAAATCCAGACTAGGATGACCAATTTATTTAGAAAATTTTATATGAAATCTAGTACATCTAGAAAATCTAGTAGGAAATTTGATTAACTCTGTAGATAGATACTATTCAAATCCTATTAATGATGTAGGTTTTATAGAAATTAAACATTTAAACTTGGTCCGTTCGTCATTAAAACGTTCTTAATTTGTTTTAAAAACAATAGTTTCTTTGGTTCTATGCTCGGATCTAAGCTAACATTATCCGTAGCCTTAGGGTACGTGTTCTACACAAAATCGATGGAGTTATATCAGCCAGTTACAAGGAAGGTTGAGGTTTAGATAAGGCTAATTGTCTACTACCAATGTAACTACATCATACTATACTAACTGTAAATTAATAATTAAATTAGAGTGAACTGAAGATCTTTAAGACAGCTGTCAAATTCATAGAAATAAAAAATCTGCAACAACCAACCCTGCGACCATTAGTTTTATAACACGATAAACTTGGCAGAATTGTCACTGAAGACAGAAGCCATATTTATAAAATGACTGAATAAAGACTACGTCGTCGTCGCTCCTACACGAAGTAATCTTATTCACCATAATGCTTTGCCTCAAAATAAAAAAAATGTAATAACCAAAAAATTCACCACAACTTTATTTATTATGACAACTTAATAAACATATTTTTATTTCCTTAGATAAATTAGTTATAGATGGGGATATTCGACAGCTTTGAAGTCAGTAAATTTTAGTTTTCCGTTAGGAGAAACATTATTGCCCCATTCCTCATTACCCCATTTATCATTACCCCATCCACTTTTTTTCCACGCCACGAACTGGAGTAGAACTATCGCCAAAAAGACAAGGTACACAGTAAACTTCATTTTCTTGGCTTGATTTTGGTAACGAACAATGAGGAACACACTCCAAATAATGATACATTTGGTCCGTAAGATCCACCTATTTATACGGAAAAACAGGTGCCAAAACTTCATTAATTTATTTTTGTTTTATCGTGAAAGATTAATCTTAATTAGCAGGTACATAATATATTAAGTAAGAACTTGTTATTTAGATAATGTAGTGTAAATAAATAATAAAATGGGTTCAGGCTCGGCAGACTGTAGCACAATAAACAAAACGAATAAAATTTACATGCCACTAATGTGGGGCATAGTGTATGTACTCGTATGTACGTTACGAGAAGAAAGATAAAGATCAGCATCGGAAAATTAACTCTGTTAATAATGTAAAGGAAACAAATATCATATTTTAGAAGCATTTTCCACGGGAACAATTAAATGAAATCACAATAGCACAAATAAACGCCAATAATTTTATTTATAATGTGACCGACCATAATAAGAAAAATTATACAGGTGTTGGGTAGAAAGAAGGCAATGGCACTGAATTCAGAAAATTTTGGTCTTTTGGGTGGAGGAACACCATCTTCTCCATTGAAGAAGTCGACCCACGCCAAGGTTTGAAGTAGTACCATCGCCAAAAAGACAAGGTACACACCTTCTTCAATGGAGAAGATGGTGTTCGTCCACCCAAAAGACCAAAATTTTCTGAATAACTGACTTTAATTCAGGGTAGACTCCTCTGTGGTGGGGACATTATACGAGCTGATAACATTACAATATATTACATTCGTATGTATGGCCAGCTAGACAAACTAATTGCCAAGTTTAGTGAAAAAACAAAAACTAAAAATAATGACACTACATTCTTTATAATATCAATATATTTCGTACAATCAATTTTTGTGTGAACCCTACCTTCTTAAAAGAAAACCAGTAATTTAAATTTTTATTCTAAATAATTCACTCGCTATCATATCAATTTTGAAGCTAATTGCTTTTTTTATATTTTAAAACAATAATTGGCAGAAAAACTATTTTCTTTATCAAAAGCGGCAATTTTAGTCTCGTTAAGTAGTTTGATAAAAAAATAAATATTTTTTATAAGTAAAAAGCAAGTAACCGGGTCCAACCGACGATTTATCTTAATTTTCGGATATTCCAGGTGATTTAGCCTGTAACGTCCTACAAATAAATTTTTATATTATCGATTTCTGAATTCTGAATTCTAATATCCTAACGGAAGATAATCCCACTAAGGGATTTTTGATACCAGGATTTCAACCCGAACCCTTCGGATCGAGAGTTCATCTCTCTGACCGCTAGATCACGAAGACAGTTTTAAATTAAAGGCTACAACTAATACAGGCACTATTGTAGAGAAGGCAATATCGCTTCGGTCAGATGACAATGTTCAATTCCCATAAGTAATACGTCGTAAATTTGTATTACCGCTGGTACAACTTCGAGCGCGTATGGAAATATCCATACGTTCCGTGAGTACGTACGCTCGATTAGGGTGACCGTAATATCGAAAATTTGTGGACTTTTGCATGCCAAGCTTTGTGCGGGTTATGATTTATGGTCTACGTCGTAGCGTATATGGAAATGCTTCCAGTACCCACACTTCTGAAATGCGGTAGCAATTACGAGACTTGACGCGACGTTTCGCCACTTATGCTACCCCGTTTAGGGTTCTGAACTGAGGTAGTGATAACAAAAGCAGCATGGTATATTCTATTATGAATCCCTGCCACTACTCAGAATGCGATTTTTAGATGAACCACACCTGGTACTAGATTACAATCTGGTTGTATATCTAAGTACATAAAATTAATAAAAAAATCTTCAGTAGCCTTTTTAAAAATAATATTGTAGTAAGTATATTAGTAAAATTAATCATAGAGACAACATTAAATTTTTTAAACACTATTTTTTTTTTTATTTATAAAAAATATACATCTAAATCGTACATGTGTGTTTTTTCATTAGCATAATTAAACATTTACATTTCAATTTAAAAAGTTCATATTCTAAAACAACGTAAGTACATCTTAGGATTTTTTTTGTCTCTAAGACTCTAGTATGATCTAGCATTTTTATTTTTATGGATAGGGAAACTTATTTACGCGAAAAAAGGAAAGGCAAGAAAAAAGGAAAGTTAGGTATAAAGTAGATATCAATAAAGACATATAAACATATGTATTATATACTTAATATTATTTTTTTATATTTAAAACGTTAATACTCATGTCATTAATGAACATTGAACAATCACTAAGTAAAAAAGTGTCATGTCATGTCAGTCAGAAATTAAAAAGAAAACTTGAAAGCAATGGCATTTGTGGATAAAAGTCCATAACAATTGGGGATTATAATGTTTGAAAATAAAATTGTGCTTAGGAAGACCAAATCTTCAAAAAGTTTTTTAGTAACTATTTTCCTTGGTCCTCTGCCGGATGATTTCGTTTCGAATTTTATCCCGTAGCGAAATACCAAGCATAGATCTTTCCATGGCTCGCTGAGTGACATGTAGCCGATGGGCCAGCGTTTATTTACATTTTTATATTTTTATTGGTTGAGAAATGTGACCTATAGAGGAAAACAGCCTCAGCAGTAGACCTTGTAAGCTGGCAACCCCCATAACTCCGTAATTTTTAACGATTTAAAAAAACTGACCCAACAAAAAAAATATTAATTTATCGAACCTGCTCACAAAATTTCACGAGAATCGGTTGAGAAATGCGACCTGTAGAGTGGAACAAACAGACAGAGGGACAGATAGACATACAAACGTAAGCTGAAACGGAGACGCTTCGCTCGCTCGCTCAAAAATAGGAAGCCTCTTATTTTCTGCGCAACTTACGCTGTTCCTGTAAAGACAGCACAAAATATAGATCGTAAAAATAAAAGTAAAAGTTCTTTCAAACATTTAGAATGCACCGCTTCAAGTTCCTACTAGGATTATGAGGATTCTCTATCAGGGATGCAGACATAAATCTTAAAAAAAACACTAGACTCAAATACTACACTCACAAACAGGTATTTTCATTGTGTCTGGTTGTTGTTTATCTATATAAGTATGTATTTATCTATTTATGTAATGTATATCAGCTGTCTGGCACCCATAGTACAAGCTCTGCTTAGTTTGGGATCAGATGGCCGTGTGTGAAGATGTGTCCCCACATATTTATTTATTATTTGTCTATTTATTCTTCACGTGCCTCAAACGCACAAATACTTGTATAAATATTGCCAACCAAACTTTTCAATAACAAGAACAACTTTTCTCATAGTTTGTACATTACCATTATACTAGAATTATCAGACGATAGGAAGATTTCAGCAACATAACCTGTATGTAACTAATTTAAAATAGTACTAAACCATATATCAGGCCTCGGATAAACCAAGTTGAAACTTTGAAGGCGACGTGCCAATCGAATTAAAACCTCGACGTTCTTACTAAGTTCAAAATTATTTACACGGATGAAGTTTAACGTACTCCAAGCTCCAAGTGGCTCTCAGTACGTCTATTTCCTGTAAACTGAGATGTATGTGTTTCTTTACCAATACATACTCGTAAATTGATGGAAAAGACACCGTAGGGTTCGAAAAACGGCAAGTTCTGTGCTACGAATTAAAAAAAGTTTTTGATTTTTAAAACGTGTATATTGAATGTTGATATCATTTCAATAATTTACCATTGCTCAAACTGCACCCATCTGAATGTAACACGCATATCTAGCATGACTGATGAGGGAGACAGGCATCTAAAATTGATGGAAGCAGAACCAAACGTACATTAGGTATTCACTGCTTGGCTTCTAGACCGTGTGATGTTACAGCAGATGGAATATAAATTTTGCACAGATTGACGCACGCAGAATTTAGTTTGCCACTGTATTACAAAAATTGGTCCGCTTAGTCTGGATTTACATATTTTATAAATTAGATATGAACTAGCATCTAGAAAATCCAGTAGGAAATTTGATAAATTCCGTAGATACTATTCAAATCCTATTAATGATTTATAGAAATTAAACATTTAAACTTGGGATTTACTTTATAAAAATATAAATAGGAGGCAAAGTTTTGTGAAGGTTTCAATAAAATCATACCTACAAAAATGTACGTTCTTAATTCGTTTTAAAAACATTAGTTTCTTTGGTTCTTTACTCGGATTTAAGCTTACAGCATCCGTAGCTTTGGGTACGTATTCGACACAAAACTGATGAAGTAATATCAGTCAGGTTATTTCCTTATACCTATAAGGAAGATTGAGGTTTAGATAAGGCTAATTGTCTACTATCAATGTAACTACATCATACTAATACTTACTGTAAATTAATCAAAGTGAACTTAAGACCACAGCTGCCAAATTCATAGAAATTAAGAAATCAGCAACAACCAACACTGCTACATTGACCACATATGTTTTTATATACTTGGCAGAATTGTCACCGAAGACAGAAGCCATGTTTATAAAATGACCGAATAAAGACTACGTCGTCGTCGCTCCTGCACGAAGTAATCCTATTCAGCATAGCTTTGCCTCAAAATGAAAAAATGTAAAAGCCAAAATATTAACCACAACTTTATTTATTATGACAACTTAATAAACATATTTTTATTTACTTAGTATGATGAATGAGGTACGGATGAAGATACGGCACAGCACGATATGGGGATGGGTTTTCTAGTTGGAGAAACATCATCTCCCCCTCCACTTTTTCTCCACGCCACGAATTGGAGTAGAACTATCGCCAAAAAAACAAGATACACGATAACCTTCATTTTCTTTATTTTGGTAGCAAACAATGAAGAAGGCACTCCAAATAATGATACATTTGGTCCGTAGCATCCACTTATTTATACGGAAAATTGTAAACAGGTGCCCAAATTTCATTAATTTATTTTTGTTTTATCGTGAAAGATTAATCTTAATTAGTAGGTACATAATACAATTAAGTAAGAATGTGTTATTTAAATAATGTAATGTGAAAAAATCATAAAATATTTTTAGGCTCGGTAGACTGTAGCACGATAAATAAGACGAATTGAATTTACATGCCACTAATGTGGGACATAGTGTATGTGTATAATGTATGTTATGTACAGAAGAAGGAAGAATAGACTCATTTAATAATGTAAAGGAAACAAATGTCATATTTTAGGAGTATCTTCCACGGGAACAATTAAGTGAAATCACAATAGCACAAATAAACGCCAATATTTTTATTTATAATGTTAACATAATAAACATTTTATACAGGTGCTGGGTAGAAGGGAACGGCATTGAATTCAGAAAATTTTGGTTCTTTCATCGCCATCTTTTTAACACCATCTACTCCATTGAGGAAGCCGACCCACGCCACGTTTTGAAGTAGTACCATCGCCAGAAAGACAAGGAACACAATTACCTTCATTTTCTTGATTTTCAGAAAGTAATGATACACTTTGACTGTCACAACCAACTATTTATATCAAATGTTGTAGGTAAGCATCCCAAACCCGCTTAATTATTTTGAGTCTTGTAAATTTTATCATGCAAGATTAAAGTTAATTGGCTGGTATGTAAGTAAATTACGAAATCATTATTTTTGGTTTTTGTTTTTTCACTAAACTTGACAATTAGTTTGTCTAGCTGGCCCACACACACTAATGCAATATTTTGTAATGTTATCAGCTCGTATAATGTCCCCACCACAGAGGGGTCTACCCTGAATTAAAGTCAGTTTACACTACCTTCTTTATAATGGCCTCGATTCGGGAAGTCTTCTAATTCTTCTAATCTGATTTTAAAATCCAGATATCCTTTTCGTTTTCATGACCAATGAAAGAGAAGTGATGAACTCAGATGAACGAATGATAACCTTAAATAAGGGCATAGCTGTCAGATTAGGAGATTTTTAAGTCGCTTGTTTTAAGTGCTCTCTAAAATTGTGCAATCGACACGGCCATAAGGTTCAAATTCTATGTTTGACAGCTCTAATATTGGGATGGCCATTTCCTGTTCTTTTCTTTAAAAGGTGAAAAGGACGGACGACAGGAAGGATTAGAGCATGACAGTGAGAATAAGCCTCAATATCAATTTATTTCGTACAATTAATTTTTGTGTGAACCCTACCTTCTGAAAATAAAACCAGTAATTTAAATTTTTATTCTTAATAATTCACTCGCTATCATTTTAAAGCTAATTGCTTTTTTTGAGTAATTGGCAGAAATACAATTTATTTATCAGAAATGGCAGAGTTGGAAAGGTAGTTTGTTTAAAACTAATAATAATACATATTCAAATACAAGTCAACGTGTTATAAAAATATTATTATTAGCTCAAGACTACGTTATGCGAGTAATGTTACTGTATTTTACAAAGTGGGGTAAGAGTTGATAATTATTTTTTATAAGTAGAAAGAATGTTAAGTTTTTGCAAATAATAAGTATTTTGTGTAGTAGATACAAGACCGGGTCTAACCGACGATTTATCTTAATTTTCGGATATACCAGGCGATTCAGCCTGTAATGTCCTACAAATAAATATTTCTGATTTCTGTATTCTAACGAAAGAAAATCGCACCAAGGGATTTTCGATACCAGGATTTGAACCTGAGAACCTTTGGGTCGAAAATTTATCGCTCTGACCGCTAGACCACGACGACAATTTTAAATTAAATAGGCTAAACTAACACAGGGGTACTGTAGAGAAGGCAATATCGCTTCGGTCAGATGACAATGTTCAATTCCCATAAGTAATACGTCGTAAATTTGTATTACGGCTGGTACAACTTCGAGCACGTATGAAAATATCCATACGTTCCATGTACGTACCGTACGCTCGATTAGGGTGACCGTAATTTATCGAAAATTTAGAGACTTTTCCTGGCCAAACTACATATTAATTGTTGTTCTGGTTTACATCGTATCTACTCATCTACAAGCAGTTCGTGTACGTACCCACCGAGGGGCTCAAGCCTACCCTTAAATAAGGGCCAGCGCCCGGTGCGGGTTCGTCGACTTCATGTGTGAAATATGTTTTCTTTCACCGCAAGATCGTCGTATCTACTCATTAAACAGTTTTTTGTTGGTTTAAGTGTTTTTTACCACGCAGTAGTATATTAAAAGTAAACGATCGTTTCTAATTATTATTTTTTCAGAAAAAAAAATGTCTGAGTTGGTTTTCACTGTGAGGCAACTAAAGATCTAATACTTAAACTATCTTTTAAAATAAGCAACACTCAACTAATGTGCAAATATAAATTTTGAACCAAGTCAAATTAATAGAAGAAACTGTAACTGCATGGTAACCCTACGAAAGGTAGAGTTTACACAGCGGCAGGACAAACTCGAATTTAGGTCGTCGATTCCACTCTGCTAATGGAGCTGTATAAGTACCTATCTACCTACAATTCTACAGTTTATTGTAAATTTTTAAATCGGCAAAAATTGTTCAAACTGCTTTGTGAATAGCTAGGGTCCCGACGTGGAAGAGGTTTCCCCTTGTAAACTTAAAGGCCTATTTAATTTATACTTGAAAACTCCAAAGTTAAAATTCAAAATGTTTATTTTCCCATAGGATGATTTAACATCACTCAGATTTACGAGTATGCTAGTTATAAACTTGCTGATATGGGTAGGCAGGCACTTTACTATTGGTAAGCAGGTGTCGATCACACATAAACAAGTAGTATGTAGCTGTTTAGACCAGGTTGAGTAGCTTTGTTTCTATTTGCTACTGAACTGGGTTAAGCGGCAATTTACTATTACGTATCGAAGTGTAATTAGCCCCTATAATTAGTTTGTGCGCTTGGGCCGCAAGCACGGAGACAAAAGTCTTCGTGGTCGCAAGTAACTTGTCAACAGCTGAATGAGACAAAAAGCATTTAGTAGGAATTTTGTCCATGATAGGGAGTAACATATTTTTTGGGCACATAATCTCTCTACCAACCCGCACTGGGCCAGCGTGGTCGACTAAGGCCTAATCGCCCTAATTCAGGGTAGGCTCGTGCCCCTCGGTGGGGACGTATATGAGCTGTTGATGACAATCTCTCTAATCTCTCACACTTACATGTATCTACCTACTTATTCATTAGTAATACATAAATAAAACAGCCGTGTAAAACCGATAGCGATACGAACAGCAATTAAATCGCCAATTTACTGAACTTGATCGTCGGCCGGCTTATTTCCCTTTGAAACACTCACGCACAATGACGAAAGCGCCATTCAGTCAAATCTTCGTTATTTAATTATGAAAACCACTCACAATGTAATGTTGGTAATAAACTGGGGTTATTAGCATCAAATTGCAGATTCATGAGGACGCCAGCTCGCAAAACCAACATTAATGTGCAGATTACCTGTTTCAATTTAAATGAATGATATGATCTCACGTGAAGCCCTCAAGTGGAAAGCAAATACTCCAAATTTGGAATTTCCCCGGAAAAGTGCGCGATTATTTCGCGATACTCGGCAGGCGATAGGCACTCGAAAAACCTCATTAAATTGAATTAACGAACCAAAATTAGCGGTTTTGGTTGGAACACTAATTGGGTTCGCTTGTTAATTACGCTGTGAAGTATATGTAATGACTGTAATAATATCTGTCTTCGTAATTTCAGGTGAAATTTCCACATATGAATTCGTATGATGCGGCCCAAGTGTAGGTTACAAATTCTCCTCGTAAATCTGGCTTCAGAGATTTTCTTCAAAGAATTTTTTTATTATGTAGGTGTGTAAAAGTGTCTTCTTTGCGTGGACAGTAGTGGTGTGATACTAATAAGTTACCCTCTGTTTATCAACTGCTTGTTGAATAATCAAAAGAACACAGAAAATGTCGTAGACTGTAACAATTTTCCATAGAAATAAGATAATAAACCGAAACTATACATTTAATCCCACAATTTTCATCTTTTTCTTTGTTGGTCACACGTAAAAATTATTCTACAAAATATTTTAATAAAAATTTTGCAACTTCCATACAAATACATGACGGCTCCGTAGCCCAGGTGGTAATGTATCTGCCTCCGACGCACAAGGTCGCGGGTTCGAATCCCGCCCAAGGGCAAACATTCGTGTGATGAGCACTTGTGTTTGCCTTGTGTCTGGTTGTTGTCTGTCTATATAAGTATGAATTTATCTATTTATGTAATGTATATTAGCTATCTGGTACCCATAGTAAAAGCTCTGCTTAGTTTAGGATCAGATAGCTGTGTGTGAAGTGTCCCCCACATATTTATTATTATTATTAAATTAATACAGATTCGTAATTTAAAATTTTGAAGGACATGCACCTGACGTTTTCAGTGTTCGTAGCCCTACATTCATTACGCACAGAAATTAATCTTCGGCTAAAGAGAATGTTTACCTTCGTCAAAACGATGTGGGTCTACTTCACGTCCCCGGGAATTAGCAGCAGCTAACTCGATTAGCTCGGTACATACGAGGATTTTAATTATAAATAGGTTGAGGAATGCGAAGAAGTAAATAATCTGAGTATAGGGTGTTAAAGACACTCTTACGATATTTGAAGTATACTGGGCGGAATATTTGTCGTTTGAAAATTTACGACGTTTAACTAAACGCGTAGTTGTTGAGTCTTTAAAACTGAAAAACTTTATATAAATACTTTTAGGTTGTCGCGGTTGTTAATATTAATAATAATAAAATAATTCATTTTAAATAAGTTCAGTGAGCTCACCGATATTTCAACTAAAACTGCGGTAATAACCCTTTAAACATGTATGTTATTGAACAACTTTAGTTCTAGTTAAAAACACACAAAAAAATGTGAACTTAAAAAGTTGTTCACAATCAGTTGTTCTGTTTCATGGACTGAGCTACCCCTACAGGTTTCGCGTTATTTAGAATAGAATGAATATCTTTATTAAGTCACTGAATAGGTCTTCGTATTCACTTATACTCATTCCGAGTTTATATAAATGGTATTTGTTTTAATCGTGATGTTTTTAATTTGTACATTATGATTGTTGTGTTGCATTGTAGAAATTCCTCGATGAAAATTATTCGTTACGCTCAAATTTTGTGACTATTCAACCTGACAATATGATCGCAGTCTACTGAACTCGGAAGTTTGCAGAGGCTGATTGATAAGTTTCCGAAACGACAAAGAAAAACTTTAAAAATCTATTTAAAATAAATTTATTTCTCAACGTAGTTTCCTTCTACCTCGATGCATTTAGTCCAGCGCTTCTCCAATGCCGTTACACCAGTTTGATAAAATGTTTTCTCCAACCCCTCAAAATACTCGTCCACGGCAACAATGACTTCTTCATTTGATGAAAATCTCTGGCCACCTAACCATTTCTTCAGGTTTGGGAATAAGTGGAAGTCACACGGGGCCAGATCCGGGGAATAGGGTGGATGCGGTAGCAATTCGAACCGCAATTCATGGAGTTTGGCGACTGCAACCATTGACGTGTGTGCAGGTGCGTTGTCATGGTGGAACAAAACTTTTTTCTTGGCCAAATGTGGTCGTTTTTTCTGGATTTCTTCACTTAATTTTTGCAGCAAGCTTGCGTAGTACTCTCCATTTATTGTTTTTCCTTTTTGCAGATAATCCACTAAAATAATCCCTCGAGCATCCCAAAAAACAGTCGCCATCACTTTGCCGGCCGACAAAACCGTTTTTGCTTTCTTCGGCGCAGGTCTTCCGCTCTCAGTCCACTGCTTAGATTGTTCTTTTGTCTCGGGAGTATAATGATGTATCCAGGTTTCATCGACTGTTACATAACGCCGCGAAAACTCGTTAGGATCTCGGTTAAACAGCGCCAAACACTCCGATGAATCGTCCACTCGACGTTGCTTTTGGTCAACAGTGAGCAAACGCGGCACCCATCGCGCGCAAAGCTTTTTCATTCCCAAATGTTGGTGCAAAATATTAAAAACGCGTTCAGATGAAATGCTCACCATCTCTGCTATCTCTCGCAACTTCAAGCGCCGATCATTCAATACAATTTTGTGAATTTTTTTGATCATGTCCGGATTCGTGACTTCATTTGGACGGCCAGACCTGTGGGCGTCTTCGCAGCTCTGTCTTCCACGTTTAAAATCAGTTACCCAGGTGTGAATTGTACTCAATGCAGGAGCAGAATTACCTAAAACACTGTCTAGCTTGGTTTTAATCTGGGTTGCTGTTTTCTGTTTTAAAACGTAAAACTTTATCACCGCACGAATTTCGTTTCTTTCCATTGTTAAGAACGACAGAGAAAGTTCTACGTCCTATCAAACAAATTCCATCAGTTCGATTAAATTCAAATTTGGCGTTCTATTTTCAAAAAGATGCCAAAATATAATGTAATATTTTGTTTTTGCGTATAATTTTTTTAAGTTCGTCGTTTCGGCCAGTTATCAATCAGCCCAGGTATTTTATGTCCAACCGCGCGGCAAAGTCGATTTTATACGGGAGATGAAATTTTGTTTAATTCTGACAAAACCTTGTTTATCTCGACGTTACAAGAAACACGTTTTCAACATCGAGAAAGCATAAAAAGGCTTTTTAGTTTTTGTTTTCAGAATACCTATATAGGTAGTTATATAACTAAGCTGTAATATTCGTACTACGCTTCCTAGAAATTTGTAGAGCTAAGCTCTGGGCCAAATTCTCGACCTCTAACATTTAAATAGGATGTCGGAGCGGAGTCCTCGTGAGCCGTGTAATGAAACCCTCTGTCCTGCAAACCAACCGCTCCGTAACTGGATTACCATGTAGATGCCACCAATCTAGGTCAAATTGGAAGCGACAACTGAGCTGACATATTGAATTTAGTTTCATTGAAGTCTTGACTTCAGTGGGGCACATTTTCATAAATATTTTTTTCAGGGAGGAGAATATATTAAATAAATAAGATAAATAAAAACTTAATGTAAGCAAGACGTAAGAATAAAAAAGTGAAACAAAAATCATTGGATTATGTTAGTCGTTTTGTAGTGTAGTTTTATCGTCAAGTGTCACAGTCTTTTGGATTAAATTGGTACTATCTCCCAAATAAACATTTCGTAGGTACAAAATTTTCAGAAATGGCACATTCGGTTTTTGCGAACAAATTACACCAGGAAAATGAAATTCCACTAATTGCTATAAAAATGTAGTGTGTTTCAATGCAATATCATTTTATCAAATATTGAAATCCCCAAACTAAACTAATTGATTGAACACCTCAATTTATTCTTACTGCCTATTAATTAGGCATTTATTCAACATGGATTAAAACTTAGTATAAAAATCACTTCCAGCCAAACGGATCTGTGTGCTAAGACTGAGGCAGACGTAAACGTAATACGTCGCAGCGCAGTCAATAACTTGATTCAATTGTGAGTGGTACGAGCGCGGCACATGACGTAGACTACGGCACATGACGTGGTACGGCACATGACGTACGGCGTAGGCGCAGTTTCACGCTCCCGCTTCGCTTATTGCGTTATTTGGACGAACGTACGGATTTATATCAATGTTTATTCGATGAAGGCACTCTGATTTTGTTATAGCGCTGGAAATATGTTTTGATTGTGTTTTGGGAGGTTTAGAAGTAAGCTAATTTTAGAGGGAAATGTTAAAGAAAATTTTGTATTATGTTTAAGACACATTTGTACATAATATGTAAGGATGAACTGACTGACTTGAAAGTATAATAAGTAGTGCCTAGATCTTAGACAAGCATTAATTAATTATTATTAAATTACGGGTTAATTATTACGGGCAAAGAACAAGGAAGTACCTAATCCCTAAGTTATGTAGGATATCACTATTGCGTGAAGAAAAATAAGTCTGTAAAATTACATTAACAAATAAGTTTAAAAAGATATTCTTACAAGGGTGTGAAGAGACAGTACTAACTTTTGTTAATATTATTGTTAAACATTAAATATAGTTAGGGACCCACACGAGCGTCTTTCGAGCGTCGTCGTCTTGCCAGCGTTTGCGTATCGTCGACGCGGCGTTGGCGCGACGTCGCCGCGACGCCAACGCTGGGCCACTGCCGAACACCGGTCTACGCAGCGCTGGCGTCGCGTTTGCATTGTGCCTGTTGCGTACAATCAGTGTGAAAATGAATTCCGACGAAGAAACGCTACTGCTAACATTATTGCTTAAGCGAAAATTACGTAAACGAAAAATAAAGATACATCATCGTCAATTTTAGGAAGATCCTTTGTGGAGTTTCCGAATTCAGGAAAGCGATTATTTCGTATTGTATTGTAAGTACACGTATAAAACGTAACAAAAAACACTTTTATGATTATTTGCGAATGCCAAGACGAAAGTTTGACGAGCTTTTACAACTGATTCAAAACGATATAAAATTCCAAGATACCAATATGAGGATTTCAGTGTCACCTGAAGAGAGGCTTGTTTATCGGGCGGTGACTGCATCTCGGACATAACGTGTTCTCTCTATACTGTCAACGTTATAACTGCGGACGGTGAGAAGGGGAGAGGGTTGTGCATTGCATTGTATACTTGCTCGAAAAAAACGCTGCGTAGACCGGCGTTCAGTAGTGGCCCAGCGCTGGCGCCGCGAGGACGTCGCGCCAGCGTCGCGTCGACGCTGCGCAAGCACTGGCAAGACGACGACCCTCGAAAAACGCTCGTGTGGGGGGTCCCTATGTGCAGTAGGCATCACGTCGAGCCCATCGCGTCGAGGAAAAAATGGGAAAAATAAGCTAAAAATTTCCTCGTTTTAAACGAAAACTAAAACGGAAAGCTAGTTTTGGATAATTGCAAAAATAACGTGACTTGGAATTAAGTTACAATAATAAGTTACAAACTGCGTTAGCTTAGTAGATCTGTGCAGGTGACAATTACTAAAATTATACATTACGACTAAGATTAGGTACTCTACTAATGAATCTCTCTGACTAACATAATACTCTAACTAAAAATTCATTTCTAAAACCTACATTTACAGCGCTACATTTTCACTCCAACTATAAGCGAGCATAAAGCTAAGTACACATCATATTATTATCTGTGCGGTAAAGGGGTGTTTACAGTCTTGTGGAAAATCCTACATGCGGGCCGCGGGGCCTAGGGTTCGTCGTCAGGGTTAACGCCCAGACTAAGTTCCGTCTCAAGGATGAAAGTTGAGGTCCAAAGTCAACGATTCTCTTTGAGAGGATGATTTTAGGTCGTAACCTCAGAAAATAAGCTTAAGTGAATCAGGACCTTCATAATACTTTTATAATACTTTTATTAGATTGCCACAAATTTTGTATTTTTATATAGAAGCAAAATGTTATAATTTTGCACAAAAAATACATACGCTTTTATCCTCAACGGGGTGAAAAGAGCTTTCATCCAATCATCATCATCATCATCATCAACAGCTCATATACGTCCCCACCAAGAGGCTCGAGCCAATAAATGTAGGTACTATATACCAACTTTTAGATACTTTAGATTTAGAACATAAAAATTT
This sequence comes from Carpatolechia fugitivella, assembly GCA_951230895.1. Taxonomy (NCBI): domain Eukaryota; kingdom Metazoa; phylum Arthropoda; class Insecta; order Lepidoptera; family Gelechiidae; genus Carpatolechia; species Carpatolechia fugitivella. Next base: position 12,999,218 of record OX579648.1, on the reverse strand, counting down.
TAAATTATTTACTTGCAAACATGCGTCGTTTGCAACAATTTAATCACCAACTAGAAACGGCGATTATTTTCTCGAGCGCCGTTTCAGTGGTTTCAGTTTAGAAAGTGGGCAAGGAGTGGGCACTAAATAAGCGCGTTGGCATGGCCCGCTGTTTGCCGCTAATGGTCGGGCGGTACGTGACGCGCCTCCAACGACGGGTAATGTACACGGGACCGCTAAACGCGCCCGCATAACCTACTAATAGGTTGCTCTTGAATACTACATGTTTAAGCTTTATTTTTGTTAGATATAGCATAGTTTTTAATCCGGTATATTCTCTGGAGTGGACTAGAAGTGTCCACTAAGTAAGCCTGTTGGCATGGCCTGTTGACTGCCGCTAATGGCCGGGCGGTACGTGACGCGCCTCCAACGACGGGTAATGTACACGGGACCGCTAAACGCGCCCGCATAACCTACTAATAGGTTGCTCTTGAATACTACATGTGTAATAAGTTTTTTTTTGTTAGATATAGCATAGTTTTTAATCCGGTATATTCTCTGGAATGGACTAGAAGTGTCCACTAAGTAAGCCTGTTGGTATGGCCTGTTGACTGTCGCTAATAGTCGGGCGGTACGAGACGCGCCTCCAGCGACGGGTAATGTAACCTAATAACCTACTCTACTAATAGGTTGCTCTTCAAATCTACATTTTTAGGAACATTTTATTTAAAAATGTTGATAGTGTTAGCACAGTTTTTAAGCAGCTGGTATATTCACTAGAAGTGTGCGTTGGCATGGTCTGGCGGTACATGTTTACCTTCTTCGTTACCTTACAATACCAATAATACTTTATTGATACCATAAACATAAAACATACAGAACAAGACAGTATCGTACCTTTTTTCTTCACGTTATCGATTACCATGCAGCATAATTAAAGACAGCAAAGACCTGTGTTTTTTTTGTTGACGTTGCGCTGGTCCATAAATTATAAATTTTCAGATGATGTTATAATGGTAACTCTTTTGTTTTTCCTTAAGAGAGAGAACCAATACTAATACATTTACTTAGTATAGCGCAGGTTCGCAACAGTTGGTGCCAATTTATTCTCAATAATGAGGCAGCTGCTAAGGAGCGCTGCTTCCCACTGTAATCGAACTTTATGTTGTACCAATCCAATTGGAAACAAAATGAAATTGTTCCTTTAGTAAGACACATGCGCGCAGCTAAACATCCTAACGCTATTTTAAACTAATGTTGTTCATTTTCACATGAATTCCCGCAAAAAATCAATGGGGCCAATTTGTGAAAATAATCTTAAACTGTCACCTCCACCTTATTTTATTTCAACAAAATAAAATTCATTTATTTATTGTCTTTCATTATACTATTTCCAATCGTTTATTTAACTTTTGACAAGTTGATTTAGTGATGTCCTAGTGCGTTACTGTTTCGATTTTATATAACAATCGATTTCATTACTTCCTAAATCTGGGTCAAAGAAGCTAATTTAAGCTAAGCGAATTTACATAAAGGTTTTCAGGGATCGCGGTAAAAAAATAAATTCCTACGTTATTTGTTTCATAATTAGTTTTAACTTAACGCAAATTTCACTAATTGAATTACTAGTATTTACTCACTCAGCTTAAGTAGGTATAATTAGCTGTTACTTTATTAAATTTTTCGGGAGACGGGAACGACCCAACCCCCAAATGTGGCAAAAATCTCCTAACAACACCCTCACACTTTTATTGCTCACACAAATTAACGTGGTTTATTTCGGTATAATTAGCTGTTACTTTATTATTATTTTTATTTACTAGTTAACAACAGATTTGTATAGGATACGGGAAGGACCCAACCCCCAAATGTGGCTAAATCTCTTAACAACACCCTCACACTTTTATTGCTCACACAAATTAACGTGGCTTACTCCGCCACTATGTTTCCTGGCTCGCACATGCTGGGAAATTACTGAGTGCCTAATTAGCTAATGTGGAATTATTTTCGTGAAATGAAATTCTCCCTCTTATTGTTTTTGTAACATTTTGCTAGGAACTTCTATGTCTAAACTTTTTTTTTTTTTTCAGGTAAGTACATTACAATCGGAATTGGCGCGACTTATCTATATTAAAAAGGTTTAAAAGAAATGACGGTCGGCTGGTTATATTCACTGAAGTTTGCAAGTACTTGCCTAAGTTAAAAAAAAATGTAGCTTGGCTGATTTTTTGACTGGATTTTTCAATTTCACTCACATGTTTTTCTTTAGAGCGTTAAGTAAACGTACAGTAACTTGGAAATAAAATTAATGGTGGAATTTGACCCAAGACTATCAATTCAGATGGCAGCATACCCATACCACACACCACAATTGCTCGGGTATACCATCTTCTTTTTACAGATGAGTTAAAAGTACAAAAGATTGTTGTAGATACTGAAGAAAATTACAGCTTCCAGAGAAATATCATATTTTAATAACGCAAACATAACCAATGCGATCGAAAGTAAGTCTAAACTGAGAGTCGTAACTGGTTTCGACCGTGGAAGAAAACCTCCTCAATCGCAACTGGTTCCGAACAGGGACGAATAAGTCCTCGATCGTAACTGGTTACAAAACTCAGGTTCGATGGCGGCCGAAGGGGTGCTATGACAGCTCTTGACTCATGAACTATTTCAGCCGAGAATTAACAAAACATTTTTGTAGCAGGTATGCACAATCTTAACCAAATTAATGGGTGCAGTAAACATGTGATGTGAACATTAGCCGATAGTACACAATGTCGTATGCGCGGATCGCGTCTATAAATATTTCCGCACGCGCCGGCTCCGTGTTATTACTGCTATTTATTTCGATCCAGCACTATAAATGTGTACTCGGATGGTCGCCGGTCGCGAGCTACTCGTACTACTTGACATACCCATTCGATGAAATACGACCGTCTTTTCGAATCCAAACATTTATCGGACTGTTATACTACCGGATAATTGTGAACAATGTAGTTTATTTATCCATCAATACTAATATTGTGAACGCGAAAGTCTTTACGTCTGCTAAACTGATTGTGATTAAACAGACATAATAATGCATTTTTTTCCGTGGAATATCGGCTAACCGTGAGTGAACAGATAATAAATCTCTAACAATGATGATAGACGGACAAACTTACTGTATAACTAACCAATATAAGGTTGCCTGGAAGAAATTGCTACCTTATCAATAAGGCCGCCTATCTGTACACCCCTTCATCTATCTTTTGTACTTTCAAGCTATATCCTTGTGTGCAATAAAGTATATTCTATTCTATTCTATTCAATATATTCGTTAAATCTCATTTAACTGCAGCCATTATGTAAAAAGGTATATAATATTTTAGACTGTCACAAAGTAACGTTTTTTCCAAAGAGTAAAGTAATGATAGACGACAACAACATTTCGAACTTCCATAAAAAAGGTACGGTACATCAACCCGCACCATTTCTATAAGAGGTTATTTTTGATCTTTTTTCAAAACGTATTCCTTTGAAACAGTCCATATAGCACTTATTGAAAAAATAACCAGCATAATAGCTATTTACTAAGCTTATTTGCACTTGCAGTTCACAACTTTCTGTGTAAATAAAACTCTTCAGACTTATAAAAGGAACAAACAGCTTTGTTGACAAACTTTTAGTTACAGTATTAATAATGCCCTTTGTGCATGAACAAGATTTATCTTTTCCTTCTATACAATCAGCTACACGAATATACCTTTCTTGTAGCGTAGTTTTTTTTTAACGTTAGAGATTGAACATCAGAGCTGTGGTGCGTCAAAAAGAGTTGAAATAAAAAGTGTCAATAATGTATTTTGTTGATTTGAAAGGGACGACGTTGTTTAAAAATAAGTTAAAGGACCTATTATAAAAAAAGCCTATTATACTGTGTCAGAGTTTCTACAAGATAAATTTTAATTAAATATGATTTTACATGTATATGAAATAGTTTTAGTTCGTGTTAAATGTTAAATTTTTTAAGGCAATTGCTGTGTCCGAACAGGGCGTTATATTGTTAATCATTTTTAGCAACTAAGTTTTATTTAGATTGTAAGATGACTTTATATTATGACATGCAATTAATAATGAATAAATGACACTAAATTATTGCCACTTTTTAATTTCTACACTTTTTAGACGCTTTTTTATAAGGGCTAATCACTTGCTTAACATTTTAATTACCTTTACATGACGAAGATATTCAAGGAAGGTAAAGCAACATTTCCTTACATACGATTCCCAAAATAGCTACATTGTTTGTTTGATGTCGACTTCTTAAAAGCTCGGAACCGTTTCTGATTTACTTATAATCTTTTGCTTTATAAAACTGGAACACTTTTATATTCCGAAACAAAGTACCAGTGTTTTATAAAAACAAAACAATGTTTTCTTTAAAGCTGCAGAAGAATAGAAAATAACTTTGCGGGATAGCATAAAGCTATAAAATATAATAAAATTGTTGGGGATGGGTGGTTAGTGATGACTGGTGGACGGACGGACGGGTTACTGATGATATAACACGCAAGAGTTGGCTTTGTTGGTAACACTGGAGTTTTATTATTGAACGATAAGTGAGACATAGTTTCCATTTTTACGTGAGTATTTCCGTCATAAATAATAACACTGGAGTTATTATGAAACAATGAAAGGATAAATAAAATAAACTAAAACGAAAACAAAACAAATTAAAAAACTACGTGCACTAAGAAATGATACGACCATAAACGTTTTATAACGGTCTTGGTGATAAAATCATTATAACAAATAAAATTCGATTTTCATTTCATTCATTCAGTATTTACTAGCCCATTTGGGCGAGGCTTATAATTACATCACAGGTTTTTGTTCCGTTTTGTTATCAGCTCATAAACGCCCCCCCCTCCTGAGGTGTCGTAGCTACCCTGAATCATTGCAGTGATTAATAAATTAACGATATCGAAGGATCAGAAAAGATATCAGATATGCTCAGTTTCTATGATCTATGGCTCAGGCGTAAACTTCAAACACCACAGCTTACCACCCATCAGTAAAATTATATTAATTGCGTACTCCGTGAAGTAGGGTTGCCTCTGACCATTATGTTTAATCGGGAACTGTTTCTATGCGGAGTCTATCATTCAGCCGCTTGTAATAGTCGATGGGTCGAGCGGAATGTCAGGGGGACGTGCTTCGCGCTCTTAGCCCGGACAAAGCCGCCCGGAAATATTTCACACCATTACGACCGGTGATTTTTCATAATAAGCCGAAAATTACTCAATTTATTATTTCAGGAGTTCACAGTTGATTATTTTTTATTGTTCTCAGTTCGAAGTTAAAATTTTAAAAAGGGAATGAGTAATTCAATATTATTTTGTTTGTGTTTAAATACTTAAACCACTAGAGTGGAGTAGTAGGAAGTATTTAAAACTAATAGTAAAATAAAGGATGGATATCGTATAGACTGTCAGTCTAATAACTTGCCCAACTTGACGTATTGTCAGAGTTTTCAAATTATTATGGAAAAGTATCGGCCAACTATAAGCACAGCCTTTGATTTTTCTTGATATCCATGAAGAGAATAGTGACAATACCCCCATCCCCACAAAGGATCAAACCCCCGTAATACGACCCGTACCGTTCATACACGGAGGTTATATTTACTACTGAAATTTTAAAACTACGAGCAATACACTGACGCAAACATACGCTACCTCAAACCAGAGAGGCGCCGCAAAAGCCATTTGAAAGCTTCCTCTGACTTTCAATAAGCGAGCCAGGTTTCGTCAGGTATACATCCTGACGAAACCTGGTCTATTCTGTAATAGCTCACCACGGTTCCTAGTAGGGATTACAAGATAGATACCTCGGTACTGTACGGATAGAACTTATTTCACAAATGTTAAGACGAACGTACTACGAATATTATCCTGATAGTGGGGATATACACTCGTACAGAGCTTCTAAAGTTAATAATGAACGGAATATTGAGAAAAGATCCCTTTTTAGGGTAGGCTCTCGGGGGGGACATATACGAGCTGGCAGCACATTGTGAAAACTAAAAACTAAAACTAAAAAATATTCGTAATAAGACACTTACAAATATACTCAGGTACTTTATGGCACACAAGAAAACAGAAATACGGACTTAAAGTAGAGCTTTAGTAATAATTAAATAATACCTATTTACATTATGTTTTTGAGACTAAAAGTGGTGATGTTGAGAATAAACCAGGTAACTTACTTACTCGTACTATCTGAACATTAATAAAAAATCTGTTTTCCATTCGCAACTTCGAAACGCATTCCTTACGGAGAATGGAACATAAAATGGCGCTTCTTTTCTATTTTATCCTCTCCAGTTATTTATCTTATTACCTTCCAACAGCAAATAAATATTCATTAAAAATAAAATTTCGCGTATTCTCTTTTCCATTTTATTTCCGCTTGACTAATTATAACAAAAATACTCGCGATGTTTTGTTTAGCTCGACGTTCTTGGAATCGTGTATAATATACGAACATCGTTATTTACTTCCTGGAATGAAATCACGATTTGTTTTATTATTTTGAAAAACAAAAAATTATAGACAATATCTATACATACATACACAGTATGCAATATCCCCAATGCTAGAACAGTCAATATTACGACTGTTTTCATAATAATAATGTCCTTACTTATAATTTTAACATTGTTAGAATAGACAAAGGTGTCGATTCGGCATACGCCCAACTAAACTTAACTAAAAATTTGTCCTGTCACTTTCTATCATTTTTAATTGAAAAGGGACCGAAGATCATCGGTTTTGTTTTTGTCTATGACTTCACGACTAACTGTCAAATTTAGTATTGTTTTAGTGCCTACCTAACACCATGACGAATAAAAAGCTACTAAAATTGACAATTAGTCGTGAAGTCATAGACAAAAACAAAACCGTTGATCTTCGGTCCCTTTTCAATTAAAAATAATAGAAAGTGACAGGACTAATTTTAAGTTTAGTTTAGTTAGGCGTATGCCGAACAACACCATAGTAACACAAAGTTCTACATATTTTTCCTAAAAAAATTCTAATTAGCCACCAGTAAGTTAGTTATTTATCAATCAATCAATCAGCCTATTGCAGTCCACAGCTGGACGTAGGCCTATTGCAGTCCACAGCTGGACGTAGGCCTCCCCAAGGTTAGTTAGTATGGTTAGTTATTTATACCAAATCACAACTGAATCGCAACACAGATTAATAATAATAATAAATAATAAAAAAATCTTTATTTGTGAACCTAAACATTTGGACATTTCTATATACCGCTGAACGGAATAATTTTAAAATACGTCTTTTTCGAGGTCTAATTTCTCCTGCACAACCGTAATGCATCTTCACTCCGAGTTAATGCAACGGTGAACCTCGTTAGCCATGTAAATTTAATAAGGCCACGAACAAAATATGATGGAGGTGGGCCCTAACATTATCAGACCTTCTCGGACCTCGCTTAATTTGAAAATGCGGGTAACCAACACGAAAATATGACGGCATTAATATAAATTGCACTTAGCCCCGGTGGCGGCGGCGGCGGCGTCGGGAAAAACAACTATTATACTATATATACGATGCTAAAAGGAATATAAGGGTACCATTATGTGAACGCTTCGCCATTAGCGAACCATCGAGTGTAGTGCATCGGAAAATTCGTGATTTACCGGGAACTGTGAGAAAAAACATATTTTACTCTAATATTTTATGATGCACTGTGCTTACACGCGAACGCCCATAAATCACATAATATGAAATATCTAAACTCTCTACAGTGCAGGTATAAGTATTGTGGAGGATGTCCTCTCCTCTGCGTTCTTGATACAAAGTTTTTGTCTTTTTTATGGTAACAATACCACTTATATACTAAAGTAAAGTTTTATGTAACATTCATTCACATCTTTGAATAATACACCAGGTAATAACGTGTTTCAGTGAATGAGGTCCAAATCAAAATCAAATGTATGTCATTGAATAGAATATGATTACACAAGGGAAGAGTTAAAAAATAAATACCCAACTGCAGTTATGTGTCTTTTTATACTATTAGATTATTTTAGACAGATTGTGCATATTTTTGTGTACATGTCTATATTTTTTTTAAAACGAGGAAATACACAAAAAACCTAAAAATACAAATTAATTTCTGCTGTCTGGTTTAAAAATTATACAATTCAAATATCGTTTATTAACACCAAATCATAAAAACATACAGAACAAGACAAATAAGAGTTTCCACCACAATTTTGTTTTCTGTTTCCACGCAATTCATCTTCTTTATCGTGTGGGTTGTATGCAAGTCTTGTAAGGTCGCAATAATAATGAATCGTTTTGATATACCTCAAAAATATTTATTTTGATATTATTTACAACACAGATTGAGTCCAAATGTGTACCCATCTCACTGATATATTACATGCACATTACTCCTCCTTTTTGGTTTCGGAACAATCGGTAGAAAAGGGGCAAAGCGTATTTTCGGCTGAATTTCAATTCTGTGAGACCGCGCTCGTTTCAAAGGACTTCGATGGAATGAAATTAGAAGGGGAGTAATAACTTTAAAGTAATTGCATATTATGATAGAGAGGTCTACTAATGCATTGGTTTTGCAGGATAGTTAAGTATTTTGGAAAATATATTTGCTAATATGCAAACTAACAGTGGCCAAATGCCCGTATTTATTTAGAAAAACTACTTTACTACAAGTAAAAAATATGTGGAAATTATAAAAAATTATATTGTCTTATAAAGTACCTACCTTTGTGGGTACAAAGGTAGGTAAAAGATAGGCGGAGACGTGGACGGCCTCGTAGGATGGAAGAAGAAGAGGGAGGTCTTTGCCCAGCAGTGGGACAGTCTAGGCTAAATAAGATAAGATAAGTACCTACAAAAAACAAGTACCCAGCAAAATTCAAACTGCTACTGAAAACTTGAGAAACTAGTCTCATACATAACGGGATTTCTGTCAAAAACTATTTGACTTTATGGTAGGTAACCTTGGTTATTTGAAGCAAGCATGTTCAATCAGCCTATTGCAATCCACTGCTGGACGTAGGCCTCCCCAAGGGCACGATCACCCGCTATCCTCATCCAGACACCACCAGCGACCTTCCTCAGGTCATCAGTCCACCTGGCAGGGGGGCGTCCCACACTACGTTTCCCGAGACGTGGTCCCCATTCGGGAACCCGTCTGCTCCAACGCTCGTCGGTTCTGCGACAGACGTGGCCAGCCTACTGACTCAATTGAACTGTTCATTGAACTACTGAGAATAGAGGGCCACTTCAGCTAGCTACACTTCTGGCAAGCATGTTAGCAGACAGAAAAGGTTCAGAAAGCTTGTTTAGCACGTTCAACAAACAATTATTCCACTGCAAAACATGTTTGTAAAATAAGTACAGATCGCGCCAAACTTCTAGACCGCTCTGAAGTTGCTTCGCGCATTGCGCGTTGTCGCTTTTACCTATATTTTGCAGTAGCAAATCGAATCGTGCCGTGTTCAGAGCGGTCTAGAAGTAAGTTTCTGTCAGTTTGTATTGTTTTGCGTTGTAACCAAATTCCCCAGCAATTTTGCTATGTTTAGTTTGCCAACTTTGTGCAATAGTGCGGGGTTTCTATGAAGTGGAAGGCGCTAGTGCAGTGAATAACTTGATCCTTGCCCATGTACCTTGCGGTCTGCGGTCGCGGGCGCAGCCGGTGGGAATTCGACGCCTCGACCATCACAATAACTGTATATAAATCACAGGATGTTTTAAGAATATACAAAATATAGATAGATTATGCTCTACAAAGATATGGTCATTTGCGAGCCTGGTAATTCGCGATAGAGAAACTGCGAAACTGAGTCACCTGCGTATCTATTCTCGTAATTTGCGTCGGAAGGATTTGTTACCTGTGTTATTGTTATATAATAATATTTTCACCTCTCCACCTCGGAAAGTTGGATTTTAATGCCCGAAAACAGGGTCGAAAATCGCTTATTCATTTTTAGACATGCAAACCATTCTCATGTCTAGAGAGGAGAATTAGTTTGAATTTTGAACATTATCTTACACAAGAAAAAAGGTTTCGTATACCCGCGCGTAAAATAATCAACGTGTGCCATTTTTTTTTGGGGGTGTGTTCCGAATCAAACTGTCAGCGCCGTCAGAAGCGATCAGAAAACCAAAAGATTTTATGGGTTTCGCCTGCCTTTGAGTGCGCTAAAATCGATTTAAGCGCGTCTCGGAAAGCAGGGATAGGTTTTCATACAATTTTGGAACGCACCCTAAAAAAACATAACCTGAAAGTTTGTTTATTGTTTTGGTTGTTTATTTTTATCTTATTAAATGGACGTAGTTACACGAAAAGGATCCAATCCAAAACATTGTCAAAGATGACTTAAGTACACCAAACTGACCGCAAATAATACCAATCGTCCCATAAAGATACTATTAACAATAAAAATGTTTAAATGTTTCTCACAAAACATAACACGTAAAATTATCTTGAAACAAAGACCTATGAAGAAATATCATTTTGAACTTCAAACTTCAATATCTCAAAAGTAACTTTGTGTGGATTGGATCCTTTTCGTGTAACTACGTCCAAATAAAAGTTATAAAAGTATTATAATAAAATACAGTAATTAAATCTCAACTTATAGAATAATATCTAAAATAAGAGAACTCTTGTACATTTTTAAGTAACTACCAATATTTACGTAGGTAAGTAAATAGTTAAATGATTTCCTTGCCGGAACAGGTGAAAAATAATGTGTTGGGTTTGAGAGGAATCTTATTCTCACCTCGAACCTTAGAATCCCTCGCGAGCTTCAGGAGTCTATTTTTAGAAACACTCGCTTCGCTCGTGCTTCTATTACAGACTCCTTCGCATGCTCTGGATTCAATATCAGTTCTCTGAGGAAAAATCAACATTTCTCTCTTACCTAACAAATAACTATTATAACATAATTAATACGAGATTTTCTTATGAATATTTATCTTCTTTCTTTCTCTCTTCTGAAACAAAATGCTTACATTGCGCAGTTGGATTATTGTAGCAAAATTATTTGATTAATAACTTCCTTATGAAGAACAATAATGGTTTCAGTAGAAAATCTTTAAAAATATATTGTTTAGTTCAAACTGGGTCACTTTATGCCCAATTTAAAGCGTTAGCCGAGTTGACTTAAACACCAACTTATTACTCCACAACAAGGACATAATCGACATTCCTGTCACCATAATAAACAAAAGGTTCACTTAGCACGAAAACGCCTAATTCGAGGCTGTTAATGCTTTCAAAATGTATTTTATTATTAGCATTTTAGAGGCCGTGACGCCAAGAACATCCCAGAGGCAAGACAACAATACATAATCCTTCCTAAGTCTAACGAGGTCGTCATCTCCAACGAGTAATTTACGAGTAAGTAAATAGAAACGACGTTGTTTTGAAAGACGACGACGCACAGTGGGCTGAAATTCGCGTTTCATAGACATTGAAATATTTTTTTTCAAGTGACGCTTTTTTTGCTTGGTAACGATTGAGAATACCTATTACATGCCTTTTATGATGAACTTTCAGGTTTATAATCGTAAACAGCGCACTCAGAATTTATTTGGAAAAAAAATGTATGGAGCCGGCATAATTAATGATGATATCTCCACCATCGCTCGATTGCGCCTAATATCCTCTTAGGTTATTAATATATGAGTTATTTTGGATTTTTTGATATACTCCATGTCAAGGTCAATCATGCGCTTTTTTAAAAAAAAAATACTTTAAAAAGAAAATCAATTTTTATTTATATATTAATTAGTTTTTTAACTAATATCAGGCTTAACACGGATGTATGTACTAGACATTTACGTAAATTAATTGTGTGCAATATTAGAAAGTAAAAATTCATTAAAAACCATAAAAAATTGGCGTAATATCTCTATTTTTTTAACCTCATCGAAACATTTAGAAATAACGACTTATTATTGAACAACTAAGTATAAATGGTGAGCTGACAAAGTAATTATCTAACTACTCTCAAAATCCCCAATTAGTAAAATATTAATATTTAACTATCCACTGACTTTTCAAATAACGACTTATTATTGAACAACTAAGTAGTTTGTATCTGCTTTGGCTGGATGCTCCGTCGAAACCGTATTTTGATATTAAAATGAGTTCTTTATTTTGTATATTTTCTGGCAAAGATTTAATTATTCTTCTTGCTGTCAGTAGCAAAGCTTGCAGTGAAATTTTTGCTGAGGAATCTGTCACCGTAATTGAATTTTTCGGTTCAGGTGGAAAGCACACATTCTTCTCTTTTTGCTCGCAGTAATACGAAGGGTACAAGTGCTTAAGGCCTTCTCGAATTGCTGATTCTCGCAAAGTCATATATTGCCACCACAGATGAATAAGTAATGTACTAGTATTGCCACTTTGATAATTTCAGAGATATCAGTAAATCAAGTGCTTTTTGGGGTGAAAAAGTTTCTTTAATGCTTGGTTTTGTAATTAAATCTTGTAATTTCTCGATTGATTCTGGGTGCTTCACCAATTATATTCAATCACAGAAGCAATGTTGTTTTGGCCTTCATATTTCAACTTAGAAATTGTTGCAAATACATGTTCACTGGAATCTTTCTCTGTCAAGTCTCCACTCCGCCTCTTTTTCTGTTTCGTTCCCAAGTCTTTAAAAGGTTTAAGATTTGTGATTTTTCTTTTCGTCATAACTGTGACGAAAAGAAAAATCATAAATCTTGGAACTCCAATTGATGATGTAGATGGCTTCAAAAGAGAACCAGTAGTGCTTGATGATGATTCCAAAATAGTAACGTTAGAACTTGATGCTGGCTCTGAAAGTGGCTGTATAGGGCTTCCTTCATGTAATCGATTTTATATTTTATTTTAAGCAACTCGGCCAATCAACATCAGCCTCAAGCCAACTTTCGTAGTCAGTTCGGAACTTCTCAAATTTCCGTTGTGTTGATTCATATCGTTTCTGTGCAGCCCTAGTGAATTTCCGGCAAAATTATTTTAAAGTCACACAATCTTCTTCAGATACACTGTTGTTTAAACGAGATAGCACGGTTTGAAACAAAAAATTATAGTCACTGAGTTTTGTAGCGTTTTTTAAAATAACGAACAAATCCAAGTTTGTTACGATGCTTGCCATGATGTTTGTACTTTCAATAATTGAAGAATACTAAATTATTTTCTTTTATTACGCACCTATTTATTGCGATTGACTTTAATGTATGTGTCCGAATTACTAATTTACTAACAACCCTCTTAATTGCTAACTAGTGAGAACTCAATTATTTAATAGATGTAGGTATTCAAAAAGTCTGTAGATATTTAAAATGTCACTAACAAACAATAATTTCCTTAATTTTACTGGAGATTTTGACGATCATTACATAATTACTATTTTAGCTAATTAGCGAGTTAGTGAGTTTTTAAGCGAATTTCATTTTCTAATATTGCACACAATTAATTTGCGTAAATGTCTAGTACATACATATAGAAATAATAATTTTAAACCTAATAACCCAATAGATATTCGAAAAGTCAGTGGATAGTTAAATATTAATATTTTACTAATTGGGGATTTTGAGAGTAGTTAGATAATTACTTTGTCAGCTCACCATTTATACTTAGTTGTTCAATAATAAGTCGTTATTTCTAAATGTTTCGATAAGGTTAAAAAAATAGAGATATTACGCCAAATGTTTATGGTTTTTAATGAATTTTTACTTTCTAATATTGCACACAATTAATTTGCGTAAATGTCTAGTACATACAACCATGTTAAGCTTGATATTAGTTAAAAACTAATTAATATATAAATAAAACTTGATTTTATTTTTAAAGTATTTTTTTTAAAAAAAGCGCATGATTGACCTTGACATGGAGTATATCAAAAAATCCAAAATAATTCATATATTAATAACCTAAGAGGATATTAGGCGCAATCGACTGATGGTGGAGATATCATCATTAATTATGCCGGCTCCATACATTTTTTTTCCAAATAAATTCTGAGTGCGCTGTTTACGATTATAAACCTGAAAGTTCATCATATAAGGCATGTAATAGGTATTTTCAATCGTTACCAAAAAAAAAAGCGTCACTTGAAAAAAAGAATTTCAATGTCTATGAAACGCGAATTTCAGCCCACTGTGCGACGCGACGCCATGTTTTCTAGATATTTTATTTGATCTTTTTTTTCCGTACTTACGCTTTTTTGCAGATGTTTATAGACAGATACCATGTATGTATGTATGTATGTCTAATGGGGGACGCCTGCGACAGGGTGCAGATGGGTGACCTGCTCTGTTTGAAGAACTATTTCCCCCCTAATTCCCAGTTCGGTTGTCGCCCTTCGGACTCGCGGTGCATCGGACCTTTCTCCCTGTTCCAGACAGATACCAGATAGACAGATACCATGAGGATCATAGACGTAGCTTTGCACGTTGTAAGGTCTACGTTTATAATGATTTTAAGAAATACGATTATATTTACTTGGTTATAACATTGTCTTATTATTATTACTTTTATCGAAAATTCTTCACTCGCCGTATGTAATTTATTAAAATTGTTTTCCGACAACAAAGTCACAAAATACGTAAGTTGTCAACATTACTTGTTTTATCGTTTCCAAAGAAATCTGTTTTTTATTCATATACCTAATTTTATCGTAGTATTTTAACACTTTTTAGCCCATAATATGCAATAAAATAACTTCATCGTTAGCAATGCGGGTGCTAAAACAACGGACGCGCTGGCATTTTGGCTATGGCCTTTATTAAAACAGGGCCGGGCCGTTTATTCAAACACATCACACTAATATCACATCACACTAATATTATAAATGTGAAAATATAGTTGGATGTTTGAATGTTTGGATGTTTGCTCCGCCTTCACGCTTAAAGTACTCAACGGATTTGGATGAAATTTAGAATGGAGATAGTTTGTAACGTTGATTAACACATAGGATACTTTTTACGGGAAAAAGTCTTATTCCCACGGGAAAATCTTACACAACGCGAGCATAGCCGCGGGCGGACCGCGCGCTAGTCTAACTATAGATATTCAATTATTACGAAATGGGTTTCTTTACCTTTCATGGCATTTCCTTTGTTTAGTTTTCTACTGATCTATTATTGATAAATGACATTCACGAATCAGAAATCGACCTATACCTACAAGTAATTACCTGAAATAGGGTAGTATAATATATTTACAAATTAGAAATTGATCCATACAATTAATTACCAAAGAAGGGCAGAAGCAGTGTGAAAAACTGATGCTTAGTTAGAATGTACACTCATCAAGTCAGATATTTATAGTCTGTAGCAGACTAAACCGAACTAAGGTCTGTGCTGGGACTAACCACTTCTTTTTAGAGACAATAAACAGCCCTTCTATTGAGGTATTTTTTTTATTTTATAAATTCAAACTTCTTAGTTTCTGCTATCGAACACTAAAATAATTTTTGCTCTTTATTCAAAATTGACCGAATTATAAAGGTTTGCAATTCAAGATTAGACAGAGAGGCACATACCTATTTCTGACGTCATTTGTTAGTAACGCCATATAATCTCCATACAAAAAATCGTTTTTGAAAGAGACAGACATATTGAAAATTTAAAAAAATCACTGTAAATTAGTTTTTCAACTGATTCTGTTTTTTTCTTCGCGAATCGTCTGCTACTATTCTATATTTTAAAAATAATTCATAGAATATGGTGAACAGTCTGATCCCCTATTGTACCACCACTTCTTGTCTAGACGTAATTCTTGTAGTAGAAATATACTTTTGTACGTCCTTGAGCCTAAGCAATCGGGCTTGGTCCACCGCGCTGCGCTGTCCCGGTATAGAGTTCCCTATTGTACTCGTACCTACAATTATCACTTTTATTTTTATTTCATTATTCTGTATCCACAAAAAGGAACAGACGAAAACAATCAGGCGCATAAAATATGTAACAGTGCACTTTTCATTGCGACAGTCTGACGCGCCCTCCCATGATCCTCAGTCGCTGTATGCAGCCCCCACTCATTGAAAATTAATGCGAGTACAGTCAAAGAGAAGAGTCCTTCGAATGAGCTGTTTTGGATAAAATTCCTAGCCTGATGGCTTCAGAACTACTTGGGTTCTTCGATCTGGACTGAAATATTAAGAAAAATACGAGAAAAGAAACCAGTATTCCAACGAAAAGTATTCCAAGAAACCAGGATTTTCTCAATTTAGTTTTTTTGTGCAATTACTAAATTCTCTATGGCATCATTTATTTATTTTGTAAACCTAGATAGATTAAATGAAATCTGGATGATTTCAGGGATCAAATGATAGGATGTTAAAATGCGATTCTTGGAATGCCCTACAAACAGGGTGCATTTAGGGTAATTAAGTAATTTACTTATATGTATACATTTTATACTATAGTATTATTTGCTACAGGATATTCATACAAAATATTTTTTTCGTGTACATGTTTCAAAACCAATATTATAAATCCAGAAACACAATGTTTCTATATGATAAGCTTACGCACGCGGTACCCTAGAAGCCTTTTCGCTTATAAGTACCTATACCCTTTTCCCTACAGATAGAGAGGTGGAGGAGTGTTATAAAAGAAAATGCGATCATAATCCGTTACCTCCATATTTGTTTGGGATAACCAAGGGATAATACCCGCCAAGGAAGTAAACTTACTTACAAATAGTGGTATAAAAGAAAAAGGCTTGCTTTATGGGATAAAAATATGGAGTCGAGCAGAGAGAGCTGAACAGGATTGACATCGTTATTTTTAAAATAATAATGTTGTTTGCATCATCGTAAAAATATATATTTTCAATACCCGTATAATAACGATTATAATTTTTTTGAGTAGATCCGAATCTAAATAAATTAATATTATAAATTAATTAATCATAGTTTTATACCATAGGTAATTACGTAAGTATATGCCTATAGTTATTTATTTAACAAAAACCTACCTTTTAATTTTTGCGGCACTGTACAGTAGTTTAAATTACATATACAAAATTATCCTATTATAAACGCATCGAGTTCTTAAAAACACAAGAATGAAAGTCATCATAAGAACGTGAAAATATTAGTAGGTAAATAGTCAAATAAAATTATTGCAAGTTCTACCATTTACAAAACACAGAATTTGTGTAATATTACGTGTGTGTGAAGTTGGGATAGGGTGTTTAGGTGGAGCTCAAGTTGGCTAATGATCAACCGATGCCTCAATTAGGCCCTCATTTGGTTAGCGACGAGCCAAAATAGATGGGATCACGATCCTCAAATTGGAAGGATCAATCGATCAAGACAGGTATAGTACTGCTGCGCCTCTAAGTCAGATAAGAGATGTGATGTGAGATTTTTATCACAGGTTTTATCATTCAACTTATGTGTTAATAATTCAAATTCGTTACATATACCTATAATATAATAATACGTGAGACACTCAGAAAATTTTGCGAAAATAAAAGAAAATGTTCTAAAGGTAAATATTTTTGTATTAAATCTTTTCAAGTAACTCTCCGTTTCATGCGTTTGAACCAGTTTTCGAAACACTTTTTCCAGTCCGCCGCAGACACCTCGTTTACAGCCTGCTCGAACGCTGACAGCGCATCTTCTGCCGACGAAAACTGTATCCCTTTGAGCTGATATTTTACTCTCGGGAATAGAAAGAAGTTACGGTGCTAGGTCAGGGCTGTAAGGAGGATGACCCAGGAGTTTGACCAGCGAGCTGTCCAGAAAGTCCCTCGTTTTGAGCGCGGTGTGCGCGGGCGCGTTGTCGTGGTGAAGCAGTAGCCCGCGGAGTCCTGTGTTTGGTCGCTTATTGCTCACAACAGAGAAAACTTCTGCCAAGCATTTGGTTGTATACCGCGTTAATGCTTCTTTGGTTCCGTAAAGGACCGTACAGCCAGTCAAATTGAAAAAGCTTGCAATAAATATTTTCCTCCGCTTCTAGATCGTTTGACTTTCGTAGCGTTGTTTCGTTTTTAAACACCCTACCGTCGACTAGCGTTTCGTTTCTGGATCGTATTGATAAATTCTGGACTCATCAACTATAGTGACGTCGTAAACACGCTGAGACGAGCAACTGCTTCTGAGGCTGAGGTTATGCGGCACCCAGCTTGAACTATACTCCTCCCGCGAAGATGCAGGTGTAGAATCTCGTGAAGGCATCCCGATCCAATCTGCAATATGTGCTGAATCTCTTGATACGTAACTCGCCTATTGTCTTGGATTAAATTTTTCACTGCTAGCACGTTTTCTTCCGTAACAGCCATCAAAGGGCGACCACTTCTTTCTTCATTCCCCAAAGTTAGTCAACCGCGTTTGAATTCGTTATACCAACGATACACTGTTGCCTTAGAAGGGCCTTCATCCACGAGGTACCATTTGAAGTCTATCGTACGATTCATCCGGTTTCATGCAGGCGACGATACTTGAAATCGTAAAAAAACATAGCACGAAAATGTTCCCGGGGCGCGTAAGAAAATCGCATTCTAGCGGGATTTAATTCCTGATGATACGGAACCTACTAATTTGATTGAAATAAGCTATAAAAGTGTTATTATAGTTTAATAAAACCATTTTGGTTTATTTTTGTGCTTTAAAAAGTGAAAAATACTAAAATAGGCATATTACTAGTTTGTCGTGGGCAGGAAAAGCATTGGTTAAACTTCTGGCTCCAATTTACTTATATTTTTGCGAGGTATGCTCCTTAATGCTGCTAAATAGGGGTCAGATGAGATTAATAATCTATTTAAGAGATCTGTATTTGTATCCACCCGCGAAGTTTTTCTTGTGAAGAATTCTCTGTAGTAACGATTGTCTTTGTTCCGCGCCTCTTGAGCTTCTTCTGATAACTGGCCAATTGGTACTATGCATGATGATATCACATCTGTACCATGAAAAAGAACTTTGTGAACACTGATAGGCATATTGTACCAATAATATTCCTTGAGATACAGTTCCCTGGTATCTTTTACAAAGCAATCAAAGGCATTTAAGTCAATTGAAAATCCGCATCCCAGAGTTTCTAATATTATATGAAATCGATGAATCAGTTCTGAATTCACGCCAGTTATCTCAGCTGTTTTTGAGGTATCTCGAAAAAATCGTCTGGCAGTGTTGCCGTCATTGGTGTTGCCAGATTGCTGATTAGGCATATCCACCAATAAACCAATTTCATTTCGGAATCTTCTTTGAATTTGCTCCTTCCTGCACTTGAAATTTTTTATTTTGATCTCCTCTAACTTGCCAGACTTTTATGTCCAGTCTATATGCAATATGCAGTATGCACTCCATGAATCTTATCCACGAATGTAGTGGAGAAAGTCCAAAACTCAATGCACTTACATCGAGTGGTTTCTTTAAAATAACATCAGGTTTGTTCATTTCGGAGGGCTTTGCTCCACATATATAGCAAGTTTGCGAGGAACTCGACACTGTCGATAAGGCAGTGCAAATTTTGCCATCAATCATGGTAAGCATGAATACTGGTTTCACAAAAATAAGAACGTCATCTATTTGAACTTCAACAGGTGATAATGTTTCTATTTGACGTTGTATCGACTTAACCTCTTGTTTTGTTAATTCTGTAGTTTCCCTAGCAAAATTAAGTTTAATAGGTCTACAGAAACGTGGAGACGAGGGGGCAGGGTTTTGCCATACAACCATATTCTCATTTTCGGTTTTCAAAGCCATTTGAATAGGTACCATCGAAATGCAGAAGAGATTTTCGTCAAACTGATTTTCAGATGTGAACTTCTGTTTATATCTCTGCTGTTGAGCTCCATCACAACCCCACTTAATCAGAAACGTTAGCTCCTTTACTCCAAAATAAAATCTCTTAAAATTTCAATGGAATTTAACACATCTCTTTGGGTTAAACACATACGTTTGATGGTATGATCCACTAAAGATTGAAGATTGCATTCTGCAAATGTTTCTGTAACAGTTTTCTCCAATGGATAACACTGTTTTTTTGCTTCCAGTATTTGGTCATAGGAAGGTAATAAGTTTTTAGCCAGTTTATTCACCTTATCACGAATTATATTGTATTGATGAGTAGATAATTTAGCATCTATCATCATGCCCAGAGCTTCATCTGCAGATAGAGATGCAGAATCACTAGTTAGACGTTTACGAGCCTGTTTGATTGCTGTCCCACTACTACCGGACTCGGAGGATAATTCCTTTACAATGGCTGCAGAATCTCGTTTACCAGCTTTGCGTAAGTTGCATACATTAGCTACTACAATTTCTTCAGGACTGGTCGTCTCCAAAAGCTTTTGGATTTTTCGTTTTTGAGTTCTATCACAACAGTCTTGAAAAGTTTTTGCTGGTCTTCCTGGAGTAACTGAACTAGATGACGGAATTTCTTGTAAAACACTTTCAGGCAAAGTGATATTAGTTGTTAACCAATTCATATTATTTTCTAAAAAACGGTCACGATGACGATGACATTTTGTCCATTTTACTTCAATTTGTTGGCAGAGTGCTCTCAACAAAGCCTTAATTTTATTTTTAGAACATTCAGAAAAATATACACGAGGATAATTATTCATAACAAATGAAAAAACTTCATCCAAACGATTACTTCCTCTGTTAGAAGACCAAATTTCGAAAATTTGCAATTTCGTTATTTCTACAGCCATGCTGAAAATAAAACAAATGTGTGTGGGTGGCGCAAAAATGCGCAAAATTTGTGAATTGCATCTGTTAGTTATGACTATCAGCTTTATTAGGATGGTATTCACTTTACTATATATTGCTATATAAGTTGTTTTCGGGTCCAATGAATTTACAACGTAAATAAATCAAAGTCAATTTCGTGCCCTAATAGATATGGTTGATTTTAACATATATTACCTATTATTAATCGGATAAAATGTATATGTACTTACGTATTATATACAAACACTATAATAAATACAGTTAATAACACTATCAACTTTATAATCACTTCGTAATCGTAATCGTAATTCGCAAACAAATTAACGCCGCAAAACGTGTAATGAGTGTGACTCAGTATTGCTGCCGATATAAACATTTCTAATATTTATGTTGACCTACCCACAACAAAAGAAAATATGCCGTCGTTTTTAGTGATAGCTCTGGAATAAATAGACACCAATAAATATTAGATAAAACAATATTCGAATTTTGAATTAAATCCCGTTAGAATGCGAATTTCTTACAGTGTGGGGCGGCGGGAATCTATTTTTCAATGAGACACCGTAGTTTAAATTAGTTCGAAAACAATGTGGAGGCAAATTTTAAAATTGGAACGTATCTTTTTTATTTATAAATAATTATATTATAACTGACCAGTTTCTCATACCTAAAAACTTTCTCTCTCGCAACACTTTCTGAGTGGCCGGGTATAAGGAACCATATCGAAAATCAAACAAAAGCCTAAAAAAGCTGTAATACATCCAAATTCCTAGTATAATTTCTACTATTTTATATTTAGGTAAAAAAATAATTATTATTATTATTTATAATAAAGCGAATTTCACAAAACTAGCTCAGTCAGCCAGCAACAGTTTATTTTTCTTAATAACAATCAATCTCAAACATCCTTCTTTTATAAAAATTTTAAAAAATATTATGTAATTAATGTGTTGCCAGTATTTTGCCTGCCAGTGAACTAGCCTGAGCCGTGGCAAGTGCGAAACAAACAAGTCTAGTTTCAAGTTTGCGTGTCAACCCGTCAGCCAAGTTGCAGGCCATATGGCGCTTATGAAATGAATCAACTAACTCTCCGAGTTAGGGACACCTCTGGGGACTCCAGCCTCGAGCGGCAAGCTACATCATTTGTTTACTCAAGATATAGGTAGTTTGGCTTTAGTTTCTTCTTTGGGCTTTAGTTTGTAACATTATTAAAGATATAAAGAATTAACCCTGTCGCTGTCGCCTAAATATTTCGTACACAATAATTGTAGTTGTTTTTTTTTATGTGTAACCACACATCTCGTAATGGTCAAAATATACAAAATGGTTGGAGACTGGATGTCTAAGAAAAGATTCTAGGTTCGGCCTTTCAAAGATTGATGCGTAAGTCTTAAACAAATATTTAATGTAAGTCTAGACAAAATCTAGAATGAATCTTTCATTCAAACAAAACGAGCTTTTCGAAATCCCAATATCAAAATCCATACATTTTATTTCAAATCAAATTTGTGCTTAGTCATTCGTTGGTTTTAGTAGCTATTTGAGTTTCTATTGCTTGCTTTGCTTTAAATTATAAATGAGAATTTATACGCCGCACTGCAGTACAATGATATTTGAAATAACTCGTTATTTTAGTGGTAATGGAAACGTTATTTGAGCAGCAACTGCAAAGTTCACACACGGTACATCTATTGCAGTCTGCAATGACTACGTAATAATGCAAACAACAATAAAATTCGTTGGTTTAACAATACAGCTCAAATAATAAACCCGTAATTAAACTTTAACAATGTTGGTAAATCATCACAGACGAAGATTGATTTTATTGAAGGTATAAAATACTGCACAATATTATTTTCTTACTAATATTATAAATATGAAAATATATTTGGATATTTAGGTGTTTGGATATTTGTTCTGCCTTCACGCTTATTGTACTCAACGGATTTGGATAAAATCTGGAATGGAAATAGTTTGTAACCTGGATTAACACATAGGATACTTTTTACGGGGAAAAGTATTGTTCCCACGGCAAAATCTTACATAACGCGAGCGTAGCCGCGGGCGGATTGCTAGTCATCATAAATATATAAAAGAGAAGATAAGTTACGGGAAGCAAAAACTTCAATTACCACTAAGTCACTTTATTTCTGCGATAGAAATCGCTCTTCAGAAAACCCGAATGTAAGAAGATAAAGATCAAAGTTAATTTAAATAAAGTTAGGCGACATTTTTATTTCTATATACTAATTAATATTATTGAAATATTATATTAAATAATTCTATTACAGTTACAAATAACAAAAACAGGTGTAACAGATGTAAAAATACAGACTTTTCCGTCGAGTCTAACAGTTTATTATTAGAGTCAATAACAAAGTTCAGCATAATTGTTGCTTTCTTCTTAAGGGGCATTTAAGAGGATTCCTGCTGGCACATCTTTCATACGAATAATTTCTACGGTTCCAGTTCCCCCGTACCTTTATTGTAACATCTTTATTTTTAGAATATATTTCCTAAGATATCTAAAGGCAACACAAAGATTGGTTTATCTTTAGGTGCATAACCATGTACCAGGTTTATGTTTTAGTGCGTGCATGTTCCCGTGAGCGAACTAAAGCTCTCTTCGCTCCTTTAAGTATATAGCATGTCTCTATACTCGTATGCACATTTTAACAGTACTTCGTAGAAGTTTATTTTGATTACACGCTATATTCATTTCAGCGAAAGCGCTCTCTCTAATATAGTAAGTTGAGAAGAAACTTCGTCTCAAGTTCTGCTACGGCATGCTACGCCGTAGCGAGCGTAGCTGTTACCTACGAAGTTTAAAGCATGCACACGATGCGATGGATGCCTTAGATTCTCCATATAATGCTTTAAATATGCGCCTAAACAATATCGGTACATAATAAATTGTTCTTGTTCTTATTATTGTTTTTAAAATACGAATGATTTTTTTTGACGGTTGAACTACTAACTACACTCTGTTGTTTCAGTTCAACCTCACACATCCGCCATAAATACTGATTATCGACGGGACGTAAGTTCGAGTATTGACCTTCTGAATAAAAATGTATTATTAATGTTTTCCAATATTTAATCGTCGTTCTTAATATTTTAAATTAAACTACAAGGGTCTTCGAATAAATTCAAAGATTGTAAGTGAAGTCAGTCTGCAAAGAGCCCTCAGCCCTCAACCCCTCAATGCAATGATGAAAACATAGTTTTACCGAAACCAAATTTTACCAAAATAAGTTCCCAATCAAGCCGGTGCGAACTCGACTGCCCGACTGTATTCACTCGGCGCCACCGCTTAACAGTTGTTGTGAATGGCTGAACAATACAAGATTGTTCCCAGAAACTAATTCCCAAGTATTCCAGCGCTGGAACCAGGCACCACTGACTTCCAAAACCGTTTGAGCATGTACAAAGAGGTTTATATTACATAGCACGCAATAACATCAGGCATGCGCTCGCTATTGCTGTTGCAACTTTGACACTAAATCATTTTAAAAAAATCGATAGTCATTCGTGCTGGATGGACAGGACAGCATGATGCTGGTAGGTGCGGATTTGCTTCTCGGTCAGGAAAATTCAATATTAAGCCAATTTAATACTCATCTTCTTCAGTTATTTTTTCTATAAGTTGATGTGTGGTTGCTTTTCTGTACGACAGCGGCTCTTTGATTTAACATCTGCACTGAAAACTAACCTAATATAGGCCATTTTCTACTACGAAAAATTGATATAATAATATCGCAAAAAACACGTGAGCTTGCAAATCAGTAGTGTACCAGTAGCTAAACATATTGACTATTCGTATCAACACAGTATAATCCCTTTTACTGTGGTTTTAGCAAGGTTACAGCAACCAGACTTTAATTTCGCACCTACTTGTAATTTCGGTCCGTTTTGCATTGCTAACTAAGCAAACTATTGGGCTTGAGTAATCCGAGATCTGGTCCATGGATATAAACTACTTGCGGGAGAGTTGTCTGTTTATAACCCCATCAGTTTCAAGAGATTAGAGTCTTCATAATTTTGAAACCGCATTAGGGAGAGCGGGACGCGAATTAATATAAATAGGCGTCTTGTAGTTGCATCCTAAAACTCGACGCAAATACACTTGCTGTTCAAAACAAAGATTTGATTACCACAAAAATATCAAAGAATTAAGACCAAATAAATGTTTATTTGATCAAAAATAGTTTTTTCTTTCTGTGCATGTGGTCCAAGTTTTAGATCAAAAAGATAAAAATCACAAGCATGATAATTTCAAGTCTTAGCTTTATTTATTTTTGCTGTGTTGTGTACCTATGTCCTCATAGTACCCCGCTAGGGATCTATTCATGAATGTAACTTTTCACTTATTCTAATGGATAACATTAATGTAGAATATACCAGTTTTAACAAAGGGTTAAAATGTTGCCCATACAGTTCAACGCTTCATAATAGTATCAAAACAGATTCTTTTGTTTCCAATAGTACCACCGAACTATCTGCTAAAGTGCTTCGACGCGAAACTACACCAGTCTAAAAATATTGTTTGTTTTACCGTATTAACTTTTTAATCTCAAAGCTCAAACAGCTGCCGTGTTGTGGTCAAACTGCTAATCTGCTGACCAGCTAACAACAATATACAAAGTTAAATACTCTTACTCTAACGTCACTTAATGTGCAAAGGGTAACGATATAACGAAAAGTTATGATATAAAGATACCAATGATTTTGCCACCGTATGATGTAATTAATCTTTTTTTTTTAAAAGGTTCTCAAACTAAAATATTACACACGTATAACATTCCATTTAAATAACATAGTTTTTATATGGTTCGTGTACTAACTACTAATCTAATACTTACTTATGCTAAAACTTTAGCATTTTTGGATTTGACTCCGTCAGACAAAAGAGCCGGAAAAGAACCTGACTCCATTGCCACCAGCTATAATGGGTCCATGTTGGCCTATATTGGTTCCAACATGTATAACAAAATGAAAATATAGACGCAAGGTCACTAAGAAGCTTTGGTTTGGGGTCATAAAAGCTTTTTAATGTTATCAGCAACGGAGAGATAGATCAACCAGATCATGATACTACGACCGGAAAGGGGTATGCTATGCCATAAACTCATTAACAGCTCATATACGTAAGGGTATAACGAGGCATTCGTCCTCTTTCCTGTTTATGACTGGCAACTTTTCTTGTTGGTAGTTTTATCTTTCATTTTAAATTCATTTTCAAATTTAGATTTCTTACGTTTCGATTTTGTCTTTTTTCTGCCAAATTCCTCACTTCATTTTCTGATCTCCAACAGTAAACTTATCCTTGTACTATTTCCCACGTTAGTTATATAATATAAAATAAATAATATATAAATACATAAATACCTTTCTTTCGGACAGTGCCCTGGTTATTTGCCACACTTTATTATATTAACCTCTGCCACAAGGGGACCCCATCGAGGGGCTCGAGCCTGCCTTGGATTACGCCGATCAGGCCTAAGTCAACTTTGCTGGCCCAGTGCGGGTTAGTAGTTGATCGATGCCATTAGCTATAGTCTTTAAAAAAGACGAGAGACAAGCTCCATGTTGTGGTTCAACAAGCGATCAACATTTTACTTCAATAAGTACTAAAGCTGTAAGTAAAGCTAAACAAAAGTTTGTCCCATTGCCGCTTAAGTGCACTTATAGGACACTTATGTCTCCCGCCCGTAACTACACCCGTGTTATTTTCTATTTTCCCCGTAAGAATAACAATATCTTTTTCACTGTGAAGAGTGGTACTAAATGTTTTCTTCCATTTACCTATCTCCATGTCAGAAATAAAGTTTGCCTGACTAAACTGACAGACAGACATTAAGATAAACGAGATCATTTTTGTGCAATAAAAAACGTAAACATATACCTACATAGAGTTATTTTCACATTTTTAATACTTATCCTTCTGAGAGTATTCTCGTCTGAGTACATAAATAATTTTGTAAGAATTTCATTGTAGGAGTGAGCAGGTTTCCTTACAATAAGCAAATTATATTCTACTAATATTAGAAATATACTCAAAGTTGGTATGTTTGTATTCTTTTTTTATCACGCAAAAACAGCTAAACAGATTTGGATTAAAAGATAGGTCATAACCTGGATTAACATATTACGGGAAAAAGTCTTGTTCTTACACAACTCAAGCGTAGCTGCAAATGAAAATCTAGTAATAAATATTTCCCCAACACAGTGGTATTTTGATTTGACGAAGTTTAGTTCGCTTTTGCCATAAGTTGCAAGTTGCGTCGAGTCGCTCGCAGTTCGCGCACTGTTCGCGTGAATGCTCGGAACTACATGATAGTTACTGTAAGTTATCTGCTTAAAGTTTGCCACTTGCCTTATAATTCGCCACTCCGAAACTCCCAACCTTCCCTCGCATAAGTGAATTTGGAAAATTGGATAAACAAACTTTCTTACATGCCTGATACCTTTTCGCTAGCTAACTGATCTTTATGAAATAGGGAATATGCATAAAAAAAAATTAGTGTTTTTCATAGTGGCATTAGTTTTTCTTTTATGAGTGATTTTTCATAGTTCATCTGAAAGTATACAAAAATAGAATACTGACATTGACTGAGAACAGAATCGAAATTGTTCGAAGAACAAACTAGATACAACATTATTAAACAAATATATCTGTCCCTCTTACGAAAACAAAATTTTCTACGGCGGATGTATGGCCCACGCGACATATGACGTCACATGTCACGTCGGACCTCACTGTCTAACCATCAACTTTAACTTTAAGCCTTATAATTTGTTTCTGAGCAAGATATTTGAAAAAATATTTTTTATGTGTTTATCACAGGAACTTTAAATATTTCGATTAATTAATTAATAATTAAAAAATAATGAGCATATTCCCTATTTTCACAAGTCGACAACTGAGCTCTCAAACGCCGGAGTCAGTGCTGTAAAGCTACCGAAGGCCTCTGACAAGGTTCATGTATTGACTATTTTCCGTTTACGAGTGATTTTTCTTTGACCTATTTCATGTACAAGGAAAACCAATTGCTTTACCGCTCGTCCATGGAGGCTGTTAAAAGTGCACACAGGTAACCTTAAAGTTAAAGCATAACATACTATTTTATGACTCGACATTTTTTAAGAAACGACTTCAATAATCCACAGATATTTGTACCGAAACACACGGAAAATCTCTGTAATCAGCTCGAGTTTTGGCGCAGTTTTATATGGCGGAGTTTTATATTTAGCTTTAATGCAACTTGTGTCGCTGAGTTTCATCCGCAATAGGTACTTAATTCCAGGCCGGCTAGTCGCTCAATCAGCCGCGCTGTTGTCTCCGCTCCCCGTCCCCGCACGTACTAACAACATTTGCAAAATTAAACAACCGCTCGGCCGTCGTCGTTGCCATACGCGCAATTCCAGCGACCACTCTACTGTTAGCACCTCGCATCCAATAACAATCTCATAGCTCTTAACTACCAGGTAAAATTAGCCTTTTGTACAAAAATTATCTGTTTTGTTTCCTTTCCGATCAAATGGTGGCCTGCCTTATAAACTTTTTACATCAATAATAATGCTGTTTCTTATTTTCTTATAATCCTTTTCAAGTTCTACTAATCTTATTAAAATAATAGTTGCCCATTTCTGATTCGTCATACATTTTTCATCCTACCCAATAATATATTCTTCAGTCCATAACCTATTCTTCAGTCTTCCAATTCACGAATACAGTTGTTCAAGTATCCAATTCCATATCACAATACAGTTCTTCAAATATTGGCGAATAACTTCAATCTAACCTGCATATCTATCTGCTTTACCTTTTCGTTTCAGCTGGATTCCCGAGATGCAATGTAGGCATACCGCCGCCCCCAGCAGCAAAAGCAATGTACGACTTCCACAGTCTATTGTAACAACAAAATACATGACAATGTTACAAACATCATAAAGTTGAAAAGATTTTTTATGTTTCAACATTTCCATGCCCTGCGAGTTACGACGACGAGTGCATTCTATTGTTTTCCGATGGGAGTCGACTGGGAATGGATGCTTGTTCATCATTTTACATATACCTACCTGTAAACCTATATATAGGTAGGATCATCAATCAACGTCAGGCAACTCGATAGAGCATTTAGGAACAAATTTTGCTATTCAATATGTCACAAAAGTTGTTAGTGGAATAGCTTTATCAATAAATGGAAACCGATACTGTATTGATATGACAAATGTTATAGAGTACATCAAGTACTCGTATCTCTCGATATTGTGAACTTGGACAGCGCAGCGCATACTGTTGTGTTGTTCCTATATAAAATTGTTTTAATATTTATTTACAAACTCACTTCCGAATTTGACGGATCCTAAGTAATAAGTAGTACACTTGCCTATCAAGCACAGAGACGCGGGTTCAAATCCCGCTTAGGACAAATATTCGTGTGATGAACGCACTTGGTTTGCCTTGTGTATGAATGTTGTTTATCTGTATAAGTTCATTACCTATCTATCTATGTATATGTATATGTCGCCGTAAGATAGTTGTAGCCGTGAAATGATCATTATCACTAGGGATATGATCATATACCGGATGATAGTCATACATACGAATGATCTTAATAACTATCTTACTAGGGATATGATCATATCACTAAACTAATCTAGTGAAATAGTTATTTTGGCATAAAAACAACAACGCAATGTTAAAATTTATAAAAATTCAAGATGGCGGCCAACTTTCATGTTTTTCAACCGATTTTGACAAAACTTGGTTTGACATATTATTTTGGCATACAAACAACAACGCAATGTAAAAATTTATAAATATTCAAGATGGCGGCCAACTTTTCTGTTTATGGACCGATTTTGATAAAATTTGGTTTGACGTACTATTTTGACATAAAAACAACAACACAATGTTAAAATTTATAAATATTCAAGATGGCGGCCAACTTTCATGTTTATTAACCGATTTTGATAAAACTTGGTTTGACATGCTATTTTTGCAAAAAAACAGCAACGCAATGTTAAAATTTATAAAAATTCAAGATGGCGGCCAACTTTCATGTTTTTCGACCGATTTTGATAAAACTTGGTTTGACATATTATTTTGGCATAAAAACAACAACGTAATGTTAAAATTTATATAAATTCAAGATGGCGGCCAACTGTTTTTGTTTATGGACCGATTTTGATAAAACTTAGTTTGACATACTATTTTAGCATAAAAACAACAACGAAATTATAAAAATTACAAAAATCCAAGATGGCGGCCAACTTTTTTGTTTATGGACCGATTTTGGTGAAACTTGGTTTTTATGCCAAAATAGTATGTCAAACCAAGTTGTATCAAAATCGGTCCATAAACAAAAAAGATAGCCGCCATCTTGAATTTTTATAAATTTTAACATTGCATTGTTGTTTTCATGCCAAAGTAGTATGTCAAACCAAGTTTTATCAAAATTGGTCGATAAACATGAAAGTTGGCCGCCATCTTGAATTTCTATAAATTTTAATATTGCGTTGTTGTTTTTATGCCAAAACAGTATGTCGAACCAACATTTATCAAAATCGGTCGATAAACATGAAAGTTGGCCGCCATCTTGAATTTTTATAAATTTTGACATTGCATTGTTGTTTTTATGCCAAAATAGCGTGTCAAACCAAATTTTATCAAAATCGGTCCATAAACAAAAAAGTTGGCCGCCATCTTGAATTTTTATAAATTTTAACATTGCGTTGGTGTTTTCATGCCAAAGTAGTATGTCAAACCAAGTTTTATCAAAATCGGTCGATAAACATGAAAGTTGGCCGCCATCTTGAATTTCTATAAATTTTAATATTGCGTTGTTGTTTTTATGCCAAAACAGTATGTCGAACCAACATTTATCAAAATCGGTCGATAAACATGAAAGTTGGCCGCCATCTTGAATTTTTATAAATTTTGACATGGCGTTGTTGTTTTTATGCCAAAATAGCATGTCAAACCAAGTTTTATCAAAATCGGTCCATGAACAAAAAAGTTGGCCGCCTTTTTGTTTTTTCAATTTTTCATAGTTCATGCTATACATTTTCATTGCAAACTAGACGTTAATTAACGCACCAACCACCCAACGCCACCACCAACGCACGCACGAGATACCCCGGCTTATAGTTTGATGTGCTGTTTACTGTACTTTATCCATTTTTTTATAATAATGCTTCGTACAGTCATTTTGATCGATAATAACTATTTCACTAGATTAGTTTAGTGATATGATCATATCCCTAGTAAGATAGTTATTAAGATCTTTCGTATGACCATCATCCGGTATATGATCATATCGCTAGTGATATGACATAGGGATATGACATAGGGATATGATCATATCACGGCTATAACCATCTTACTGCGACATATATGTATCCATGAGTATGTATCAGCTGTCCGATCCCCGTAGATAGGCTCTGCCTAGTCTAGAATCAGATGGCCATGTGGGAGACGTCCTCAAACGACATAAAAATAAGTGTAATATTTCATTAGTGTCTTCGCTTGAACGTCTGGTGCAAACTAGTATTTTCCAGTAAAGCAACTGTTTTCATAGCTTGTTATGTTAAATTCGATAGAAGGATCCTGTTTCGACACCGATATGTTGATAGGATCGTGTTTTTTGGAGGGGAGAGAGGCTTGTCGTCGGGATTTGTAAGGATTTGGCAACTGCCAATCTGAGGCGGCAACCACCCGCGGCGTCCTAAATACTCTGTTCCGATAAAAAGATCCCTACATACTTCTCGTTAACAGATTTCCAAAGCGTGTACCTATATTTTTCAAAGGCAACGATATGTATTGGTTTCGTTGTTTAATAATGAAACGAATTCTGAACAGTGTTCGTTCGTTACATTGCTATGATGCTGAAGCTGAATTATTTTATTGCTGATTGCGATATAAAATCCTCTGCCGAGTCAGGTTGTTAACTTAAAATGTAAATTTAAGTAAGTCAACAAGGTAACTTTTCTATTTTATGTCTTTAAATCAATGTTTTATTAATATTTCAGTACTTACAGTCATATTTTATGAATAAGTGCAGCTTTCTTTTTAAAACTTGGCTTTTAAAACGAAGAAAAAGTATCCTCTTGTATAATAAGAGCAGTGGGAAAGATTACGAGTAGGTAGGTATTTAACGTCAGGTATTTTGTATCTAGCATCTGCCTAAATCTGCCATCTGTGTGCACTATTTTTTATATGTTACACCTATGTATACCACATGAAGCAATAAATGATGATATGATATGATAAATTAGTATAAATCAGTACCCGGGTAGTCAAGGTTATTTTAATTCCTTTTTACAATTTTATCCCCTCATATTATAAATCAGCCAAAGACATAATTATTCTGAGATATTGAGTGTTTCTGATTAACAGACTATCTATTTCCAAGTAATGACATTCTAGATAATTAATATGGGATTTTATTATTAGATGGAAGTTATCATAGATAAATAGGATTTGCTAACAAATATTACAAAAGGCTCTGACTCAGCATAATGCCGCAGCCAGGATTAGACGATGATATTCAACCAGAAGAGTCCAGAACGTATTACTGATTATTAATTTGACTGATTATTATTGTACAAATATATTTTATGTTTACGCCTGTTTACGCTTGTTTGTGTCTGTCTGTTACTATGTTATATACCTGTTTTGTTTTTGTTTAATGTTGTATACTATGTGCTGTAAATAAATGTATTCTAACAAGTAGTTACTTATTTAACTTGTAACCTGTTTATAACAATCGCTAAAAACTATATTCGATGTATACGAGCTTTAGACGAAAACTAGAAATAAAATTGCGGAAATGAAAATATAATACGTATTTAAAGAAAAAGGTGAATAGCAGGATGGACAAAATGGCGATTTTTAACGGTT
The DNA here is from genome assembly GCA_951230895.1 of Carpatolechia fugitivella. Lineage (NCBI taxonomy): Eukaryota > Metazoa > Arthropoda > Insecta > Lepidoptera > Gelechiidae > Carpatolechia > Carpatolechia fugitivella. The sequence goes on along the minus strand of OX579648.1, from coordinate 12,966,606 downwards.
ATATAACAGGCCCTAAACAAAACATTTATTTAATTTATTCCAATCTAAAGCTGAATCTTCATTTTTATTTTTCGACTGTTATGCAATTTACATAACTAGATACTATCATACCGCGCTCGGGTTATAGCATAGCAATAACATAGCACCCACGCAAATAACGTGATCCACTGATTGACTTCCTATAAGAGGATTTAAGTTTCCTGGGAAAGTTGCTTTTGAAGAACCCTGTAGATAATCGATGTGCTCCCTCCCGCATGTGAGATAGCAAGTGTGTTCCGCTTCTATCCATCGGAGATAAACCTCATTAGCATAGATATTGTTACCCGCACGTGGTTTTAGGCGCAAAGGGGTGCTGTCAACGGTAAAAGGGAAACAATAATACCCCAATGAGTCACTTTGAGGAGAAACACGGAAAATAAGGAAGCGATGGGACAGAATCAATTTGTAGTTTGAGGATTTTGTTATCTAAAGCTTTTATGTAGGTTTATAGTTTAGTTAATATATGAGATTTACTACAATGACGTCACAGTTTTGTATTTTTAAAATTTTACTGTTCACAAGTCGGTCATCTCCGAAGATTGGATAAGTTTTAAATCCTTAGTAAAACAGAATATAGAATACCTGTTGACTTCTGCTGAATTTAGTAGAAACTGATCTCCAACAAATTGATTAATTAGTTTAAACTACTTAGATTAAACGCCTAACTAATAATATCTGTTAGGTATCAAGAGGGAGGGGTAACAAGGCACAGGTGGCTTTATGAAATTATGCAGAAGCATATGGGTGCTAATCCATCATGGCTGCCCGATCGCACATGTCATTAATCATTCCCTATTGATTAATGTGTCTCCATACAAAGTACTAATTTACTCCATACACCGAACTTTGCCGGGATTTTTCGGAGTATCATTATCAATCACCCTTGAGTGTTAGGTCGTGGGGCAATCGACGATTTATTATTATAAGGTTATTGCTGGTAAATGGTGTAGGAAAAGTCGCGAGGAAGCCAGCACACCGCGCTTGCGGAGAAGAGTCATTAGCGAACTACCAAGCTGCAGATTTTACTTTTCGATTGTCATTTTCATGTTTTCTCTCAATTTGAACAAACCCAAATTTAGAAAACTTGAAAAGTACCTAATTTAATATATCCTTATCTTTTTCTCAATTTGTTATTGTCACTGACGGAAGTATGTTAATAGATGCAAAATAACCCATTAATCTAAGGTATATAAATAAAAAAGAATCACCGAAATGTTTGTACGCGCATAACTTCCAAACTACTGCACCAAATTAGATATGGTGTAGGGTAGGTGTAGGGTAGGTGTAGGGTAGGTGTAGGGTAGGTGTAGGGTTGGTGTACGGTAGGTGTAGGGTAGGTGTAGGGTAGGTGTAGGGTAGGTGTAGGGTAGGTGTAGGGTAGGTGTAGGGTAGGTGTAGGGTAGGTGTAGGGTAGGTGTCGGGTAGGTGTTGGGTAGGTGTTGGGTAGGTGTAGAGTAGGGTAGAAGTAGGAAAAATGGCAGGACAATATTTTTCATTTGATTTGAGTAGGTAGTATGTAAGTTAAAGAGTCCATAATGTAAAGAATAGGATTTTTGTTTCTGACGTTGATCTACCCGCGCGAAGCCGGGGCGGGCCGCTAGTTTATGATGAAAACAAAATGATTCGTGAGGATTCATAAAACTACTACGAAATACTTTCTCTCCGTATAGCTTACGGAATCACAGTAAGATTAGAAAACCATATTTTTACCCTATCCTCCCACAGGACTCATAAAATTCAGACAAAAAGGGAACAGTCGAGTTAAGATAATAAATCTCATATTAGAATATTTAAACGACCAGTCGTAAAGCAAAACGTATGAAAATGTTTATTCCATCGTGATGAGGTACAGTCGTCTGCAAAAGTATAACCTATGTGTAAGACTTCTTCTTCTTCGTCCGAGCGTTTTCCCGGCCTAGTGCTGGGGTCCGCTTTCCTACTCAATCTTCTCCACTTTGCCCGATCTCCGGCATCTTTAGGTGTGAGATTGTTCTCTTCCATATCCGCTTTCCTATGTGTAGGACAAGAATATTTTTTTATGAGAGGCTCTACCCCATACAATGATTCCCATGATGATTAATTGATGCCCCATGAGCTACAATGATTATTATCAGGCCCAGTGGGCTTTAATCTCTCAAGGTAGGCACCTTGAGTGATGGCGGAATGGAGATTGTATTGTTCTCTTATAGTCTCAGTGGAGGCTAAACCAGTCCGGGTTTTTTTGCAACCAATTTATTTTATTTATTTTTGGTTGGACAGAAAACATACGAAGCAACTAAAAAACACTATCGGAAATCTCTCAGGCATACCCACGGGCGGACCACTCATCTTTTACTATCATCACTTTTACGGCTGTTGTTTGAGGCACGTCCAAGTGTAATCCCTAGTATGCGGTTGACTGTATACCACATAAAGCCGCTATGAAATAGTTATGTCATGTTTATTGTTTAATCTGATGGAATACCGGATCGCGTTGTTCTGACGTCGCATCGGGCGGCCCGCATAATTAATATTTCAAGCCTTGTTGCCAGTTAGAGTGTAAGGTAGGTTGTACTGTATTCGAATTAGCTTTGTCCGTGCGAAGTGAATGCAGCACGAAATTTGTGTGATTGTGTTTAAAATGCAGTTTTTAGGGTTCAGTACACAAAGAGTGCCTATTACTAAGCCTGCGCTCTGTCCGTCCATCGCGTCTGTCTGTCAACGAGCTGTATCTCATAAACTGTAATAGCTAGATAGTTGAAATTTTCACTGTTTGTTTATTTTTGTTGCCACTATAACATCTTATGATAAATTAAATTTATATGTATTAATAATTAAAGGGCCGATTTTTCGGCATTATTGCACGATCTGTACAATAGCACAGAACCTTCTGTATGCGAGTCTGACTCGCATTTAACGTGTTTAATAAATAGGAAATCTACAAAATATTCATGAAAACCTTTTCAAGAATGTACTCACTATTAAATGAAATAATTGAACCGTAACATAGTTTCAATTAAAAATTTAACTTAGGAAGGATGGAAGAAAAATTAAAAATTTTGAAAAGCGTACCTTAACATCCATTAGTTGGCAATCCTATTTATTTTATTATTTATTTACATACCCGTAGCATATAAACTTATATACTAATTAAAATTACTACGTAAAAAACTAGTAACTATACTAGTTACTAGTTGTACTAGTAGTACTTGTTATACTAGTTGTTAGGTCAATTTTATAATACTAGCTGTATTAAGTACCTATCATTATCTTTAAAACATCCTGTATGAACTAGCCATAGAAACGGTAACAGCTTTCTTGTTCGCGAGACTTGTGTGACCACTGGCTGCTTTCCAACGCACCGTCATTTCTAGTAATCCACACGTCTACACGGATGTAGAGCAGTTACTAGAAATGGCATTAAAAAAAAACAAAAAAAAGTATCCAGAAAAGACAAATAAAAAAACAAACTATGTTTATGTCTGTACGTATGTGCCTAGTAATTAAAAAAGTTCAACAAGAAATTTAGTAATAATGATTAAACATTGATATCAAGCATAGAAGAAGACGTTACATTTGTTCAGGGCGGTAGAGCCTGCAACTTTGTGGTGGAGAAATGAAAATTGCAACTTTAGAGCGTATGATAAATCAGCATAGGGCTATATTGAATATATTTACTTACCATACTTCGCTCGTGTTCATGGTTGTCAAACTCACTTCTTTGTCATTTTGAGATAATGATGCAATCAGTAACTTACCTGGAACAATTTAAAACATAAGGTTAAATACGTACAAGTTTTTTACTAATATCTACGAAGAATCCCACCTCAGAAAAAGAATACCTCTACGCTTGTGTCTACCATATAGCCTTAAAAAACTTGACCATGCAGGAAGCACCTGCCTTCTACAGTGAATAAAATCCCAGCTATAAGTACATCATTTATAAGCAGCTCATCTCATCCAAGTCGTCCAGTCGCAAGCTAGTCCAATAATAGCGGTACCTACTCAGTAAAAGGCATGATTGCGGTACGTGGCATTTCCAGTGATTCTATATAAATCTGTTCCCAGGTTGACGACCTGTAAAAAGGCTTCATACATGTGAAGTGGCCGAGGGGTGGGCAGTTAGTCAACGTCTAGGGCTGCCATTCGTCATGGTTTCCCTGGATATATCCTAGTTTGAATGGCGGCGTCCGCGAGCCTAAAAAAGCGTCGGTATAAAAATCCGATTTCTAAAAATAAATATACTTACATACCTACATATCTTCTCCGAATTAAAATGTTAAATAAAAAATGAAACAACAAAGAAAAGGTTGTCCGGGAAAATGTCTTGATTTCACCGATTTCACCCAACTATCCGGGAAAGCCGTGAAACCGGCGATGGCCAGCCCTAAGCAATGCGTACTTTCGGATAGTTGGATTACATATTCTGTTTCATGCGCGTGTCCTGCGACTCTTGCGCTCCTAAAAACAAAGCTCTTGAATTTCTAATTACTAAGCCGCAGTAGTTTCGGAATTATTACTCTGAGGTTCTGGTGGAGAGTGAAAACGGTTTATTAGAACCTTGAAATTTGATGAGAGCTGTAAACAAGATACAATCTTCAGCATTTGAACTTTATTTAAGGTTTGTATAATGTCCACTTGCAAATACATTTTTCATAATTAAAAACAGTAGGCTAACTAAAGCTCAATATATCTTCCTTCGTGATGTTTTTATAGGGTCAATTTGCGTGGATATGTACTATAGAAAAACAGCACGTACGAATTACGACAATCTCTAGTTCATACTTCAGTAAATCTTATCTATACGTTATTGTGTGTAAAATTATCCATAGTTCTATTTATTCTAACCTAGAGCTATCAAATACATCGGTATTAATCTATATGAAAATATAACGTTTAACTGAAATACATTATACGTAAATTTTTTTTTTAAATAAACAGGCTAAGACTAAGTTTAAACCGTACTGCAGAATCGACTCTACCATACCTACGTCCTATAGATCCTAATCCCATGCAACAACGCCTGGGCCTTAGTCAAAGACTGACAGAGGAGGCTAATAACGCCAGATCAGATACAGCTTAATCCGACTTGGTTCATCCTAGTGTCGGAACAGACAGAGAGGATAGAACACCAACATGTAGGTACAATTAGAGCATCGATGTCATACTGAAACATAAAAGTAGTACGAGGGCTCATCGTCGTCCCTGGATAATAATGAGAGTTCAAAACATACTTTTTTATATTATGATCATGGATGTAGGGTGTAATAAATATACAAAATTTTATTTAAACAAGTTTGAAAGAAAGATGAAATAGAACAACATTTCCCAAAACATGATAATACATAATTTCTAAACCAAATGTCTGAGTATGACCATAGCATGGTAGCTCCATTTTTGTTTTACTTTTGGGCTCATGTGTTTGTGGAAAATAGTTTTTTTTAAATAGTCACGTTCAAAAACCTTACGCGAGCTCAACTTTAGGTGACTCTTTAAGAGTATGGAAACAAGATTCTCCTTGCTTGTAGTGGCTTTACGAATGCGTCGTGAGAAACCGCATACTACGCTTAGAGATGTCGGGCTGTTGATTCTATTGAAACTACAACTTTAGAACGGAAGTACCAGGTCATCAGGAAGCCAAGCAGTCGGTAAACTTAGTATCTGATAATGGAATAAAACTTGGACTTAATTAGTCCAAGTGGGAAAAGTTGAGTAATTTATTGAAAAAAAAAAACAAAACTATTGAAACTAGACACTAACGTTATGAATATGTATTTTATGAAGACCCAATTGTCAATTTCGCACATTCTTCACAGGCATTCCTCACAATGTTTTCTATCACTGTTCTCACAGCCGGATAAACGTGGATTTCAATTGTAATTTGTACTTGCCCGGACTAGAACCCGGAAAAGGTGCTCTTAAAATCTTGTCAAAATTATCGACGCGGAATAACATAAAGGGGGAATAAAAAAGGCTCTTGCTCAGAGGAACAAAAAACGATCGCTTCACAGCACCGGCGGCAACGCGCGTCAGAAATCTTTGGGTTCTTGTAATGTGATGATCATCATCTCAGTCATATAACGTCCACAGTTGGACAAAAGTATTTACCAAGGATCTCCCCAACGAGAGATGCTTACCTACCTATAATAATATTTCGACAATACTTCGACAATGTACTCCAAATTTCCATCACAACTTGGTCAGGTATTTCCTATCACATTCTGTATGAGATCGAGTGTCAGAGTTCAATTTACAATAGGGAAGTGGCAAAAGAGTGGAGGCACACGTCGTCGTCTCAATATCAGGGCAAGTGAGCGTCTCCGACCGAACGTTCCTTGACTCCTCACTCCACTGCCTCTCAAGTGGATTTCATTGTTTTCGAATGGCACCAGCTTTCCAAATAAATGTTGGCCGAACTCTGGATTCATTTCGACATGAATAGGTATCCAATACCGTCTCTCAGCCTTGTACTCATATGCTCCGAAGCTGTTGTTCTTCAAAAACAATTTTGTTTAGAGTTCTACTAGCTTTTGAAATGGTTAGCAGTAAAAAATAAATTAATTCTCTAATTTTTATTTTTGTACTAGATCAAATTTAATGTTAATGTATATTGAATTTCTAGTCAGACTGACAACTAAATCAACCTGAAAGTACGTATATTTGAGCAAAAAGGTCTTGCTGAAGAATTTAGACTTAAAATGATGTATAGAAGTCTGTCATGTATGCGAGGAGCGCAGTGATCTGTTTTATTTTGAGTCTGTAAAAGAGCACCCTAAAAAGATTATCACAAAAATATTTTAATGGGAAGAACCAATGTATGAAGCAAATGGGAATATACCTCTCAGAAACGTCTGCGCTTTCTCTATTTTACTTTTGAATGCGATATTTGAATTAATTGTCTACGTCAACGAGGTCTATCTTTTTATCTGCGCTCCAACCTGAAATCCTTTGTTCTTCACAATACCCTTTGTACTTATGCATCTTTAAATTGTTTTACGTTGTCAGAGATTTTCTGTAAACTTTATTATATTAGTTTTTAGTCTGTGTAAATATCTAGAGTTGGGTTTAAGGAGAATAAGCCAGTGCACATTAGAGCGCAATCGTATTAAAATCGAATATAGTGTAGAATCTGAAGAATGTCTGGTTTATGCGTTCATTGCTCTAGATCTTCCAGAATAAAATATGCAAATACGATTAGGGTCTCTCCTAACTTATAAAGTGGTAGGTTATCATATTGTTTTTGTTACTAGACCACCTTTCTCCCCACCAAAAAGATAGAACTCTGTTTTAGTCTAACTAATATTGTGGAATCAGTCTCACCAAAATAAAAAGTTACGACGAGGTGAGGGCCGAATTCGCAAAGGTGGGTTGTGGGTACAAGATGCCTTCTTCGTCAGCTCAGACAATGCGGCTCGGACTGGGCTTTTTCTGCATTCTCATGTCATCAGCTGTCATCACTCATCTTCTCCTGTCGCAAAGAGTCAGCCGTCAGCAGTTAGCCGCGTTTTACGATAGTCCTTAAAACACTCCACGATTTCCATCCAACACAACTATCTTCAAAATATCCGATCATAGTATCCTATACCTACTCGTATATCTAGAATGTTCCAGGCAAATCCGACAGCTCAATTTAAAGTTGCCGAGAGAGCGTGTCTATTGGCGTAGAACGCTAAACGAATTGAATGAAAATATAATGAGTGATTGGAAATGTTGGAGGGGGAAGGCCAAGGCGAAACTTCCGCGATTAGATGAGGGATGTTCTGAAAAAGGCTTTAAACCGACGAGCATGAATGAAGAGATAGTGGAAAGAAGTATGTTCAAATCGTAGCAGGTGGAAGGTCTATTTCACACACATCCTTTCAATTTATTCAGCATCATATCAATGTACATGAAATTTCGAAATTCTATAATACATTGCTAAGTGTTGGGGTTCAAACCGTCGTTGTCGTCGGCGTCGTCGTCTCCCGGACGGAAAGCAATGGTTCAGTTTCAGTTTCTTTATTGGCAACATTATTACAAATCAGTCATACATTTTGCTAATAAACATTTAAATTTCGAGTTACAATATTGTAATCATTAAAATTATGCATTGACATTAATTAATATTGAGAAGAGAGAGACACTTCACCCTTTATTATTTAAATTCAAATTAATGGCATATAGGTTGTTTTACAAAATCTGAGAAATCATAAAATTGATGCTCTAATAACCACTTTTTGAAATTTGATTTAAAAATCGAGTCGGACAGTGAATCTCATACGCGCTCCGGAAGCCGATTGTACACATAGACTGAACTCTTAGATTTAACCAGCCTGCGACTGTTCTGGCCACTATATCACTACTGTTCTCCTAGATTATAAACTGAATTGAAACTGTTTTTGAACTTTGCAGCTTAGATCAAATATAGTGGTAGATACACGAACGCCGCTCGAAAAACGGCACCATAAAAAAAAGGCATAAACTAAGCGTATGCCTTGTTTTAATCTCAAGTTGACGCGGAGCCACGATTTGCGTTAGATTTTGTATGAGACCGTGTATCTACCACTATATTTTTATCTAAGCTTTGCAGCATTGCAGCCAGTAAGTATAGAAGTTCTAGCAACTGTACTTACTAAAAATGAAACAAAAAAACTACATCTGCCTATAATTAAATTTTAGTTCTGGTGAGTCGACTCAACATTTACGAGTACAATGCATTTTTTTTGCCTACGGACTTAGCAGAGTAGATTAGGAACGATCTTCACCGATTCACTTACTACACAAATAGGTACCTATGTACTAATTAACTCACTTCTGTACTCAATGATGTGTAAACTAATCTATATGTGCATATTGTATACGGTCAGTTTACACTACATAGTATAAGTATCTAGCTGATCGAGGCTAATCCCTGTAGTGTTATACTGTATCTAACATTTCAATCAACGGAAAACTTATGAAAACGCCATACTAATGAACAATGCTGGCATTATTAGGCACTGGTAATACTGACTTAATCAATCAATACAGATTATGATTATTATCTAATTATTATAAATTTAGCAAACGACATACGTAACTCGAAATTTAACGCAACGTCTGTTTTCCCGTCTGAATAACAAAGTAAGTACCTTATAATATCTTGGTTTTTCGGCCGTCCTTCTCCATAGCGAGCGCACTCCTTGAATGACCATCAAAATATTAACTCACAGAGTACAACCCAAGAAACACCGACTTGCCAAAACTGCTAAATTGACACACATCATGCATGGGCCCGCATGTGTACAACAGACTGCCAGAGAAAGCCACAGAAGCTCCGCTCCGTCCCTGAAAAGTTTTAAATCTAAGTTAAAATGCTGACTTCTCGAGCAAACTTTCTACTCGTATAGCGTAAATGAATTTCTGGAAATAAAATTGAGGTGAAATATACTTACCTGACTTACCACTCTGGTATTTGACATTATTTTATTACAATGATGTTGAATTTCTATACAATTCAATAATATAATTATATTTTTTTCATTATTTATAGTGTAAATAATGTATATCGCATACCTGACATGTAATTTGTAAATACAATAAATGAATATATGATACCAATAAATGATACCAAATAAATGAATAATTGAATATTGAACAAACTTCCGTCCTTTGTTTGATGTGGAAAATTTACTACCTACTTTAAATATATTCATTGTAAGAGCGCTAAATTCACATTACCCACATCTGAAATTCTAAGACACAGTAGTACGTTATAGAATTCGAATTAAGGCTACAATCACCGAGACGCTTCAGACAATAAGAAACCTAACACCATCTAACACTTAGATAACTTTAGAGTTTCAATTCCTCTACACCAAAGGACACTTAGGTACTTTGTAAGTAAAATCACCACAGTATTTAATACTCTGCGAAATGTTTAATTGAAATTCTAGATCAGTTTAGAAGTGAGTTAACTGGTCTAATGCGAGAGCTAAGCGAGTGGAAATGAGTTCGGACAGAATAGATAAAATAACTATGCTCGTGAAAAGGCTTAGCTATCCCAAAAACCAATTGCAGTATCATCATAATTTCTCCTATCGCCCACCTTCCCGTCCAGCGCCAGTCAGTTCGCCCTGATCCTCCGAGCGGCTCATACGCCTAATTTCTATAATTCAAATTGTCATTTCAATTTCCAAGTCTTGTAATCTAAGTAATATAAGCTAGTGTATAAAACATTCTTTTTTTTTAAAAACCTAAAACGCCGGTCCCGCGTAACATTTGGTGGCAGCGTAAAGGGATAACAAAAATCCCGGAACGTCTCTGTGAAAGTGTTAAAAGTGATTGTGCTTTTTTTTTTGTGTTTTATGTGTAGAGAATAATAACACATAATATTCTATTGGGAATATTCTTCAACATGGATTTTGCAATCATCATACTGTGAGTGACTCTATCAGTTCTGAGAATTCGAGACTCTCGCCTACGCTTAAACATTCCTGTGCTTATTTCTATTGAGACATCTCTTATCATAACTCATCAGAGTGATTATTTCTTATTCTCATTTACAACACCATCTTAACTTTTTACATTCAAAATGGTGAAAGGTGACGGTGAAAGTGCCTCGTTGGCACCTATAGACTTGAACATTTTGATAAGATTTATCAATAAATTCGATGGCAGTCGTGATAAACTAAACGCGTTCCTGAATAACTGCAAAAATGCTCTAAATTTAGCATCAGCGTCCCAGACGGATATCCTGTTCAAGTACATTCTTAGCCAACTTGAAGGTAGAGCAGAAGTTGCTTGCTCTATTAAGGAATTTGAAAAATGGGAGCAACTAGAAGAATTTCTGAAAGAGAATTTCGGCGAAAAGAAACATTATTCTCACCTATTGTCCGAACTTCAAAATTCCAAACAACAATATAACGAATCCGTAAATCAGTTTGGTTTACGAGTTGAGACATGCTTAAGCAAGCTTCTTACCGAAATAAACGTCTCGATCCCAACCAACAAAAAACAAGAATTGGCTGGACGTGTAGCTGCAATGGAAGATTTGGCACTACATACCTTCGTCTCTGGGCTCCAGTCAAAATTGTCTACCGTCTTAAGATGTCGCAACCCCAAGACCCTAAATGAAGCCATTAACTTTGCTGTTTCCGAAGAAAAGTTACTGCACTCTGCAAATAAACCTCCTCAAGGTCATGATCGATCTCGTCCAAGCACGTCTAGGGAATATATGTATAAGCCTTCTGTCCATACTTCTCAACAACTTGCTATTACTAATTCACCTCACTCCAGCAATCCTCTGATCTGTAGATATTGCAAGGCAGAAGGTCACTCTATTGAGAAGTGTAGAAAGCGCGAATACAATAATAGTCGCCGCCAGAACTTCTCCACTAATCAAAGATCGTCTGCCCGTTCGGAACAAACTTTTGTTCGCTCTTTTCAGCCGCGAAATGTAAATTATGTTCAGGAAAATAACCCTACCGACACCTATGTAGTCGAAACACCCGATGATAACAGTGACCGCGAAAATTTAAACTAAAACGTGTTCCGTTTAGACGTCGCACGGGACAAACACATGCCAAAGCCGACGTTAAATTTGATAAATCCTCTGAATCCTCTGCATCCTCTGCATCTCATCAGACTAACCGACAGGGTAACCAGCCCCAAACTGACAGTCTGCCCTCTGCATCCTCTGCATCTCATCAGACTAACCGACAGGGTAACCAGCCCCAAACTGATAGTCTGCCCGCTGTATCCTCTAAGTCATTTTCTAAACAATATCCAGTTTATGAAATCTCTTCGAATCCTACTCTAAGGTACTTACCTCACATCATGTTGGAGACCAAAATCACAGACCATGCCCTATCATTCCTAGTCGACACTGGATCTAGTATCAGCCTTATTAAGAAACAATCTATCGAGCATTACCCAAAGCTAAACAATGAAAGAATCAAATTGAAAGGAATCAATTCCGATGGTTGTCTTATAGAGACACTAGGTCACTTCAAACTCACTCTTTTTCCTACCTTATCGGAAATTTCTCACAAATTTCATGTTGTCGATGCAATAAACCTTGGCTATGACGGTATCATAGGCAGTGACCTTTTAAATAATTTGGATGGGAAAATAGACTATAATAAAAATACACTCCAAATCCGTAACATTGTGACAAAGATGAAGTACAGCGAACCAGTTTATAAGATTTTACCTCGAAGCGAGACCGTGATTGAGTGCACAGTCAAAAATCCTGAAATTAAAGAAGGAATTATTGTAGATCAACATCTCTCCGAATCTCTCTTAGTAGCCAACTGCATTGTAAAGGTGAAGTCTAATAACCGAGTAAATATAACCGTAATCAACACGTCTGACGACCCTATCATCATCGATTCTAATCTTGAACTTAATCTGGAACCTCTTGATGTTCAGTCTATCCATTCAATTCTAGATCAACAAAACCCTTGCTCAAATACTACTAAAAGAACTAAAAATGTTTTAGAACAACTACGAATGTCACATCTCAATCAAGAGGAATCCGAATATTTGACTGATGTCTGCTCCAGATTTTCAGACATTTTCCACCTACCAGATAACAAACTGACTTGTACTTCCAAAATACAACATCAAATTCGAACAGAAAATGATAACCCTATACACACTAAATCATATCGATTCCCCGAATGCCACAAACAGGAAGTAGAGAAACAGATAAATAAAATGTTAGAACAAGACATAATTTCTCCTTCTATTTCTCCCTGGTCTTCGCCTATTTGGATTGTGCCAAAGAAAATGGACGCTTCAGGAGTACGAAAATGGCGAGTAGTCATCGATTATAGGAAATTGAACGACGTTACTATCGGTGAAACTTATCCCATACCTCAGATATCAGAGATTCTAGATCAACTAGGCAAAAGCAAATACTTCTCAACCCTCGACCTTGCATCCGGCTTTCATCAAATCCCAATAGCCGAAAACGATGCTCCCAAGACTGCGTTCTCTGTCCCTCAGGGACACTTCCAATTTAATCGAATGCCATTTGGGCTCAAAAATGCCCCTTCTACGTTCCAGAGGCTAATGAACACTTGTCTAGCCGGTCTCCAAGGCATTAAATGCTTCGTATATCTTGACGATATTGTAATTTACTCATATGATCTAGATACCCATGTCAAACACCTGTCAGAAGTATTTCAAAGACTCCGAGATTTCAATCTAAAACTCCAGCCTGACAAATGCGAATTTCTTCGCAAAGAAGTTTCTTACCTAGGACACATTATCAATGCCGAAGGAGTTCGACCAAACCCCGAAAAGGTCAAGGCAGTAAGCCAATTTCCAATCCCTAAATCACCCAAAGATGTAAAGTCGTTCCTAGGTCTTGCATCCTACTACCGACGCTTCATACAAGATTTTTCCAAAATTTCTAAGCCCTTAACTTCGCTTCTGAAAAAGAATGTTCCATTTATTTGGAACAATGAACATCAACTAGCTTTCGAGGATCTTAAACAAAAACTAATTTCTGCACCAGTTCTTATATACCCTGATTTTTTAAAGCCTTTTGTACTTACTTGCGACGCTTCGAATTACGCTATTTCAGCCATCCTTTCACAAGGAGAACAAGGCAAAGAACATCCAATTGCTTTCGCTTCGCGAACACTGAACAAAGCTGAATGCAATTACAGTACAACGGAAAAGGAACTACTGGCCGTTGTATTTGGCTGCAAAACTTTTAGGCCCTATCTCTATGGTCGAAGGTTTACCATTGTCACAGACCATAGACCATTACGTTGGTTATTCAATCACACTGATCCAAGTAGCAAACTTCAACGCTGGCGACTGAAACTTGGCGAATACGAATTTGACGAAATTTTGTACCAGAAAGGAAAACTTAACTGTGCAGCTGATGCTTTATCCAGATATCCAGTAAACCCAATTGATACTCCTCACGATGATCTGCATAGTGACGGCAGTGTCCCTCCTCCAGAAGATATGATGTTCGATGAGAACCTATTTCCAGACCTAGACCCATTGTCTTTCAACTCAGACGAACAACTCAACCCTTTCCTTGAAACAAGAAAAATCCCTAGTCCAAATATCAATTCGGACAACTTACCTTCGAGAAGTCAGCCGTCCGCTCCAAGTCCTAGAAGTGAAACTCAAAATCCCGAACCAACCTCTGTCCCCGACGACCAAATCCCTGCACAAGGAGATGCCCCTAATCCGCAAGATCCGCTACAGTTCCTAGAAGACGATGACACATATAGTAAATGCTTGCAAGCAATCAATAATAAATCGTTTACCCCAGTTGTAAATATTCAAGAACATAACGAAACCATACTTAAATCTAAATCGAAAACAATTATTATACCTTGCTCCATTGATCTCGATGAATCTAACCCTTATGTAGAAGAAATACTTACCAACCACGGTGATACCAAAGCGTTTTTAGACAAAGAAAGAAGTCTTTACAGGTCAAATACTCTAGAAAAAGGAGACCAAACTTACCATTTCCTTTTTACAAAAGTCCATCACTTCGATGAAGCCTCTTATTCAGATATTTTCCAAGCCCTGAAAAATTTAAGAAATAAATTATTAATTTCTGAAAACCCAGTAGATGACATAGCAATTTCTGATTTTAAAAATCCTTTCGAGAACCATGCTCTCCTGAGAATATATAACATCATACTTTACCTTTTCAATCATACCAACATTACTGTCAATATTTATCACAACAACATCATTTATCCCGTCCCTAGTGAGATCCCAAAAATATTAAAGGAAAACCATGACATTCCCATTGCTGGTCATCTAGGATGCAGCAGAATGTACAACAGAATAAAAGAAAAATACAGTTGGAAAAATATGCGCTCCGATATTGACACATATGTTAAGAATTGTAGCCAATGTCAAATGAATAAAGCCTTACGCCTAACAAACAGAGCCCCAATGCAAATCACTACAACCTCTACTAAACCATTTGAACGCATTAGCCTAGATATTGTCGGACCTCTTCCTGAAGCAGGTATTAATAAATTAAGATTTATTCTTACCATCCAAGATGACCTGTCAAAATATTCTGCCGCATATCCCATCTCAAATGCCACAGCAGAAGAGACCTGTGAGTGCTTAATACATTTTATTACAATTTTCGGTATTCCTAAAATTATACTCACCGATCAAGGTGTCAACTTCACAGCTGAACTTTTCAAAAGAACATGCGAATTCTTAAAGATTAAACAATTATGGGCCTCTCCCTATCACCCCCAAACTCAAGGTGCACTTGAAAGAAGTCATTCTACCTTGAAGGAATATTTGAAGTCATATGTGAACGAAAATCATAGTAATTGGCACAAATATGTATATACAGCCATGTTAGCTTACAACACCAATGTACACAGCACAACTCAGTTCACTCCTTACGAACTTGTATTCGGTCATAAACCATATATCCCAGATTCTATTTATGAATTACGATCCGATCTTACATACCCTGAATACGTCAAAACTCTGCATCACCGTCTCAAACTCTCCCGTGATAAAGCTCTAGAAAACATAACTAAATCTAAAGAGAAATCTAAAACTCATTACGATCAACGCTCCCGTCCCGTTGTTTATAAGGCAGGAAATATGGTTTACCTTAAAAACCACTTACGTCTGCGGAAAGCGCTCTCTCCAATATGGAAGGGCCCGTACAAGATTATAAGTGTCCACCCCAATAATACCCTAACTCTTTTAATTAATCGACGTCACGTCAAACACCATTTTGATCAAGTAAAGCCAGCTTAAGTAGATATCTATGTAATTTTCACGTAACCGTAGCTATAACTTTATTTGTTTCATTCCAGTTCCTCTGTATCGATAACGTATGGAAGCCTCATCACGCCCATACGTAGTAACCCTGGAATTTATTTCAACCCCTTGGGACAAATGAAAATCACAAATGAAGATCTTAGCATCCTCGTTCCTATGGATATTTCATACATACTCCCACATCTAGAGAATATAAACCAAGCAATTGGCACGTCTCGTTTTCTGTGTCAACAAAACGAAGTCATAGACGATATAGAATGTCATAACTCTTTACAACCCCTCCAATCTCGCTATCAAGACGTTTTAAAAGATTATGATGCCGTATCACATCTCATTTCAACACGATCAAAACGCTCTGCGTGGTTCGCTGGAGTTGGCACAGTCTTTAAGCACGTTTTTGGGACTATGGACGAGGACGATGCGATTAGGTATAACAGCGCCCTTCGAACTCTCCAGAGTAACGATAAAAAACTTGCATCTCTAATGGAACAAAATATCCTACTATCAACATCCGCAATCTCGAGTTTGAACGAAACAGCAAACTCTATTAACGTAAATGAAGCACGTTTGAAAGATGCTGTTGAAAAAATAGCTTTAGACTTTAAGAATTTATCAATTATATCGGACATCATTAATGTCAGACTTAGTGTTAATGAAATTATAAATACTATTGAAACTAGCTTGCTAACTTTATCTTTTAAAGTAGACGATTTATTGAATGCTATTTTGTTTACCAAAAGCAATGTATTGCATCCCGCAGTTCTTAATCCAAATCAATTGTATAAAGAATTAATTAGTAGTGTTAATCATTTACCTAGATATAGAGAATTTCCTATTAAAATTGAATTAGATTCTATTCATAGAATAATGATTGTATCAGAATTAAGTTGTTATAGTACAGAGAATAAGGTCGTATTTATAGTGCAAGTTCCACTCGTACATCATACAGTATATTATCTATACCAAAACATTCCATTACCTGTGCCTCACGATTCACAGAACCCTAATTCCTATGCTATGATTATTCCAACTACTGACTACGTAGCGATAAGCGAAGACAAAACATCCTACTGCACCTTATCTCAATTGAACGCATGCAAACAAATTGGTAGTCAACTATTTATATGTAACAAATTAAATGAATATTCTTCAGTAGAAACTAGCTCAAATTGTGAGCTCGAAATAATAACAAAGTCAGTAACATCTTTACCGAAATCTTGCAATTTTAGATTTGTATCGGGTAATATAAATATTTGGGAAAAAATCAAGGATAACAAATGGTTGTTTGTTCAGTCTGAAAATAGTAAATTGTCAGTCGAATGTAATGCAGACCTAACGGAACTTAGTTTATCCGGCACGGGTATCCTTGACTTACCCGACGATTGTATTGCCTATTTTAAGAATATTCGATTATTTTCTAAGTCTAGCCCTAAGATTAGCATTAATGAAATTAATTCTGATTTTAATATAATGATAGTTGTTGTAATATAGATAAGTATAAAAGTCACTTACCTTCCATGTCATATATAAATTTAATGTCATTAAATCTTGATAATTTGGCTGGACTTAATAAAAAAACAGATGATTTAACAACTGAATTAAAATCATTAAATAGTCAGCCAAATATTATTGATAATACTTATTCTACAATATCTGTGATTAGTCTTATAAGCGTTATTTTAATCATAGTTTTAATTGTATTTAAGTTTAAAATTTATGAGTCATGCCGCTCTCCTACCCCCAGTACTGAAAATCCTGAAACTATTGAAATTCCAGAAATAATCTCAACCTCAACCAGTCCCAGACTCAGGGTTATATAGTACTTCTGTTTCATTTAGCATAAACTTCGCGTTCTTCAAACGCGTAAGTTTAGTCTTCTGCGGGGAGTTGTTATAAAATAACTATGCTCGTGAAAAGGCTTAGCTATCCCAAAAACCAATTGCAGTATCATCATAATTTCTCCTATCGCCCACCTTCCCGTCCAGCGCCAGTCAGTTCGCCCTGATCCTCCGAGCGGCTCATACGCCTAATTTCTATAATTCAAATTGTCATTTCAATTTCCAAGTCTTGTAATCTAAGTAATATAAGCTAGTGTATAAAACATTCTTTTTTTTTAAAAACCTAAAACGCCGGTCCCGCGTAACAGAACCTTTGTTACCACAACCACAACTTAGATTCTAGTAGAAAATTATATGAATTCCAAATTTAGGATGCGATTGGCGATGAAATATTATAAGCATGCTTGAAATAAATTGTAAGTTATACCACAGGTTACACTTTTAGATATTTTATCGGACTACGTTTTTTGTTACCAATATCAAATAAAACTTTTTTCAACCCATCAAAAATTAAGTTATTTGTTTAAAATTTAAAAGTTTCTAGTATTCTCGTGTTTACTCTACAAATTAAACATAATACTACTTATAGCTTATTGACGTCGAAAAATTATCATACTTCGAAGAAATTTTTATCTTTATCTTTTAATTCGCTTTGTTTTTAAACAAAATCAAAGACAATACATTAACATTCTCACGATTCGCGGGTTTGTTACCACGGAAATCTTAAAACATATAAAGACAATACATAATATTCTCCCTCATTATCAAAACGATTTGTTAGCATTTTATACACTTTCGCAATTTTCATTTATGGAACATTTCTTTTTCTAATATAATTTAACATACGGCGTGGGTTTTTTAAAATTTTCAATTTTGTTTTTTATTTGAATAAGTTTTAAAATCCGGCGTGGGTTTTTTAATTTTATATTTTATAGCAAATTATACAAAATGTTAGGCACCCCCCCCCCCCCCCACACCCTCCACATTTATTCGTCGCAAAATATCAACTTTTCAAAGTTGTAGTAGAACAGTTATTATATTTTCTAAATTAATTTTCTCATTAAATAAACCCAAAGTACTGTCAGACACAATACCAAAACTAAAATAAAAAATTAATACGAGTTATATAGGTACTTGTAACTCTTTGATGCTTACGGAATGGGTAAAAAAGGGGAGCGGTCTTTTTGCAAATAAAACAGCTTCAAGCTATATCAGCATATCCTTTGAGTACCCGGTGGGCTGTGAATTCATTGGGAGTTTTCAAAAAGTTCATACTGCGTAGCTTATTCGCAAAACATTTTTAACACATTGTTGTTAGTAGATTTTCATACGGTGAAGTTAACGCCATTTTTTTATTTCCCGTCATGACCAAAGAAATTTAAAAATGCAGAGTTGAGTAAAGTCTGGTGAGAGTCTATCTTCTTCTTCTTCTTCTTCGTGTTCCTTTCCACTACTGGAGGTTGGGAGTCAGCTCCGCGTACGTCTCTCTATCTCTCGCCAAACGGAATAGTTCTACTACCGTGGCGACGCCCGTCCAGTTTTCAATATTCTCGAGCCACGACATCTTAGGGATGTCATACTGTATTCTAATTTTAAAATCCAGCTATCCTTTTCGTTTTTATGACCAATGAAAGAGAGGTGATGAACGAATGATATTAATTTGAACGAATAATAACTTAAAACAAAGGCATAGCTGTCAGTTTAAGATATTTTTAAGTCACATGTTTTAAGTGCTCTCTAAAATTGTGCCATCGACACGGCCATAAGGTTCAAATTCGATGTTTGACAGCTCTAATATTAGGATGGCCATCTCCTGTCCCTTTTCAATCTTTAAAAGGTAAAAAGGACGGACTAACTTAAATTAAGGATTAGAGTGTGACATCCCGAATCGAGGCCAATGTGTTCCTTTATTTGGCAATTTTAGAATAAAAGCACAATCTGCTTTGGTCCCTCCCATCCTATGACCTCACTGATCATTCTACCAAGGTAGACTTAAACCAGAGTTTTCAGCCATTAATTAATACATAGATACAGATATATGTCACCGATTCATGATCATCAGTCCATATACGTCCCCAACGAGGGGCTCGAGCTTGCCCTGATTTAGGGCGACCTTACTCGGCTGCGCGTCGGAGTGTGAGTGCGTTCGACTTCACACACAACCTTTGAATTTCTTCGCAGGAGTGTGCAAGTTTCTTCACGATGTTTTCCTTCACAGTAAGAGCGTCAAATAAACGTACATTATAATTTCGAAACCCGCGTCTCCTGGACGGAAAATTTCACTTCCCTAAATACTGGATGCTGACTACCGGTCGGTCATTGCTATTTCAGTAATTTACCGTTCCAACAAAGCAAAGCAAGCGGATTAGATGTAATAATGACATGTATAGGTAATTATTTATTTATCTACATATAGTATATCTACCTATATATACTATCCTACTAATATATAGATATATATTATAAATGCGAAAGTTTGGATGTTTTAATGTTTGTTGCCGAATCAATCACGCTTGAACCACTCGACGGATCGGAATAAAACTTGGCACACATTTAGGTGAGGCCCTGGAATAGGACATAGGATACTTTTTACTGGGAAAAGTCTTATTCCCACGGGAAAATCTTACATAGCGCGAGCGTAGCCGCGGGCGGACCGCTGCTAGTAGTATTTATTATAAAAATGAACCCATATTTCTCCTGGTCGTGCTATAACTTGAGAACGGCTTTACCGATTTCATTTATCTTTTTTTTAATGTTTTCTAAAACTTCGTAGAAGGTTCTTACATTAAAAAAAATAAGAAAATTGCGCAGGCTAGGTGTAGGGTAGATGTTAGGAAAAATGGCTGGACAACATCTGCCGGGTCAGCTAGTATCTAATAATGAATGAATGAAAGAATGAATGAATGAATGAATATACGTGCATCCTAATAATATCTAATACAAAGCAATGTAATTCGAATTGGTCACTAGATCTAGAGAGACTGTTTATGACTTTGTAGGTAGTCATCACGTTCGTGTACCAATATTATTTGGAAAAAACCAAATGGACAAGGATTCGTGTAGGACTTTTGATTGGCAATTTTACTGGACGCGCTGCAACCACGCTTTTAGCTCGCCAACCGCGGCACTACTACCCGGATATTAAATAACTGCGGCATTTTACTCCACTACACTGCGCTGCACTGCACTGCACTGAACTGCACTGAACATTCAAAAGTTGAATCTGAATCTGATACAATTCAATCATGAATATGCTTTTGATGTAACACGGTCGGGAGTTTCAAATTGTTTAAGGTGACAAGGTCGGGAAAAAAAAAACTTTTTGAAATTACGCCCAGTAGTTTCTATTTCAATGCTCACAACAACCTAGACTAGCTCGATCAAACTTTATGGCGGCCGGATAGGTATGAGTAGATAGTAGGTATGTATTGGCTACTTTTTCCTGCATTATTTCTTTTCCTGGCAAAATAGGACAAATGGTATGTGGTATGGTGTGGTTGGTGGCGCTAAGGATCCCTCCTACTCTTTGTGCATCCTGAGGATCCATGACTTGTCCCATTAATGATAATTTCTGGTATTTTTTTTCATATCCCCACTACGAGTGGCATGCTATTGACGACTGAAAATTCTGAGTCGATTTTATCCTCAAAGTCTCTCAGAGTAATAAAAGTCAAAATTATTTATTTCCATAGGATGTTATTACATCACTTAGATCCGTCATTACATTTTTTTGGGTGAGTTCACTAACACAATGGCGGAATCTGTGGAGCAGAGCTCACCGAAGAAACTCCACAGTCGTCGCATCTTTTGCGTTTCCTTTTTTAAATAAAATATTGTCAATTACGAAATTAATGCTTATTATATATCGAAAAAGCCTGCTACTCAAACAATCTATTCCCATGACATCTGTCATCTAAGTAATCAGATATCCTATAGTAACCTTTTTTATACAATTTCTGTTTTATAAGTATTTTAAACTTGTCTAAAGGCAAGTTTTTAATATCAGTAGGGACCTTATTGTAATAGCGTATACAATTGCCTTTAAAAGAATTACTAATTTTATGTAGTCAGCTGACATAAGCAACCAACTTGTCTTTATTTCTAGTATTAAAATTGTGTATATCACTGTGCTTCTGAAAATTACTTATATTTAGTTTTATATACACAAGATTGTCATAGATATAAAAGCGCGTTGCCTATCGGGTTGTTATTACTTTGAAATTTTACACGATGCAGTAACCAAACAATAAAATAAAAACAAAGAGTCTTGGAGTCCTTCTCCGACGCGCTTCTCGCCCTGGCAACGTTCTGGGCCGCGGTCCGAGCCCGTCTGAGGGCGCCCCCAGATACGTTGTCATAAAATTCCTAAGGGGTACGAGCCTTCTGCTCCCCCGCAAGTCCGCGCCCACTATATTACCACTCTGGTATAAATAGTGATTAGGTCCGTCAAAAAAAACCTGGGAGTCCTTTGTCAGCATCTGACAATGGCGGAAGTGTCTTCGTTTAATTTTTTTTTTATTTTAGTTTATTGAAGTGCTTGGTCTATAATTTCGATAGTGTATTATCCAGTGAATGTTTCGGGACTATAAACTTTAATAGAACAATTGAATCGCTTACACTTTGCTGATATTTTTAGATGATGCCAAGAGGCCTTGTGGTGGCTTCAGTAATTGTACTATCACATTACTGAGCCCAATTCACCGAACAATCATCCAAGGATCTTAACCTACAAATATCACTCGACACTGGCAAAATACGTCTACATAAGATGTGTATCGCCATTAGTTAGGAAGAAGGAAAAAACACGGGACCTCACAACGATATCGAGCCGATATTAATATTCAGTTGAGAATCCTTGTTACCGCAATAAACACACCTTGCAAATTGCCGGAAAATGTTTGTCAATCTTCAATCCCAAGTTCCCGCTAAGCAAGGATTTTCATGAATTTTTATATCGCGCCACAAACTCATTTTGTATGAATAACTCGAAATGTTTATGGATTCTTTAATCTTTCTTCACGAATCGAGAGGTAATTCGACGCTTTTGCACACGTACTGTGGAGATTGCATTGGTTACATGCAGTCTCCGCGCACTTTTCCCTTTGTTTGTTGTTGCTGGCACTCGATATTCGCCCTATATATCGTAAAAAAGCTAATTAGACGTGGTGTAGACTTATGAAGAAATCGGTACCTCCAGTTACGTATTTTTTTTTCTTTGCTATATTATTTGCCTGATTATTTGCCTTGTAGAATCAACAGCAAATATCACAGCACGGATCGCAGCTATGAAGCAATTTAATTTTGTTACCTTTGTTTAGCTTCGACTGAACGCGGACGCAGAGGAAGACGTGTTTAATCTTAAATCCTTTTTATGCACCATATTAAGTTTTCCAGAAAAAAGTCTAAGAAAAGACTGTGAATAAAGAAATTAATATTGAATGAGATGGCCAATGCAGCGATTGCAGCCATTAGAATGATGATGAGATACCATGGAAAGGTCTCTCTGCATTGATGCCTTGGTGATGTACAATTGATATTATTTTGTTAAAAAAAGTTGAATTATGTCTGATAAGTATAACGGTCTGAATTCGTCCGCGGAGGACTTCTTCTCGCAATTCGAGATAATCGCCGCTATAAATAGTTGGAGTGACGATGTAAAAACGTTAGTGTTGGCTACTTATCTATGTGGGCCGGCTCTCAGCTATTATAATTTGACAAAATCGTCCTCTACGAAATATGAGGATATTAAAAAAGCGATTTGTTTAGAATTCCCGTCTCCTATAGACCATGCTTCGTTGTTTTATAAGTCTCGTCAAGATTATAATGAGCCTCTGATGGACTATGTGTATCGTGTGGAATCTCTTGCCGGAAAGGCTAAGATTTCAGACCAGAAAATAATAATTAAGCAATGTTTGACTGGTATGTCATCTTTTTTTAAACGTAATTTCGGAACTCAATTATACAAAGATTTCGCTACCCTCAAACAAACCTGCATGGAGTATTCGATGCTCTTTATGGCCACACACACTGAATTATCGTTGCCAGTGAAGATAACCTCGACTCGATGTGGCGAGCCCAGCAGTTATACGAATTCAATGGGTGATGGTTATCCCAGTGAAAATATTGGGCAGCGTGGTGCGCAAGCCTCACCGCAGGAATTATACTCCACGCCGCAAAATAGATCTTCTAGTTGGCCGCCGAGGAGTCCATCTTCTCCACGTACTACTAACTTTGGATCAAACCGACCCCGCAATGATGCGAGATCGTCAAGACCCCAATACACTCAAAACCGGTATAATTTAAGAAGCGGTTCGCGTGATAACGTTGGAAATATACAGGGTAATGACCCAAACTTTCAGCGTCGCCAGTGAATGGGACTACATTGGTAGACGGTCATTTTAGTCGTCCCGTTTCTCCTATTATTTGTGTTGATTTGTACGGTGTAGTGCATAATGCGTTGATTGATTCAGGTGCCACAATTTCTGTGATTTCTTCTTCGTTTCTTGAAAAAGTGGATAAATTCATTCCGTCACACGCATATAATGATAACGCCTCTTGTTTGCGTACGGTGAATGGGATTAGGTTATTAGCTGAATGTTCTGTTATATTGGACATTACAATAAATAGCATTGTTTATAATCATGCATTTGTTGTTGTGTGCGATTTAGTACCTGATATAATTTTAGGGCAGGATTTTTTATATGCAGTAAAGGCCATTGTCAACTTTGATAAACAGTTCATTGAACTGGATAGGAATAAGGTATGGTTCAGAAATGATACAAAAATCGCGGCGTTTTCACTTGATTATGTTCAGTCCGGGACTGAGTCCGAACATTTATTGCCGTTACCGAAAGGTGATTATATCTATTTTCTTAATACGGTAGAATCAATAAATGAAAATTTGGACGATTTAAAAAAGGATACGATCCTAACGAATAACACGAAATGTAATAATTTTAATATTTCTGATGCTTTATTATCAGATCAGAAAAGTAAGTTGTCAGAATTACTGGGCAAATATGAAAAGCAGTTTGCGTTTGATTCGAAGAATTTAGGGGCATGTTCATTAATGGAAGTTGAAATAAATACTTCAGACGAGACTCCTATTCATAAAGCTCCTTATAGAGTTTCACACCATCAACACAGTATAATTAGGGAACAAGTGAGTGAGATGTTGGAAAATGGAATCATTCGTGAGTCGCGAAGTGCATATGCATCCCCGGTTGTCTTGGTCAAGAAACCTGATGACACGTGGCGATTCTGCATTGATTATAGGTCATTGAATAAAAAAGTAATTACCGATTCATATCCTTTACCCAGAATAGATGACATAATTTTATATCTAGCTAAAGCCAAATATTTTGCGGATCTGGATTTAAATAGTGGATATTGGCAGTTGAGAATCAAGGAATCTGATAAGCATAAAACTGCTTTTGTTACCCTTTCGGGATTGTATGAATTTAACGTCATGCCGTTCGGCCTTAAAACAAGTGGTGCGATTTTCCAGCGGGTTATGGATAGTGTTTTAGGGGGCATGAAATATCGGAATGCTATTGTTTATATTGACAACATATTGGTTTATGGGGAAACATTTGAAGAATTTTCTTTATCTTTAAATGAAATCTTATATAGAATTAAAGAATGCAATTTGACACTTAAACCTAGTAAGTGCAAATTTGTTTCCGTTCTTGGTTATGAAATAACGGGTCAGGGAATTCGACCAGATCAATCACAGTTTGAAAAGATTATGAAGATCCAAGTGCCAAAATCGACTAAAGAACTTAAATCTATTTTAGGACTCTTTTCATATTATAGAAAATTCTTAGATAATTATGCGGATTTGGCTATGCCTCTAACAAGGTTGATGAAGAAGGGTGTCAAATTTATTTGGACAGAACTGCAGCAACATGCATTTTCTAAAATTCTTTCTCTTATTCAGAACCCCCCTTTATTAAGACATTTTTCGAATAGCGAAGGCATAGTTACAAGATTATTTGTCGATGCTAGTGATAAAGCATTAGGTGCTTGTTTATTGCAGGGTGATGATAAAATATTTCCGATTGCTTTCGCGTCGCGTAAGCTCTCTGATTGTGAGACCAGGTATACGATTACCGAAAAGGAATGTTTGGCTCTAGTGTGGGCTCTTAATTATTTTAAGCATTTACTATGGGGAATGAAATTTGACGTCGTGACGGATCACAAAGCTTTGGTATGGCTCCGTACTAAAAAGGATATGAATGGGCGTTTAGCTCGTTGGTCTTTAGCGATTCAACAATATGATTTTGATATAGTATATTGTTCGGGCAAAGATAACCAAATTGCTGATTTCCTAAGCAGGAATCCTTTAATTGAGGATGTTGATGTTAAGGAGACCTCTCCTAAGGATGTAGTTGAGGATGGTTTAGAGTTATACAGGATTGAAGCTTCTCGTTTTGAATTTGATCAAAGCGTTGATAGTTTTTGCACTGAACAAGTTTCAAGGATTGCTTCTAGATCTCGGCTAAACTATAAAGGTTTTCTTACTAGAGACAATAAGCTCTTTCATAGGTGTAGGATAGGTAACAGATATGTTGATCGTTTGGTTGTTCCTCAAGCTTCATTTAATGACGTTATGAAGGAAATTCATGATGATCCTTGGAATGGAGCGCATTTTGGTCTTACGAAGACTTTATGTAAATTTAGGGACAGATATTTTATTCTTGATGCTGAAAAGAAAATTTCTAGATATATCGAAAGTTGTAAAGAATGTCAAGAGAGGAAGAGATCGTATTTGATTGCTCCGATGCAACCGATTGAAGTCAATCATCTTTTTGATAAAATAGCCCTTGATATATTAGGACCTCTTCCGACCTCGGATTTAGGAAACAAATACATCATAGTTTGTTTAGAGTATTTATCGAAATACGCGATAACTAGAGCAGTCCCAAGTGCAACTGCTCAGGCCGTTAGTGATTTTCTTACTCAAGAGATCTTCTGTAAATTTGGTATGGTAAATGAAGTCATTGTAGATCGTGGATCAATTTTCACATCACACATGGTTAAAAATACGATAGTTTTTTTTGATTCCACGTTATCGGTTGCTGCAACTAGGCATCCTCAGACCATTGGACTCGTGGAACGTTTTAATAGCACTATATCTCAGAGTTTAGCGATGTATACAAACGAGAGTCAAGCAGATTGGTGCATGTATTTGCCCATGTCAACGTACGCGTATAATATATCGAGACAGGCGTCATCAAATACGATTCCTTACACTATTGTTTTTGCTAGAGACCCAATTTTGCGTTCTGATGTTGATATTGTATCTAATCGTAATGATTTGGATATTGCTGCTCGCAATAATGCTAATATTAGAATGATCTCTTGTGCGTTGAGAAATATTCGTAAATCGCAAATGACTCAAAAGGAATATTATGACAGGAAAGTCAGGTTCGTAACGTTCGATCCAGGTAGCTTAGTCTTGGTATATAATCCTAAAAGAATAACAAATGTTGGTCAGAAGTTATCGCGTCCATATAAAGGTCCGTTTCGTGTTATTCGAAGGCTATCTAATAATAATTATTTACTACGTAAGATAGATGGAAGCTCCAGACGTGATTTAATATTTCACCATAATTCTCTGAAACCGTTCAGATTGCGTGTTTAAAAATATTATTTTATAGTAACTTGGCGTTTGTTTCCCTTGATCTGTCCTATGCCTTACTTTATTCACAACTCGTCATGAACTTCTATCGTCATTTGTAGTTGATATGTTATGTCAGCGTCTTTGTCAACAAATAATTATTATTGTCTCTATATATAAATTTATTTTTATTTTTGTATGATGGGTAACTTAATGTTTGTCTATATATGGCATAGTTTGATAACTTATTCTTACATTTTATTTATTTTTGTTTGTCATGGACTTTTGACTTAAGCTATGGTATTTTCATTTAATCAACAATCGTTCGAGATATTCGTTTGGTTTGAGCATTACTTGTCGGATCTCATAATAGGACATATGCATCCTCATGAGATGTGCTTTTTCTTAGCACGATCGTATTGGTTTAGTATTTTATGAGTCGGTGGATTCGAGAACGCTTATTGGTTTCATGTTATGCTTATTAGGTTTAGTCAAGTTCTATTAATTTTTGTTTTTCTCTCGAATGGATTAATCCAGCTCTTATTTGCAGATTCGTAATAAGTAGTTTATAAACATTTTATATATTAAAAAAAGAAACTTCATGAAGAAAAGAAGGTTTTAAAAATCTAGCTATTTAATGGGGTTGTTATTTTCTATAAGGGGAGGGTGAGCTTAGTGTATAGGCCACTCATTTTAGATATGCTATCGAATATTTATAGTTCTTCGGAAAAGATCTTGTTATTCGGTTAATATTTAACGTAAGTGACGCATAGTGTAGGTGATCATTATTTTTCTACATATACGAATAGGCCTGAGCTCCTGTTCCGGACCTGCCGCTACTTCGATTTTTAGACTTTGTATTCGCGTTTTTCATTTGTTTTTGTCTTAGCTTAGGTTGAAATATTTAAGTTTAGATTAGGTGTGATCACTTAAAGTTTGTTCATTATGTTGATGGGATTTTGTTGTCATAATTTGATTTATCTGATATTACATAATAATAATTTCGTTTGTTCTTGTTGGTCAATTATAGCAGCATGGTCCAATGTTAATATTATGTTGAACGTTTTGTGTCGCTGTTAGTTGTTCTATTAATTCTTCAAAATTTATTTATTGTTCTTTTGGTTCATGTAGTGTACCATGAGTTGTACTTGAATGAATAATCTTTTGGCGTGGTTTTAATTATTCGTATTTGGTGAAACGTTGTTCCACCAGGTAGCTGTTAGCTATGGCTTCTTGTACAAATCATAGGGTTTGTTAAATGAAATATTATACGCACTTTTAGGTAATTAGTTAGGTTTATCTTTTGTGATCGGCTGATCATTTTCCTGTAGGAGGAGGGATGTGGAGATTGCATTGGTTACATGCAGTCTCCGCGCACTTTTCCCTTTGTTTGTTGTTGCTGGCACTCGATATTCGCCCTATATATCGTAAAAAAGCTAATTAGACGTGGTGAGTCAGAGAATGATGGGCTGAAGAAAATAATGGTGTGGATTAGGGATTGAAATGAAGAAAAGATAATACAAAAATATTGTAATCTAATATTGGAGTCATTATTTAGCTACGGATTTATGCGCTAGAAGCGAGTGCCTCCCATCTTCAAAGAGCTACGTCCACCTGACAGTACCAACGACATAATAATAATTGAAAATATTTTTATTTTTAGCATAATACTTATTCGTAAGAGCATAACTTAAAGTTACGCTCTTATTTATCTATATTATGGTCTAGCTAATTATCGTTGCCCTAACATGGACCAAGAAGCTCAATATATAGGCAGACACAGTGGCAGCTTTTAGGGAAGTCCTATCCACACTATTTCATTTAAGTGAGGTAGATATCGCACTAATGCGCAGAAACTGAGGCGGTCAAACATAAAACAGTTTTCGAAATTTGATAAAAAAAAGCAGTCGCATTGTAGTATAAAATGCTTACCTGCCAGCATTGAAAAGGGACCAAATTTGAACACAGTATGAATATATGTACGTCATCTTTATTAAAATATCATTGTTTGCAACCCATGGTACTACTAAACACTCTCTGAAACAAATAAAAACTATTCTCTAAATAAATTTTCAATTGACTAGAAGATGGCAATGTTGTTGTCGTAGTTTCTTGTCGGTTAAAAATCAACGAACTCAAAATTTTATAAACTATCAATTTTTCCAACTTCATCATAAATTGATATCGAAGTTCATTATGCAAGTTCATTCCCGAAATAAAAATAAGCGGCGTGAACGCGGGTTTTTTGCAAAAAAACGCGATTGAAAATAACCATGTTTCCTCGTGAACGCAGCGAATATTGCATTTTCGCTCCGATGACGTGTCGACTGCATTTTAAATAACTTAGCGGACTATATTTGACGTTTTTTACAACTGCGCTCCATCAAATAGGAATTCAAATGGTAAAATAATGTTCATCATCATCATCATCGTGTGGGTTGTAAGGTCGACAACCGACCTCACAAACCCTGATGTCAGTGTTATAGAGCGCCAAAGGCCACTGACTTGGCTCATGTAACGACTAGATAGTAGCCGGGACCAACGGCTTAACGTGCCTTCCGAAGCACGGAATTATCTTTCTTTTCAGACAATTAGATGATTCAGCCTGCAATGTCCTAACCAAACTCGGGAAAGTCTCACAAAGAGATTTTTGCTTGACAGTGTCCCCACCGGGAATCGAACCCGGAACCTCCTTAATGGACGTCGAAATCTCGACCACTCGGCCACGGAGGCCGTTAAAAATAATGTTATATAAATTAGATTCTTTAACAAGTCGTAGCGATGAAGTTTCGTACTCATGCTTTCATTCATTCCTTATTTGTTTGGTTTCATTTCGCAACAAAACTTTTTAACAAATAGACGACATGCCTTCCGCAACATTTCGGAGGCATGGCTTTGAAGGGCTTTCCACGAAAAGGCTTAATTTAGAGCTAACGTAATCAGGAGCGTCCTCGTGATCTTCGTACACGTTGTACGTTCTTCATAACGCAAAAAGAGACAGGACGGTGAATGCCACATATTCTATTTTAAAAATAGTACTATCGGTAACAAAATTACCTGAGAGCCAAGTACGCACATCTAAATGCATCTGTCTCTCATCTCTCAGGTGTCTCTGACACCGACCGTACAATTTTTGTACTCAGGAACCAACTATTTAATTGAATTGAAATGCTCTTTATTTTGCTTTCAACTTGACTCTTGTCCATTGTTGTTGGCATATACGCCACCACGGCACACAGACACACAGTTGAATCTGCAGCTTTGCCCGTGGGCATACTTAAAAATTGTTCCTGAAATTGAACATTCCAGCCGATTGTTTCAGCTTTTCACTCCATCAAGCCTGAAAATTTTGATTACGAAACAGCGCAGGTATTTTGACGGAAAAACGAGGGTATTAAACATTTTAAAACAAATAAAATGTTTGGAATTTCTGAAAGCTATTAACAAGAAATTATATTTTAAACCGACAAAAATTGCTTAATATTCAGATTGAGAGAGAGTAAGAATTCGCTATCATCATTCAGTTTTTCTCCCTCAAACCAGTATAAATGCAAATATAAGAGATTTATGCCCGGTTTATGTAGCTATATTCAACCACAACATAATAAGACTCTTTCCTGCGATTTTTCCGATCGCAAAATCAAACTTCTATGCAAAATCGTGCACGGCGGAACGAACGGCAAACTAATTCGAAACTGTAATCCTGTGAACTGTCGAACCGTTTGCTTTGTACTTTTTTCAGTGATTTTCCCATGACGTGTCCCTCTTTCCCTTCGTTTTCCTCCCGGTATTTTCGTCAGCTGTCAATCTGGCACGCGTGATCGGGCACAGTGTTGCCAGATCAGAATGATCTCTTCACAATACCAGTAGTACTATATTAATTCTGTGCTAAGCTAATACTCGTACACCACATTTCGAGTCAATTAGCTTATAATATCATATAAATTATTCTATAGCGGTTCAGATAGAAAAAGGCCAACGTACCAATAAGTCATGTCCTGTCGTACAGGGTATTCACTTGTCTGCTTGTAAGAATATTGCTTCCTGCGACAACATGGGCGAAAGTTCATACAGGTTTAAGCAGTTTCGCATGTTTATGACGTAAATGTTTTTTTTTTTTACAAATATAAATAAATGATTTGATTTGAATCTGGCACCACAGATCAGGCGCACTCTCTGCAAGCCTCAGCCCCGACTTCGCGCCTCGCCGCCGCCGGCATCGGATTTGCCCCGAAACGGAAGCGATATCACTCGTAACACAGAATACTCAGGAAGATGTTATCGTTTCGAAATAGAATATTTTCGGAACCCTTCCTTTTTGCTTTTGCGAGGAAATCGACGGCGCGTTTGATTTTATTTGTTTTGCATGCTCTACATTTTTCGTGACTGTGAATGCTTATTGTTATTTTACGTATTTCCTGCCATTCCGTCTATTCTCGTGCCGACACATTTGAAAACCAAATTACCTGTATGTATCTTATCTATGTATGTAACCGCCACAGACGATGTTCTAAATCGAAGCTGATGAAGTGACGAACTTTTCCCCCGTCCACCATTTTTCAATCATCACCAAACATCGCGTGCGTTGTAAGGTATTACAGATATTAAACTATAGATAGACCTCATACAAACCCTGGTGTCAGAGTTGTTGAGCCAAAAATGGCCTCTATGACATTGATATAAGACTTGATAATTTGATGGAAGCGGTCAGATACGCAGAATATTATAAGACGTATAGTCTTCCAAACTGGGGCCAGTTTCCCAAAGAGATTTTCGAAAAATCCTCCAAAACGAGAGCATCCACAAATGGTGAAATTTTAACAAAAAAATTAAAAACGCGGACTGAATAAACTCAATTCGTTCATTTAGGGCCTTGTTCCACTGTGAATATAAATACGCATGTGCATACGTAATAGGCAGAACTTTAGGGAGAAATTTCAAAGGGTGTGTTCCAAAGTATAAATGAACAACGTTTCCCTAGTAGGTAACATGACATTATAATAACACATTGGGGCGTTTTGGGGCAGATTCAAGAAATCACGATACTTAATCTTGGATTTAAGTTCGTCCGTCATTTTCACCTTTAAAAATTAAAAAGTTCAGGAGATGGATACCTAATATTAGAGCTCAAACATCGAAGTTTCGAAACTATGAATGAATGAATGAATGAAATATACTTTATTGCACACAGACAGAAACATACAGTAATTACAGAAGTAAAAATAGTACAATTGGCGGCCTTATTGCTAAGGTAGCAATTTCTTCCAGGCAACCGGTTAACATGGAGACATTTAAGTAGGATAAAAACTATTGGACGCGTCGATTGCACAATTTTAGAGCGGACAGACAACTGACTTAAAAGTTCTTTGCTTTTATTTAATTTTATTTTATTCGTTCATTGAATTCTATTTCCTATTTTCATTAGTCATAAACACGATAGATGGATTTTAAAATTAGGATTAGAGCATGGCTGCCTGAATCGCCCATTTTGTTTTTTCATGTACGATTAACATAATTATGTTTTTTTTTTATTAAAAAGCGATGAAATATTTAGTTGACCTTTCACACAGCTTAGCAGCATAATAACAATAACAAAAGCCACATAAGTAGACCTGTAGATTGCCGAGGAGATGCAGGTTGAGTCCTGTCTGAGGTCAATAAAGGTAGGTTTGCTCTTTATAATATTAAACCTATGCTCTTTAGGGAACGTGATGTAGTCTAATAGATGAAACCATTCCTCAGGGAATATTGTACTGTCCCTTGAACATTTTTGAATCATTATCACAGTGTTATCCGAAGTTCGGGTCAATAGTTTCACTATCGTGGTCAAATGTATTGTCAAACTACTCGTAGTTACCTACAAACCCCACTAGTTATGAATTAACCTACTTTAGGGATTTAGCGAGATAAACCTAACTGTATAGTTCTGTTATCCGTATTATCTAACAGCGCAGAGTACACCGGGGATGTCTCTAAATGATAACAAACGGGAGCTTTTAGAGATAAATTTCTGTATACCTATAGAATGGAGTTTTATTGCGAGATAACTAAATGTTTGCACTATTTTATTTTAGTATGCGACGAACCACGAATTGGCAAAAAAGAAAATTAACGGTAGTCATTTTTATCCCTGTTAATAAAAGAAACATATTTTATTTCGGAATATCACACAAATATTATAAATGTGAAAATATTATTCCAAATATACTCGTAAAATATGTTTGGATATTTAGATGTTTGTTCCACCTTCACCCTTAAAGTACTCAACGGATTTGAATGAAATTTAGAATGGAGATAGTTTGTAACCTGGATCAACACATAGGAGACTTTTTACGGGAAAAAGTCTTATTCCCACGGGAAAATCTTACACAACGCGAGCGTAGCCGCGGGCGGGCCGCTAGTACTTAATAGTTCGGGAGTCTGTATGATTATGGTCAATCTGAGTTAAAATATTTCTCTGACGATTATTTTGCAAATGAAGCAATTTTAATCCACTATGCAAAAATGGGCATTTGTTTTTGTTTTTTTTTAGTCAGATTTTTTACATATCACCCAATGTCACTATACCTAATCCTAATACAATGCTGCTTCTAAGTTCGCACTAACATCCAACATCCTGCTAGGCTCGTCGCAATCTGTGGTGCGGGAACTAACAGGTTCTCTGCCTGCCTTGCCGGGTTGTTGACTTTCAACTGCTATACAGCGTCTTATTGAACTCAATAATAAACGCTTAGCTAATACTCATCCTGGTCATCTTTCTTTTTCTTAGGTGTAAGTGGTGTAACTACATAAAATAGACAATATTAATGTTATTACATAAAATAGTAATAACATTAATTCGTTTTAAATCTGAACAATACTATTTATCGTCATATAATCGGAAGCAACAATACGATACATTATTTTTTTATTTAATTATGAATGATTTGGAAACCACTGAAAATATATAATTGGTATAAAACAACAAAGCTATTTTAAATACGTACTTCAACCTAACTACGAACTTTTCAAATTGGCTGCGTTCAAGGTATTGGCAGTTACCACATCATATCTAACTTACAAATGAAACGTCTCATTCCTACAATATTTTATAGTATTTTAGACTAAAATAGTTCGATGTAATCAGAGGTCCCTGTATTTTGTTTAGAGTCCTATTTAGCCCTGCTCCGCCTACGAGCCCATTACAGTTAGGTGCGTACGATCGGCAAAATAAACGGTTTGTTTGTCAGATATTTGAATAATACCTTTACTAATACTGTGCCTTTACTTTATCTATGTGACGATTTACCTTTACCTATTGATTCTAAATTTAAATTATTTGCATAGAAATTTTCCTATTACAATAAGATGAATATTTTCCGACGGTAAAATATAACATTATATCCCCCTCCCACTTCTGCATCTGCGCAAATCACAACAAAGATCAAATAATCCGTCGGTAAAGATATATATCAAAGTACCAAAAAACAAACACATAGGTATTTATTTGGATGTATACAATTTTCTATAGAGACTTGTAGTTGTAGCCTGCCAAACAACCCTTTTTGCGTCAAGTGTAAATAGCCCTTCGTGATGACAAGGGTCAAGTCAAGACCTTTGAGGTCAACTAAGACACTACTAAGATCTGAAGACATTCCATAAATCTTTATGTTTAAGTATTTTTATTGAACATTGCAGAGCCAACGGTTATATCCACCATAATAAAGATGAAAGCTATTTCAATAACTCTCGACCTAATAACTTAAACGGCATGTTAGAAATGTCATTCGATCTTCCGAACAGCAATGAAACGAAAGTTAATAGTGGTTATAAAGCTGTACATCCTCGCCCCTCAAGCTGGAGCTTGTACAGACCAAGCGTGCTGTTACGACTCTTGCGTTTGAGCTCTCTCGTGTTATTTTAACACGATATCAATAGAGCTTAACCCGAACGAAAATCATTATTATGAACACGTTTCAATTAATATATTTTTATCGGCTCATTATACGAGTACATCCTCACCGAGGGGCTTGAGCAAACCCTGAATCAGCGCAATCGACGTTAAGTAGACCGCACTGGTGAGTTAGGTAATTTCACAGACACTTTTTTTTTTCAAGCGAATACTGTCCTTACGATTTTTTCCTTCGCTGTAATAGCGTTAGATGAGCGTATTATGTAGAGGTTTCGGACAAGGTCCTTCACCACTGATACTCTAATAAATAAGTACTTAATTACTTTTTTCTTCAAGTATCTTAACTATCTCAGGCGCATCAATACGAGAACCGCCAATTATTAGATTTATCGCGCGAAAAGCGTTGATTTTTAATTTACATCTCGCGCAGCTTGTTGTGTTAGTGGTACGTTACACAGTTTTCAATCTAACCCAAGAAAAATAATTTCGTAATGTCAATATGATTACATCAACAACAACATCAACGGCCCTTTACAGTCCACTGCTGGGTGCACTGCTGCTGCTGCCGGTTTTGCCATAATCTCCACGCTTGGCAGGCGGGTTGGAGATCGCAGATTAAAAGGTTCCTGTATCAGAGAGCGCTGCTGCACGTTCCCTGTTCAGTGTGTAGTCCCTAAGTCGCCTGTTACGACACCCACGGGAAGAGTAGGGGTTGGTGACAAATATATTCTACTCTGCCGTCACCACACGGCTCACACGGCTCACAATCAATATGATGAATCCACATAATATTATTATGAAGAGATACTGTCAGGTTCTGAATTCCATTCGTGCATTTTCCGCCCGTTTGTATTCGATTGATCTGAACAATCTTCGTTCAAGGCACGACAATTGTTTAAAGCTAAGTAAGTATAATATAACGAACGAGCAGTGAATCCACTCGAATGCTTTCAGATAAATGGTTCTCCTATCAAATTTAACAGGAAGCTATACGACAGTCACCTTGTGCATTGGTGCACTTATCTGACGGTTCTATTTACTTAAGTACTTTCCGATATAAACTGAATACAGTGGATCTTTATGAAGCAACTGGGAATAGTATACGATTCACTTTGGTCCCAGATGCCAAGCTGTTATTTGCACCTTTTATTGGCATTTTCTTTGAATAGTGCGCTTGTCTCTATCTGTATTGGATAAACTACCGTCTTTCAGAGAAATTAAATTTCAGCGCAACGCAAATTTAGCCACTAGGGCAACATGAAAAGATACATCCAAGAAACGGCTTATCAACATACGTGGGACGTAATCCAAATAAATAAATAAACTTTTCCGATGCATGCCGCTGCTGGCTGTACACACAAGAGCTAGGTAGCTCAAGGTAGCGTACGGTAGAAGGACGGGGCTAGTAAAAACACCGTCGTAACTGGAATCACTGGAACAGGAATCCTGCGAGTTCCGTCTCACTCGAGTTTCTCTGCACCTCAGCTCCTTGCTAAGAAATGCCGTCCTGTGTGACATTGCTTACAGTTATATTAGGAGATACAGTGGAAAAGGTAACAGTGGAATGGATGGCTTAACTTCGAAAAGTCGTTCCGAGGTTTCCCTGTATCGAGGTGCAATAGACACACAGACATAAACACAACACCTAGATAAAGAAGATATTATAATAAATTAACTCACTCAAATATCTGCCTGATCGCAGATGCTGTCATGTACGGGTACTTGTAAAGAAATCTCACCCTTACTCTGTAGAATAAATTCTAAAAACCTCTTGTCAGTTAGACCTCACAGATTGTGAAACAGGCAAACAAAATTGTCACTCCATGAGTTTTGAAAGTCAAAAAAGAAAACTTGAAATAGAATAGAATAGAATATACTTTATTGCACACAAGGATATAGCTTGAAAGTACAGAAGATAGATAAAAGGGTATACAGATAGGCGGCCTTATTGCTAAGGTAGCAATTTCTTCCAGGCAACCTTAAACTTATAATTGAAACTTTGTTAACTTATCATTGAAATTTGGATGTGTTCAACAAACTTCCACACTTGGCAAATACTTTCATCCCGCGTTCTACTTCGCTGGGAGAATTTCACTGCATCGAATCTCCCCACTGCGTCACCGGAGCCTTGCGTGCCGTGACGCCGAGTCAGTAACAGCCTGCCATTAGGATTAACAAGCCATTATCTACGCTACTATCTACTGTTTTTCACTACACAGTTTCCAAGAAAAATTACATTTTCTCCGACACGCTCGAAAATGTGATCATTACTGTGTCATACTGTAAAAAACAGTACGTGAAGTTACTCATTTTTGGACGAAACATTGCCCCATATGTGTGCCCTCAAACGGCCTAGGCCAGCAAAGTAACTTTCGTCTAGAAATTTCAATGTGTAGGTTCTAAATCCAAATTATAAATGAATAGTACACGAATCGTAGTGGTTGGAGTTGGCTGTAGGCTCTGAATGACGGTATGACACTGGCGCAGAATAAAAAAAATAAAAGCGTGCAATATGGCGGTTTGTAATTTTCGTCTCTTGTAATTTTATATCATACTATTTTGTTGTTTATTTTTCATGATGGAGTTAACTTATCATTGAATTAGGGAAATATTACAACAATGAACGATTCAAGTTGTCAATGTAGAGGTTAAAGTGATAAAGGTTAGAACTTATAAGTTTAGTACGATACGAATAGACATCTAAATCCAAAGTTCTTCTTATAAGGTATTTTTTTAAGTTTTTAATTTCCTCGCATATTTCAGAGAAAAGCACTAATACAGACAACGTGCTCTCGTCCAACAATAACTAATTTTGCGGCCGCGGCAGTAATGTACTATTCCTACCGCGAAAGTACACACATTGTCCTCTTTCTATCACAGCATTAAGGAAGACCATGAAATAGGTGAAAAGTACCAAAAAATCTAACCGGTATATTGTAATAAATGTCACGGAAAAATAACAGCCTCGAACTCCCCGAAAACATTCCATAAAGCAGTTCCCTCACATAAAATACGGTTTCATACATCATTGCAGGCTCGGAGTCACGGCTCTGCGCTTACCCGCCTCCTCGGCAACGTATGTCATGACCTTGTAATTTTTCTCCCCGGCTGGTAATAGATTGTATCGAAGAATGTTTTTTGTAAATATTGCGGTCACAGCGAAACTCCTATTGAATAATATACGGTTCTACTCCGTAATGGCATATAAAATATGAATAGAAAGGAAGGAGAGTCCCGTGGCCCGGCTAGTAGGTCGGCTACAATAACTCGGCGGGTCCCAGTAGTGGAATATGTCTCCATTCGCGCGCCCCCAAGCGTATATAATTTAACCCATAAAGACCCTAAAAGGAGAAAGTTTGCGACGTATTTATTTTATTTGCTGGAATGAGTTTATAACTTTGCTGACGGTAGTGAAATATGTATTTTGGGTTCATTTTATTTGAGTAGTTGTGGTGAATAGTTGGGTCTTTGAAGTAGAATTAGTATCAAAAGGCTATAAAAGGCTTAGTTAGCAAATTTCTACGCGATCAAGTTAGAGTTAGTGGGCCAAAAGAACATTTGGGAAGAAAGAGACGAATCGCCATGGGAAGTGGAAAATTCCCTTTGTTCGGTTAACTGAAATCAAATATTTTTCAGTTATGAAACCTAATTAAAAGGTTAAATTCAATAATAATGCAGCATTAATCCTCGTTTTCAGTAAATAAACTCAAAACCGCATCAAAAAGCTGTTTTGTATTAATATTACGTATTTAAATATTTTCATGTAATTCCATTTTCTCATCGTTTATCAATTTTAAATTAATACGGCTAAATTCAGATTACCAGTTTCACTAATGAGAGATTATATAAGTCGAATAAATAAATGCTTCATTTCAGGAATTATTTGCGATAGGATGTTATTGGATTTATTTATTTATTGGTACTTTTGATATCCTATTCCTACTATACTAGAAGAAACGGGATTCACGTTGGTCGATTATTTTTTGTCCCAAATCGATAGAAAAGACTGTTGTGCAAATATTTATTTACTAACATAGATAGGTAACGTACCAAATAAAAAGCATCAATCAATCAGCCTATAGCAGTCCACTGGGCCGTAGGCCTCCCCAAGGGCACGCCAAAGCGCACGATCACCCGCTTTCCTCATCCAGCCACCACCAGCGACCTTTCTCAGGTCATCAGTCCACCTGGCAGGGGGGCGTCCCACACTACGTTTCCCGAGACGTGGTCTCCATTCGAGAACCCGTCTGCTCCAACGCTCATCGGTTCTACGACAGACGAGGCCACTTCAGCCTGTTACACTTCTGGATGAAAATAAAATGCATAGAAATAACTACTTAACTAACCTTAGATATTTTATCTGTAATATTAGCCTAAGTAGTACGGTTAATATCACGTAATGTTTTAAAAGGGATTGTTTTACAATCTAAAAAAGTAGACCGTCCCAAATTACTTAGTAAAAATTTAAATACAATTTTATACAAATAACTCAAACGTTAAATGAGTTAGTAATGTAACGTCACATTAATTACTTATATACTTAGGTATATAAATTCCCAATTACTCACTCAGATATCAGATATTCGATATTCGCCTTTTTTATTAAATGTCAATTCTTGATGATCCTAAACAATTCCCAATTTAAAATAACAAAGTAAACAGTAGAACGGAATTAAATCGATTGCCGAGTTGCTGAAAGTATGCGACGTTAAAACAATTGAAATACCTCACAATAACAAGTTCTTGCTGTCGTAACTTTACAAGGGTACCGAGCAGTTCATAAGTTTATCCGCCTCTTTTGATATTAAACATTTCATTGTTATTACGAAATTCCAGAGTTTTCGACAAACATCTCGCATATTTTGTTTTGAAGTTAGAGGCAGTAACATACCGGAGAAAGATGGTATGTACCTGTTTTACTCATAGACTTAGAATACATATTATATCTATGGTTTTACTTGCTGTCATATGACTAAAGTGTTTTGCCCTGGATGGCTCGATATCATGTAGGTATTTTCAGTTTAGTATACCTAGCTAGCTAGCTAGGATTGCCAGTGGTCACAGATTTCAAGTCGCCGAATTGCCGGCTTATCGACCCCTCCACAACCCACAAACTTGGGCTTATTTTAAGATTTTTTAAATATTTGCTTGAATCAGCAAGATTAGTTTATTATTTTTAAGTATGAACAAAAATACGACCTTCACGAAGTTAATTAAAACGATCTTTTACCAAATCCTTTTTAGGACGTTTAATTTACTATAATAACGTTAAATGTCAGTTTAAACTTACAATTGCTATTAAGACGAGAAACTATGGCACAAACATTAGTCAAAGTCATATTTCATGAGAATCGGGACCTATTTCCGAAGTGCTAACTAGCTTACTCAGACAAAAACTAATTTCGCAACTGTCCTTGCCCCGAGTTGGTATTTCTTGTCTGTTTAAATGTTAGAGACGTTTTTGTTCGTAGTCCTTAATGTCTTCTGTGAACTTGGAAACCTAAGGTTTAATTTTAAACAATATGACGTCATGTCTTCATGAATATGCTTATTTACAAACTCATTAATCTCCTTATTAACTCACTTGAATAAAATTACATCAGGGTTGGCACTGGGTCTTCTATCGTGATTGTTGGTATTATAAATGCGATGGCTAACCTTTTTTTAGAAAAATCAGAGTCGTTAATAGCCACCAAAGGCCTCGTCCCCATGGTTCATATTATATGCTTTTCCGTAGATAGATACGCACGGGAACAATTGCTCAACATGCCCTTCAAAGCTAGGAATAATCTTAATTTTTATACAAACAGGTGATTTAGAGTTAAATTCTCTAACCAAATTGACGAACCAAATCAAGTCCGCGCCCCCAATATTACTACTTACAACCCACACGATGATGATGATGATGATATTACTACTTTGGTAAAAAAAGAATAGGTCCGTTTGAAATATTAAAAGAAAAGGCTTTCGTTTAGAAAACTCTTGAAGCAACTCAACTTTTTATTTTCTTATATTTTGTTATCTAGTTTTAAGTTGTCTAAGTTGTGTGTCTAAGATTTTATAGATTCTATAATTTCATGTTTTATGAAGTGGTGAGTGATAAGACATGATATGATGGTTATAAATGTAATATACCTATAACATTTTCATATTATTGACAAGAAAGACTTTAATTTCTGTATTTATTACTTCTTAGTATTTGTTTTTTGAATACTTTTGATTTTAGAGCAAATAACAATATATCTGAAGCGGAATTTTAAAGAAATTAAGATCTCATCAACATTGTACGTCCGATACACGCCGATTAAAAAATGATTCTATTTTTTATAAATTGAATATAAATCACGAATATTAATAAAATATGAATCAAGCCACAATCTGCGTGTTTCGAGTGAAAACAATATTGGCTATTATACTATTTCAATTTAAAGCCGCAAACTCATGTATTGGCATAATAATACTCGTACATTAACCTCTGTA
The DNA here is from genome assembly GCA_951230895.1 of Carpatolechia fugitivella. NCBI lineage: Eukaryota > Metazoa > Arthropoda > Insecta > Lepidoptera > Gelechiidae > Carpatolechia > Carpatolechia fugitivella. The sequence goes on along the minus strand of OX579648.1, from coordinate 12,924,992 downwards.
CGTACTATTAGCTTGCTATAGACAAGCTCTTAAGTTTAATTAATTAAAGTTGCTTTTTTAATTTTAACTTAGACGTTTTATTTAAATAATTGAATAAGTAGCTCTTAGCTCTTAAATAGATTTACCATAAGTAAGTTTACTTAAGTAGACTTATTTCCGTAAGCTAATTGATAAGCCGAAAGGCCGGATTGACGAGAGAGTACTGAAATGTAGCCATCAAAAGTTTCCTCAAAGTGTGTAGGACTACTTTATTGAATCGTTTGACCTCTCAACCATAACCAACGACTGAGCAACATCAAGGAACAAAGTTACCGACTTTTAGAAGCAAGGAGTCCGCGCCAGATCGTTTAAACTTATAAAAAAGTTTTACGTAGCCGGTTGTCGCGGAGAGTCGAAGAAAGAAAGACAGACAATGTCTCGTTTTCTGAACAAGTGAAACAATTACTCAACATCAAAGCAGACAGTCGAGCAACATAAACGTAAAAACCATTTAATAATATAATAACCACTTTGCGAATAAAATAGAAGATTAAGATAAATCCATCTGTTTGTGAGCGCGTTCTGTTGCTTTGGACGTGAAGATTAAGCTGACGCTAAAAAAATGACTTACCTTTAAAGCCAGATAGAAAATGTAAAAGCAGACGGAGACAGGGGCAGGGAACTGGGGCAGGTACTCCACTTACCACTTGACTGATGTAAATGAGACCGCGTCGCGCGAAACCGGCGTTCTCAACTTCTGACACTTTCACAGGTCAATCCTTCACCGATTCAATGTTCGGTCAATCCAATAGACTTAAAGCTAATTCTAATAGACACAAGAAAAGTTTTACACCTACTAATTTAATGATTAAACTTATTTATAAAGATAAAGACACTCGGAACGAGCTGATGATTCAATTATGATATTCGGGGATATGTTTAGAGACAATCGCGGCGAACGAGAGTTGGTTAATACCGGCGGGGTCGGAGTTCGCACTTCGTGGAGAGGAGAGGACCGACTCAGACACGCGGCCGACGAGACCGAGACGACGTGAGTGATGCCGGCGGACCTCCCGCCCGCCTAGCGCCGCCGCGGAGTGAGACCAAGAGGGATGCGGCGAGGAAACCCTCCACGCCGGCAAAACAGACCCTCCGCCTCTCACCCTAAAGTCCTCACTGTTCAAACTCACTAGCACACGATCCTGTAGGGAGGGCTTTGTGTTTCACGACTTTGAAACGTCCTAACAGACTTCAACTTCGCTCGTTCAACTTCACGTGTAATTAGGAGGTGATAGAGTTGTTTTCAGGTTGGAAGCTGCGAGATGAACACCTGACGTTCGGCGTCATATCGAAAAGCATATGCCCCGGTTGGCTAGGTGTAGCAAATACCACAACGAATACTTTGGCTGAACACGCGCCATATTATGCAACGTTACGAACTTCTATTGTTGCATTTTGAAATTTTACCATCCTTCGAGCTAACTTCTCCGGAATTTCACCTCAAGTTTGCAACTTATTAATTTATAAAAATTAAACTATTTCAACGGTGTTAGTGTCGCCCGTTTTATAAAAAGTTCTTTGTATTTTAAAGATAGGGAAACTACTACCAATAGTTTAAATATACTAATATAACATAGTGGAGTTTCTTCGGTGAGTTTTTCGCCAAAGTCCGCAGTTCCGCACATTGTGTAATGTATTTTATTTTATTTTATTTTATTTTATTTTATTTTATTTGATTTTATTTTATTTTATTTCATTTTATTTCATTTCATTTTATTTTAGGAAATGTGACCTGTAGAGGAAAACAACCTCAGCGGTAGACCTTGTAAGCTGGCAGCCCCCATAACTCCGTAATTTTTTTAATTTCCAAAAACTGACTCGACAAAAAAAATCGATTAATTTATCGAACCTGTTCACAAAATTTCACGAGAATCGGTTGAGAAACGCGACCTGTAGAGTGAAACAAACAAACAAATCCACAAACAGATGGACATACAAAAGCAAATTTGGCCAAGCTGAAACAGAGACGCTTCGCTCGCTCGGTCAAAAACTAAGAACATCCAAAAGTTAATAAACTATTAATTTCATTTCATTTGTTGGCTGTAGCACTTTCTATATTAACTTTTTAATTTTATAAGGTAAGTATTTATTTATTATGAGCTCTGCATCTGATATTATCATCACACATGCACTTTTCGGAATGAAACTGATGAATGTTGTAGTTACCGCATTATTAATCCGCCGCACCTATATGATATAATTTCAAAATATTTTGTGCTCCATTACGAATCCTGAAATGGAATGTTCAGATTAAATTCGAATCATTTCTCTTTTTCGAATTATTCCTTTGTAGGTACAACTTCATCTTTTTTGACAATTGCTCCGTTCATTAAATAAAATGTGTATAGATTATGATTGCTACATATTACGTCTGTTAACCAAGATCCAAGATTGACAAAACTTTTCATTTTCTGCTTTATAATTTATTAGAAAATGTGTTTTAATTATGAAACTTTAAAAATAACCGTTTCCTTGGCTATTTTTTTTTAAACGGCATACTCTCGTATTCGGTAAACTGAAAAGGTTAATGATATAATTAACGATATAACTCTTTCAAATTATCCTCTAACACGATTCTTCGAATGTCTCAATTTCTCAGAATCTCCTCATTCTAGTTAAGTATTTGTAAGAAAATTAAGTCAGTCGTACACAAATAAGTATTAGGTATATTTTCACCAGTTTTATCATCGCTTAAACATTTTGATATATTTAAATATTGGAATTTATTCCTATCTCGGGTACTATATCTCTGTTGAAGAACACATTCCGATGCTCTAATTGCATTGCTCATTATAACATGAATAGTCTCGAAATGATACGGCAGGAATCTAGCATTTCATATTCCATTGCTGCGATATTTTGCACTGCGGAGAAAGTTTCTGAACGAAGTTAGTATTTAGCAGGCACCGACCGGAAGCTACCGGCGGCTGTATGTAAACATACCACGAGTTGCCCGAAACAATGTGCTTTTTCATATTCTGTTTCTGTTTAGACTTTTGTGAGCAATATACAACGTGTTAGCGAAATAAAGCAAAACCTCTTGGTAGGTCAGCCCATGAAACTGAACAACTTCTGTTCCGCAACTTTTTTAAATTCGCAAAAAAACTTTCATACAATTTGACTCGATCGGCAGTTTGTATGAAAGATCAAAAATAAATTTTAAAAAGTTGCGGAACAAAAGTTGTTCAGTTTCATGTGCTGCTTTCGGGTGGTACCCGAGAGGTTTTTCGTTTCGTTTTACAAAAACGGAACCTACGGCAACAAGATAGATTGGCAGCACCATTTACTAAATTAAATATAGTTAGCTCTGGACCCTACCACATGTCGGTGAAAATTTTCAATAAACTGCCACACTTATTCAATAATAAATTAAAGAAATATCTTATAAACAAGTGTTTTTATACTTTGCAGGAATTTTTCGACTGCAAATAGATAAATAATTTTTGTAGTGTATAATTTTCGTATTACTAGTTTGTTTTTAAGTATAATAAGTTATATTTTGTTATTTTGCATTTTGCAGTGCCCTTACAGGGCCATGTGTGCACTATTTTTTATAAGTTACACCTATGTGTACCACATGAAGCAATAAATGATATGATTATAATTATGATTATTATTTCGTAGGTACTACACGAGTATATACGTTACAAAAGTCCCACGAGGTACGCTACATCAAGGAAGTAAAATCTATATTATTAATAAACCTATTACAAGGAAATTGGTTATCGCCAATGAGGTCAGTCTTTGGCATTTAGAAGCTCACGATAGCGCAAGAGAGAGACGCAACTGGGACAATTAGTCCCATTTGTACCATAAATAGTACTGGCCGATGGTACATATCACTGGTCCGTCGGGGTTCGTCGCTACTGTGAGTTTCATAAAGACTTACACACACAAACATATACACACAAACTCAACACTCACTCACATATACATACTCATAAACTAAGTTCTTTTAGATTAGAAACTACTCTTATCTTACTATAATACATTTAGCTTAAAAAATACATCTAACAAACCAGGGGTTGAGCCTGATAACCCACAACACAGGGTATCCTAGTGTGGGTATCAGAAGTCAATTCTGAATCTTTCCTGTATTTTCTGAATAAAGCTTTTATTTATTTATTTATCTATTTATTATTTATTTACTTAAAAAAACAATTAGGTTTCTTTTTAGAATCATTACCATTGAGAGATTTTTAGAATCAGAAAGATTGTTTTCTTTTTTTCAGAATAATGACCACGTAGAGTTTTTCTTTTTTTTCTGTAGGCATCTGTATTGTTGGCAGGCCCAAACGATTGGCATTCCGACTACCGACTACCGTTTGTTTTGGTATTCTATTTTTATCGGTAGCAAAAACAAAAATAGTGGAATGAGTGGAATATTATTTCATTATCCCATGAATTGACTGGAATAAATAAACAAAGCTTTAGGTATCTAGCTATTACTAGCATACCTAGTCCACTCGTAGCTACGTTAAAACAACAGTATGGTAGTTTTGGCGTTGCTCACCTATTTCAAGGAAAAATTTTCATTCGTTCGCGTGACTTTGAAATTCAAAACCCGGGATGGAGTTGGAAACCTGAATAAAAGAGTCATAAAGACATATGTCCTGTATAACTGGAAAAACACAATACACGTTTAATGAACCTGAAAAATCTGCTGAAAAAAAAATGAAAAAAGGTTTATTTGGTATCAGAATTAACTTAGACACTTATAAAATTACAATACAGATATAAGATTACATTTTACGTCTAGGTTCTAAAACAATTAACAGAGGTCCCCAAACTAGGCAAAGCCTGTATCTTGGGAAACCTACAAAAAACTTAAATGCCTGATTTGTTTGTCTTTTACTATAATAAAAATCGCAAAAGGAATGAATGAATGAATATACTTTATTGCACACACAGAAATAATAAATGACAGAGTGGAAGTAAGAATAGGAAGTCATGTACGGTCGGGGTCAGAAAATGTTTACCAGTTTTCAAATTAGATTCCATATCACACTGTTTTGACTAGTCTAAAATGCCATATCAAGTTACTTATTACCTTTTAAAAGTTATTATTCAATATGACACTATTGATCACTTTTTGATGACGAAACTCATTTCTTTACTTTTGAAATGACATTTATTAAAAAATATGATTGTTTGAATGTCGTTTGGACAAGAGTGAAATTTTAAGAAAGATGTCTATTTTTATAACGAAATAAAATGGCAAGTTTAACCCAGGAGCAAAAAGCTGAAATAATATTTCTCTTCGAAGGTGGACAATAGGGCTACTGCGATTAATTATGTGTCGCTTTTGGACGAAGTGATGCTGCCTACTGTGCGCGTAGTGTATCCTGCAACAGAATTCCTACACATTGCCTACGTTCAAAATAATGCATGGATACACACGGTCCGTGCTACTATGGCGCGGTTCAACCTGCACCGTGACATTCGACTCATTCAACGGCCCGCTCGGTCTGCTGATTTAAACCCAATTGAAAATTTATGGAGGTTAATGGTTCAACGCTGGGACTGTCAAAATGAAAGAAACCCTCATGGAATGGAAAGAAACAATCATGCTCTTAGATCAGACTGTGTTCGGGTATGGGATGATATCAGACTAGAGGGAATGATCTATGCGCACGCCTTGTCGCATCAATGCGAGATAGTGGAGATAGACTACGTGCCGTCATAGCTGCTGGGGGAAGCTTATACTAGATATTAAATAAAGATTTTTTTGAATTTCTATTTTATTATTTCTTCATATTCTTAGTTAAAAACTTTGGCGAAGGATAGTTTGACGCCTATAGATAGGCGGAACAAGATGTTGTGGGAAAAGGGTTACCACCCGCTTGGCCGGGTGGTATAGCCAGGAGACCGAGGTCCAACTGGTGTTGTCCTTACTTCATTAGCGCGTTTCAGGCCGCGCATCGTGATTGTTCAGTTGCCTTCCTTAGTTTTCCACTGCGAGCATCTATATTGGTAGCACAGATGTCACTACGAAACTAAAATCTTAGTTTTTTTTTTCAAAATAATTGCTCTATATATCAAACCTTGATAGTAGTCAGTCCACCTCCTAGAGCGACCGATTCTCATATTATTAGAAAAATTATAATCTATGGTCAATCAAATTGATATGAAATAGACATTTCGACCTTGTGACTCAAATGTGTGCAGGCAATTGTAATCATTTTCTGTCCGCGACCATACAGTTAGGCGGCCTTATTACAAAAGGAATATGATTCGCAATAAATTCACATACTTCCACTGCGCTAAACGAAAAGTTTCTCCTCCTAAAAAAGGATCCTAGATTTTCACAAAAGCAGTGCATAAAATAAAATTTCACTTTTGAACCACTTCTTTAGCTTCACAATTACATAACTGTCCACGAAGCTTCAGAAACATTTCGTTAACAAATCCGCTAACTGCACCTCTGTAGGACAATAAGCAATATTCCATTTCAAAAAACAGTTCATCTAATTTCTCTTAAGGTGAGGCCCTATCCTAAATTAGCAACTCAACGCGCTTTAGTTGAAAGTTCAACCGACGCACTACTGAAATAACGTATATGATGTTAGCGTGCGATGTTTCACGGAGGTTACGTCCGACACTGCGCAGGAATCGTGCGAAAAACTCGTTTTTCTTGAACTCTTTTCTCTTTTTAGTGAAAAATATAGAACAAATTAAAAGACTAGCTGCTTTCGCCGTTTAGGTATTAATATAGCTACCCAAAAATACAAAATAATATGTTGTTGTCGATGAAAATATTGAGATAACAGATTTGCAAATTTTGAATGTGGGGTGATTTTCGGTGATTTTAATTATTTATTTTTGCTTTATTCCTTGATTATATGTAAAATCTACTTGGATACGCCGCTAAATGATAAACTCTTCTGTTGGTTGTAATTTTCTTGATTTGGTACATATTCCGAGACGTGAGATCCACGAGTTCAAAAAGGGGCACAAAAACGATTTTTCAGATAGGGCCTCGCCTTAAGTGAAAACTAATATCAATATGCTTATACGCAGTGCAGTAGCAAAAGCAAACTTTTGTCTGAAAAGAGATCTTTTCCACGCAACCAATGCGTCGTGAGAGACGTAACATTAAAAGGGGATTTTAATTGCCCTGCCCTAGAAAGCCTAGTTTTACACATTAATATGACGTTGGCTATTGTCCTAAACTGCGGGTCTCTGGGGTTGGCGTGTGCACGATAACATATTATCTCACAAAGCCCATATCGTAATACGTCACGACATTGTTCCTTGAAATCATGTTATAAGTAACGTTTAATAGATTTGAGCCTGCAAGTGACTACTTGACGTAGGTGATACAGTGGACCGCACGGCGCGCGGCGATTTCGGGCACACTTTTATTCAAGTTTTATTCCGACGCAGTAAGGGTGGAATTGTAATGCAACTGTTTCCAATTAGTGGCCCACTGTTAGATCACATGTCATGTCAAGAACATTAAACAAAACGTCAGCAAGCCTGAACAGTGTCTATGCCTACCACTCCTCTTTCCTATACTAATCACTACTACGAGTATACCTTACCGCCTGCGGCTATATTACCCGCGTTGTTACTGGATTTTCCTGTTTCTAAAACAGCGCCATCTAGAAACGCAGAGGGAGATACACTTATCGTTCCGAGCGTGTTACTTAGATGGCGCTGTATAATTTTAATAATAAAAATTTTATTCACCAATTAGTGGATACAATAAAAGTAACAATAACAAACTTAATTAAATAATTTAATATCCAAAAATGTTGATAAAAGGGAAAAATTCTCAGCATGGATGCTACTTTTCAGAATCCTCCTGAATCGCTTTGCTGGGTCATGCTCTACACAGCTGAGTTTCTATTACTTATAGGTATAATCTAAAAATTTAATGTAATATAGTGAATAATATAACTAAATAAATGAAGGACTAATTGAATATAACTAATTGAATCAATCCACACACACAATGACCGTTTTAGTACTCTTACTTCTTCCAAGAGCGGTAAGAACGTCGAATTAAGGTACCTACTTGAATTTCAAAAAAACACCGGTACTGGTGGGGTTCAAACCCGCGTCTCCCAGACGGGATACAACGACCCTAAACACTACACCACCGACGCTCTTACACAGATTAATACAACTTACACTTTTCTACTCCTAACTAATCATCATCATCATCGTGTGGGTTGTAAGGTCGACAACCGACCTCACAAACTCTGGTGTCAGTGTTATAGATCCGCCAAAGGCCACTGATTTGGCTCATGTAACGACTAGATAGTAGCCGGGACCAACGGCTTAACATGCCTTCCGAAGCACGGAATCATCATTATTTTCGGACAATCGGGTGATTCAGCCTGCAATGTCCTAACCAAACTGGGGAAAGACTCACAAAGAGATTTTTGCTTGGCAATGTCCCCACCGGGGATCGAAAAAGTCAAAAGTCTAAGTTTTTTTATTCGAATTAAGATTTTTACAAATCATTTTTCGACGTCAAAGCTATCATGGATGGCACGTTCGCTACCAGTGAACCTCAACCACTCGGCTACGGAGGCTGTATTGTACTTCTAACTAATGACTGGCTTGGTATGAGCAAGTCTTGGTGATGGGTCGTCCCGACGCGTGACTCTATAATGACACGACGTAATATGAAATAACGAAAAACCTCTCGGGTGGTAGCTCTGCCCATGAAAATCTTTTGTTCTGGAACTTTTCCCTGTTTATAGATGGCGCCAATGATGATTGGATGGCGCTGTTATAAGAACAGGGAAAATCCACCATACAATAGGGGTATAGCCGCGGGCGAAGAGCTAGTCCATTATACCTTTCATGCTCCCTTTTATAGTCCTACCTTAATAACCCATCATCAAGAGACATGTATAACTGGCTAGGTATAAGCAAGTCTCGGTGATGGGTCGATGACGGGACGCGTGACTCCGCATGACACGACGCAATATGTCAGTTGTCGGCTCAAGCCGGGCTCGCCATCGACACGCCCGGCTGATGGATCGAGTGCCGTCTCATTTGCTTCCAATTCAATATGGGTTGTCCTAGCTTGGCTATATCCTATTTACGATGGTCAAATGAACTCAAAATATCTCAAAACTTCTCGAGTGGTAATCTGAGTCCATAAAACTGAACAACTTCTGCACTGAGATTTTTAGGATTTGCAAACTGATCGATCAGGCATTTATGAATTATCAAAAAAAAAAAAATGTTCTGTAACTTGTGGACCATTTTTGTTTTCGAGTGTTGGTCTACCTACCACCTAAGAGTTATTGCGTTATGTAACAAATAACATGCAAACACTTCGAAATAAACATACTATACACAGACAAACACTACGAAATAAACATACTAGGTACGTATAGCCCTTTCCTTTAGTCTGAAATTGAATAACGTAACTACAAAACAGAGCACTACACAAGGATTTTAACACATTAACTGCTGATTAGTATTTGTCATGTCTGTTATCATGAAATAATTCCAGAATCTGACGCTTGTCCTTTCATAAACCTTGCGCTAAACATTTTTAACACTGCAATTGCGTGGTGTAATATCACTATGCTTTAAAGTTTTTTGTAGCCTACAATCTAGGTTATCTAAAAGGTGAGATAATTACGGTACATATTACGAAAGACGTGTAGCAGTAGACGTCTTTCGGTTGAGATGATGATGATGATGATGAACTGATGATTACACATACAACCTTGGGATCAAAATGCTTGATGATTTACCTATCTAGTTAGTTACCTTTGCAATGCCACTCTACCTACCTTACATACATACTTGTAGTATCTGAATGTTCAGCGTTTATTGCGTGGATGTATGTCCGCGAATTGCAGGCTGCAGCCTGTTAAACTTACTTCCGCTTCCGCTTTAATCACATTTCCTTTGTTCCTGCTCTTCTTGTAGAACATAATAACATCCGTGCATCAACAGTTTACTGTAGTTGAGTTTATACACGACCTTACAGGACTCGAGTCTAACTTAAATTAGGATATAAGTAAGTTTAGTAATTAACTGCACAGCCCAGTGCACTTCTTCCTCATGTCAATGATCAACTCATACTATTTCAGACCAATAGATATTTTTTTATAGCCACGGAGCTGGGTGGTTTCTTTAGATCCTCTTTAGTGCAGGTGGAGAGAGAGGCACAATGGACTAGAAAGCGTGTATGCAATGTTTTGAGAAGGAGCTACACAATCCAGTGCTTATGCCACTTATGTGTCTGGTCTATGAAACCCCATCTAGCCATGTTTTTCTTGCAGCGGCCATTTTGGGTTAGTATCTAAGAATTTCAGTCTCGAGTTTCAAATTCCAAATTACGATGTAAGTACCTTCCAATACACATAGTTCAAATATTCCGCCATTGACGATCACATTTCCACTAAGTGTTCCAACATGATAATCATAAGTAGTAGTACCACTGAACGGGTTGTTAGCTCGCCGCCACGCTGCGTATGTTTGCGCACTAAATAATGTACGTAGGCGTGTGTGTGTAGCAAACCACAATGCGCTAGATACACCTCCACCTACAGGTATTATTTGCTTTGCTGTTCGGTGTGTTTAGTAGTAATATAAGTGATGAGGTGATGTTATTGAAACATTGCAAAAATAAGCCTTATTGTTTTTAACGAATGATAGGTAAGTGAGGTTTTTTTATGGATATATGCCAGGGGAATATTGATTGCCCTGATTTTCTAGGTCTAGTTCAATATAAAATTCCTACTAGAATTCTGCGTAGTGTGATTTGTTTCAGGTTCCTGCTTCTCGTACTAATTACAGGAAAAATAGCTATTTGCCCAGTGTACTCAATGCCTTCAACCGATTAAATGGCGACAATAGATTCGATCTTTTTAAACAAGCCTGGCGAAGTAAAAAACTCTATTGCTAAAGATACATAACATGAATATCGCTTTGTATGTAATTAGTATTGCATTTTTTCTTTTTTGTCTCATTCTTCTTTGTATTAAAAATTCTTCCTAGAATATTTCTGCTTATATGTGGAAGCTTGTAAATGGCATATAAGTTACTACTTATGATATATGTTTTGCAAAAAAAGCTGTGAGCCTCCCAAATAAAATAAAAATAAAATAAAATAAACTATTTTCAGTGTGATCTGTTCTACTAAATCGACAAATAGCTGCAGTTTTTTTTTACTTCTTCGTTATAAAGATTTGCGCGTTAGAACGCGGATCCAAGAGGGTGTTATTTAGCTAGCACGTTTCTACAACTGGATGTCACTAATAATTTAAAATTACTACCTAATTTAACTCGTTCAGTTGAAAAAGTTTGGAAATCATGGGCTGAGCTATCTACCACCCAGGAGGCTTTTGCGTTATTTAACGAAAGCTCTGTGTGACTTTGTGTATTTAAAGATGAACGTCTTTTAGCTTAAAAAATATACTCACCGGCACATCTTACCGCCCACCCTTGTATTTCGGGTTAATTTTAAACTACGTTTATTGTTATACATTACAATTGATTTATTGATTATTTTACGATAAATTAAACACAATAAACGTTAAATTAACTACTTTCTAACTAACATCAGCTGTAATTAATAGAATTATAAAGAATCACGAATATTCCCTGAAAAAAAGGGTGGGCGATTAGTTGTGCCGGTGAGTGTATTATCTTATTAGTTTCCCGGAATCATAGCTTCCAGCCTTCATCTTTAGTATATTACCACCCAGGCACTCCATTTTAACAACCTAAAATAGGCGATTACAAAGCTATCACATTAATGTACTAACTTGTACCTACTTAATTTAATATGCCACTCCGAACAGCGATATTCACACATTTCATTACTGAATAACTTCCAGAACCTTATTCCAATAAAACAAAGCAGTTGATTTTTAATTCGTAGTCAAGTGGAGCCAGTAGCGGATCCAGGGGATGGATACCCCGCACCACGTACCAATGTGTTTTTGAATTTCGAATTTATATAGGTACATATGTTTTTTAGACGCTCTACGGTAAAGGAAAAGATCGTGCGTAAAACCAGCACACTTCTGCGTAGAAATTCAAAGGTTTGTGTGTAAAGTTGACCAACCTGCACTGGGCCAGCGTGGTCGACTAAGGCCGCCCTAATTCAGAGAAGGCTTGAGTGAACCCCTCGGTGGGGTCGTATATGAGCGTTGATGATGATGTTTTTTTTTTATATATATATATATATTATTTAAGCAGGCAAACGAGCGGACGAGCCACAGTGGTGGTAAGTGGTCATCGTCGCCCATGGACATTCGCAACACCAGGGGGGTTGCCAACGCGTTGCCAGCCTTTGAGAGCCCTATATACTTGCCCCTTGAAGAACCCCATGTCAAAGCACAAATGAAACACCTCAGGGAGGAGCTTATTCCACACCCTATAGGTACGCGAGAGGAAAGATCGCAACGCCCGTACATTTTTGGGATGCCAAGCATCCAAGACGGTGCGGTGATAAAAGCGTGACGGTGGCACTAAGTCAAACAGCTCATCAGAACACTCCCCATTGTACAGACGGTAGAACACACACAGAGAGCCAACGTCTCTCCGGAGACTGAGGGTGTCCAAGCCGTCTGTGAGTTTTGGATCGTCGACAATACGAACTGCCCGGTGTTGGATGGAGTCGAGTGGAAGGAGTTGGTATTGGGGCGCTCCAGCCCAGATATGAGAGCAGTACTCCATATGGGGCCGAACTTGAGCTTTGTAAAGCAAAAGTCTGTGCCCCGGGGTAAAGTACCGCTTCGCTCTATTGAGCACCCCAAGCTTTTCTGAAGCCAATTAGGCTTTATCCTCCAGATGACCCCGAAACTGGACCTCTTTCGTAATGTCGACACCAAGAATCCTAATACTCGTGGAGATGGTAAGAGAAGTGCCCTGGAACTGTGGCGCTGAGACAAATGGGGTTTTTTTAGCGGTAAACGCGCAGACTTGTGTCCTAAAGGGGTTGAAGCGGACAAGATTTTGTCTACCCCATTCGGAAACCCGCTCCAAGGAGGTCTCGATTTCAGACACAAGCCTCTTTCTGCAGTCTTCCACCACGTTACGAGGGATGTTTGCACGACCTGTGTAATACGCGTCATTAGTGCTGTCATCTGCATAGCAATGGATATTGCGCGTTTGCAACATATCATTGATATGCAGAATAAACAGAGTAGGCGACAGCACAGATCCTTGGGGAACGCCAGCATTTATAGGTATGGTGTCCGAGCATAGACCGTCGATGACAACCTGTATGCTCCGCCCTGATAAGAAGCTGGCGACCCATGTGCAAAGTTCCTTGGAAAGTCCGTAAGATGGCAGCTTTGACAGAAGTGCCTTATGCCAGACCCGATCGAAAGCCTTCGCAATGTCTAGGCTAACCGCCAACGCTTCCCCCTTACTCTCGATAGTGGCTGCCCATCGGTGAGTTAAGTACACAAGAAGGTCACCAGCACCGCGACCGTGACGGAAACCATATTGACGGTCCGGTCCATACGGACGGTGATGATGCTGAATTTTTAGTTAAGTTTTTATAAAAATCAGAATAATATCGACTTTCAGCCCCCCCCCCCCCCCCCTCCAAAATTAATCCTGGATCCGCCCCTGAGTGCTCACATGAACCAGATAGAACTAGATTCCATCGTGAAAACTGACTGCAATTGCAAACTTTTAGTGCTGTGAGATCAAACGAATACTTTTAGAAGTTAGAACTGAATGTGTATTTACAATGCTAATTTTAGCGCCCTGTCGTTTGACTCATGCGAGAGTCCGTTTCACTGAGGCACAGTTTTATGTTCCAAGTAAAATTCAGTGTGCATTGCGTAGTCGTTACATGAGCTAAGTCAAAGTTCTTTAGCGATTCAATAACTCTAAATTCGATCATCAAACTTACAATTCATACTAAATGCTGAGCTGATGGTGATAAGTTAAAACCGATTTTTATATTAGACCTATAAGCAGAGCCCAGTCAGGGTCTATGGCAAAAGCGTATATTATATATATATATTAGTTACCATTTATGTATATCTTGCAAGAAGTTCTAACATTTATTATTATAATGTAATGGCGAAACTAAGAACTAAGAGATGTAACATCCAAAAGTTAATAAACTATTCATTTAATTTCATTTATGAATTCCTTTGTATTTTGAGATTCTAAACAAATGCAATCCATAGTTTCTTCCCCCCACTACTGTCAAAATTCAATTTGAAAAGAGGGCCCCAATCATATCACTTCAATGCGGTCCTGGAATGACCGGCAGATACCGATGTCTATAAATTATTAAAACCAGAAAAAAAATAGTTCAAAATGTTTAAGAGTGGGTAAGCTTACTGTCAGGTAAGTGTCATAGCCCTCTAAATCTCTAAATGCGGATCTGTGCTTAGGATCACATTTCACTTTATACTAGGTCATGATAATAACTGGTCAAAGTACACATTGGATAAGCAATGTACATCGAATTTAATTTGTAAACACAAGATTACATCTTCATGGAACGAGCCCTGCTCGTAAAGTGAACCCGGCTCGGTCTTTGAGAAAAACTAAGAGAGATGGCGGATTTCACACCACTGCCACTGCGATATGCGACTCTCCGTGTGGCATAACAAGACAGTTCTTCAAATCGATCCGTTAAGGAATGCATGCTTATAAAATATAGTAAAGAAATAACGAATAAAATTTTAAAACGTCTATTTTAAGTTGGTTCTGGATCAAACTACTGGAGAACACTACTTGAAATCTGAAGCACATAAAAGTATTTTTTTTTGTCATGAATATGTACTCGGTCACACTCTATAGCGGTCGTGATATGGCGATAAGTTTACCACATCGTAGCCATACATTGCTACGCGCGCTGGGTCACCGTAGCAAAAATTTACTTTTATTTTGTTCGTAGCTACGAGATTCGTAGCCTGTAGCCTAAACTGTGACATCTCTTCTTTCTTGCTTCCCTTCATTCCCGATCTATCATAATTTCTTCCTCTGACTTTCTTTCAATAAACGATTATCAAGCCACTGCTTTCTATAGATTTATCTAGGCATACAAATAATAAAAGTAAAAGAGAACTAACCCACGCAAACTAGAGTTTAGTTTAGTTTATTTACTAATCCTTAACTATTTACATCGTCTTGGACAAAAAACAATAATAAAAATTTGACTTAAAAAAGATAAAAACTAGATACATAATATTAAAAAACAAAGTTAATTTTGTATTTTTATGCTAGTATGGATAAGTTTATTTGCAAAAGTAAAAACGGTGGAAAATATAGCGATTGAATGCCAAAAAGGCTAAATCATATTTTCTCAAATTGTGTGGGTTTGTATGTTATTATAGAGTCGAATAGTACGAATACCGGAATGAATTCTGAGTTTGAAATCAACTTGCAATCTAAATTCATAGGACGCCCGATGCCCGTAGCGGATAGGTCTGGACCTCAGCTATCCTTTAGTTATGTACGCTTATCTGTGTATTTACTATATTATTTTAGAAGTTGATATCTCAACTTTTTTGTCCTCAATAAATTCCACTAAGTAAGTACACTTTATCCGATTGTTATCTATATCAAGGATCAATGACTACCTAAATCAATCTGGATAATGCAATTTTGATGTGTGTTCCCTTTGCCTACTTTCTCACATCACATCACACCAAAGTATAAATGTGAAAGTATATTTGGATGTTTGTTCCGCCTAAAGAACTGAACGGATTTGGATGAAATTTGGAATAGAGTTACTTCGTACCCTAGATTAACACGTAGGATACTTTTTACAGAAAAAAGTCTTATTCCTACGGGAAATTATTACACAACACGAGCGCAGTTAGTTACCTACATAAAAAATTAGAGAGGCATTTTTTAAATTGTCTAACATCTGATAAAGATTGTGTTGATATCTACGTAGATGAAAATCAGTTCCTTTGCAACTCAAACCAAAGCACTGGAGTCTGAATTATTAATTAAGAATTCTCGATCAATAATTTCGTCTCAAAGATTTCAATCCATTGTTACCTCACTCTACAATAGAATAAGGTTAGTCGATGTAGGTACACAGATTTGCCTATAATATTCAATTGATTGGCTGCTTTATCGGCACAAAACAACGACAATGGCGTCACTAGTCGGTATCTTATTGGCCGGCGCCGACGCGGGCTCACGCGTGATTGAGTTCCGACCAAACATAAAGCGCACACTCAGGTGTGAGAATAATATCAACCCAAAGAGAATATAGTAAAGATATGTCCCCACATATTTATTTATTCATAAAAGTCACTTTTACTAGTTTCACTCATATTATATTTACCCGACCGGTTTCGATAAACAGATCATTTTCACAGGGTTATTTATTACATAATCTAGATCACATAGTTTGTCACACTTGACATATGTGTACCAAGTTCCATCAAGTGCCGACAATCGCAAGTACCAATATAGTAAAGGCTTTTAAGGAGTTCTTTGCGTAATTTAACGGGTACACGATATTTCCTGATTAAGTGTGAATGGCGTCTCTGCTTGCTATCATAAATTTAAAATTTTCTTTATTTAATTTATATTGCGTATGAAATAGGGAAATAAATGTTCAAAAACGTATATATAAAATACTTCCTTTCCTAAAGCCCTCAAAGAGCCAGGGCCGTGTATTTTCGCCTTCATTGCAAGTTTTGTGTTAACCCTAAGGGCTGATCCGAACACGATAACTTTTCTATTACATGATAAGTTCCCAAAAGTCTGCTTTTAATTCTCAAACAAAAGAAAAACCTTATATTAGTTTTTTGTGCACAGTACTACTCACTTTTTTACTTTAAATATGGAGGACAGGAGGACCCGAGTCTCATTATACTCGTAATAAAGTCTAAAAGGTTCCCAATTAGGAAGTAATTGTTTACTCTAATCCGTGATACATTGTAGCGATATATTTTATTACCACAGCAAATGGAGGAAAATAATTTATCTATTTACAAGTCCTGTAATAAGTTTAAATAAAAATAGAAATAGAAATGAATAGTTTATTAACTGTTGGATGTTACATCTCTTAGTTTCGTCATTACATTTTTTTGGGTGAGTTCACTACACGTCGCATCTTTTGCGTTTCTTTTTTTGTCAAATAACAATATGGTCATTTACAAAATTCTTGCATGTTTAAATAGCCTGTCCTTCAAGAAATCTATTCCTGTTGGATTATTCTGTAGTGTTAATTAACGGAAAACAGTTTAGGTTTTCATCAAACACTCTAAGTTCAAATAATAGGGAGTATGCATAAAAAATTATTAGTTTTATTCATAGTTCATCTGAAAGTATACAGAAATAGAATACTGACAGTGACAGTCAAAATAGAATCGAAATTTATCGAAAAACAAACTAGATACAACATTATTAAACAATTATATTTGTCCCTCTTACGAAAACAAAATTTTCTATGGCGAATGTATGGCCAGCGTGACCAACGTCACAGGTCACGTCGGACCTCTCTGTCTAACCATCAACTTTGAAGCTTTATAACTTTGTTTCTGAGCACAAAATTATTTTTTATGTGTTTATCTGAAACTTGAAATATTTCGATTAACGAATTTAAAAAAAATGTGCATATTCCCTATTCCCAAGTAAGAATATCAAGAGTTGAGGTCGCGTGGCCGTGACCTTTCTTTTAATAATACGAGTATTATCTACCTCTCCGAACGAAACAGTTTGTTAGCAAAGGAACAGCTAAGCTCAAATCAATCTGAGGTTTGTTCCCTCCATCCCACAAGTATATTAACAAATAACAAACATGACATAACATACAATACAATTACACACATCACAACATCACATTTGAGACAAATTTTTAAATTGATATCTTTTTAAATGTCTCTTTCTGTATGTATGTGAAAAATATACTTTACACAAAAAGTGTAAGTTTACATAAATATTTATCGATTACATATAAAATGTAGTTTATTAACAGAAGTAATTATGCTGAACATTTTCTTTTTTCATTTTTAACTTCATTTCTACCAACAGAGCCATAGAATAATTATTTATTCTAAGTTGCATACATAACATATAGTACCTAGCTTATAACTATGTAATACATACAATCAGTAATGTCAAATTTAAAACAAAAATACAATGTCATAAAAATTAAAACAATAACAAAAACAATAAAAAACCTTAGTCAAATAAGCTACCCCGAACAGCCCCTCGACCAAACGTACCCAAGATGCTCGCAGCATTGCCGCGCTGAACAGCTAGGGAGATCTGCTGCATCAGGAAGAAGCCGGAACGAGGATCCTTACCCCTCTCCCTTAACCGACGGCCAATCTCCCCCACGAGACATCTAGCCTCCGAGCACCACGGACCCGCGGTCTCGACAGCAAATGGCACAAAATCATACACTGATTCTACATACAATACGTTACCTAATAATACTGTGACAAACCGGCCATTATAAGGAATTGAATAATTTGTTCTTTGTTTAACAAACTCTATGTTTCACAAGATAAACAAGTTTTGCTACATAACTTTCTAGCATCACTTAAAACCTTAAAAACATCCATTTCTTTTTAAGTTACATCCGTGAAGTGCTAAAGATTAGGATGTTTGAAAAATATCAATTTGGTGTATAAAAGCGAGGGTGCGCGGGCGCGCGTGACCGCCATACCAACACCGACAGATTTGATACAACTTTGTTTGCGGATGACAGCGATAGGGTGAACTTGAGAGGGACTGTTTTCTTATTAATCTGCTTCTTATCTAATAAAAAAGGATTTTTTCATATAATACATTACATACATTATCCAAATAGAAAAGAAATAGGCTTAAGTGTCAGATGATAATTAATCAACAACCCATCCCATATCTAATAGTTTATAAGTACTAGACGTTAGAAAGGAGCATTGAATCATTATAAGATTTGCTGATGAATCTCTACGAATATCGTATTTTGTATAATTAGTGCAAATACTTTGCTTACTCAATTTTCTAAGAAAATCAGATTTTTTTTACATTGTAAGAGAATAGGGGATCGGACTACTTTTTTTTATTTTATAAATCCACACTTCTTAGTTTCTGCTATCGAACACTAAAAGAGTTTTTGCTTTATCTTTAAAATTGACCGAGTTATAAAGGTTTGAAATTCAAGATCAAACAGAGAGGCACATACCCACTTGTGACGTCATTTGTTAGTAACGCCATATAATCTCCATACAAAAAATCGTTTTTGAAAGAGACAGACATATTGAAACTTTAAAAAATCACTGTAAACTCGTTTTTCAACCGATTCTGTTTTTTTCTTCGCAAATCGGCTGCTACTAATCTATATTTTAAAAATAATTCATAAAATTTATTTCGTAAAATATGGTGAACAGTCCGATCCCCTATTATGGAGTCAAAAAAACTACTACAAAGAAAATTTTGCTCACGTAAATTTATGCATGGCTTCGGGAAAATTTGTCGCCTAAAGAGATTGTATCCTTTGAAGAACTTGTGTCTATTACAAAGTATCAAAGAAAATTGAAAAGCTTTCTCGATCACGTCTTTGAATTTTTAAAATTACGTAACATGGAAATTATTATTTTGTAACACTTGCGTCGAACTTGACTTGCTGTAAAACCACTAGCTAGCTCAACTTATAAGATCAGACAGAAAAAAAGGAAAGATACAATATACAGAAAAAGGTACAATAAAACATAATGCATAACTAAATCTATAAGATAAGGAAAGTCAGTGAAACCCATCCCAAGGGGCGCGGGGTCGTAATCGACTAATTAATACCCATTGTAGGACTTTTCTGATTTTGCCGCTCCTTTTTCCTCCTTATCCTACTTAAATGAGGAGATAAGCACTCACTTATTTAAGTTTTTATATCTCTTAATTGAGTTAAGTCTCGTGTTATTTACTTTTGTCTGTCTCCGTGTTTTGTTTTAAATATGCACGGATCAAAAGTATTTCAATATGTTCAAGATTTAATGGATTTTAAAATTAAGGATTAGAGTGCTAATTCCTTCCAACTTCCGTTATTAGCTATGGGTTGCTTAGTGCACTTGGTGAAAAGTTTCCAATGTGGCACTACACCCAAGTCTTTTAGTCGCCTGGTTCTACGACAGGAGAACATATGGAAAGATCCTATAAACCGAGAACTTCATGGCAGTACGTTGAGGCTATAGTTTAGTCTTACATCTCACTAGAAAAATAGTAAACATTTCTTTTCTGTCCATAATAAGCTTGCGCATGCGATTACACACGCTAGCAACGTAATATATAATTGGGAGCGCGACGCGGCTACCGAGTGGCGAGCACCGATCGCTCTCTGCCACCGGAAGCGGTCGCCGCCATTACGGTACACATTAATTTTTCACATCCGGTACGACATAATTGAGCTTTTCCACCCCGACTAATGCTCACCACCGCATATTTTAATTTAAACTGTACCGTACGTGTCTAATTAGCTTGTCTCATATATTTTTTAGGAATACCAACTCAGTAAAATAATGGTCTCACTAAGCTAGGACATAAACAAACTTATTTATTTTACAAAATATTTAAAATTGCTATGTGACGTCATTATTGGGTACGTTCACTATATACAGAATGTTCGTCCTTTTGAAGAACTGTCAAACGAACTCGACAGGCATCGCATATTTTTAAAAGGGAATTTTACTTTGGGAATACCTACAATATTCTTTTTCAGCACATAATTGACGTCCTCGTTCTCTACAGGAAGGCTGAAGACCTAACATAAAAAAAGCTTATATTAAGAATAATTTTTCACTTTTCAGTTTGATGTGCATTAATAGCGTGTTTTTTAGTTTTTTCTAACTATATTTTATTTTTCAGTTTTTAGTTTGATGTACTGTTTTCACAAACGCGTGTGCTTTATTGTTTTTCTTTTCAAATTATTGTATTGTCACCGGTTCTTGATAAGTGTACAAAGTTTCAATTAAATCAGTACGTTTAAAGTGGGTCAAAATCGAGTCCAAACAAAGGAGTCGGTTACATACAAGCATACAAACATACAGGTGAAGTTAATAAAAGCGTGATACTAAATTACGAAGCAGACAGTTTTCTTTGAACTACCTTTGAACAACCTACGCTCAACTTGTTTAACAAAAGTAAAAGCGTCGCCATATCGTTAAGCTAACTTTATCAAAACAAAAAACTACAGCACTGACTGACTTCACTTGGTAACACATTGGTGTCGATTCGGTATACGCCCAACTAAACTAAACTTAAAATTAGTCCTGTCACCTTCTATCATTTTTAATTGAAAAGGGACCGAAGATCATCGGTTTTGTTTTTGTCTATGACTTCACGACTAACTGTCAAATTTAGTCTTGTTTTAGTGCCTACCT
The DNA here is from genome assembly GCA_951230895.1 of Carpatolechia fugitivella. NCBI lineage: Eukaryota > Metazoa > Arthropoda > Insecta > Lepidoptera > Gelechiidae > Carpatolechia > Carpatolechia fugitivella. Next base: position 12,903,669 of record OX579648.1, on the reverse strand, counting down.
AACACCATGACGAATAAAAAGCCACTAAATTGACAGTTAGTCGTGAAGTCAAAGATAAAAACAAAACCGATGATCTTCGGTCCCTTTTCAATTAAAAATGATAGAAAGTGACAGGAGTAATTTTAAGTTTAGTTTAGTTGAGCGTATGCCGAATAGACACCATTGCCGGTTTAAAATTCATCCCACCACTAGGCACACGATTTTATTCGTCGGCTACTTAAAAGACAAATTATGATTAGCATATTACTTACCGTCCCAATGTTGCACTGATACCTAACTTGAATTTCGTCAAGCGCTGGTGTAATCCGGCGTGTGACGTCTCACTCGGGGCGAGCTACGTGAAGTGACGTTCGCGTGACTTATCTGCTCGGCGCAGGCGGCACTGTGATGTGTGAACACACTGTTCCTACCTACTGCCTCTATACAGGGTGTCTCCACGAAATGATACAGTGTATTTAGTATATCATGCTAAATTATTCGACACTTGAAAATAGTTTGAGAAGATTAAAGTTACTAAGGAAATCGGCTTTCTATAGGTATTATCTGCTCCTACGCAATATACAACGCACTCGTAAATTAATGGCCGGCCACTGGATGGTGAATGCGTGCCCGTGTATCGTTATTTATAATACATTGCTGTTCTATCTAATTCTAGTGGTTTTATTGTTTAGAAATCGTTTTTAATGTTGATATAAAACTGAACAAATCAATTTGAAAAAATATGTTTTTCTCCGACACGCTCGAAAATATGACTCATTTTTGGACGAAACATTGCCCCGTACAAAAAAGCGGCCAGCACTGTGCCCTCAAACGGCCTAGGCCAGCAAAGTAACTTTCGTCTAGAAATTTCAATGTTTTTGAGTCTTTTTACAGCATACTCTTATGTTCTAAATTTAAATTTTATATGAATCGTACACGAATCGTAGTGATTGGAGTTGGCTGTAAGCTCTGTATGACACTGGCACAGAACAAAAAAAAAGAAAAGCGCGCAATATGACGGTTTGTAATTTTCATCTCTTAATTTTATCGTACTATTTTGTTACTTGTTTTTCATGATGGAGTTAACTAATAATCATTGAATTAGGGAAATATTACAATGAATGTTTCAAGTAGTCGAAGTAGAGGTTAAAATGATAAAGGTTAGAACTTATAAGTTTACGAGTAGACATCCTCCAAATCCAAGGTTCTTATAAGGTAATTTTTTGTAGTATTTTATAATTTTCTCGCATATTTCAGAGAAAAGCACTACACAGGCCTCGGCCGCAACCACTCTTGCTAGACTCGTCCATAAATAAGTAATTTTGCGGCCGCGGCAGTAATGTACTATTTCCGGAGAAAAATTTCATTAGAATATGATTGAAAGACATGGGCCGAATGTACCCTATCATTTTGTAAACACATGTCACTTACACCCTGTATACAACCTTTAGTAGTTATCGTTTTGAATTGAATATTGTTTTCAACGTCTCAGCAGCTCATATTATTATTATATTACAAAGATGTCAATAAGAAAGAACCAACTCACAAGGGAGTAGTCGTGTTACAAGGTAGACATTAGATTAATGAGGCAAAGGGCAGACCCACGCGGATTACCGGCTAATCACTTCTTATAGAATTACAACCGATAACAAGTAACCTAATTCAGTGTTTTACTTTTCTCAACAATGTATGTAACAACAATAATAGGCGCCTAAAAACACGCGTTTAATTTCGTAGCAATTAACGTAGTGCTCTGCTACGACGTAGTGAGACTAGCTACGTCTCGTAGCAGATTTTCGAGCAATTAGTATTTGTATTCTATATTGCTCGTTACTTGGTAATGGTTTCGTGAAATTTTATCTGAGTATGTTATGGTGTCGCAAGTAATAGCATAATACAGCCTCCGTGGCATAGTGGTAAAGGCTATAAAGGTCAGTGTCCTTACTGTAAAATAAAAATCACATTGTGAAACTGTCTCAGTTTGGCTAAAGCGTTACAGTTAAAATCACCTAATAACAGTCCGAAACTTAAGTAAATAGTGATTTTTTTATAGTGTCTTCATCCACTCTAAACTTTGTTACCCACCTACCAAATGTCGTGTAGTATTAACAATAGAAAGTAGCAGAAGCGGGAAAAGAGCTACATTTGGAAAATGGAAAAGTGTCTGAATGGGTAAAGTGGTGTGCTCTTGTGATATCCGGAAAGCGCCGCTGGGGCATGAGTGGCGCTAGCGTCGCGGCGAGGAAATAACGTGTCATTCTGGGCGCGGCGGTTGCGGACGCCGGACGTGTCAGCTGTCAGCTGTCACGTGTCACATACTCACGTGCCCGTTGTTATGAATGAAAATTGTTCGTCGATTTTCAGGGAAGAAACGAGTTCAAATCACTGTAAAAATCCATATGTTTGAGAAGGGCAAAATAAAGCAGTTTTAGATTGTCTCATGATTGTAAGCATTTCTTAAGCACTAATTGAATGTATCAACGGCCCGTTACAGTCCACTGCACTAATTACTTGAACCTAATTTTACAGCATAACTACATGATCGGTACTATGACATTATTTAAGTACCTATACTTATTAATCATCAAAACTATCACAGACATATAACTAAAAACCAAGGCTTGAATGCCTGGTTGAATTTTCAAACCAGTTTGCGCGCATGTCCATACATTTTAAGAAGACCTTTTTCATTTTAATTCGGCTCGCAAGAAGCGGTATTTTTTTCGGTTCTGATCATAGAGCATTTTCATTTTGATTCCTGCTCAAATATCAGACTGATTTGCTTCACTCTTTGGTCCTCGATCTGGTTTCGCTGCATTTATTCACAATTTATGCACAAGAAAGAAAGAGATAGAGCGTCGCGCTTTACTCGTCACGCACTGCTTGGGATTAACCAGGTTTATCCCAGAAGCGATATCGCTCGTAAGTCGGTTTCGCTTTACGAGTGATTCGCCTGGGATCTGGTTTAAAACCGAAATTCACCCGGTAAAAAAAATACCGGTTTCCAACCTTGCTAAAAACACAAGCTAAATAAGTAATGTCATTGACACGTTTACATCCTTTTTGAAAAAAAATCTTCGCAAAAACATGCAAAATAAAAGTAAAAACACATAAGCAATAAACGAACTACCCACCAACCCATTTCCAGAGATCGGCCACACACACAATATTCTACAAAGTGTACAATCTACATCAACGACAGCTTACCAGCTTACAGGATATCGTAATTGACATGTCATGACCACTCGCGCGCACAAAAGGACAGAGATTGTAGTTTGCCGCACCGATAATGTCGGTCCGGCGAATAGATTACACCGCGGGGGCCGACTCGTCCGACTTTTAGCTCTGACATCAAGACCTTCAAGGGTAGATTTTATATTTTCCTACATATTTTCCTAGCTTTTATGCTACGAAAGTCAGATGAAAAGTACGCGAGTTTATTGATATTGGAACTTTTTCTAGTTGATTTGCTTCGGCTACAGCAGTCGGCGTAGCTTATTTCTAGCGAGAAACGTACTTTCGATTTTGCGATTTTAAGTACATTTCATTTTTAAGACTCTCCTACACTAACCTATTCTGAAACAAATAAAAATAAATATATTCATATAGTACCTTAAGTCACTTCAAACGGAATCGTCAATAACTAACGAGCCGAGATTGATATTCGTCAGTTTCGTCTGTATCAGTCACAATTACAGATCCAAGTATCTTACAAACTTCAGTGTAAATCAACCAATCAACAATGACGAATACTTTTCTTCATCGTGTGGATTGCAAGGTCGATAATATATATAATAGTTTTCCAATTCAATTAATATCTCGAAGTCAATTTCTGGCATTCTATTATCTACTACGCAGTATGCTGCACAACGAACTCGTGAAACTGTAGCTATCACATGGCTATGTATTATGGCCCTCTATAGAACTGCCTCCCTCTTGTAGTAGGTAACATACAAAGTATGTCCACTATTGTCCACATGACGTAGGTAGGTACTATAAACGAAGTTAAAAGCCGATGTTGATTGAATTGGCTTCAGATTGCTGGACGCCGGGCGGGCGGTGCTAATTGCGTTACCAGGCAACATGCTACAGCCTTTCCTTTTCATTTTTGCCTCATTTTTCCATGCAAATGTGAAAGACGCAATTTAATTCTTAGCTGGTGAGTGGAAGTCCTTTGTTGTGCAGTTCTATAGAGGAAAGTAGGTTACTGATAATAAGGCCGCACGTTCTCTTGAATGAATACTGTTCGATACTTGCATATGGGAGTACTATTGCAATGCTGTAGGAATATTTCCATAGGCCATCTTTTGTTTGTCCTGACTCCGGATGGATGAGGCGACTGATTTACCACGATAGATTTAAAAACAATATTTTACAGATAAGTCAGATTATTTATACACGGTACAATAACAACAGCTTAAAATTTATTATTTTGCCTAAATTATTTTATTTATTTTATTTAAATTTCCAGGAAAACCAACAGCTATCAAAAACATATTAAACAACATTAATGTTAGATATACAGCCAATTACAGGTCTTCACTAATATAAAATTAAATAAACAAAAGAAATCGCCTAATTTTAGCTAGCCTCGTTGTGAAATACACAGGAGTGAAGCACGGTTCACAAGTAAAACTTAAAAATAACCTAAAAAGCTAAGTGCTCATATTATATTAAATAATGTGTTCATAATCGACGAGTGTTCTTGTAAAGAGGCTTAGTTTTCTTTAACAGAGTTTTAAATAACTTTAACCATTAGACATAGAGAGACTGAAGCTCTGCAAAAAAAAAGCTAACTCGAAATATTCGTCTTTGCAAATACACCCAACAATTTCCTAACACATTGTTTCCACCATCCCCTTTTTAGTCACGGATTAAACCAGAACCAAATACTGAATAAATCAACAAAAAGAAAATTGCGATCGCTATCACGAACAAAACGTGAAATCTGTACTTTTTCTCCGTTTAAATAGCGAGAACCAATTATAAGTTGTAAGTAATCTTCTTATCTAGAAGTTGGATTCGCGCTGGCCGGGCCCGGGCCGGCCGCCACTCTGGGAATAATTCACTTTATCCATATTCAATATCAGATCGGGCAACGCCGGCTCGAGCAAATAGAGCGACTCAAGTGAGAATTATTATTGGATAAAGCTCGCTTACTCCTCCAAGTCTATTTTCAATGTTCGCTCGAGTGTGATAATTTACGTGTTTTGCTCGATATTGAAATGTAATAGCGACTCTTCAAATTTCTTTATTTTAGATGAATTTTCCTTGGCAATATTAAAAGCACAAGTCGGTAACTCTGTTCGTTTCTATTATTTGTTTGCGTTTACGTGTTTCCGACCCATCCCACATTAGGTGAAGGTTAGAGATGGATATGCTCTACAAATAAATAAGGCTACTTTTATATCTCTAGAGAAATCTTATTCTTACAGGACAACTTATAGCTTAGTTTAGCCTTGATCGGACAGCTAGTCATGTTACGATAGCTAATCAGGCAAGTGTCGTTTAATAATTACGAATCTAAACCGGCCTATGGTACTGTTTTGGTAAAGTGTCGCTTAGAGATCATTGCACAATCGCCAGCATATAATAAAAATATACTAGACGCTGTCCAAATATTTTCACTTTATATTTTCTTCAGGAAAACTGCATATGTCTGCGAGGACATCCAAATTAGGTTGTTTCTGTCGAGCCCTTTGATGCGGACGTGTATGACCTGATGATAACAAAACAATGGTTTTATGAACTCGGAAAAAAAACTATTTCAAATGCAAAAGCCTTTTCCATTCAATACATTTTGAATAACAAACCAATATAGAATAAATTCGCTCACTTGTGAAATTGGAATCAGGTACAAAGCAGAGTGCAACGAACAAACAATGTAAATAATCGTATTAGTCGTGTGTACCAATGTATTTGCTCCCCGGGCCGGGCTCCGGCGCCGGTAGGACGTGACTCGGGTCCTAGATCGCCACCGAAGGGATGAACTCTAGAAAATGAGACAAAAACCTAGTTTAGTTCAGATCATTTATACATATTTTGTTTAGGAACTTTCCAGTCTAAAATATTTATGCAAAAAAAATAAGAATAATATTGCTGGAAAATAAAAGTAATTATACTTCTACTATTTTTGTTTTTAAGCACTTCGATTTTGTAACATAAAATTAGATTTCGTGCACTTTTCACACGTTTTTATTTACTCGGTTTCTTGTCCGTTTGGTTATCTTTTGTTTATTTTTTTTAACACATTGTCTGTTCACATTTCATGACTTTTTAACACGATTTTATTTACTCGGTTTCATGTCTTTTTTTGGGTTTGTTCGTGTGGAATCTTGCAATCCATTTTTTTGTTGCCCACGTATTTCGTTTCTTTTACACGTAATTTCAAAGTGGTGTAGTCTTTATGTTCCTTCGGATAATTATTAAATTATTGACGTATTTGTAATAATATCTAAAAGGACTTCTCTTTGGATAACAGGAAAGACAGGGGCGTGGTTATTTATAACAGGTCTGAACACATTTCCGGGTTTTCCGGAGTACTCTTCCAAGGTGCTCTGCGCTGATATCTGTAGGCTTCATGTTGACGGTGAAGTTCGTTCTTGACTCAGAGTCAGATATGTCATGTGCATATACGTAGATAGTTAAAATTAAATATAAATCACGTAAATGGTTACGCAATCGCTTTCCCATATTATCGTTTTAAATTCAAACGATAGGTTTATACTAAATTCACTTTTAGTTCTTTTGTGAAATTTTCAACTTACGAGTATTCCACGTTGTTAATGAACATTTCCACATTTATACACTTTGTTTCCGCTAGTACCACTAAAACCTTTACACGCCTATTAAAATTTCCATTAAATTATTATGAAGGTGTCTATTTTACAACGTAAATTAAAGTCTCCTTTGTACAGGACCCGCTTTGTGTCGCTCTTAAATTAAAATCGTTGACAATTTATTGGCCTTCAAAGATGTTTTCGGGGAGTAATATATTTTTTAAACGTTTTAGATGTAATATTAGATATGCCCATTTACTAACGTTATACTGTTACCCAAGAAAATTGTTTTTGTAAGTTTATTATTGTGAAAGTAAATTATCGTGCGTGAGCCATGTCGAATGCCTGTGGCAGCTCAATAACACTATCCCCAAGATTAAGGTTCATGGGGTCGGTCAACGACCTTCTTACAATCCCCACGTGAATAAAAAAAGTAGATCGCGACGTAGAACTTGTTAGCTTTTTCAATACTTTGTGCGTCGACTTATTTATCACCTCTAATTAAAATAACAAAAAAATTCAGTGCGTCTCGTTATTTCTTTAAGTATTTACATTTACATTGATTGACAGTTCCTAACACAGAAAAAAACGGCCCTCACAACAAAATCACAGCGGCTCTACTTCGTAATAAATACGAAGTTCGGCGACTAAAACAAAGTGCGCTTAAAGTAAGGTAAGCGGACAGTAAAGCGCGGCTATACTACACTCTATAATAGACCAAGCCAAAAAATGTGAGTGGTAAAAAGCTTTTGCAAATTGATGAATGGAGTACATAATTTATAAAGTGGCTGACGTTGTTTATACTTCGGCCAGGCTTAAGTGGGACTGGGCTGGCCACGTCGCTCGCATGCCTGACATCCTGTGGGCTAAGTTAACCACTTACTGGAAACCCCCAACTAACAGGCGACGACGTGGCAGCCCTCGGCGGAGATGGCAGGACGAGCTAAAAAATTTCTCCAAGATCTGACTTAGCGATACCCTAGACAGAGAAGGGTGGAAAGAAAAGAGAGAGGCCTTTGCCCAGCAGTGGGACAGCATAGGCTAAGTAAGATAACATAAGATAAGTGCTATTTCATTCTTGCATCATCGTATCATAATATTAGGCATTCGCTCGCTGGCTTTAAGATTTAAGAAAAATAGATGCGCAGACGCAAAGGGCCACGCGAGCTTTTGACAAGCTGATTATTATACTGTTTGTTCAGTCAGGTTTCTCGTCAAAAATTTTCCGATAATACACGTAGTGCCTATTTCCTACTTTTTCTAAATTGTTTGGGAAAGCTTTCGAAGTATTAAGTAATATAATATAGATTACCTCTCGTAAATTGACCCTTGTATTACGATACGATACGAGGGTCGAGGGTTTTTAGTTTTAATAGGTTAATCTTTTTACCTCCATTTTTCTTAGTCTTTTATTCAGTACTAATCATTCTTCCTGTATAATATGAACTTGTTTTTCCAGCGACAGGAATAACAGTTTAGCGATAAAGTGAACGTTTACAACTCCCGAGACACAGCTGCTCGCAGTTAAACCGTGGCTCTATGCTATCGAGTTCCCGGCAATTATAATACTCCTGCTACCTTCTGCTACCTTGGTAGAGTCTGTCTAATAAGTTTATGTTACCTGACATTTAAACACTTTAAATAAATAGTTTGGGAGGCATTGTATCTTTTAATTATATACAACATTTGTATTTTCTTTGAAAATAAAGTATTATTTATTAAAAAATATATAAAGGTACTGACAACACTCATTTGCTGTCAAAACGTTACGAAAAGTTGGTTAATTAAATTAGAAACTTAAGATTAATAATAATAAATTGTTTATTAAAAACACTAAAAACAAAAACAAAACAAAAAACTTACTATTTAAAACTGCAAGCAAAACTCACTATAAAACTGCAGCAAAACTGCAGCATGCAAAACTCGCTATACTCACTACACAAAAATATAACAGCCACATAACAACATTTTTAATCATCAATTGAGTGGCGTTTTAATTATTTATGCAAGTTTCATATTGGGTGTAGTTACGTAAATACAAAATGTTTCGGCTTTATAGCCAAACACCAATTTTTACGCAAAACATTTTGTTGTTTACAATAATTTATTATTCGCCAGACTGTACATTTGCAGGTACCTCCGAATTCGTAGTTTAATCTGCCATTAACTATGTAAGATAAGTGATTTCTAAGTTGCAATGTAAACGTTTAACTACTTTAACTATTCCGACATTGTTGATCAGTTCAGTAGGAGTGGAAACCGCCGGGTTTGTTTGCTCTTGTTGCATTATTGATTAAATTACATTGTACTAAGCAAATTTCAGGTATGTTGACTGAATTAATTGTGAATTTTAATATAGACGAATTCCTAATGACAAAAACACTAAAAATACACTGAAAATACTATATACACAGTAAGATATTTTGCCAGGAGAAAAGGCATCGTCCAGTAGTTGCCACTTGATAACTTTAAACTATTAAACTAAACATAGTTAAATAGTTAAAAAGATCATAAATGTTTAAACTAATATGAACTAATATGAAAATTATATGACGAGTTATTAAGTTTTCTTTCGAGTTATCAAGTGGCAACTATGTAAAGGAAAATGCAGTGTGGGCTGGCTTCTCACAGGGTGGACCCGTGGGCAGCCCGGGATCGGTCGTTGTTGAGGAGATCCTTCAAGCAGGTTTTTGTCCAGCAAAAGGTCTCCGCACCTATGCTATGGGACAACATCCAGGCACTCTCAAATTCAAAGTAAAGTATCACACCCAGCGTTTTTTCTTGTCATGACTGTACTAAATGTCAACACACAAGGTTACGTGTATTAAGAAATTTTCCCACGGAAAAAATTTGCCTATTTGTTTGGAAAATGGAAATTGCGTGCTAAATAATAATAATAATAATAAAACATTTCAGAATTAATCTAATAATAATAATAATAAAATAAAATATTTCAGAAAAGAATTCCATAGTTTTGTTGGTAAATGGGTTAGGAACAAACTGCTTAAAAACTATATTAGAAGAGTTAGAACTTATTTTAAAATACCAATGGCAACGCTTATTTTTGAAATGGGCCGTCATAACGCGACGCTATCATTTTCAAAATGCTGTTGCCACTTTTCCCAAGGCGCCGCATTAGCGAGGTGGCTTTTTTGCGCATTATTGCATAAAAGTCATTGACATGAGCCTCTGCGAACATGCCTGACGCGCTGCAGCGCCTTGGTAGTCCCAACAGCATCCTGAAAACTAATAGAATCCTTTTAACCGTTTATGTGTGATTGGAACATAAGAATACAAACATGATTTAATTCTTAGTATCAGCTTCCAGTATTACCTTTGATTCGCAGTGAGTACTTCTTAACTCTGCCTTCTTTATAGTCAAGTACTTACACGAACGAGACCTTCTAGTCACTTAGTTAAATCTTGTCAGGGCCCATTAACGCTGTTGGAGATTTATAAAACTGCGCGCTTGTTACCTCTGCGGCCGTGACGCCGTAACACACAAAGATATTTAACTCTCACTTCTGTGCTCCTGCTAAAAGTGATTTCAATAATAAAGGTTGCAGAAGTTGGTGTATTCCTGTTGACCTAAGATTTACCTGAACACAAAAAAGTGCTATGGACGTGGATTTTTATGCAACTTTAGAACGTACAAAGGCGTAAGTGCGATCTTCACTCACCTACACATTTACGCGTATACTATGAATGTAATAACGGAAAATATTTTATATTATTTTAGCAATCTTTTAGGACACTCAATAATTTTTCATGTTAGATTTAAAGAAGTTTAAATTAAACCTTCTGTTTAATTTCTCACTTCATTTTATTTAATCACTGTCTCAAGTGGCTGTCTGATGTTTTAGGAATTACTTTTTGCTAATCATTGAGTCTATTTTCAAACTTGTTTTTTTTAATGTTGAATAAGGCCTGATCGCCCTACTTCGAGGTAGGCTCGAGCCCTTCGGGACGTATTTGAGCTTTTGATGATGAACCGATGGTATTAAAGTAGTTAAAAGCGGGAATAATCCAGTAGAGTATAGACTTCATCGGTAGTCGTGGCCCTGTTAATAATTCATGAACATGCTTACGCGACGTGCCCCCGCGCTCTCGACGCGACCGATCGCTTACACACTCACCGACCCTTTAGCATGCCACGCTGCACACCCGACACTCGACAAAAGCTTTCATGTTCATTGTAGCATACCCTTTTATGAGCACAAATCCGATATGCACACTGAAGTAAGACTGCAATGTATGCTGAATTCGTCGCTGAAGGTTGTGGCTGCGATTTCTTTGCTGGCTTCTTAAGTGTTTTACTTTTAAATCCAGTTTCTTGAATACGTTTTCGTTATCGGTGCGTATTATATACCCATTGAGGGGCCAGGCTCGGATTAGTGGACTGGACAGTACGGATCAAGTATAAGATTTCATATTTTAAAGCAAAAAGCATTAAAATTATATAATTAAAGACTCATTATATGGAAAATACACACATAAAATAACCATAACATATAATAGCTAAATCTGAAACATAAAGCAATAATCACAGTTTAAATAAACAAAAGCTACGGTCAATTACCTTCATTAATAATTAATTGCTTCTTTTATCGATGCATTATCGAATTTTAAAACAATGTTCATTTCGCCAACGCTTTGGGCGTTTTTGCACCGACCGGAACAAACTTTTATCATATTATGAAGTGGTTATCTGTCGTCAGCTCAAAAGCTTTTAAAACAATTAGTCGATGTCCAATAGCTCTGACGGGCTACAAAGGAATTTATTCAAAAAACGGACCAAAGATGTCGGACTCACTGAGAGTTCCAGATAACTCTTGAATTTTCATTGGAAAATCACCTGACAATATTATTTACTTTGATACCTTCAATCCAATACTAGAATTCTAAAGAAAAATACTTGTACAAAACCTTTTTGAATAAATCTAGTGACCAATTTGAATTACACGATTACTGTGTTTGTGTCGCACTTGGGACTTTTTGAAGGCGAGGGGCTTGAGCCTACCGCGAATTTGGGCGTTCAGGCCTTAGTCAACCACGCTAGTCCAGTGCGGGTTGGTCGACTTCACACACAACTTCTTCGCAGGAGTATGCAGGTTTCTTCACGATGTTTTCATTCGCCGTAAGAAAGACGAATAAATTATTATACCCAAAGGTTATCCGGAAGACATTGTTACCTTAGCAATAAAGCCACATCTGTACACAGTCTTTCTGTATTGATCTCTCTATGTTTTCTTATGTACAACAAACTATATTCTATACTAACGCCTGCAGATACATACATTATTATGTGGACAGAGATAATCACCTACATAACCACGTAAGCAAGCACGCCCTACTAGGCGCTCCGGCTTAGCATGTAAAAGGGGCCATATTTATAATTCTTTGAAGTGGCGTAGTCGGGTGAAAGGGTTAATTAGGTGAAAGATTCACACGGCCGCTGGACCGAATGATCGCGTCAGACAAATTAAAACGAGGGAGGGCTCGAGCCCCACCCGGGAGCGGAGTTGGATAACCAAGCAAATCATATTTGCCACCCCACTTCATCCTCTACAAAGGGACATGTGGCAGTATTTTATATTTATGTTAGTGTAGAGTGTAGTGTACGGGTTGGGCTTCTGATCGGAAGGTTGCAGTTTGACTTTTATAGGGTAGGTACGCATAAAGTGGTTGTTCAGTCCATGAAAATCAACTTTTGTTTTAGAATTTCTAAAATTTCAAACATAACATTTACTTTGGTTCGAAAGATTCAAAGAAAAGTGACATTGTTGATTTTGTAGAACTAAAGTTGGAGGTTTTGAATGTTATAATAAATAAATGAACTAACACGTTATTCGATGTATGAATAGTTATTATCAAACATCTTTCTAAGTTTCTAACAACTATCAAAGTGATCACTTTATTTCAAATAAAATTGGAAAAAGACAAAAAATATGTATGGCAGAAAAAAGGTTATTCGTGATTCACACTTGTTAGCTAATCGAGATTGACAGGTGTCTGGAAATGTATCCTGTAAAAGATTTTTCCAATGTTATCTAAAACAGGGTGTACCAACCTAAAAATTTTTGAATTTTGAATCTTTCGTGAATTCGACGCTCACAGTTTAAGGAAAATATTTTAAAAACACCTAAAGCCGAGTAAAGATTGCCAATACTTTAGAATACGATTATAAATACGTAAATACCAAAATAATCTTATATTGTGTACGGCTATCAAAAAAAAGGATTATATTGTGTGATAGCATCTTTACACTTACTTTTTTTACCTAGGGGATTCTAATGAACTGATGAGTTCATGAAGATCCCCCGGGGGAGCGGGCGAGGAGATCTTGGTTGACGGAACGACTAGGTCTGCGTGACCTGGGGCCTATTTAATAAAACTTAAAATTACAATTTACAATTCGAAGTACATCGCGTAGCCAATCAGACTAAATTTTAAACCAATAACTTCTTGGTACTTAGTAACTTTTAAATTGTAAATTTTATTGAATAGGGGCCTCATCGTCCTAGGGTAGATCCGAGCCCTACGGTAGCAGAGGTTGTACTGTGAGCTCAGTACAACCTCTGCTAACAAAAAGATACTACCGCGGAATCATATTAAAAACGGTACAAAAAAGTTTTAAAAACGCAAATAATATTTTATTTTATTTGGGAGGCTTACAGCTTTCTTTTACCAAACATATATCATAAGTAGTAACTTATATGCCATTTACAAGCTTCCACATACAAGCAGAAATATTCATTAATAATAGATTAAACAACTTTATTGTAAAAAACAAAATTCCATTGATAAATAAGTAGGTAGGTATATCTAGAACCACCTGACAAAGCTCCAAAATTTGCGAATCAACCAGTGGAAACCACCGTATTTTTATATCAAGTTTATATGATCGACTATTTCCACTCGAGATAGCAGCGTCGTCGATCATATTATAAAAATGATATAAAAATACGCGAAAACAAATCCTGCCATCGATAAAATAAACGCTATACTTAATTTATATTGAATTCTTTACTTATGTTATCAGCGTAGCAGAGCGTCGCGTCGGTGGTCTAGTGGCTAGGGCCGCTGCCTCCCGTCCGGGAGACGCAGGTTCGATACCCACCACGTACCAATGTGTTTTCGAATTTCGATTTCATATTAACGTTTTTTTTTAACGGTTTCACGTCTAGTTTGGACGTAATATGTACGTTTATTCGACGCACTTACGGTGATAGAAAACATCGTGATGAAACCTGCACACTCCTGCAAGGAAATTCAAAGGTTGTGTGTGCAGTTAACTAACCCGCACTGGGTCAGAGTGGTCGACTAAGGCCTAATCGCCCTAATTCAGGGTAGGCTCGAGCTCCTCGGTGGGGACGTATAGGAGCTGTTGGTGATGTACAGCGTAGCTTATGCCTCCGAAACAGAGGTGGCGACTCTCATTACGGAGGTTCCGAGTTTGAATCCGGTGAGTGCATTTTGAAACATCTTTGTGAGGCTTTCCCCAATTTGGTAAGAACATTTCAGAAAGAATCGCCTGATTGTCTGAAAAGAAAGATGATTCCGATTTCCGTGCTTCGTAAGGCACGATAAGCCCTAGGTCCCGGCTGCTATCTACGGAAGTAGACGTTACACGAGCCTAAACAGCCTCTGGCGCCTCTACAGCACTGGCACTAGGGTTTGTGAGATCATCTGTTGTCGACCTTATAACCCACACACAGCTTCTTTCTACGATATAAATAAAGTAATTCAAAGATAAAAAGATAAAGATAAAAATATTTATTTGCAAGAATACATGTTGGTAGATAAACATACGCCGTGTGGTGACGGTAGAGTAGAATACATTTGTCACCAACCCCTACTCTTCCCGTGGGTGTCGTAAGAGGCGACTTAGGGACTACACATTGAACAGGGAACGGGCAGCAGCGCTCTCTGATACAGTAACCTTTTAATCTGCGATCTCCAACCCGCCTGCCAAGCGTGGAGATTATGGCAAAACCCTCCACTTAAGTGAAGGAGGCTCATAGTCCAGCAGTGGACTGTAACGGGCCGTTGATGATGTTGAGATAAACATGGTCTTAAAAATATTTTTTATGTATCATTGTATTCTACCGAACGCAGTCGGTGTGCAAATGTTTATTGAAAATTTTATTTCAAAATTAGGTATATAACAAGACGCCATTGGAACTTAGAGAATTACCTATACTAAATTGTTTATTTTAAAGTTGAAACAATATTTCTATACATTGGATGAGTTTTTTGATGACAATAATAATTCTTGACTTCTATATTTAATTTGACATTGTAGGTATGTACCTGAGCTTTTATTTCGTATTTTTATCATGAATGACAATTAATGTTCATTATTTTATTGACTAATTATTATAAGAAAAATATGTATTGTTTATGATTGATTTGTGTGCCGGAATTATTTTAATTTCTAGTTTTTGCATGCCATGTAGATCTAATTGTTGTGTAATATCTTTCTTTGCCATGTTTTAGCAAATAAATTTATTCTATTCTATTCTAAGTAATAAGTTATACCTACATGATAGTATTACATTAATTATTAGTAATTAATGCACATATATAGATCCTTCTTTAAATTCGAGGTACTCTTTAGTAGTACTGTAAAAACAGTTTTTTAATAGCCATTCAGTAATTTTTGTTCTAAACGTATTATAACATGTAAATATACAGTGTTAAATTATTATAAATATTTATGGCCATATACACCGTGAAATTTACATCGTTTTGTTCCCGCTGTGTAGTGATAGTACCCGTCAAACTGAACAACTTTTCACGAAAAAAAAAATTCCTGCGACAAAAAAAATTTTGGCTTCTCCATACAAAGTGAGACTCCCCACCGACCCATTTTGTATGAGAGACCAAAAATTTTTTTGTCATTTTTTTCGTGAAAAGTTGTTCAGTTTAACGGGTACTATCACTACACGGCGGGAACAAAACGATGTAAATTTCATGCTGTAGATAAAATTTTGACTGAAAATTGCTATCTGGTACTGTGGTATGTAGCATGCGTTCTTGTGTCTCAGTTCCCTTCTCATGATTTGTGAGTTCTTTTTAAAAAGTAGTTATTAGTAGCCGATTTCCAAAAAAATACCAAATAAAACCCTGAGTATAGAGAAACAGAACGTACACAGCAACACAGTTAAATGTATAAAAATTGGAAACCTTTTTCTGTTACCTATTCCAAAACTTCAAATATAACGGTTGCATTGAAATTGAAAAGCCACGGCACGCCGCCGGCACACGTCCGAAAAACTAGAGTAGAGGGTAGGTTGGGGCAAAATAAACAGACAGCGGCCCCGAGCGTTCAACATCCAACATCCGAACTTCCAAAAATTAAAAAACTCGTTTCCATGTGCACAACTGCAGCTGCTCCAAAAGAAAAAATACGATGTGGCTAACCTAACTCCAATCGTTACGTTGACGTAACTAACGCATATAAAGCAAGTTTAAATCCAGTAATATTTTTCTATTTAGCCTTTTTTTCTCGCCCAATGGTTGCCTGGAAGAAATCGCTTAACGCGATAAGGCCACCAATTGTTTTTTCCTGTGTTTATTCTTATGTATTTTTATGTATGTTTTTATGTGCAATAAGAATATTTGAATTTGCATTGAATTTTTGTTTCACAGACATATGTTATTTTTCCTAATTCCTAGACTGAATAGTAAGCGATGGTTTGATTAAAGTATTTTAGAAATAAAAAAAATACTTATCTTATTAATGTAGGTAGAGTATAGGCGATTCAGGAATTCAGCGGCTACATATACTGATTTATATGCCACGATACAAGCGTAACGTAGGCTTTATCCACTTATTCAAAACGTATGTTGAGACTTGCTAAAGCTGTGCTCGTGAAAAACTCACGCGACGATGTGGTGTCGCGTACAGGCACGGACTTGGAATGGAATTACACCGCTCTCAATACAACGTGGACAGCTCTCTGTTTTGTGCCCGTAATGAACGCATGTGCCGATCCTCCCCAACAGCCTCTTCACTTCAACAGACCCTGATTGTTAATCGCGTAATGAACTTTATGTCAAGTATGATACTGAGTGAACGAGTATGTCCCTAATTAAATTCATTTGTTCGGAGTTTATTTATTTTAAAGTGAACAGCACACTCAATAATTAAGATATTATATTTTATAAACTATAAATATTAATTGAATGAGTGTATACTTCATAGCACTCAAGGAATAATACGTACCTACAATAGTTTTGAAAGAAATGGAAAGTGTAAAGTTAGGTGGCCTTTTTGTTCAACATAGTAATATTCCAGGCAATCTTTATAAATATTTTCTAACACGTCATAGCCTCAAACTTAATAGGCCGCGATGTTTTTTTTGTTAAGCTAGGCTTTTGAAACTTTATAAGCACGTATTCTAATGTAATTAATTTTCACACAAGGATGACTTTTAAGTACAATGTAGGTAAGGTGGAAGGTAAATGTCTCACGCACTTTAATATTAAATCAACTAACATCCGTATCCGTATCCATAATGCGGAAGTCGTGTAACAAGTGCGAATTAACTGAACGGATGCGGAAACTATGTTCAAGATCGAATTCTGGAAACCGGTCTGTTCATCCTTTTCCTTAGCCACACTGAAATTTATAGTTCATAGTGTAATAAATTAAAGTAAAAAATATTCTCAATTAAACACACATGTAACGTGCGTATAGGCATAGGCGTAGGCGTAGTGGCAAACTTGTTTAACCACATTCTTTTTTATAAGCAGATACATAATTGGCGATGTCTAAAAGAAATCGTATTTATTAATTTGATAAGTAAATTAACTTTAAAACTAAAGAAATTTAGTATTCATTACTGTGGTAGCATCTGAATTGCGTGTGTTTTATTATGTTTATTTTTTTGTTTATTGTAACTTACTGTGTGTTTTGTTTTATGTGCCGTAAAAAAATGTTTTCTTATTCCTAATTAATATTATTAATATTTGTTATAATAGGGTCGGTTGTCGGCCTTACAACCCACCACGATGGAAAAGAAGATAATATTAAAAGTAGATTTAGGCGTTATCTTGCAGAACAAATTGCAGTTTTTTTTTTCTTGTCATTTGCAACGTTAAAGAGTAGAAAAAAGTAGATAACAAAAATTTAAAACACATTCTCCAACAAGGTATCTTTATTTATTTATTCGTTCGATTATAAAATACGGACATCCCCAAATTAAGTCACGCTTTTTGCAATACCTGATTCGCGTTGTCCGAAGAAATATCAAGGACGTAGATAAAAGTTGTTCAACTTAGAAAATAGCCTTTTTTAAGAACAAGGCGACCAAATAATATTTTCAAAATGCGTGTGTGCGTGAGTACGTTTACTACACGCCACTTACTTAGTACTTTAAGTACGTACGTAATTATGATGCCTACATAGAAATTGTACATTAATTCTAATATTAAAATGCTAAAGTGTAACAATTTTGTCCTTCTTTAGAAAGACTTTTTGCCGCTTTTTTACCCGACTGCTTTAGAAGGAGGGTTATGTTTTTCGAGTGTATGTATGTATGTATGTATGTATGTATGTATATTTGTTTGGCACGCTCTACAGCCTAAACGGCTTGATGGATTTTAGCTAAAGAGGTATCGTTAGATTCGTCTCACTGGTGAGAGTGACACTGGGTACATCAAATTTATAAAAAAACCAAGATAGCCTATTTTTGGCGCCAAAAGTTTTAAATTTTTCATGCTGTCGGGTTTTTTGTTTTTTTAATAATAGTGGTTATTTATTTTTTACTTTTACCGCAAGAAAATATCGTATTCCCCGAATACTGTACCTATTCCGAGCTCTCGAATACGTGAGTACCAATCATTACTCGAGTTAGTACTCGAGTCAGCCTGACTCGGCACATCACAATAGATGGATTGACATTGACAGCTTTAAAAATAATGTAAACAAAAAGCAGCTGTGATCTGTACCCTGTATTTTTTCTATTAATTCCGTTTACTAAAAATGAGAAATATTTCAAAATGTCAAGTAAAGTTAGTGCACAAAAAGAGACAATATATCCGAAAGTGGACGTAGAATATTGGTGAGTACCAAAAAAGATATATATTAATATTAGTGTGAATATTACCACTAAAGTACCTCATTTATTTTTTCTATTATTTTTAGTGGAGTATGTGATTATAGAAGTCACTGCTTAGCACTTGCAAGAACTATAAGGGAAAAAACTCCAAATGCAACAATTTATTGTAAACGAGGAAGGCAAGGCAAGTTTTGTTCATATAAAATAGTTACCTAGGTTAACTTATTTACATTTTGTAAGTACTTACTGCATGGACAAGTCCTACAGACATCTCACCACCTTATTAGATTAGATTTTGATTCAAACATGTACTACCTACCTACCTACCTATCTTTTTGTTAATTGAATTATGCTCCATAAATTATGTCCATAGAATCAGTAAAAATCTGTGGTGTTGTAATGTTTCTCTTGTGTTTTAAACCAAGAAATAAAAAATATTTTTACGTAAGTAGTAAGCCTTTGATGCTTCACAACATCAGCATCAATTAGTGGGTATATTTTTTATTTTTCCAAAGAAACTTATCGTATAGGCATAATATACCTATAGTTACTTTCCAACACTATGTATAAATCAATTTCGCCTGATTATGTCTTATCATTAATAGTTATTTTCAGGATCTTTTGAAATAGTCGTAAATGATAAATTGATATACTCAAAATTAAAGACCAGGACATTACCTGATTACAAAGAAGTTGCAGATGTTGTCAACAGCGTCTCACAGGGAGAGAAACCACGGGAAGTAAAAGGAAAGCAACCAATCAATTGTGTAATATCGTAACACTTATTTATTTCTTTAAAACAAACCGTAGTACAATTTATATTTATTTAGAATTACATTTTTGTTTAAATTACATAAATAATAAGAGGAATAAATTCATAAAAATCTTAAATAATTAATAGTTTAAATAGGTTTGAAACAAAATTGTGATAACAATTTCTATTTTCGGACGGATTGGTTTATTTATAATCAATAGGTACCACGGAGACAAATACATAGGTACACCTACATAGTACCTATATTTTAGCTTACAACTTACTGATAAACTTATCAACTGATAAAATGTGTTTTTATTTAAAAAAAAAAAAGTATTATAATTTTTTCTACAGTCTCAAAAATTAATAGAACCTTCACAGCCCAATAATCATTGAAAAAAAAAGCCATTTCCACTAAAAGTATTTATAGCTTGGCAAGGGATTTATTTTGCCATACTCCCTTGCTACTCCCATGAAATAGTGAGTTATGTCCGACTGGTCACCATTTTATAAACGATGCCCGATTGGTACCTAGGTACCTATTCAAATGACGTTATTGAATTTTCCCAATACTATATAATTAAAATTTCTTAGTTTTGTTTGTAACAATAGGTACATTCTGTGTAATAGGGCGTAGCATGGTTTTTGTAGTTTCAGCGTATGCATTCCTTTGATAGGCATGTATTCAATAGATAATCTATTATCTCTTCTATAATGATCAAGTTTATATGGGCCTTAACATGCGCAAGGAAAATTTGTTAAAAAATGGCTACAAAACCAATCGCCAGACCTGAAAATAAATACATGTTATGTTGGAAATATCTACCCCTCAAAAAACCAAAAAAAATAATTAAAAATAGTAGGTAATCGGGACGTAAAAGCAATGCAGTGCATCGTCATAAAATGTTATCAGATTAGAGAATAACAGGATTAATTCAAGAATAAAATTAATAGTCACAAGTTTAAGAAATATGAAAAAAATACATTTCATACGAAACTGGGCCAATTATTAAGTAGGTAGTCTAACATAACTTAAATAAAAAAGCTCTCTACTTAAATGACTTTGATTATTATTTTAGCTGCCTTGTAATGTACATTATATATTGTATGCGTGTGAATATTAAACTTGATACGCAAGCCTGTCACTGTATTTTGCTCTGCGGTTGCGCATATATAGGTATGTATCGCGGACCGCGCCTCTCATGACGATTTGTCGACGAGCTTTATTTCCGCCTGCCACGTGGAAACACGATATCGCCTATATTTTATTTCCAATATTTCACTATTTCAAATAGAATCAAGTTTTCGCGGGAACGTGTCCGGGCCGCGGCGAAATGGCAAACAAACTTGGAATGATCTGTGATCGCCACGCGCTGCTCCGTGGAGATCGAATTTTTAGTGGACACTGGACAGTAAAAAATATTCTTATACGCATAAGAGTGAAAATTTTATCGTAATGCTAGAAAGAGTGGATATTGATTGACACTTCGAACAGCAGAATCGTAAAACTAGATAACAAAAGACAATCGCGTCGCTTCCTTCGATGCACTTCAAAAATCTTTGAAACTGAACAACTTTCAATTATGGTAAAGTTCTACATACAGCCAGTCAGCAGATGAACGCCATATGACCTAGTTTCCTCCTATTTTATATAATATATTATATTTAAATCCCCCTTTTCGAGTCCTTTTGCAATAAAACAAAAAGATTTTTCAGAATTGTATTATGAATCAAATCATTACGCATTAAAATTACTATTAATTTAATATTTTTGATACAAATTTATAACCTTTTTTAAACAAATCTAGGATACGCAGTTTTGAACCTGTGACAACAGGCAAAAATACAAATGAACTTCCATTATCTGTCTGTCACCTATCGAAAGAAAATAATATTAAAATTAAAAAGTGTGCCTTATTTAAAATTTTGGTACGAACAAATTAAAACAATCAAAAACCAATCCAGCGGGTTTTACTTTAGTAAAACTTGGATTAATAAAAAGATAAGTACAAATTGATTTGTCCGTTACAAAAAATGAAACGTTAGAAAAAATGTAACAGGGAGAACAGAAGAGAGAAAATTGAATGATGTCCGGCGCACACCTCACTCGCAGATTGGATTTCATTCATCGTTTAATGAACTCCACTTTTCAGAAAAAATAAGTTACAGTGGCTTCCTATATGAACACGTGTTTTTGTCAGAAATATTATTAAAAAATACTGGCTGGCTGGACACATTCATTTTTTATTTAATCATCGAAAACTTTAGTGAAGAACGCGTACATGTTTATTCCATGTTTCACAATAAGCTAAAATTCATGTCTTGCAGCAAGCACTAATAATTCGCACCACATTATACGAAATCTTATATTACTAAGGCAATACCTCTCGGATGGTAGTTTAGTTTAAAATATTCTTTGGTTTAACCCGTAAATCTGTACTTACCTACTTTTGTTTCATAATTTACCATAATTCAAAATAAAAATTAATTACCATACAGATTTGACTCACTCAACTGATGATTATGTATGAAAAGTAAAGAAAAAAACTGGTTTCACGAATAAATTACCATCTGAAAGGTTTTGAAAATAAATAAAATTTTCAAGAGCCCATTTCACAAACATATAAAGATTTATTTATAATACTCCGTCAATGGCCAATCAATAAGCCTATTAATCTTCTTAGTATTACAATACACAGTAGCAACATGTATGTTGGCTATACATCAAATTATATACTTTAAAAGTTGTAGCTTTGCGAAAGTGGCCCGACCCTCGCTTGCTCGCCAAAATAGGCATCGATCCGGACGAAATTAATCTAGGTACCCAGACTTAACTAACTTAACACAACCATTTTAAAATCTGTATTGGGTACTTATCTATTTCACAATACAAAAAAACATAAACACTAAATAATATAAAAGTTGAGCCTTATTGCTAGGGTAGCAATATCTTCCAGACAACCCTTGGGTAAGGAAACCTGGAAAAATTACAAAGGGCAGAGCATCTTTTATTCGTTCATTCATCTACATTTGGAGTGAAAAGCTTACTTAGAAACTTATTTAGACATAGGCACATCAGCCAGTGGCCTATAAGAATATAATAATAATAATAACTTTCTCGATTTTGAAACATTTGAACAATTAGTGTTCGCGTAATCGCAATGCAACGTGTGTTACAATTTTTACGCGAGTGTTTCCGTTTTAAATAAATAATAATGCAATGCAACGTGTTGACTAAATGGGGTTGTTCAGTTCGAAAGAACAACGAAGAAGAACAACTAAGAAGAAAAAAAAACGAAGTTGAACAACTTTAGTTGTACAACTTTAAAAAAAAAACGAAGTTGAACAACTTTAGTTGTACAACTTTTCCAAAATCTCAAAGAAAATACTTGACCTAGTCATTTTGTAAGAAAAAAAAATTTAAATGTTGTAGAGCAAAAGCTGATCAATTTTATGGACCACACGAGAGATTATGCGTTATTTACGTTAAAAAAAATTATGGGTGAATTCGTCCGTCTTAAAAAAAATATTATGCCAAACATACTTACATTCACAGTCGATCACACTTTTAACAGACTAGAAACCAAACATTTAAAACAAACACCGCGAGGCCTTTACTATAGTTATTTATTCAATCATTCTTAACAATCTAACCACAGGTTCGTTAACTAAAGTCTTTACTCTAGCTCCGTAAACAAACTCAAGGTGGGTAAAATCTATTGATTTGTTCAACATGACATAGTTGACAATATTCGGTAAACTATTCCTGAGTATTTGGACGTCATCAAAGGTGCTGTACCAATCCACTTCACTTGCAATTAAAGTAACTGGAGCACTGACTAGAGACACGTCGTACCCAGGTGGTTCCGGAGACCCATAAGCCAAGCTATTTTCCAAAGGTTTATAGTGATTGTACCTTTGGAACTTCTTCGATGCGTAGCCCTGCATAAAATGGACAAAGGTCTTGGTAGATGCTCCAGCGGGTATATGACTAGTTATCACTGGCAATCTGTCACTTGACAAAAAACTAATGTTCTTTAATCCAAAACTGACATAATACTCCAACTCGCACAAAATCTTCGCACTGCTCGAAGTATTACACACTTTAGCGTGATACAAATTCCGCAATGGGTTATCTGAAAACAGTTCATACAGTCCTACGTTCTCAGATAAACCCGCCAATTGTTCTAAATTTGGCGCCAAAATATCAATGAGCGGATATCTTAAACGACTGACCCAGGCTACTGGTGCCAACATCACGGCATGTTTTATTTTCTCGTTATATTCAGGACGCATACTGCACATTACGAAGAATATCGTAGTCCCTTGGGAGAACCCGACGTACGACAGTTTCAGCTGCGACGTCATTTTCAGAATATAATCTATAGAGGCAGGTAGGTCCTGGGAGCCCATTTCCTCATAGCTGAAATTCCAGTACTGCTTGCTCGAAAGATTCCTGGTATGCCTTTTGCTATATTTATTGCCTCTTGCGTTGTATAACCAAACATCGAAGCCGGCGTCCGATAGCAAATATGCGAGGGAATTTGTCGGGCCCAAAACTAACCAACTATCGGAGCTATCACCGATGCCATGGGTAAGGAGCACCGGGGGTCCATTCTTGGGTATCCGGAATAACTTCACTATATAACCGTCATCAGTGACCACTGAATGTTTCTCCACAGGATAACCGTATTTTGCGATAAACTGAACAGAGTTCAAACGCACACTATTTAAAACACTTTCGTCAAATGTCCGTTTGGTTCTTGTTTCATTGTGAGCACTTTTTATAAACAGAATAAGAACGCTGTGGATTAAGATGGAATTCCACAGGCCCATGTTGAAGCGTCAAACCATGCCGAAAAGTTGGCCGATAGTAGCGTTGCCGATCTTGAGTGAGGCTAATAACACGGCTCGACACTCAATGTCAACAGTCAAGTTGAGGAAGTCTGGAACTTATGAACCTAGTAACTCGCAATCATGTGATTTTATATTATGAGTTTTATAAAACATGCAAATTAGACGTGACTCATATTGGGTGTTTGTCCAAAATGTTAATTTGTTCTTTATTACATTTCAAGAAAAATTAACAGAAACCAAATTAGTCACTCATCAACTCGGACATTAATTCGGCTAGACAATAAGCAGTGTTAATAAAGATGACTGTTGTTTGTTTCAGTATTGTTTTTATCTAGATGAATAAATACTAAAAGAAAATGCTAGATTACCTGTGGTTCTATAAAAAAAATATATACAGAACACTCTACAATTCAATGATTTATTGAATAATCATATTGATTGGGTGACACTTTAACTAGCTTACGTAGCAAAGTACTACGGCGGCGTAGCAAGCGTAGCATAAACACTACAACGTATAAAACGTCGTGCGTGCACTATTGAGCGCGTTTAAAATTCTCACCGATACTGTCCAAATAGAAAAAAATAATGATGATTCAGAGATATGTGTTTCGTTCGAATTCTTTTTTTTTCTTAACTGACCAATATCTATTTCTACGAAAGTGGTGATATAGCGGGCGCGGACTTGATGTGTCTTAAACACTGGCTTCACTTTACCCCAGCGTACCCGATTCCGTGCACGCGGAACTGAAGCACAACGAACGGCCTTGCCATCGAACACCGACGTAACAGCCGCAAGCGCAGTTCGCAAGAGTTCAATGTCATTTTTACGTTAATACCTGTCTTTTATTTTTTTATTATGGCGTTATCAATTTGGCGAATCGAAATAAAATGAAAATACTTAATTAGGTTTGTTTGAGTATAATGATTTTTTATTTGAATAGCTAGGAGGTACAGCACCGATGATGGTATATGAAAAAAAGGATAAGATTATTTTTTTATAGTAGTATAATATAATATATAATGCATGGAAATAAAAGGACGAGGAGCGTACATAAACTTTGTAATATTCGTTAAAGATATTAATTAATTAAAGTAAATCAACTTTTTACTATCTTTAATAAAAATCTCTTGGTACAAAAGTTCTTTAAATGCAAAGAATAAGTATTTTTCGTGTCGTTGTTTTTATTTATGCAGTAAACTTTGTTTGCTAACGCTATAGCGTTTATATCGGATTTATAGCGTTATAGGTTTATAGCGTTTATATAAGTTATAACTTATCTTATTCTCAAGGAGAAAAATACACTGTGTTTTTTTATAAGGAGCTGAGTTCCATGAATGGGTGGGTGGCTCTTCAAGGATTAGATATCTTACTATACCAATTATTTTTTAATAAAATATACTGTAATCCGATATAAAGTATAAAGCTAGCTAGTTTTAAATTGAGCGAAGAAGCAACACAAGTCATGTTAGAAAGTACCTAGTCAAATAATATACAAAATCATGAATCATTTTAGGATATCGCGATAACCTTTAAAATTACCACCATAACAATTTGTGTGAGAAATTTTCATAAAAATTAACACTATAAATAAAATTAATGTTCATAATGTTGTTAAGATAACAGATGATTAAAATTAACTGCTAGTTAAAATGACTAAGAACACAAATATTATAGTATTATTTGTCAAATATACTTCTCATCAAAAAAATCGAAACACCTTGCAAGTTGATGTTTTGTAAGGAATAACAGAAAAATGTGTATATTTAGGAATACACACACAATAATACACACTTTTCAACAATACAATACAATATACACGGGTCTCCTCAACAAGCAGTAAGCCCGTAAAATTTCTTATAAATGTTATGTTAATATATACACATTTTTCTGTTATTCCTTACAAAACATAAACTTGCAAGGTGTTTCGATTTTTTTTATGAGAAGTATATTATAGTGTTATTATAGCTATTATTGCCCCTCGGTGGGGCCGTACATGAGCTGCCTATGATAGTTATTATTTGTCTAAAAATATGCGTGCCTTGAACACGAATAGTTTTGAAAGGTCTCATGAAACGTGACTTCTAAACCAAAACGAGTTTAATCAAAAAGTCAACAATAATACGGCATTTCTATGGACGTAGCACACCATGGTTATCATAAACAACGAGGACATTTTGTTACGTGCACGCACATGTACATATATAGGTATTATTTTTACGAGGTCCAGCCTCTTGATATTAATTAAAATAAAGCTGTTTATTTTACCTTATTATTTTATTACCAAAAATAAGAAGAGAATATCCCTAGTTATTAGCTATGCTATTAAGTCGATGCATGGCTAAATAGATTGATAAATCCAAACTCTAAACAGTTACTTTAATACTCGTATTACCATTATTTCAAGTGTGCCCTTTATCAATATCATATACATATAATTTATTTATTTATTTTGGTGAATTAATTAGATGGAGTCAATTAATAAGATGGAGTCAATTAATAAGAGAGAGATGGACATGACGGTGAAGCTCGCCCATCGGCTACATGTCACTCAGCGAGCCATGGAAAGATTTATGCTTGGTATTCCGGGATAAAATCCGAAATGAAATCATCCTGCAGAGGACCAAGGTAGTTGATATCGTCCAGAAGTGTAGCAAGCTGAAGTGGCAATGGGCTGGCCACGTCTGTTGCAGAACCGACGAGCGTTGGAGCAGACGGGTTCTCGAATGGAGACCACGTCTCGGGAAACGTAGTGTGGGACGCCCCCCTGCCAGGTGGACTGATGACCTGAGGAAGGTCGCTGGTGGTGGCTGGATGAGGAAAACGGGTGATCGTGCGCTTTGGCGTGCCCTTGGGGAGGCCTACGTCCAGCAGTGGACTGCAATAGGCTGATTGATGAATTAGATGGGGTCAGAATAGACAATACCAGTAAATTGACACACAAGCCTTACACACATTGCTCTTGGAGGGATTCGAACTCCAAACTCGCGTCTTGAAGGCAGCATTAATCCGTAACCTCTACATTACCGAAGATAAAGACATAATGAATCGATTTTTTCTAATATCAGAAGCGCTCGTAACACAGCGGTAACTTCGTATCGAATGCATCACCATTGTTGTAAAGTGCAGAGACACATCTAAAGAAATGTTAGGTTAGGCTAGGTACTGTCTCAAGTAGTTGACGTTAGGCCAAGTTTTTTGACCGTATTTGGTGGCTTGCAAACTCTGACGACGGGAGGATTTGTTTGTCAATGCCTGCACGATATCCATAATAGCTATGGCATTCCTTTGTTATTAGACTGGAGCCTACCCTGAATAGGATGGTCCGGCCACAATCAACCCAGCTGATACTGCGGATTGGTGACCTTTGGATTTCTTCTCAATTGTGGTGTGGTTCCTCATGATGCTTTCTTTCACGGGACTTGGCCTTCCATACCGACGACGCGACTTCGGCATTCCTTAACTCATCAGACGGCAGCCAAAGGTAACCGAACCCAGATGTTTATAAAATAAGATAAATTATACATGTTTTTAAATCCGAGTTATTTCGCAATATTTACCAATATATATGTGTTTGTAAACAAGCGGGTTCAGATGAGTGAGGTAGTCTCACCTGCTTATCTCATTGTTGGACCCAGAGGGCTATTGATGGCACCTATTCAGCTATAGGTGTTTAGTGTTCCTATCTAGGTACCTATTGTTTGTGTCCAACCGGAACACAATAGGATATGTTTTTCATATTGAAGCTACAAATATGAGGTAGACACCAGTCTCTGCTCATTTGCTTTACGGACGTGGAAAAGCGAAGAGTTCAAAGTTAAGGTTAGTCATTATTCTTTCTTACTTTTAAGTGTGTTTTTTGAAAATCATTAAAGTATCTTTTATTGTGTGCGTGTAAGTGTTTATTTACAATGTTTAAATCTTTAACAAAATAAGGAGCTACAGTAAGTAACAGTCTTTAATTTCAAGAAGTCTGAACTTTAGACAATAGGGAATTAATTCACCATTCGCTACTTTAATTTACTTACTACTTTGCTAAAGAC
Source organism: Carpatolechia fugitivella (assembly GCA_951230895.1). Lineage (NCBI taxonomy): Eukaryota > Metazoa > Arthropoda > Insecta > Lepidoptera > Gelechiidae > Carpatolechia > Carpatolechia fugitivella. The sequence goes on along the minus strand of OX579648.1, from coordinate 12,875,191 downwards.
TTGACCTTTGTAAAAATAGTAGGTACAGTAGCCAGCACACGCAGCTAAACACTAGCATTACAAATTACCACCCCAACTGCTACGAGATAAAGGCGCTTTCCAAGGTCGAAAGTGGCTAGCCACTTAAGCTGGAAAACGTCAATTTTTTATCGTAAAAGGACTAGCTACGAGGGCTGCTATTTATGTATCCGGAATAACAAAAAATAACAAACATCTATAACCAAATATACTTTTATTGCTTTTCAAAATATTCCCCGTGATGATCGATGCATTTTTTCATACGTTGAAACCAACTTTCATAGCATTTTTTCCATTCTGTACCGGGTATCTCCAAAACGTGCATTTTGAAAGCATCAACGGCTTCTTCCCGGGTCGAAAATCGGTGTCCACGTAATTTGTTCTTCACGCTTGGGAATAAATAAAAGTCGTTGGGTGCCAAGTCGGGACTGTACGGCGGATGACCCGTCAATTCGATCATTTGACTATTTAAATACTCCGTTGTTGCGGCCGAGGTGTGACAGCTGGCGTTATCGTGGTGAAGGATTATTCTTCGTTGTCGATTGTTCTTGCGTATTTCTCCAAAGACTTCTGGCAAGCAAATGGTGGTGTACCATTCAGAATTAACCGTTTTACGATTCTCTAGTGGTACTGTAGCCACATGTCCACTAATACCAAAAAAACAGGCAACCATTTGCTTCAAATTGCTTTTTGCACGAACAACTTTAGCTGGGTTTGACTCATTTTGGAACACCCAAACCGTTGACTGCTGTTTAGTTTCGGGATCATACGCATATATCCAAGATTCGTCTCCTGTGTAGATATAATGAACAGCTTTTGGTGTACCACATTTGTATTTTTCTATCATTTTTTTGCACCAATCAACACGAGCCTGTTTTTGTTCAACTGTTAAGTTGTGCGGGATCCAACGAGAACAATTTTTTTTACAGCTAAATGTTCGTGTAATATTTTATAAATACTCGTCATACTAATGCCCAGAAATGCCTCTATCTCGCGATATGTAACATGACGGTCTTGCATTATTAGTTTGCGCACAGCATCAATATTTTGTGGTACAACAGCCGATTTAGGGCGACCTTCTTTAAAATCGCCCGCAAGCATACGACGACCACGATTAAAATTCACTGAACCAGTGATTCACAGTGGTTTTCGATGGGGCTTCCTCCCCAAAAGTCGACAAAAGTTGATCCATGCACTGTTTTTGAGTTAATCCACGCCGAAAGTCGTACTAATACATCATAGCACGAAAATTTTCACGAGTCAAATCCATGGTGATGATAGACAATGAATTTTAAAAATGGCGCCACAATGCAAAAACAATTGACAGATGAATGAAACAAACTTTAATTTACAGCCAAAGAGTTCTATTTTTAAATGTTATAATTTCTTTTTAAATATTGTTTATGTAAGTGGCCAGTTCCGGATACGTAAATAGCAGCCCTTGTACTGCACAGATACTGGCTTACAGAACTGACTAAGATTTCAGACCTAAGTTATGGCATATCCACCATTCCATAACTGGCAGACACGTACCTTGATCCAGAAGTGGACGTCTTTCTGACGAAGAAGGAAAATTGTAAGCACATAACTTTATCTCTTATATTAATCAATAACAATGTAACTGTTCAAACTCAAATCAGATCTAAATGGAAGATTAGAGGTCGTACCTACACACTTACCTACAAATGCATTAGGCTACTTAGATAGCAAAGTACTTACTTATATAATGTAAAGCTACAAAATAAGTACTAGGTATATATAATATGCACTATCGACTTAGTGTTTATACAGAATAGTCGGACGACCACGACGGACGACCGATAAAATAATGTATTTTTCGTGAATTTGAATAAATTGTGATGATTTCCGTACTCCTGACCCTGGAGCCTTTTCTCACTTCTAGAAATTTGTTCGGTATTATCTGAAAAAATCCCGTTCTGTTGTCAAGTTAAAGCTATGGCAAGAAGTACCGGAAACTTTACAGTGTCAACGAGATTGCTTTTGATAAGTACGTAATAGTTTATACTTAGATAAATGAAAGGCTCGCACGGCGCTCGCCTAGATACCGCACTATCTAAAAACAACAGCTCCATGAATGCGGCAACTCAATGTCAAAGTGTGTTTATGATAATTTGGAAGGATGCAAGCGTGCGTGAAGAATTGTGCTGCAAGCTGATTAATTGTTACCCGAATAAAGGGAAATTATTTTATGCAATGGGTTAGTAAATAAATAATTGGTTGTATAATGTAGAAAGTATCGTAGGTCTGCTGGAAAATATTTCTTTAGAAATAAGTAGGCCTGTTGTGTCATTTTTCTTTGTGTTATTGTCATTTTCTTGTTTAATGTGTACAATAAATGGTTAAATAAATAAATAAAGTAACTGAAAATTTTGCAAAATATAGCTCGGGTAGTATTTGTTGCCGCATTTTACAACTACGCCGGCGGTATCTAGGCGAGCGCCGCGCGAGCCTTTCATTTATCTAAGGGTTTATACTTACGAGTAGGTACTACTGCAGTTTCTTTGTACCCAAATGCCAGAATTTATGCAAATTTTATGTTATTCGGTGAAACTGCGCGTCTCACAGAGTCTTGCTTCCTGTTGTTTGTTATGGGGTATACTCGTACTTAGGTGTCCAAACTAAAATACCAGAATGCGTTATGAAAACTACGAGCTATTTATATAAAGTATATAACTTAGTATTACGTAATAATTTCCACCTGACGTTTTTGGTACTTACACGAATCGAATCCCTGAAATATGCAGATCAGATTTTTCAAACAAATATGATGGTTCACATACTAGGTTCACATGTACTCTCTTGATATGTACGAGCTCTAATGTAGAGTGTCCTCTCCTAGCTCGCGGCCGTCAATTCACTTAAGGGGTCGATCACGCCGTCGCTTGCGACTAAAAGCTACTAAAAGCGCTCCATAAAAGCAATAATTAAATTGACATAGGTAACGCAATTTATGCCAAGACAGTGCTGGCTGTCAAAGGTATCGCGGAGCGACGACGTATATCGCTCGCTACCTATTTATTGATACCTATCTTATAAACGCTTGCTTTACATTACACCAACAATATTATTTAAAAAATATACCGAGAATATTTTACCATCATCGGCAAGGGCAAAACCCGTTGGCTAGAGTCTTGTCTTCAGAGCAAAGTGGTTCAAATCGAACACGGGAGGTAGCCGGGCAGCCGTGGTTTGCGACCTTATCACTTTTCGAATTTCGTAATCATGTATGGTCGCGGACAGAAAATGTTTACCACCTTAAGTATCACAATTGCCTGCACATATTTGAGTCACAAGGTCGAAATGTCTATTTCATATCAATTTGATTGACCATAGATTATTATTTTTATAATAACATGAGAATCGGTCGCTCTAGGTGGTGGGCTGACTACTATCAAGGTTTGATATAATAGAGCAATTATAAAAAAAAAACTAAGATTTTAGTTTCGAAGCGACATCTATGCCACCAATATAGATGCTCGCAGTGGAACACTAAGGAAGGCAACTGACCAATCACGATGCGCGGCCTGAAACGCGCTAATGAAGTAAGGACATGGTAGTAAGACTTAACAGGGGTAAAAAATGGACAACACCAGTTGGACAGGGTTAACAACTCTTCGGTCCCCTGGCTATACCACCCGGCCAAGCGGGTGGTAACCCTTTTCAGACATCTTTTCCGCCTATCTATAGGCGTCAAACTATCCTTCGCCAAAGTTTTTAACTAAGAATATGAAGAAATAATAAAATAGAAACTCAAAAAATCTTTATTTAATATCTAGTATAACCTGCCCCAGCAGCTATGACGGCACGTAGTCTATCTCCACTATCTCGCATTGATGCGACAAGGCGTGCGCATTGATCATTCCCTCTAGTCTGATATCATCCTATACCCGCGAGCACAGTCTGATCTAAGAGCATGATTGTTTCTTTCCATTCCATGAGGGTTTATTTCATGTTGACAGTCCCAGCGTTGAACCATTAACCCCCATAAATTTTCAATTGGGTTTAAATAAGCAGACCGAGCGGGCATTGAATGAGTCGAATGTCACGGTGCAGGTTGAACCACGCCGCAGTAGCACGGGTCGTGTGTATCCGTGCATTATCTTCAACGCAGGCAATGTGTAGGAATTCTGTTGCAGGATACACTACGCGCACTGTAGGCAGCATCACTTCGTCCAAAAGCGACACATAATTAATCGCAGTAGCCCTATTGTCCATCTTCGAAGAGAAATATTATTTCAGCTTTTTGTTCCTGGGTTAAACTTGCCATTTTATTTCGTTATAAAAATAGGCATCTTTCTTAAAATTTCACTCTTGTCCAAACGACATTCAAACAATCATATATTTTTATAAATGTAATTTCAAAAGTTAAGAAATGAGTTTCGTCATCAAAAAGTGATCAATAAATCTCTTTGTTATAATCGGTGCGTCATATTGAATAATAACTTTTAAAAGGTAATAAGTAACTTGATATGGCATTTTAGACTAGTGAAAACAGTGTAATATAGGATCTAATTTGAAAACTGGTAAACATTTTCTGACCGCGACCGTACATTTTGGGCGCATTCCAAATCAGACTTTCAGCGCTGCCAGCGATCAGAAAAGCAAAAAAATGAGTTTTGACTGCTGACAGTAATTCGGAACGCGATTACGGGTGCTTTAATCAATTTCAGCGCGTCTCGGAACGCAGGGTTTATTGGCCGCTCAAACATTAGAAAAAGGCCCGCCTGGATGGACATGCCCAGCCTGATGATAATCCCTGATAACTTTAATTATTTATAGGGTAGGCTCAAGCACGTCGTCGGTGGGGAACTTTGCTGTTTCTTATTGTTGCTTTATTCCTTGTTCAGAGAGTTTCATAAAGTTGTCATTTCATCAAGGACAGGTGTTGGGTCCCCAAAATGGATATGAACTGCGCTCGGAAAAATGGTGGGGGATAATCTTTTTGCCGTTGTGTATTTAACCCTCGTATTGTATTTTTTATTCCGGTGGATATAGTCTCGTACACTTCATCTATAACAGCAAAGACCGAGAAAAAAATGCTTTTAGAAAATAAGTTATTTTAAAGTAATAAGAGCACGTGATAATTACCCTACTTATGAACCTGACTGTACCTACCTATAAGATTTATTAAATAAGTGAGAGAAAGAAAAATATACTCACATGTTCGATATCAGCGCTTTATACCAATTGCGCGACCTGTACATAATATCTGTTTTAAAAAAACCAATAAATCTTCAATTAAGCTACTTTTAGTACTCGCACTATCCTAATTACATCCTGTTTCCTTTAAATTTCGCTATCAGCAGATAAACGTGTAGAATTTGCATTTAAAAGGAAAGTTAACTCAAAAAGTAATCAGTATAACAAACATACCGAACAACTTGTTCTGGGAAAGAAACCACTCGCTTCAAAAACGAATACTTCCTCCGTATTTAATCCAGCAATTTTTCTGCACAAGACAAGGTAATATTCTCTAATTTGAACAACCTTCATTTCAGCACATTGGCGTTGAGGTCTCGAACTAATGACCATTATTTTCGAAAAGGCCAGATTTAAACGTGCAATAAAGTAAATCGGTTGTTTCTAACGAAGATCTCATGCATCCGAAGCCAAAATGTTTCGAGAAGCTAAGCATCCCGGGAAAAGGTAAGTCCAAAATGGGTAAGCCATGTAAGTACAGGATGAACAGTGCCTCGTGTTAGAGCCTAGTTAACAGGATGTTAGAGATAGTTAATTCCTAGAAATCTTTTCGAACTTAACAAGGTAGGTTGATATAAAATAATTATTAAGTAAAAAATATTTTTTAACAACACGTTTTTACGCACTAAAAAGTATAAAATAATTTTTATTGAGATTTTTATTGGTGTATTACTCTTGTAGGACTTAAAACGAAAAACGTGGGGTGCATGGAATAGATATTCGTAAGAAGTAGAGAACGAGGTGATGGCTGAAAAACAGCATAGCTGACGCTGTTAGCTTTTCATTGTCTTACTTATTTTCATGTCTGTCTGTACTACTTATTGATACATAACATATCGTTAATGTAATGACAACGAATAAATGTCTTTTAATTCTTATGAGTGCCAGGGGTTGTTATGTGATATGTCTTGAAAACTTACAAATAGTTATTATTAGTATCTTTTTGGCAGTGCAATTCAATTGTTGTGTTTTTTTATTAATGGAAAGACTTGCGTTTGACCATTATTCTAGCGGATGGAAATTGATTATAAGGTGGAACACGCTCGCCTAGAAGATGTCTATGATTTTTTTTTATAAAAGGGCTATTTTTATAAAGGGGTTTTGCTTCAAAATCTACTCAATGCACCCCACGTTTTTCGTTTTAAGTCCTACAAGAGTACTACACCAATAAAAATTATTTTATACTTTTTAGTGCGTAAAAACGTGTTGTTAAAAAATATTTTTTACTTAATAATTATTTTGTGCTTTTTAGTCCAGCGTATGTAAATTTTGCAAGATACCCTGAACATCACGTAGGATTAAATTGCTAAGACTAAAAATCGCAAGCAAGACGAGATTATGTTGTTACGTTGAGATTACCTTCAGGCTCCATCATGAGATCCTGGACATCACGTATGACTAAAAATCTTGTCAAGACAAATCTAACGAGCCTAAACACGACGAGATTAGTTGTGTATTTTAGGAGTTTCTATGGCCACCTTCCGGCTCCATCATCAGATCAGCTCCATGGTATTATAATATTGCATTGTCACCGAGGTTACATAAGAGTACCAAATTTCAGCACAATTGAATGACAGCACGTGCTCCAAAAATGAGATTCGGACCGAACAAACCCACAAACAAACAAACAGACAGACAAGAAAGCGAGTTATTAAAAACGTGTTAAAAATATATTTTTCATCTCTCATGCTCTGAAAGTAGTCCAATAATGACCCCAAAGAAAATATGTAAGTCCAACTTACATCCCAGTGGGGGATTTTCTGACAGCTCTTTAAGAAATAAAAATAATAGTTCTAATTAAAACGATAGATGGCGCCAGGTGTACTTCGTGGGTGCTGTTTTTAAGTCCCTTAAAGCCCTTGGTGACTCGCCGGATTTCTTCATCCACGAATCGTCAACGCCATCTATCGAAGTTTTATGAACAATTTTTTTTTTATTGGCTGTCGGAAAATCCCCCATTCGAACCTTTCTTTTACAAGCTTTTATTTAGTTTCACCTGTCCCGTTGTCTGTAATCAAATCTTGCAAGTTAAATTTGATCCACTTCCCAGTTTCCGATTGAGCTGAAATTTTGCATTCATGTATAAATCGGATGACAATGCAATATTATGGTACCTTGGAGCTGGTCTGATGATGGAGACGGAAGGTGGCCATAGGAACTCCTCTAATACAGAACACAACCTAGTCGTGTTTGGGCTCGTTAGATTTGTCTTAACAAGATCTTTAGCCATACGTGATATCCAGGGTCTCATGATGAAGCCGGAAGGTGGCCACAGGAACTCCTTAAATACACAACACAACCTAGTCGTGTTTGGGCTTGTTGGTTTTGTCTTAACAAGATCTTTAGTCATACGTGATGTTCAGGGTCTCATGATGGAGCCGGAAGGTGGCCACAGGAACTCCACAAATACACAACATAACTTAGTCATGTTTGGGCTTGTTGGATTCGTCTTGACTAGATCTTCAGTCCTACGTGATGTCCAGGGTCTCATGATGGAGCCGGAAGGTGGTCACAGGAACTCCACAAATACACAACATAACATAGTCGTGTTTGGGCTTGTTGGATTGGTCTTGACGAATACTTTGATACTAAATGGTAACCAGAGTCTGATGATGGAGCTAGAAGGTGGCCATAAGAACTCCGTAATTAAACGACGCAACCCCACCGAGTTTGGGCCCATTTGATTCGTCTTGTCGAGTACTTTGATACTATATGGTAACCAGGGTCTGATGATGGAGCTGGAAGGTGGTCATAGGAACTCCGTAATAAACGACGCAACCCGATCGAGTTTGCGCTCATTTGATGCAACTCCAACAGATTTGGGAAAAAGTTCGTTCCGTTTGTTATGAATGTGGATTATTATATGTCTGATTGATTAGATGGATGACCCAATGCCAAGGTGAGCACGTGCCGAGGGCTGAATGGTATGAGAGTGTATAAACATTTCATATCGCTAACGTTGCGCCTCAGGGTACCAGGGCGAACCCTGTTGTACTGAAGCCCTTATCCCTCTACAATGGACCTCGGCAAGGATGGCATTCACATAATACAGCCTAAATCAATTCAATTTCCTGCTAAATTTAATTACGGCACAGCTGAAAGAAGAATGCTTCCGATTGTCTTGTCTTGGGCTTCAACTGTGCACAAAATGCAGGGAACTACTGTAGATCATGCTGTTATTTATCGAGGCTCTAAATTATTTGCTACTGGTCAAGCTTATGTGGCTTTAAGCAGAGTTAAGTCTTTAGCAGGACTTCGAATCGAAGAACTTGACTGCTCCAAGTTGACTTCGAAGAAACCTTGTAATGTTGATGCATTAAAAGAAATGGATAGAATGAGAAATGTTACAAATAACTAACTAGTGATTACATAACTAATTTAAACATTATTTTACCCTACTACAAACAAAAAAAATGAAATATTTAAATATAAATAAAATACATAAACTTTAAGTGCTCAAAGCAGCACATTATTATGTGAACGTACTACGGACTACATAACGGAAAAACGCTGCTACGCGCTACTAACTACGTCGTAGTAAATCTCGAATTAAACATACTAAAAAGTTAAAAATAAAATTAAAGAAAAAAATCCTTTTTTAAAAACAAGCTTTTATTATTTGTTAAGAAAATGAACTAAAAAGTTAAAAATAAATTAACTCTAATTAGAAGTATAACACTTTATAAGTTCATTGTAACCTCGATAATTAAGCTTCTTCGTCAACGACAAAATAATTCCATATCGTAATCATATATTTTTAACACCAAAACTTTACACCTTAATTATTAAATCTTCCCGTTTTTATTACAGTCTCAATTATATAAATAATAAAAGCGTGTTACATTTTGATGGTATAATTAAGCTATCTAAATGTAACACGCTTTTTTATTTATAAAATTGGGACTGTAATAAAAACGGGAAGATTTAATAATTAAGGTGTAAAGTTTTGGTGTTAAAAATATATGATTACGATATGGAATTATTTTGTCGTTGACGAAGAAGCTTAATTATCGAGGTTACAATGAACTTATAAAGTGTTATACTTCTAATTAGAGTTAATTTATTTTTAACTTTTTAGTTCATTTTCTTAACAAATAATAAAAGCTTGTTTTTAAAAAAGGATTTTTTTCTTTAATTTTTTTACTATTTGCACAGAAAATTACATAATACAGTAAATGGCAAAGGAAGAGACGTATTACATACAGCCTAGATAATTCTACAATAAATTTTATTCCGATAAAAAGAAAAAAGAATGCTTGAATATACTTTAATTAAGTAAGATGAATGAATACGAAATTCACATTTTTACCTAGGTATATTAATAAATAAATTAATAATTATAAAACAAATATTATTATTATTCTTTTAAATTTTGGCAAAAATGACACCAACGCGGACCTTTAAAAAAAGGCGGGAAAAAATTGTTGTTATCTGTGGTTTGTAATCAATGTTTTGTTTGATAAATTATTTGTACATAATTAATGTTTATTTTAACCATAAAATAGTAAAAAATAAGTTAATCTAGGCTTGTGCTTGAATATCTTTACTAAATATGCAGTGATTTCATTAAAACCAACATAAAATTTCCCATTTTGTGTGGCAATTAGGGTGACGTGCACTAATATGGCGCGTATGGTATGTAGCCCTTATTTTTTTACTACCTACAGTTTTGTTTACTTTCCTCGCAATCGAGATGAAAAGCAGAGTGTTTACCATGTGGGAAACTGATCTATGCCACCCTCACTCACACTATAAGCGCCCTCGCTGCGCTCGTGCGCCAAAATACTTCGGTTATTGATCGCTTTCACCCCTTGGCACAGAATTAATCATAGGAATTAATATAGTACCTCTCGTCGGTTAACAATCTACTATTTCTTAACAATCTACCTTAAGCGTGGAGTTCATGCTTGTTTCCGTTTTGTACAGACAGTTTTTTGTGTACTACATGCTTGCCTTTGACGGGAAAAACTGTGCGAGCAGATTATGACCGACCCGTTTTCTGCAACCATTTTTTTTTCGTCCACGTTTTGCGCACTCGAATTTTCCAACCATTAGCTTTCTTGAGAAGTAATCTCCTGCGGTCGCCGGCCGCTGCCGCGGCACGCTCGCTGCGCTCGCTCGTCTCCCTCCGCCTGTTGTTGACAACAGTCTAACCTAACCTAACCGAAGTGTATTCTTTCTGGGTGGATTTTTTTTTTATAGCGGGGGGGCTGCGACCCCCGAGCCCCCTATTCGGATGCTGCCCAGTAAAAAACAACAAAAAAACACAAATTACTAAATTCGACCCATTATTTTGGCAAGTGGCTTAGAAAAACGCGGCGTACCAAAACAGTTGCGTTCAAAACTGCACGAGCACTTTTTGTACAGACCTGTTTTTGGATGCAACTTTTTAGGCGCATCCTCGTATTGAATGAATGCGTACTCGTTGTAAACCATGTACATCAAAAACGTGGCGTACAAAACCAGGGGCGGTCATGAAGGTTTCCCTACCTTAACACTACTGCTGCTTCGCTGATTGATCGGTTCAGCTAAAAACGAACCAGTTCATACGAGTCACAATGCGTAGCTCTATTACTGTCACTGTCAAACAATTTATTATACGTTATACCTGTCGCATCGTAAAAATGCCGTCCTGACAGCAGGCAGGAAATATGGAAACCAAATGGGTGCAAAAGAGACAGAAAAAAAATTGTACGTGTATGACAGCTGTCAGGCAGGACAGCATTCTTACGATGCGATTACTATAACAATAGGTAGTCGAGGTTATCGTGTACAAAACATGATTGCTGCAAATAATTTAATAATACTGTATGAATGCTATCAAGGTTATTTGTCTGTGTAATAAACGTAATGGTTTCATCATTAGAAAACTGTATTTACGTAAGGATCAGTGTGTTTCGCCGAGTTTAACCAGAAATCTTGTTGAGTGTTATATTTATTCATTGTGCAACTTTTTATAGGTTTTTCCCATGTCGTGAGGACTCAACAGAGATGACCACACTCAGTAAAGTCATTAACAATGATGATATGCGAAGGATCACGGCAGAATTCACTAGACTCAAAGGTAACTAACAACTACTTACAAAAAACTTTCAAACTTATCTGTTAGTAGGTACTGTAGCGTTAAAAAAAGAAAGCTAGCTAGCCTGTGGTTGACAACCACCACAACCATATATTAACCATATATACAACATATATAACCATATATACAACCACATATTGCCAAAGTATCAAAAAATGAGCCGAGAGCCGGGTCCTGAGGGGACTCCGTCGATATAGTGTCGCTGAACTAGTGTTGTGTTGAGAGAGTGTATCGATGCAGGAAGGTGTAAAGACCGCGGAGTACCCCGGAGAGTATAGCCAAACGGGAACCAAAAAAAGGAGGGCCAGAGAAACCTAAAGGGCCTTTTTAGAATTTAGAAAAAGAATTTAGACAGAATTTGGCAAAATCCGCATACAAAATTACAAAACTGATACAAAAAAAAGGCTAAAAAATCCGCGAGATTGGCAGTATCCCGGGGGGGACGCCGGTGCGCGGGTCTGCGGCACTCAGCTGGTACGGGCGCGGACGCACACAACGCAGGGTTCCAGGCACGTCCAATGCCTGGTGGCCTCAGGTGTCCGGAACCACAGCGAGAGATCGTGAATGGCACGGAGGGACCCTCGTGTGAGTGTCGCAGAGGCCGGAAATACACTGTAAAGATTGACAAAGAAATAATCGCCATCCAACCAAGACAAGGAAAGAGAAAAGTGCGTCGATAAAAACCAGTAGGAAGACAACACAAGACTTACCCGGCTAGTCCAAAGTAGGAGCCTGTTCAAGGCTTATCGCACCATACGGGAATGATCCCGGGCGAAATCCGATTGAATAGAATTGAATATTTTCTAACAAAGCGACTCACGTTTTGGAGATCGATTCAAGAAAAAATCGCTCCTATCAATATGACACTTCGTAAAACAATAAACAATTTAGAAAAAGGTCAAACCAAGAAAATTTTAAATTTGAAAATGTGACATAAAAACCGGCCAAAAGAAAAAAGAATCATACCAAAAAGGTTATTAAAAAACCTGCAGTAATGCTGCAGTACCTGGGTACTGGTACCTAGTTATCTTTGACGCATAAGGACATAAATTGGGTACCTACGTACAATAGCAAGTTTCTGAATTTAGGCAGATACCTACTTTTTGTAATATCTAGGTAGTAGGTAGGTAAGTATTAATTTTCTGCCATCATTATGCAGAAAGAGTCCAATTGACTTATACTTCATTTTTTTACCATTAGGAAAGTCTTTCATTTTCCAGACACTTTTTTCAATCTCGATCCAATCCTGCGTAGTAGCCCCTTCAAATCTGCCTGTTGCTACCCAGTATCTTAGTATGTTCTTGATGACAAATTACTCAGTTGACCAGTTCTTCCTTTTCGATGCTGTCTGTTCCTAGTATTTCCCATTTCGGCATTGAGTACATTGGGCATTCTGCCTAGGAATATAAATAATTGCTTTTTTTGTGTTAAATTAATTAAAATATAAGACACTGGATATAATATAATGCAAAAAAATATTGCTCTTGCGATGTATGTATGTAAACACTTTATTGTACAATAAACATTTGATGACGACTAAACAATCACATGCACTTGATGATATACTTATTATTATGCGTGAATGTGTAGCTTACTGTATACAAATTACAAATTAGCACTTTTATCTATAATCATCATTAAGTGTCGATTTATTTTTCTCACTATAATTTTCATACCTACCACTTACACAAATACATGACTACCTACTTGCCTAGGTATGTTTAAAGTATTTATTTTTTCAGACAGGTGCTACTTGGAAAATGCTGGTGCAACATTATATCCACAAAGTTTACTACAAAGAATTAACGAAGATCTGTTGAACAATGTTTATATGAATCCACATACAGACAAGTACACAAAAGACTGTATAGAGCAAATCAGATATTTGATACTGAGACATTTTAATACTGACCCTTCAGAATATACTGTGATATTCACCTCGGGAACCACTCAAGCTCTGAAACTAGTTGTAGAATCATTTCAATTTGCTCACGAACAGCATGAAGTCCTTAACTGCGGCTCCTTTGTTTATTTGAGAGACAATCATACTTCTGTCCTTGGTTTAAGGGAAATAGCGGCTGACAAAAATGCTGATATCATCCATATATCTCACGATGACTTTATGAAATATGTAGACCCCAAACAAAGCAGCCCTATGGCAAGTTGGAAAGAAAAATATCAAAATGAGGGTAATACACTTCTTGTGTTTCCAGCACAAAGCAATTTCAATGGGTTTAAGTATCCATTGCATTCAATAGAATGCATCAAAGAAGGTTCTTTAAACAAATACATAAAAAAACATTTATGCAAAATAAATTGCAACTGGTATGTTTTGTTGGATGCTGCTTCTTTTGTATCCACTAACAAACTTGATCTCTCGAGATACAAGCCTGATTTTGTAACTTTTTCGTTTTACAAAATATTTGGCTACCCTACTGGGCTAGGAGCTCTCATAGTCAAAAATAGCAGTGCACATGTATTAAGTCAAAAACGATACTTTGGCGGTGGAACAGTAGATGTTGTATTGAGCAGTGAAGACTTTTATGTGAGAAGGCAAAATCTTTGTGAAAGGTAAATGTCTGCTAATTTGCGCAGAATATCAAGTTTTCTAAGCTTGCATGAAGTTATTTATCGCGTACCCAAACAAATCTTTGAATAAAATAGATTGTATCATCTAATTTTGCTATTTTTCTATACAGAAAGTACATAATACCATAATTAAGAAACATGATAAGAGTCTCATAAAAATATTTCCTTACTTCCAGATTTGAAGATGGCACACACCCGTTCCTTGCAATTGTTGCTCTAAAACATTGTTTTGATTTGATGCATGATCTTATACCTAAAATGATTAATGATGATTGTATGAATACAATTTCACACCATACTTTTCATTTAGCTCAAGATCTGTATAAACAATTGAAGAAGTTAGAACATCCAAATGGTGTGAAAGCCGCAGTGCTATATCAAGACTCTGATTTTACTGACATCAAAACACAAGGAGGGATAATTACTTTTAACTTAATAAGAGACGATAAATCGTATATTGGATATGCTGAGGTGAATCAATTACTTACTGATTTTGAAATAAAAACTTAAGTCTTATCTTATCTGATCAGATGATCATATTTGGAATGCTGTGGACACAGTATCTTCTATACCCTTACAATTGCGTTTGTCATTACTCATTTATTTATTCTAGGGGTAACTTTTAAGTTTTTTACATAATACATTCTGTTTTATTGCGTTAGTTTGTTCTGCCTAAAACGATTAAATATTGTTTTTAAAGATTTTTTATTATACTTTTAATAAAAAGCAACTAAAATCCTCCAGCGAGATATTAATTGGATATTATATTTGTCATCTCTGTTACAGTTTCAACATATGGCAGATCTTTTTGAAATTAATGTCAGGACAGGTTGCTTTTGCAATTCTGGTTCATGTCAGCGACATTTAAAAGCATCAAACAAAGAAATGAAGGAAATGTACAAAGCTGGTCACAAATGCGGAGATGATCTGGATTTGATAAATGGAAATCCCACTGGAGCTATAAGAGTATCCTTCGGCTACTACAATACCTATGAAGATGTTGACAAATTAATGCTTATGATAAGCAGATGTTTTGTCTTAACGAAATTCAAGAAGCCGAAACGTAGGCTCAGTTCTAAGAAATATTCAATTAAATTTAAAGACAGTGAATCGAAAAAGATAACAAGTACATTTTACAAACCAGACATTGGAAAAGAGCAAAGTTATATCTCTAGTCCAATCCCATTGAAGAAAACGATACCGAATGGTGGAGTTGTTTTGAGTGAAATTGCAATATTCCCGGTAAAATCATGTGGGGCATTCAAAATTAAAACAGCCTGGAATATAGGACCTAAGGGTCTTGAATATGATAGAGATTGGATGATAGTAAAGGAAAACGGAGTTTGTCTAACACAAAAACAATGTTCGGAAATGTGTTTAATACATCCAACAATTGATTTAAACAACAGATTGTTGATTTTAAGATTTGCCGGTAATAATAACCTTATTACTAAACTTAGCACAGAAAGCTATGTTTTCTTACTTTTAACTTTAAATTAAATATTTTAACACATAGAAAGAAGATTTTCTTCTTCAGATAATTATTACATCGTCATCAAAAAACAGTAATGAATATTTAGTACGGTTTTCTATTAATAAAACCTTTCAATTTTCAGGAAAATCTCCAGTCTCAGTTCCAATTGATATTATCGCGACTCATAAGGAAAAAGATACAACTATGTGCCAAACGAGAATTTGTACAGACACCGTTAAAGGTATTGACTGCGGCGACGAAGTAGCTGATTGGGTATCCGAAGCTCTAGGAATCTCTTATCTAAGACTAATAAGACAGTCAGACAATGATATGAGAACCCAAAAACTAAAAAACGATGAAGAGCTATCTATGCTGAGTTTAAGCAATCAGTCTCAATTTCTTTTAATAAACAAAGCTTCGATTCGTTGGTTGAGCAGCAAGATTACTGACCCAGATTTTACAGACAATATCGACGAACTAACTGACAGATTCCGAGGTAATCTTATCGTAGACATGACTCAAGAATTAGCAGAAGTTGCATGGCAAAAAATTACCATTGGCAAATATGAATTTAGGGTAAGTTAATGTTGATAGTAAAATACAGAATAGAGTGAATAAATTCTACGGATAAGTCAAATAGTTCCCCAGATAGTAAATTTATAAATCGTAACTGGACTGCACAGGACCGTGAGGAGTGGCGCAGTCGAAAAGGGGCCTATATACCCAGCAGTGGGTGGATGTGGGCTGAAAATGATGATGAAGATTCAGATAGCGCCTGTAACGTCATTACGCATAATAGTAAAACAAGCACGCAGAAAAATGTGGTTGGACGTCACGCAGAATTTAGATTTATCTGAAGATTGAAATTTGCTTATAGAAAATAATAACCACTCATTATTTTTCGATAACATCCAAAGGAATGAGTTCGTATGTGTGTAAGCGTAACTGTGATTAAATATATCAGTATGTTTGAACTTAAGTACGTACGAGTACTTACGAACCCACTGACTGATATTATCCATTATTCTTACCCTATAAAAGTATTAAAAATATAACCTACTCATTCAAAAATAAAATAATCATATATTTATAGGTTGATGGGAGTTGTACTCGTTGTACAATGGTGTGCATTGATCAAAAAACGGGACTAAAAAACGTTGAGCCGCTGCGTACAATCTCGGAACTGTTTGCTGGAAAAATGCGATTTGGCATATATTTGACCTATATTGGCTCTACAGACGGATCAAATGAAAATTTACTAAGAAATTATTCGGAGGTGAAACCTATTGTCAATGACGAAGACATTAGCAGGTGAAAAAAGTCAATGTACGCAGATCGTTCTAATATTTCTTGCATACTTTTTTTCCACTAAGTACTTGTAAGTCGACTCTGACTGAAAATAACGAGACTTAGACCAAATCGAACAAAAAAGTAAAGTAAGTAGTAGTTAGTCAGTCAGCACATGCTTTTTTTTTTTTTTGACAATGACCTAATGCTTGTGTCGCAAAATCGACGTATCAAGCGTAACCGGACTTTTGGGGGAGCGGAAGGCTCTTACCCCTAGGTCAGCACATGCAGTTGCACACTTTTATCTTGAAAGGGCCAGTTCTCGTAGCAGTAAGGTCAGTATTCATAATGTGGTGGTATATGCTGGCTACTGAACTTGCCTATTTTTACTGAAAAACACGCTTGTACACAAGCAGCATCTAAAATAGACTTTTCTCTGATTTTAAAGTGACTATCTTAAAAATTTTGATTGTATAACAAAGAAGGCTGGGCATATTAACACCCCAACGTAATTTATCAGTCCGAGTCGACCTATTATCTATCATAAACTTAAACTTGTCACTATTAATTTTATTCTTATTCTAACATTTTATGATGATGCACTGCATTGCTTTTACATCCCGATTACTTACTATTTAATATTTATTTTTTTTGTTTTTTGAGGGGTAGATATTTCCAACATAACATATTTATATTTCAGGTCTGGCGATTGGTTTTGTAGCCATTTTTTAACAAATTTTCCTTGCGCATGTTCATGCCCATATAAACTTGATTATTATAGAAGAGATAATAATAGATTATCTATTGAATACATGCCTATCAAAGGAATACATACGCTGAAAATGTAAAAACTATGCTACGCCCTTTTACACAGAATGTATTGTTATAAACAAAAATAAGATATTAGATAGTATTGGGAAAATTCAATAACATCATTTGAATAGGTACCTATAATATATTTTTATGGGAGTAGTTGGTTACTATAGCAAGGTATAAATACTTAATTTTACCCAACTTTATTGTACGTAATAATAGGTAATAATTTCTATAATAATATAACTGTAAGTATAACAATAATTAAGGGTAGCTAAGTGACTGTAAAACCAAATAAGTGGTAGTGTTATTGTGAGCTGTGAATTTTATTTAGAACCTAGTGGAAATGGCTTTTTGTTCAATGATTATGGGCTGTGAAGGTTCCATAAATTACTGTAGAAAAAATTATAATACTTATTTAAAAAAAAAAAACACATTTTTATCAACTTATCAGTAGCTTGCAAGCAAAAAATATACTTTTCTCCGACACGCTCGAAAATGTGATCATTAGGTACTGTAAAAAAATACTACGCAAAAAGACTCATTTTTGGACGAAACATGGGCACAAAACAGCGGCCGGCAAAGTAACTTTCGTTCAGAAATTTCAATGTTTTTGAGTTTTTTATATAGCATACTCTTCGTAAGTTTTAATGTTCTAAATTCAAATTTTATATGAATCGTACACGACTCAAGTAATTTGAGTTGGCTGTATGACACTGGCACAAAACAAAAAGAAGAGAAAAGTGCACAATATGGCGGTTTGTAATTGTCTTTTGTTACTACTACTATGTATTTACTACTACTAGGTATTTATTTTGTAACTTATTTTTCATGATGGAGTTAACTCATTGAATTGGGGAAATATTATAACAATGAATGGTTCAAGAAATCAAAGTAGAAAGTGATAAAGATTAGAAAGTTTAGTGCGATACAAGTAGACATCTAAATTCAAGGTACCACAATATTTTTAGTATTTTGTAATTTCCTCGCATATTTCAGGGAAAAGCACTATACAAGCCTCGGCCGCAATAACTCTTGCTGGACTCGTACACAATAAAAATCCTCGCCTGCGCCTCGGACTTTAAACGTGTCCTCGTCCAGCAATAACTAATTTTGTGGCCGCGGCAGTAATGTACTAATGTAGGTAGGTGTACCTATAAATAAACCAATCCGTCCGAAAATAGAAATTGTTATCACAATTTTGTTTCAAACCTATTTAAACTATTAATTATTTAAGATTTTTATGAATTTATTCCTCTTATTATTTAATTATGTAATTTAAACAAAAAGTGTAATTCTAAATAAATATAAATTGTACTATGGTTTGTTTTGAAGAAATAAATAAGTGTTATGATATTACACAATTGATTGGTTGCTCTCCTTTTATTTCCCGTGGTTCCTCTCCCTGTGAGACGCTGTTGACAACATCTGCAACTTCTTTGTAATCAGGTAATGCCATGGTCTTTAATTTTGAGTATATCAATTTATCATTTACAACTACTTCAAAAGATCCTGAAAATAATTATTAATGATAAGACATAAAACAGGCGAAATTGATTTATACATAGTGTTGGAAAATAACTATATTATGCCTATTATTAATAAGTTTCTTTGGAAAAATAAAAATATGCCCCTTTATTGATGTTAATGTTGTGAAGTAGGTATGTACCTACTTAAACATTTAAAAATATTTTTCATTTCTTGGTTTTAAAACACAAGAGAAACATTACAACACCACAGAGATCGTGTGATTTACTGTTTATTCGGAAATAATTTATGGAGCTTAGGTGGTGAGACTGTACAGATGTCTGTAGGACTTGTCCATGCAGTAAGTACTTAAATAAAAATGTAAATAAGTATTATAATTAAAATATGAACAAAACTTGCCTTGCCTTCCTCGTTTACAATAAATTGTTGCATTTGGAGTATTTTCCCTTATCGTTCTTGCAAGTGCTAAGCAGTGACCTCCATAATCACATACTCCACTAAAAATAATAGAAAAATTAAATGAGGTAGGTAGGTTGGTAGTTAGTTGGTACTTTAATGGTAATATTCACACTAATATTATAAAATGTGAAAGTATATTTGGATGTTTGTTCCGCTTTCACGCCCAAACTACTGATCAGATTTAGAGTATAAAAATAATACCCTATTCTAGAAATTTGTACCCTGAATAAACACATACTTTTAAGGGAAAAATCCAACGCAAGCTTAGCTGCAGACGGACAGCTAATTATATAACCCTTTTTTGGTACTCACCAATATTCTACGTCCACTTTCGGATATATCGTCTCTTTTTGTGCACTAACTTCACTTGACATTTTGAAATATTTCTCATTTTTAGTAAACGGAAATAATAGAAAAAATACAGGGTACAGATCACAGCTCCTTTTGTTTACATTATTTTTAAATTAAAGCTGTCAATGTCAATCCATCCATTCCATTGTCAATCACACACAGGCACAGTTATTTTTTAAATACCTAATCGAGGCAACTGTAAAGCATCTGAACAGCCTCATCAATTAGTAAAAAACAAAACTTTTCTTTTTGATACGTAAATATAACGTATTTTCATACAAAGTAGAAAGTCTATCATTGCTTTATAACTCATATATGCTTAAATTTTCCATATTTCCATAAATATAAACAAAAGTAATCGATTACATGAGTCAACTCATCTATAAAAGTCGTGTGACTACTCTATCCGGTTGATAAATTGACAGACAGAGGGAAGGAAAAAGGCGGGAACCTTCGAATTGAATAGGCGCGCTCTTATAAAATTATTTTTCACTATTAATTTCGCTATTTTATCTTGTATTTTTGTAAATAGTTGTATATATTTTGCTTTAATTTAGTGTGTATAAAGTTTTAACTCTTCCCCATCATGGGGAAGAGTAATAAAAAACGGCATAAAGTCCGGGATAGATCAGCAGGCCAAGAACGGGACAGATCACCGGTAAATGATGCACTTACGGTATCGGAATCTTCGGACTCCGATCTTGAAGAGAGAAGAAAGAGAACGTTGCCAACATCAAATATGCAGCACACTGAAAATGACTCCGATAAGTACAAGCTCTATAAGGTGCCAGGGTACTCTAGAAAGTACCCTGATAATTCTAATAAGTCCGATTATATCGTTTTTATATCGCGAGTAGAGGAGAACAGACCTTTCTCAGACAAGGACCGCTTGGCTTTGTCGAAAGCTTTGAGGGACCACTGCGTCTCGGGTGTTATGCACCTGAGGCCAGTTAACAGATACAAAGTAAGCATTACATTTGATTTATCGAACAATGCCAATGTCTTCATACAAAACGAGAAATTACTAAAAGCGCTTTCCTTGAAAGCATCAATTCCTGCAGGCGACACAGAGGTCACGGGGGTTCTTACTTCCGTCCCTCTAGAACTTTCAAATAAAAACATTTTCGCACTAATAGGAAGTTCAAGGAATGTAATCCAAGTTCGACGTTTCATGCGACGGGTGAGAGGCGAAGGGGGTGAGGTGAGCTTTCAGCCTACTCAGACTGTAGCTGTGACCTTTGCCTCCACTCAGCTCCCTGAGTATGTCTATCTCGATTCTTGGCGTCATGAGGTGAAAATATACATACCACCTGTAAAGCAGTGCCTTAAATGCTTACGCTACGGTCATATTGCCAAGTTCTGCAGGAATGATGAGGTATGTTCCATTTGTACATTAAAACATAATTTCAAAAACTGCACTGCAGACAGAACAAAACCCAAATGCGCAAATTGTAATGGTGAGCATGTTGCTATTTCATCTTCATGCCCAATCAAAAAAGCCAAAATCGAAGAAAATAAAATTAAGTCACATTCAGTGCAGTATTCCGATTTGTTCAACGAAGCTTCCTTCCCTCATTTAGCATCCAAATCCATCGAAACACAAATTAATAATCTTACAAAATCAGATACTTTCATAAATTTAATTCTTGAGACCATTACAAATATATTAACAAATAAAAGCAAAGACAACAATACACCTATTAATTCAGCATCAATTCGAGCAACATTAAAACAAACGTTAAGCAAAACATCCCCTCTTCTTAAATAATGGATTTATTAAACATTGTTCAGTGGAACGCACAAAGTTTAGTAAGCAATAGGTTGAATCTCACACATTTTTTAAATGAAAACAACATACATATTGCACTGATTTCAGAAACTTGGTTAAAACCGAATATTCGTTTGAATATTAGGGGATACCAAGTGGAAAGAAATGATTGTGGTAATAAACATAATGGAGTTGCCATTTTAATCCACAACAGCATAACTTATTCTAAAATAAATACATATTATGATAATTCCTTACAAAATATTTGTGTCAGAATCAAAATAAATGGAAAAGAAATTAGTATAGTTAGTTTTTACAGTCCTTCCAATTGCAGTCCTGCTTTTGATAAATTTAAATTTGATTCCTTAATAAAGTCGATTCCGGAACCGATGATCTTCGCTGGCGATTTTAACGCGCATCATACATCTTGGGGATGTGTTGATACTCAACCACGCGGAAGGGATGTTTTAGACGTTATTGACGATAATGATGTAGTTCTTCTTAACGATGGTCAGGCGACGACAGTAGGTTCGATGTCTTGGCGTCCTAATGCTTTAGATCTAACATTGGCATCAACTACTTTGGCTTCCTTTTGTGATTGGTCTATACATGAAGATCCCCTTGGCAGTTATCACCTTCCTGTAATCATTAAGGTTGTTGTTAGTAATAGAACATTTTCTAACGAAACTAATTGCTCTGGCGCTAACATGCATCTCCCCATCTATCCTAAATATAAACAGGTGGATTGGAAAATGTTTGTCGAAAATTTCGTATCTTTGTTGGCAGTTTTTAGGATAGATTCTTATACACCTTTAGACGCATATAAAACTTTTTGTGATCTCATAAAAATAGCAGTAGAAAAATCGATTCCTAACATTTCTTCAAATAGTAGTGACTATCGTTCTTGTCATAGGAAGTCTAGGCTTAGACCTAACCTCCCTTGGTGGAATGACAAATGTACAGAAGCTGTATTGAAGTCCAAAGAAGCTTATTTGAATTTTAAATATCATCCTTGTGAGGAAAATTATTTGGAATTCAAAAGGCTTCAAGCTCTCAAAAAACTTACCTTAAAGATTGAACGCAATAGTAGTTGGGTTGCTCTTTGTAATTCTTTTAATCGTTGTACTCCTCTATCTGTAATTTGGAAATTTGTGCGCAAGTTTAATAAATCTTATGTACCTAATAATAAAAATGATGATAGCTGGATTTCAGCTTTTTTAAATAAATATACTCCTGATTTTGTTTGCAATAAACCAGACATTAGTCATAATCTAAATATGAATTCAAATAATAGTTTCCTTTTAAAACCATTTTCCATGCAGGAACTAAAGTCAGCAATATTTTCAAGAAGAGATACAGCATTTGGTCTAGATGGCATTCCATATATTGTTTTTAAGAAAATGAATGATGAGTGTCTTAGTATTTTCTTAAGAATTCTTAATCAGCTCTGGTTAAATAACGAAATCCCATCTAACTGGAAAGAGGACTGTCTAGTTCCCATTTTGAAACCAGAAAAACCTAAATCTGATCCGAATTCATATAGACCAATAGCCTTAACATCTTGTGTGGCCAAAATTTTTGAACAACTTTTAAAACAACGTTTGGAATTTTTTATTGAACAAAATGGTTTGTTACCTTCTAATCAATATGGGTTTCGACGAGGTCGTTCTTCACGTGAAAGTATTTGCCAGTTACACTTAGATATTTTCAGATCTATAAGTAGTAATCAGTATCTTTTATCTGTCTTTTTTGATATTTCTGGTGCCTTTAATAATGTTAATTTAAGTGTTCTTTGTAGTGAATTGATGTCCATTGGATTGCCAGGAAAACTAGTAGACTGGATATATACATTTCTATCTGAAAGAAATTTATTTGTTAAATATAATAATCACTTATATGGTGCAAGATTATCTTCTTTAGGAGTCTGTCAGGGGGGAATACTGTCTCCTTTGTTGTTTATTTTGTACATAAGACGTCTAAACATTATCTTGGGTTCATCAGTTAAGAACTTGCAGTTTGCTGATGATCTAGCTGTTTATGCGTCAGGGGATGATTTAGCTGTGGTGGCTGATTCAATCAATGATGCATTGGCAGCCTTGGGTCAGTATTTTGCTCATCTTAATCTAGATGTAAATCCCACTAAGTCTAAAGTAGTATTTTTTGGCCGAAAGAGTGTTGTTTTACCTGTTGTTTGCTATAGGGGGGTTCCACTTCCTGTTTCATATGATGTTAGATTTTTGGGAGTGATCTTTACTCAAAACCTTTCTTGGGGAAAATATATTGATAAAATAATTGCTCGTGCAAATAAAGCATTCAATATATTAAAATCATTATCTGCCACTTATTGGGGTGCAGATCCCAAGGTTTTATTAACTCTGTATAAGTCTCTTGTTCGAAGTCATTTCGAATATGGTTTCTTCTGTTATTCAGATGATCCTAAAATTGTAAATAAATTAGAATTAGTGCAAAACAAATGCATGCGTCTTATTACAGGTGCTTTTAAGTCTACTCCAATTGGCGCACTACAAATAGAATGTAAGCTTCCTCCAATAAGTATTAGATTGTCATACCTTAGGGAAAGGTTTATTCTTAAATTATATTACATTTCCAATAACACTCTCCTAAAGAACTTAATAAATGCTAGCATTGAGTTACGTCGGCGATCTATTTACATACTACAAGAATTGTCTTCCACAACCACATTGCTTCAAAATTTAAATATTTACCATGTAAATTCAACTTTGCCTTGTTATCAAGGATTGTTTATTAGCAAATTTCCTAAAATGAATATTGTCATTGACCATAATTTAACAACCAAAGAAGATGTTAGATTTAAACTGTTAGAATGGCATGATCACAGGTTCATTTATACTGATGGATCTAAAAATCATGATTCTGTGTCTTTTGCTATTTTTGATGAAGCTCGAAACCTAGGTCATGGTCATAAAATTGATAGTCTTGCTAGTGTCTTTACAGCTGAAGCTGCAGGTATTCTCTTTGCTCTGAAACACATCAAAAGTTACAATGCATTATATACTCATTGGGTGGTTGCTAGTGACAGCATGAGCGTTCTTAAAAATCTGCAGAATAATAAATTAAATGCCAATACAAATTATATTATTTACAAAATTAAGGAATTGTGGACAGAGCTTATTGAATTGAATATTCAAGTTGTTTTTGTGTGGGTTCCTTCGCATATTGGGGTTGTAGGAAATGAAAAAGCTGACTATTTAGCAAAATCAATTGTAAATTTTGTAACTATAGATAATGATTTCCTTGATACTATATCTCTGCCATTCACAGATGTTGTAAGATTACTAAAACAGCGCATGTGCGAGAAATGGGGGAGGCACTGGTATCATTGTACTGAGATTCAAAATAAAGGTTGCTGGTATGCTTCATTAGATATTCAAGTTGACAGTTCACCTTGGTTTTCTAAAAACCACTCTTATGTAAATAAAAAATTTTATTCAACCATTTGTAGGTTGCGTTTTGGTCATTGTCGTTTACATTTTCACCTACATCGTTTAAAATTGTCCAACTCTTCGCAATGTAATCATTGTGATACTCAGGAAATACAAACCTTAAATCACATTTTCTTTGATTGCCCATCCTTCGGTATTCAGCGCCTAGTGCTGATGGATGAGCTTTTACGAATTTATGGCACAGGCAATTTGGTCCCGCATTGTATAAAGGAAATTTTAAAATGTCCTCTGTCTTATATGGCCTTGTATAAATTTGTTACCTTTTCTGTGGGCAATATATGAATCAAAGAGTGTATGAATATTGATTATAACTAATGTGTAAATAAGTTTTCAGTTAAACATCAAAAAGCGATTGTTTCTTTGTAAATACAAAATAAATATGTAAGTCAGAGAGAATGATGCACGAATGATGTGCAGCACAGAACAAAAAAAAAAAAGACTCGGATACAGCGATTGATACCTACTGGATTTGGAAAACATACTCGAGAAGAGATTTGAAAATTACGACATTATAAAGAATTATAATACTAATGAAATGACATATACCCTGGATTTTCCCTAAGAATATATGAAAAAACTGAAGACGTATACCTTGGATTTGTACTCAAGATAACAGGAGACAGAAGACGTATTACCCGGACTTGCACTCAAGAATATATTATAATACTAAAGACTTACATATACCTCGGATTTTCACTCAAGCAAAGATTTATGACTAAAGACAAGGCAGCATGGTCATTGACCTTAGCCTGTTCGAAAGAACGAACAAAAAAAAAAAAAAAAAACAGACAGAGGGAAATAATTTTGACATTGCTGTGTGTGACTGAGTGACGAACAAATTGTATTTTTTTTGTATTTTTTCGTTTATTCTTCTCATTCTCAGACGGAATATACTCAAGCTTTTTTACCAACCGCTGACTATCTCCATCTCATCATGGCTGATACCAAAGAAAATGCTGAAAACCCTCTCGATATCAATGGCAGTAGCTTCAATTCAGACATGTATATGGAAAGATTAATGAAACTGGCTAATTTGAAACAAATCATGGATAAAGAAGCCGAAATCGTCACCCAGAGTCAATTCCTACAGTCGGAGATGCAAACTTTAGTCTACGAAAACTATAACAAGTTTATATCAGCTACAGAGACTGTCCGAAAAATGCGTTCCGATTTTAAGATTATGCAGGAAGAGATGAATAAATTAAGTGAAAATATGAACAAAATTACATCTTTTAGTGCGCAGATTTCAGAGTCTCTACGAGAAAGTGGTAGCAATGTGAGTCGGCTGTGTGGCACGCGTCAGCTTTTAGACAAGTTGCAGTTCCTATTTCTCTTGCCTTCGCAGCTCAACAAAGCGATCAAAGAAGGCCAGTACGCCGATGCCGTCCACGATTACACACACGCTCAACGCGTACTGCAAAAGTATGGTAACCAACCCTCATTCCAAAGCATCCAGACCGAATGTTCAGAAATAATTTACGAGCTAAAGAAGACATTAAGAGACCGCTTGTTGAACCCTAATACATCAGCACCAGAGCTAGTAGAGAGTGTTGGCTTACTGAGACAGCTGAAAGAGTCTGACTCTTCTCTCCAAGACATATTTCTAAGCTGCGCTGAAAGTCGCCTTGAGAAACATCTACAATATTTAAATGGAATCGTAGACACCACAGATATTCTTGAGTGGGTTGAAAAATGTAACAGTTCTCTCCTGGCTGATATTGGTATTGTAATTGCTTGTTACCATGAATTATTTCAGGACAAGGACACTGACAGTTTGCCAGAATTTGCTGACAAAGTTATGACCCAAGTTTTTCAGTTATTTGAAGAAGTCATCAAAAGGCCTGAAAATAGTGGAACAGAGATATTGATCAGAGGTCTAGATAAATTCTTTAGAAAGCTGCAAGCAATGACAGAAATAATATCTAGTGATTCTATGTCCAACAAGGTTACAAATGTTGTGATTCAATGTATAAATCAGAAAGCTTCTGTACAGTATCTATCCATACAATCTCAATTTAAGGATAGTTTGATGAGAGTAAGACAATCACTCGCCAGCAAAGGTACAGAAAATACAGACCTTAAAGATATCCTGAACTCTTTACAAGTATATTTAATGCAAAAGGTTCAAGCTTCACTTTTAGACTTGATGGCATTTCTACAAAACAACCTGTCCTTTGGCTTGAAATCTTGGTGTGCCAAAGCTGTTGCAGATGCTTGTTGGAAAGTAATATCAGAAACAATGATCAATTTGTCTGATATGGTAAAAAATCTGTCTGAACCTCAAGCTTCCAACAATGTCCCTTTCGAACTTCTACTCATATTGGCAAAATTATGCCTGGAAATGCAGGAGACTGGAGTGACCACACTTCACAGTCATCTGTTGAAGCTACTGGAGGAAGCTGCTCCTGGGGTTAAAGTGGAAGCTCAGGATACAAATAGCATCACTGTACACCTGTCGACGGCAGCACAGGCCGCTCTGGATGCGGAGGTGGCGTATATAGGGCAGACCGCGGCTCAGATGCTGCGCGTGTCGGTGCTGGCGCGTGATTGGCTGCGCGCGCCCGAGCCCCGCGGCCCGCGCGCCGTGTGCCGCCGCGTCGTGGAAACGCTAGCCAGCGCTGACAGTGCCGCCGCGCAATTATTCCCGACGAGTGTGAAGCCATCCAGCGACTCCAGCCGGCGCACAATATGGACGCGCGCGCCGTCCTCGTTCTCTCCGCTCACGCGCATCTTCTCGGAGCGGATCGAGGTGTTCGGGCCGGCGGGTGCGGACCGCGGCGCGCTAGCTGAGGGTGCGCTGAAGGTGGCGCTGAAAGCGCTCGTCGAGTGCGTACGTGTGCGCACGTTCGGGCGACACGGACTGCAGCAACTGCAGGTGTATTTTTTTTTCATGTTAAGATTCTTATAGGTGAAAAAGAGAAAGAAGCCTTTGTCCTGCTGTAGGTGGGACGTTTTGTAAGATAGGCTACGCCCATGAGGTGAATTTTAATTGTTTCTAAAACCGAAGCTAAAACTAACAGCGCCGTCTATGGAGGAAGATATAGATATTGTTCAGAGCGGTGGCAACAGGAGGCGCTGGTAGGTTTTGCAACCTACAGAGGTCAGGTGTTATACTGTGGGAATAAGACATTTTCCCACGTTAAAAAGTAGCCTATGTTTGTCTTTGGGTATAAAAAATAATTCAAAAAGTTCTATGGGTTCTCGTCTTATTCTGGTATAACTCGGCGTACTTGCCAAGTTGCTACAATAAGTTATGATTGCTAGCCTTTAGAATGCTCCAGACCGCCAGTATTTTTGTCTCTTCCTTCTTTGATGACGCTAAAAATAAAAGAGCCATATCGATAATTTGCCGCACCACCTGTACATCTTTCATAGTAGATTTTGCTTGAATTGCAGGTGGACGCCCACTTCCTCCACTCCCGGCTCGGCGCCGCAGCGCCGCCAGCCACCGACCGTCTGCTCGCCGCGCTGCTCGAAGATGCCCTCGCTTCCGCCCAGCTGCGCTGCGTCGACCCTCAACTCATGGAGCCCAGTATTGTCGACATTATATGCGAAAGAGGCTGATAAATTAAATTGACATACAACTTCCATGCCGTAGTTAGTGCGCATGCATTGACGACATATCAGGACACCGTCAATGTAATGATATATGGCCGCCGGTGGTCTGGCCTTAAATTGACATACGAAGTCATCATACATCCAGAGAATACTGGGAAATACAGATATACTCAGAAGGGAAGAGATTATAACCATGCAGTTTACTTGTATTTGGAACAGAAAATAAGAATATGCAAAAAAATATGTGCACGTTATTAACTTACGGGTTGAACTGTTATTAAGTTACGAACGGGTTGAACTGGCTCACCTAGGTTTCTGGCAGAATCATCAGCGTGGCAGCTCGCTGTGGCAATATGCTGAGCCAGCGCCTTTTCGCTGTCTTACACAGTGCACAGCATGACGTAGCTGTCCTACTCCCACATGTTTTTTGAACACGTCTTGTTGTGGTTTCAATAATTTACGGTTGTTATACCTAGTTATGTATTATTTTTTCTATTCTGTGTGTTGTGTCTTACAGCGAATAAATGTGTTTTCGATTCTATTCTATTTATTTCTAAGCACACAGAATAGTTTGTGTTCCTAAAGAAGTTAAAAATTATATCGAGGATCAACTACCACGATAATCGTATCCATCATACTCTAAGTGGGTTCTGTCCTGGAGCATAACACGATATTATCGTGTAGTTACCCTGGTGCCTTTAGAATTATCGAGTTACCAAAGACAGACAGAGCTAGTAAGTGATTTTGTTTGTGCCTTATCATGATTCAAACCTAGAAAGTCCGGAACGAGAGCAACCGAACGCTTAACCACTAGGCCACTTATCAAATAAAAAAAACCACTAGGCCACTTATATCACACTAATATTATAAATGTGAAATTATATTCGGATGTGTAAACGTTTGTTCCGCCTTCACGAGTACTCAACGGATTGAAATTTGGAATAGAGATAGCCTGAAAACCTGAATTAACACATAGGATACTTTTTACGGGATAGTCTTATTCCCACGGGAAAATCTTACACAACGCGAGCGTAGCCGCGGACGGACCGCTAGTGATGAATAAACAAGAGTTATTTCAAACAGCAGCAGCGCCCTCATTTGTTTACTTCAGTATCATACTGATTTCTTTTATTTATCTATCTAATCTAATACTTTAAACGAGCAATTCTTGTATATACCTATATATATATATATATAATGAGAATCACGGAAACGGCTGCTACGATTTCGATGAAATTTGGTATATAGGGGGTCTCGAGGGCGATAAATCGATCTAGCTAGCTTTTGTTTTTGGTAAAACAGGATTTCCCCATGTTTTCGGGCTTAAAAGAATTTGTACGCCATATTATTAAAAGAGAAGGTTAATTTCGCCGCTATCCATAACGACGCGGCGACTCTGTTGGGGAACCGGGAGGCAATGAAACCGAAGGTCAGACGATCGAATCCACATGAATGTACTTTTTTATTTTTTTGTTCATGTTTCTTTTTTTGTTTGTTTTTAACTTTTTAATTCTTTCATTGACATAGTTATTTAAATACAAAAATGACAGAAATAAAAAATTCTTATTTAGTACCTTATTTTTTCGTGGTCTAAATTTTTTCCAACAGGTAGAGCGATTTTTATAGGTATGTTTTTTTATTTATTACTTACCGTCGTCGTCGTTGTTATTACTTATTTTTTCATTTACTTAGTTCAATTAAAATACCTTTACAGAAAATCACTTCGTTTTTCTTACACCGAAAGTTCTGCAACAGATGGCACTACAATACAACTCACATAGTGACGAATTTTCTTCTAAAAAAGTATTTTCAGTTATTTTTTCAGATATGTAACACAGAAATGGAAAATGCTATTTATCCACGGACACGTTATTTAATCCACGCAATCTCAACAAATTCAATTTTATATTACTACTAGCGCAGCCTTTACCACTGTTAGGCATGGGAATAATAATTTATTTTCCTTTCTGAATTCTATCCAAATTCCGATCCTAATTTATTGTCAATGCAGGGAAATCTATTTTTACTAAAAATTAAACCTAGCTAGATCGATTTATCGCTCCTGAAACCCCATATAATGCAAAATTTCATCGAAATTATCCACGCAACCTCAATAAATGCAAATTTATATTACTACTAGCGCCGCCTTTACCACTGTATCTGTGAAGTGGCCAAAATTCTGCTAATAAGTTGGTATGGGAATAATTTATTTTCCTTTCTGAATCCTATCAAAAGTCCCATCCTATTATTTTATAATACATAATATATTCTTTTCCTCGTTTTACTCGGGCCATCTGATGGAAAACTTTCAGACCACCAAAAAATTTATCAGAAATTTTCTTTCATTTTTGTATTTAAATAACTAAATGAAAGAATAAAAAAAGAAACAAACGAAAAAAGAACTAAGAAATAAAAAAAAAAATATTTGTCGAGATTCAAACTGCAAACTCGCGGTGTCCCGACTGAGCCAAAATTACCTTTCAATTTCAATGATATCGCGTATCAATTCTTTTAAGCCTGAAAATACGAGGAAATCTATTTTATAAGCTAGATCGATTTATTGCCCCCGAAACTAAATTGCGAAATCGTTGCAGCCGTACGTTTCCAAGATCCTTATTATTCTTATCTTGCTCGTAGTGGTGCTACTATGTCTAGCCGCGTGTACTTTCTTCTGAACGTATGAAGTAAGTAGAGTTTATCGAAATGCGTAGATGTCTTACAAAAAAAAAATAAACGAGCTAAGCTCGGTCAACCAGGTACTTTATTAATAATAGGAAGACCAACAGCTAAAGTTAGTAAATACAGTAATACTGTGGTAATACCATAAAGCCATTTACAGGTCTCCACATGTTGATACCAGAACATAAAAAAAAAACATAATCATAGGCCTGAAAGGGCCTGAATGATATAGCGCGCAAACAGATTGTTATTATATTATAATCAGCCTGTAATGTCCCACTGCTGGGCAAAGGCCTCCCCATTTGACGGAATTTTGACGGTAGTTCGTAGACACTGAGGGAAGATGGATGGGAGCGCTATTACGTAATCAGTCTGGGGGTTCGGACAAAAATTTTGGAAAGCAGATCTGGGCAATCAGTTTTGTTTAGTGGTGATTTTAAGTAAATAAGATAGATCCGCAATTTCTCTTCTCATAGAGAGCGGGAGGAGAATGTGGTGTTTTTTGCAAAGGTCCGAATAATTATTAGAGCGATACGGTTGCTTCGTCCGAAAACACAGGTGCCGAAGAAACTAAATTAATGACAGGGCTCACGGAAAACCAGCGCCGTAAGTCTACCTAGGCTACGGCATTTGCTGAGTGAGGCCCTTTTTGTCTGGGTGTCGCAACCACGGAGACAAATATCCGTGGTCGCAACACAGGGGCAATTTTGTATGTATGTTGTGTTTGTATTTTCATTTCATTTCTGTTGCATTATGTACTATTCTTTATGTATGTGTTTTGTGTTGTGATGTCCTACAAATAAATGTTTCTGATTTCTGATACTTTAATTTGTATGTGTTTATGTGCAACAGCCACCTCAGGAATCTGAGCAGCAGGCAGAAGGCCAGGAAAGAGTGTACCTAGACCTAGAGCTTATATTTATGAACCAAACAACAATGTCTATAAACACAAAGTAGTTACAGCGGCGGCGTGGTGTGGTATAAATAAAAAGCAGTTATGAATTTTTAGTTTTATTTAACCCATTAAAATTGCATCATCCATCATCATATTAAAAATAATAATATTTTAATCTACATACATATAAAACTTTCTTACTTTAAAATACTTATCTAAAATACAGCGACTACCATTTTCTTTTTTAATGCTAAACATTGATTTTTCCACTGTCCTATAGTCACGAGAATAAACATTATTTAAAATTAAAAACAACTTAATAAAAACCGTATTTTTATCATTTGGTCCGAACTTTTCTTACTGTTTAAATTGATAGAGATGAAAATTAAACCTTCGGTCACTTTCTAAGTTACCAAAGGCGAAACGGTAGCTAATATAACTTCCTTAAGAAACATGGGACCGAAGAAAACGCCAATTATTTATTAGTGGTCACATTCATGATCTGAAAAATAACCATAAACAGGTACCTTACCCTGTTTCAGATAACATTGGAAAAGTCTTTCAAAGGATACATTTCCAGACATCTGTCAATCTCGATTAGCTGACAAGTGTAAATTTCGAATAACCTTTTTTATGCCATACATATTTTTTGCCTTTTTTCCTTTTGTAATTTGAAATGAAATATAAGTGTATTTACCAAACATTCAAAATATTACTGTACTAAATACTTATTAAAATCACATAATTTAATTATTTTTTTTAATGCGTGACCTTAACCCGGATTTAAACTTTTCTTAAGTTATCGTTTTGGTATACAATAACCCTTTCTTATTATAGTCGGGTAAAAACTAGGCAATGTTATTAATATCTAGGCAGTCATTATACCATACAAGACTCGGCTGTAAAAAAAAACAGGCTTATGGTCGCATTTTCTGCCCCACGTTTCTTAGTTACAAATTAAAGCAATTTATTTTCAAAATTTATATTTAAAATGTGAAGCTTTCTCGTTTTTCTAACTTACAACTTTTAAATCAAATTAGTATTCTAATATGTCGCGGTTGATCCAATTCTCATTTAGTCTAAGATAAGTAATAAAAAAAAGAATAATCCATTTTGCTGTGGATAACATACTTCTATACATAATTATTATCTGCTATATATTTAAGCGATCCGATCGCGTAGACTCGTGGAAACTAGAACAACTGCGACTAATCTATTGACTGGATGACATTTCGTAACTAGTGAAATAATGGAAGTGCCAAAGTTAAACACATTCACTTATATTATATTTTATGAAAATAAAGACAACGGTTTATAGGCCAATTGTTTTTGTTTTCAAATCAGCAATTAATTTATAATTATTACATTTATAGAAAATTAATACATTGATATAAGCAATCATAACAACTAAAACTAAATGTACATAAAGAAAATTAATTTTATTATGAATTCTTAATCGAAACTTAAATAGGTTCTTTTTCAACAAGATGATGTATTAGAACACAATTTTAATAAAAATATGGTTACATACACTACATACAAACATCGACAAAATTATTTTATTAGTTTTATTATTTGTGAAATAATCAATCATCATTATAAACATAATATTTCTTCAACATCACTTACAGACAGATTAATTGCACGAATCTACAAAAAAAAAACGAGTCTTAATTCTACCAAAAATATAAAT
Organism: Carpatolechia fugitivella; assembly: GCA_951230895.1. Lineage (NCBI taxonomy): Eukaryota > Metazoa > Arthropoda > Insecta > Lepidoptera > Gelechiidae > Carpatolechia > Carpatolechia fugitivella. The sequence continues at coordinate 12,841,332 of OX579648.1, read as the reverse complement.
ATCATACAGTAATCTTTAACTTAAAACAAATTGACAAAACAGAATTTTCAATTGTCATACAAAGATGAGATCAACGCTGTACCGACGACCCCACAATAAAAATATTAAATTTTATGATGGTTGTAAGATTATCGAAATTTTTAAAATATTTCTATGAAACATGGTCCGTTTGTTGCGTTATTGTGAGAGTCGTTTAGCGAGATTTCATCTAAATATATTTACTTATCATTAAGTCCTCCTAATTCAGTCCTCCGTCCCTCCCTCGGCGCCTCCACCGTACACACGAAACATTTATTTTAATTTTTCCAAAACTTTCCTCATCTTTTCGGGAACCGGTACACCGCGGTGGGCGGCCATCTTCCGCGACGATGCGTTCTTAGGTTCGGCTTTGATCGATTTGCGCGTAGGAGTGCGAGTGGAAGTAATGCCAGGCGGTCTTCCGGGATTTTTCGGAGCCGTGTTATCAGTGTCGCCGGGAACACTTGATTTTCGGGAGTCTGTCGATTTATTGCTCGATTTGCGTGTGGGGAGTATAGAGGGTGCCGAGGCTGAAGGAGGCGCGGGGGGAGGCGAGGCGGTGCGGCGGCAGCGCACGCGCGGCGGAGTGTGCGCAAGCGAAGTGTGTCGCGACAGCATCGCCGCGCTACTGAACAACTGCCCGCAGTCACAGCGATGCTCCACCTCCACACGTCCTACAAACACATCGTATTTTCATTTACAATCATTGTATCTCCTACTACCTATCCTGCCTACAGATAAAAATACAATCCCTGGTGTCAGAGTTATTAAGCCGCCAAAGGCCATTTGCATAATCCGGGATAACGACAGCCTTAATAATATGGCCTATGGTTATATGCCTTATGGTTTTTCTTTCTTTCTTTCTTTTAATAACACGTAATTTACGAGCCAAATAGTTGCACATTCTGAAAATCATCATCATCATATTCGTGTGGGTTGTAAGGTCGACAACCGACCTCACAAACCCTGGTGTCAGTGTTATAGAGCCGCCAAAGGCCACTGACTTGGCTCATGTAACGACTAGATAATACCCGGGACCAACGGCTTAACGTGCCTTCCGAAGCACGGAATCATCTTCAGGTGATTCAGCCTGCAATGTCCTAACCAAACTGAAGTTTCACAAAGATATTTTCACTTGGCAGTGTCCCCACCGGGAATCGAACCCGGAACCTCCGTAATGGGCTGTGAAAAGAAACATTCTGAAAAGAAACGCTTTGCAAAATGGTAACTACAGAAAACCATACAATTAACAAGATATAAATCAGAAATGATTCTGTAGTAGTTAATAAATCTAAAAAAAAATACTTACGTCTTTTAACTTCTTTCACAGGTGACACCTTTTCTATTTGTTTATCCAATTTCGTTTTTCCCAATGACTTCCTTCTCGCTATTCCGCTTAGCATCTTCCTCTTATCTGCCAGTGATTTTATTTTATTATCCTTAGGCGTCTTTGACTCCGTTATTTGCATCTTTTCAGTAATTGATTGTCTTTTCTCTGTAGGTGGCTTTACGAATTTGGAAGGTTTCAGCATCATATCAGGGAAGGAATATTTTACATCGCTATCATCTGAATCGATCGATTCTGCTTTAGCAGGATTTGAAATATTTGGCTGTGATGGATATGCATTGGAAGCGTTACTGTCAGACGTTTTCGTCCTCATTCGAGGGACCCTAGCCAGATTCTGCATCGAAGTTCGCCTTTTCACCAAGTCTTTGGAATTAGGCCTCCCAAATTGTAAGGAGTTTCGCTTTTCTGCTTTAACCATCATGAACAATTTTCCTTCTGACGATTCGACTGTATCTGGTTTTTGGGGAGACTCTTTATAGTTCGGGTTTAACATATACCTCACCTCGTCATCATCGCTATATTCTAAAGCAATTGACTCCTTAATTCGTGCAAGTGGAAGATTAGATCTTCTTCGTTTCGCAGCAACAGGAACTGCCTTAGAGGGAGTTTTCTTTTTAGATATGTCAGCAGTATCTTTTGGCTTAGTTTCAGATGTTTCTTCTGTTTCTTGCAACTCTTGTGGTATTTCTGATGGCGGATCTTTAACGATTGCAACAGGAGAGCTGTCGGATTTTTCAAGTTCGCTTGTATCAGGTACTATTGGAAGCTTCAGGAGATTTTCCTTTGGATTTTCAGATTTGTTTTCTGTAGTTTCTGGTATGTCAACTTTCGTATTAACATCAGGAACTTTTTCAGAAATAAAAGCATCATTCTTTATACTCTCCGATTTTAAAACTTCAAATGATTTTTGTTTAATTAGTTCAAGTGCCGCACTATCTTTTTCGATAGGCATCATCAACGGCCCGTCTTTTTCGATAGGCATCTCTATTCTTTCCGCAACTGTTTCATCGACCGGTTTAACCTGTTTTACTTTCTTTTTTTTACAGAACACTGTATGTTTACTCAAAGAATGTACATTGGGGAAGACCATGTAGCAAAGTGGACATTCGTGTATTATGTCTTTAGTAGATAATGCGCTTTTAACGCTCTTGTCATCAGACATTTCAGAACTAGTTTCATGATGTTGTTCTTTATGTTCAATTAAGTGATGTAACGTTCGGAAAGTTTTCTTGCATTTTTCACATTGTGGAGGCGGCGGACGGTTTTGTATAACCTTTTCAGTATTTTGTGTTGTTGGAGTACCTTTTTGTCTGTTAATCCCGTCATGAGTCTCGCGGTGTTCCACTAGATGATGTAATTTTCTAAAGGATTTATCACAAGGTTCACAACGGAATGCTGCGCTCTGATCTTCAGCTTGTTTAATTTCTTTGTCTTTTGACATTTTGTGTTCAACTTCTTGCTCAGAAGAGCTTTTTCTGGAAGATTTGATCATGTTGCTTGGGTTGTGTATGAAACGATGTTGAACTAAATGATGCAATTTTCTAAACTCTTTTTGACATACTTCACAACTGAAAACTTTTTTCTCACTAACTTGGACTTTTGTTTTAGGATTATCTTTCTTATGTAGTAACTTGTGGCTTGCCAAATATGATAGCTGTCTGAATGATTTACCACAATATTCACAAGAGAGTGTAGATACTTTATATTCAGCTTTAGTTTTCGTTGGTTTTCTTGATTCATGTTGTTTTGGTTCGACGCTTCTCTCAGCCTTGCTTTTAACTGGAGTGTCTTCAATCACTATAATCTCTTCTTTGCTGTCTAAACTTAGTTCCTTAGACTTCCGTTTTTTCGCTGTACTTATCTTTGAATTTACACTGTCTGTCTCACCATCTGTATCATCTATTTTACTGTCCATCGATTTTGAATCGTGTGAGAGTCTAGATCTACGAGAACTTCTTTTATCAGAATCAGACCTATTCGGAGATGGGCCAGTGCAATGTTTAACGTGCTTAAACACTACGTTTTCTGACCTAAATAGTTTATTACAGATCGGGCATACAATTTTTTCATTAATCTTGCCCATGGTCCAGTTTTCTCTCACTATACCATCATCACTGCTATCATTACTATAATCTTCATCACTTGTGGATTGCTTTGCTTGTAATTTTTCTTTAATATCAATAAGGCGTGGTTTTTTCTGCGGGCTAGGTGCTTTAGAATTATCTGGTGTACCATCAAGCAAAGGGTACTTCCTGGGCCTGCCACGCCCTCTCTTTGCTGAAGTTATCGGCGCAGTAGCATCGGACGCGGTCTTATCAGTATTTTCTTTAAAATTACTCGATTGGTTTTCGATCAACTCAGCAGCTTTAACTAAATTATCTATAGCTGATGCGGTATCATTGTGACTTATAATCATATCTTTCTTCTCCTCAATTATTTTAATAGAAGCATCTTTATTTAGATCTTGAGGAGTAGGATTTTCCATATGAGCATTTCGTCCAAGCAAATAAGACTTTTTAGGAACAACATTTTTTGGGTTCTTTTCTGTTTTAATATCATCTATTCTTCTTTTCTTTTTTGGTGAGACTTCAATACCTAAATCGCCAGGAACAATAAGTTCTAACTCGGGTGTTTCGACTTGAGTAAGAACTTGTTTACGTTGATGTTTGGTTTTGTTAGATTTGGTTTCATCTTGTGGCTTTATATCTTCAACCGCATCTAACATTTCAGAGTCTACGGAATCGCAAGTAGGACTGATTGTGATAGAGTCAGATTCATTTGGCACCAGGGGAGGTTTCTTGCTAGGAGAAAATTCTTGTCCGTGAACATTTAGCTGACAAGCTTGGTAATTAGTATTATTATCCATAAACACTACTTTGACCGGTTTGTCTTCAATTATAGTGATAGGTGATGCCATTTGGCGTTTCGTTAATGCTGTCTGATACGCTAACTGTAGCTTTGAGTGATAATTTTTGTTCAATGTATCTTCGCCCACAGGTACTAATTTGGAAGCAATATGCATTTGATTAGAATGATGAGTTGATGCTGTAGTTTTTTGAGTAGGTGAAGATTTTTTTGATTCAGACATATCTTTTTTTGTGGTTTTGTCTGCAGCATCCTTTTGTACTAAACCTTGCACTACATTGCGATTTTTATTCTTCTCTATGTTTACTGTAAGGCAATTCTCATAAGTAATAGAATTTCTTCTTACAAATTTATCAAAGTCCTTCTCAGTTATGATACTTTCTTTCTTAGAACAATCACTTCCAATTTGTGCCATGTTGGTTTCAACAGACGTATTTGACTGTTTAGATGTAATATTTGTCTTGTGTAAATCAATATCACCGGTAATAGGCTCATGTTCAATTACTTCTTCTTCCGAGTCCAGATCTATGACATCATCTTTTACGATTTTGTGCTGATATTTAGAAACAGGCAAGAGATTTGGTAATTGGCTAACTTTATTAGTAGACAACTTTGTGTTATCAGCTTTGCCGTATGTTTTAATATCACGGTTGTAAACTCTAGGTAGTTCATGAGGTGGTCTTTCTACAAAAGGTATACCATGCAATTCATTCATTTTCATTTCAATTGCATCTAAAATAGTAGGTTTACTGTCCCTTGACTTGAAGCTAGCTGCAAATGCAGTTTGTGTTTTCATGGGTTCTTTTGGCTTACTGGGATTGGGGTCTTGATGTTTTGCAGAAACTGCTCTGTTTATGATTCCTTCAACAGTTTTGTCAATCAGATCTTGATTATTAAATTCGTTTCGGTTTTGCCCTTCTGATTTAGCCGTATATGTACTAGTTACTGTAGAGTTCGACTGCTTTTTTTGAGATATTTCTCCATGAATAGGTATCTCACTTTTTTTAGGCAAAACAGGGTTTTTCACAGTCTGAACTTCGACTTTCAAGGAAGCCTGTGATTCTTGCACTATCTTTGGTTTATTTGCTGCAGGTTTGTTTGTAAATGTTGGTGTTTCGTTTTTGATGCTAAGCTTGCCAAGCTCGTGGGTTTTAGAAGCTGCATTACTTGACTGTCTTTGGCTATCTATTTTCTGTAGAACATCTCTTCTGTTTAAATCATTTGGTTTGCTTATGGATTTGGTATTGGAGACGTTAACTGGAACCTTTACCTCCTTTATTTTATTAAGGAACTCTTGTCTATTTGCAGAGGTCCACTGTCCAAATGGAACAGCAGCATTGTTGTTTATCATAGGTTTATTTTCGACAATACTGCATGGTATTTTACTAATTTCTGGTTTTCTTTGTGGACCTATTGAAACTGTTGCAGGCAATGTGCTAGTTTTGCGCTCAGTTTTAGGTTGACTTAGTTTTTTCGTAGAATCCGATTGAATAGATTCTTGTTGTTTAGGATCCTTTTTATCTGTATTTTCTGTAATCTTACTAACAGTAACAGGTTCTTTAAAAGTTACAGCAGCTTTATTAATACTGGAATGTTTTTCAGTAATATTAAGTTTGTCTTTAGCACCATCTGAAAAAAAATGTTTTCGCTGCTCCAACTTACTTGTTTCTTTTTTTTCGAGTGATTCAACCTTACAAGGTTTTCTAAAATTTGAATTTTTGGTATCCTCGACAGAAGAATTATCTTTTGTAACTTTTTCATCTGGTATACTAATTATTTCCTTTTCTGTATTTTGAATTGTTGATTCATTTTTATTGGGTGATCCTGACACAACAATACTTTCTTCAATTTTAGAGTCAATTTTGCTTGTTATCTCAATATTCGTGCTGGGTATTTGTTGTAATATTTTGGGTGGCGCAACAGTATTTTGAGTAGTATTCGTTTTATTTATTTTTTCCGTAAAATTATCAGCTTTTATAATATCATTTGTAACTTCAGATGTTACGTTTTTAACGTCCATAAATATTTTTTCTTTTGGAGAGACATTCTGCGAATTTGGTTCTACAGGGACTATTAATTCTATTCCTTTAGAAGTATCAGACACTGCCGGAGTATGTGCAGCTGACTTTTCATCTTGTTGTTTTTCTTTTAGCTTGAGTTTTTGATCTATACTGGATTTATTTTCTTCGACTGTTTCCGGTTTGATTTGAACAATTGGGCTTCCATTCCCAATTTGTTCAGCGTTTGACTCTTTTAGGGTTTCAAGAGAGTTATCAATTTTGATAGCTGGCTCAAATATTGTGTTAGTTTTTTCAGAGAAAGTTGTTTTATCTTTTTGATATTTATCATTATCTATCCTTTCTTTAAGTTCTTTAGTTATTTTTACTGCAGGGTTGTCTGCGTATCTTTTAACTTCTTCAATGGTTGGATTTTCAGGTTTGATAATATTTTCTGGTACTTTCTCTTTTTCTTCATCAGAAGTTTCAAACTTTTGCTTATCCGTAACAGAAGCTTCTGAATCAGTTTTGTTTAAAATTGGTTTAGTTTCACTTTTAACCTCTTTCAGCATGTTACTTTCTTTTTGATTATTATTTGAGATTTCAGGATCACCTGCTTTCTTTTCCTGTTTACATTCTGCATAATTTTCTATCATTTTTACAGGTTTCTCAATATCTTTACTAGTGTTCATAACATCACATTGTTGATCATCAGTTAAATCTTTGTTTTTCAGTGGCATATCTGGTATCCTTTGTTTGATATTATCTGTGTGCACTTCAATGGTCTTAACCTTATCAAGTGGTCTACTCGGATGCAATTGCATGTCTATCATCGTTTTTGTTAGTTGAATACCTTCTTTATTAGGAATAGAGTGTATGACGGGTGATTTTCTAGTCTCATTGTATTTCATCATCTTTCCATTCAGATTGGCTTCGGGTTTAGTTTCTGACAATATTACTTTATTTAGTTCATCATTGCAACTTGTAGAGGCAATTGGTTTTATTTCTTGTTGAGGATTCTTCCTCTCTGCAACTTTGTTGCATGCAGGTTCGCTTATGATCTTATTAATATCTTTGATAGGAACATGAGAAGTATTTTTCTCAGACTTCTCATCCTTTGTAGACTGTAAAAAAAAGTTTTTGAGTAATACATATAAATTAAAAATAAATAAGGGAACAAAATAAATAATTATTAATGATCTTTTCTTCTACATCGAGCGCCAAGTGACGCCAACCCTGTCAGTGTTTATTTTTTCAACTGACCTAATCGCTATTTCATATAGCGGGCGCGGACTTGGTGGTATTAGTGTTAGAAAGCCGCCGTAGGCCAATGATTTGGCTCTTGAAACAAACATTTCTACAACGTGTTACAAAACATACCAAAAAAAGAATATTTTTATCAACTAATTAAAATTTTCCCATCTCTAGTGATCAGCTGTGTCAAGGAATATTAGGACCAGATATGTAATTTTAGGTCAATGTGCCTATTTTTACCGCTATGATTAAAAATGTTTACGTACTACTTGTACCATAACATGCACATTAGAACAATTAATTTCAAAATGATAAAACTACAAATAAATAAAAAAAGCTTTGTTAAATAATTGTTATGAAATAATGAAATGAAATATTTCAAAATAATATTTATGTTTGTAAATACGTAAGCAAGATAATTAAGGCAAAAAATAAAATGATTTCTAACATAAATTGATTCAAGTACATCTCTTTTAAAAATGTAGGCACGAATGGTGTACAAATACTTTTCCGTTCTGAGAATCGTGTCAAATGACACTAGAGATGGGAAAATTTTGATTAAATACCTGTGATAAAGAATATTCTTTTTTTTTTATTATTTGTAACACGTTGTGTAGATACAGGAAATCGTTCTATTTCATGGGCTGGGCTATCACCTGAGAGGTTTTGCATTATTTTCCTAATATATAATAATGATTTAAACTTACCAGTTGCTTGGGTACTGAAATTTCTTCATAGATTTCTATCTGTCCTTTTTCATTGTCCCTGAAATAATAATAAATATAATTAATAATTAATCATAATCATTTGCTAACTAAGGGTGTCATTAATTTAAATAAATAACTCGTAAAATAAAATATTTTCAACATAACAAGAAATCAGATTTCCCAATAAAAAAAATTAGGAGCTCTCAATTACATACTCAGTTTTTCTATAATAATATTTCAAATACATAAAAAATAAGTTCTAAATAAAGTAAATCACATGTATGTCTAGCTACATATTAATCCATTACAATATCAGAAAAAATTTATACATCAAGACTATACATTACATACAAACATGCAATTCCACTCTTAACCCTAATGGGGTAAGCAGAATTTTAGCTTAAAAGTTTAGCAAATTGTTGGGTTTAAATTAATAATACAATTAACCTAAATAATGCTTAAACAAAGGTACGGCGATACTTGCATTTTAATGCACCTAGTTACAGGTAGCCAGCCTGTCCTATAACAAAATATCACCTCTAAACATAGTAGTTTCTGTTAGTATAGATAATTTTTCATATATTTTTAAATGTATTCTCTGCTGATTTTAGATAGATTTTAGCGAAAAATATTCCTTCATTCTCAATAAACCCTTTATTCTTAACTCTATTTTGAGCAGTTGGTTTAAAAGTTTTTTATTTTTCGTCTTTGAGTTCAGAGAGATTTTTTAATTAGTGACAATACTGTTGAATAATATTGGAAAAACCAAAAAACCTTGGAAATGTCCAGTGACCCATCACTACTCTACACAAACTACATGGTCTAAAAAATAAGATTAATTTGATATACTAATAAGTTTATTGAAGTAAAAAAATATACATGTTGCTCCAAAGGTTTCAATGTTTAAAGACGACATTGTTTTTAGTGTCTTACAGCCTCAAGTTTTCTAAATTATTAAGCAATTACCGGTTCCTTTTAAATTCAGCAAATGTGAATGAATGAATGAATTAAAAATACCACTTTTAGTATTTATGTTAAATATAATACATTAGTATTGATGTTTTCATTTCATTAACTTAGCAGGTCCATTTTGTATTTACAGGCAGTAAGTATAATTAAATTTTGAAACAGTCTTCGTCTATTTTTTTAAATATTGTTTGTTTTCTCTACTTGCAATTGGTCCACAATCATTTAGTTTAATTTCAATATTATTTAATTGATTAATACTTAGTGTTAGTACACAACAGACACCAAGTTCTTAAAATATCAAAATGTCTTTTATGGTATGCAAATAAAAGACTAAACTAATTTTTTGATTAAATTATTTGGATAAAAAGAGTGCCCTTAACACAATAAAAAAGCAAACAAATTATAACTATAAAACTCAAACTGGCAAATTATATTGCTTACCGAACTTTGAGAAATTTGAATGTTGGTTGGTCATGATCATCAGCTAAGATTTGTAAAGCCTCAAGTTCCACTTGTCCAGCTTTCCTGTACAAATACAGTCCATCGCTAATTTCAATGGCATTGACATTTATACCATCAATTTGCAACACCACTTCTGTGTCTTTACTCCCTATTGCAGGCTCATCTATATTTTCTGTAATCTCCTCAGTTTTTTGGAATGGTGAATCGGAATTCTCAACCAATGATGAAGTTGACTGAGAATACTCCGTATTAGACTTATCATCAACCACCACATTGTCATCAATTACAAGTTCATCTCCATCATACGAGTTATCATTGTCATCAAATATATCTACTCCCCCCAATAGAATGTTAGCAGCTTCAATCTGTTTGTCGAGTTTATAGCCACCCAGCAGGTCACCCTTGTTTGCTATCGGAGACAAGTTAGAAATCAGCTGGTCATTTTCAGTGGAAATTAGCTGGTCTTTACCAGTGATATTTTTCTCAGCTTCGATAGTTGAGGCCAAAGATACGTCCTTGATAGGGGTGATATCAAAAGAAGAGTCATCTTCAGTAAAGGAAAAGTACTTGGAGCTATCGTTGGCGGTCATGTAGGCTTCGCTCGGAGACGCAGAGGTGTCCAGCGTGGAGTCCCCTGAGCCCCCCGCCTCCCCGCGCAGTTGGTTCAATCTATCCATTTTCACACTTCATCTGCCATGACAATAAGAAATCAAGTACATCAAATTACAACCAAAAGAAATACTTAACTTTATGACCACGATTAATAAAAACGTATTGAAAATACTTGAAGGCTGGTGAAATAATTAACACCTAGGTCAATAGCAATGATTTTACAGGGAAACTTTTTAGTAGGTAGAACAAACGATAATGAAACTGTGACACTTTTGATAAACACCAAAAATAATGAACTGTACACATTCGACATTAATGAAATAACTTACAGGTGACAATGATACATCAATTTCTATATTGAAAACTGAAAACTTGTAATATTTTAATAAGTAAAATTGTATTTTATCATAACAACAGCACTAACACATCAAATCAAAGATGGACGCTAAATGGTGTTGTCATTAATAAAATTGCTAGAAATGGTAGAAATTGTGGTAGAAAGCGCCACGATAAAACAGATAGACCACACGATGTCACACGATCGATACTTTTGTCTTCGATGCTGTAAAAAAACTGCTCATAATGTGAATGAGCGGGATGGTAGACTTAGAAGCGTGCACGAGTGAATGAGTATGCGATTTTTGCGAGGGAATCGCGTCAGTTTGAGTAGAGCTTTTTTTACATTGACTGACCGACGACGTGGCATTTTTGGCCGCATTCCGATTTACGCTGAAATCACTTTGAGTACCCATAATCGCGTTCCGAATCACTGTCAGCCATACATTTTTTTGCTTTTCTGATCGCTGACAGTGCTGAAAGTCTGATTCGGAATGCACCCGTAGTGTTCTGTGGATATGACGTTCGTTCCAAAGAGTATATAATTAATTACCTTGTGCGCGTGCTCCCTATTCTCCCTCTACGGCGTGCTCGCTTCTTCTTGCTCGCTCGCTCATATCGTTATTTTGAAAAATTTTGTTGTGATTAGTTTTGCTTGTTGTTGAATCTTCATTTTTAATACCATGGCACCGAGAGAAGCTAAAGTTACTCCGAAAATGCAACATGTGAAAGCAAATAACACGAAGAAAGCTAGTAATAATCTGCCTACTAATTCGGTAATAAAAAAAACCATATCTAGAAAAACTGAACAAACTCCTCGTAAAGGTATATCTATATAGCTTAAAGATAAGTTTCTGTGGCATTTGATACTCCTGGAGCTTTTCTAATATTCTTCTGTACTTTATCTTTCAGGAAATACAATAGAACTGCGACAAAAGGCGGCTCCTACCCCAAAACCCAAAGAAAATAAGCCTGCTGTTTGCCCTGGAAGTGGCACAAGGAGTGCCAAAAAATCATGGAAACGACGCCCCAAGCCCGCTCACTCTGGCGTGCCCGTGCCCGAAAAAATGAAGATGATACTGCAACAACAACTTCAGGACTCTGACTGTAGTTTTTGAACTACTTATTGTGTTTAAGGTAAATTAAAGTCTACTTGAAGACTTTGTGAGGTCGGTTGTCGACCTTACAACAGACACAATAATGATACATTTACTGTCATCCTATATTTTATGACATTAATCACCCATTCTTAACATCAGCATTAAAACAATGCAATATGGGAGTATACATCAGTGAACAGACTTTACATAACATTAGGATAGGTAGCTAATAAACTGGCTGCAAATGCATGATGCAAGACGTTGATGCCATTTGTAATGCCGCCATACCGTTCTCACAACTCATTCATAAACATAACTAGCGATCCGCCCGCGGCTACGCTCGCGTTGTGTAAGATTTCCCGTAAAAAGTATTCTATGTGTTAATCCAGGGTACAAACTATCTCTATTAAATATTTCATACCCATCCGTTCAGTAGTTTTAGAGTGAAAGAGTAACAAACATCCATACATGCAAACTTTCATGTTTCTAACATTAGTAAGGATGTAAGAATGGGATAGCATAAGCTATGAACTTTGATAATGTCATCAATGTTACTATTGAGTAAGTAAGGGTTTATTTTACTTAATTTAGTAGTTATTTTTAATTTTTTTATTTAGTTTAACTGGCCAAAAAAATATCATGAGCATGTATAATATAGTTCATACTACCTTAATCAGGGTGAAAATAATTCAGTTTATGAAAAGCAAATACATGTATAAATTATACAGGGCGTTTCAAAGTTATAGCATGAATCATAAGCAACATATCATATTTAGTACTTCATTGGTAAACAAGTATTGTTTCTTTAACTTGCGATTGGTAACATCCTGAAGTTTGTATTTTCCCGTGCATAAGCATTATTATTACACCAAATTCAGTTTTCAGAAACCTGTCATGTCACTTATTTAGAAAGATTTTCTTCAATTTCATGCTATTCCAAAATACATTAGCCTAAAATAAAAAGTAATAAAATTATATTGCGAAATACCAAAAATGGCCTCTACTCAGCATAAGATTTTACTTTTTGGTGATCAGTTTCGGGCTTTTGTCACAGTAGTATGTAGAAAGGTAATGTAATGTATTGTAGATTTTTGTACATTATATAGAATGATTTTATAATACCTACACCAAAGTACACAGTAAGTAGGTACACTAATCAAAGTGTGAATGTTTGTTTGTATTACATTTATAATATCCTTTGGCCGCCTTATAACACTGGCACTAGGAAGATGAGGTTGGATATTGACCCTACAACCCACGCAATGAAGAAGAAGGAGAAAGTAAAACATCAACATTTTCATAATATTTTATTTCTTTCATGCATGTATGTTAGCTAAATAATAAATTCGACATCTGTCTGCGGAGCAAAGTTGGTGCCTGCGATTAGGTACAAGGTAAAGAGGGTGATAATTATCATAAAAGAAAATTATGATAAATAATTAAAATATATGTATATTATTATTTTTATTATTACTTTTAACTATTATTATAATTTACATAATAATACTCAACTTTTATTATTTTTGAATTCGCTGGACCACTATGAACTTTGTGAATATTTTTCCTTCCATTTCATAAGTATTAATTACCTACTATGTTTTAATATTTTTCATTTGATTTTAACAATGTTTTTTTTTTTAAATTGAAAAAAGAAGTGTGCGCGGATTCAACACGATTACTGCGCGGTTTTTGTGATGGTGGAGGGCATTTTGAATGTTGCTGCCTGGTAAATAGAGTTAATTTTAGCCATTAATAAACGCGACAACGCGGCCACCTTCCTTAACTACCTTTAAAATATAGGTAAATATGTTAAAGTTAAATATATTTTAATTCAGGTTAAGACCATGTTTGACAGGCAAACTATTATGATGTGTTGCATTAAATAATTCACGTGTAGCTAGCGGCACTTATCTTTAGCTCTGAGCGAGTGGTGACTCTCTTTCTCGCATAGGGTAAGGGTGGGGTGACAGAGAGAGAGGTACCGCTCGCTCAGAGCTAAAGATACGTGCTGCTAGCTGTAAGTTACTACCTAACTGCCTTTAGTTAGTAGCAGATAATATTTTTGTAATTTTAATACGAACTTTTTTAGTAGGTAACTTATAGTAACTAATATACGTAATACGTACGTATTATTGACCTAAGTGTGCATTTAGCTAAATTGGTTTATTATAATACTAAATGTGATAGATTTCCTTTTTGTCATCTGTAATAATGCACTTACCTATTTAATTATGTACCAGCTGCCAGACTACTTTAAATAAAATGCTGGTCATTTATAATAATAAGTCTTTTATTCCATAACTATATTTTTATTGAACCAACTTATATTTTAAATAAGTATAACTACTGTAAAAGATTAGGTACTAGTTATAGTACCTAATCTTTTACAAAATGACTTACCTACACATTTGCGCAAATAATAAACATTAGAACCTAACTTTCTTTTGTAGAGAAGAGTACCTTCGATCAGATTACGGAATGGTGCGTAGTTCAAATAAATCGATAGGTCTGAAACTATTTTTAGAGTCTATAATTATAGGCATTACAAGTAAGTAATATAACTTTTGACGCAATTTTGAGAAGCGCAAAATTACAAAAAATTTTGAAAAATAAAAACGTGTGTATATTCAAAATGTATCTTATAGCTGTTGCGCAATTGCTCCTCTCAATACCTAGGTACCTACCAAAAAGGTAGTTTTATTTGTGGCAATAAGTAACATGAAAATATTATGGCCTATCATTAATTTCCTATCTATGGTTAGCTATATCAAATTCATTCATTATTATATTTTAATTATAATTAGCTAAAAAAGACAATTCCCACGAATGTCTTAGTAAATCGACTATCGCCCGCCACGTCACATGGCGGCGGCGCGGCAACCATCGCTAAAAATCAATAGTTTGCTTGTAAACAAGCTCTCTACATGTGGATCAAACCTTTCTATTAGTACTAAAACGTTATTTTACTTAAAACAAACCCATTTTACGTTCTTTAATTTGTATCCCGTTGTAGTTCATTTTATTGTTGTAAATTAGGCGCAAATAAGGTAACCATGGATTCGGCTAATGTGGGATATTCCTATCATTTGCCATCAGGGGGCTGGAACTATAAGATTCGCAATACGTTGTCACAATTCAGCGATTTGTTCAGTGAATTTAATAAGTATATTGCCCCTGCATATCACCATGATCGCTGTGAAAGGTAAATATAGATTTTTCTGTATTGAAATAATCAAGTTTCATTTTAAAAACTTATTATGCTACGCATTAGAGTTCCAATGTGTGTTCCAATATATTTTGATTCTAAGCTTAATTTCATTGTATCTTCGATTTCAGATCAGTTCAAATGCGAATATATTCTATGCACAAAGGAGAGTTTGTGATGGTTTTTGTTGCATTCTTCGCTTGTTTTGGTTTGGGTGTTTTCATTGGACTGGCTGGTGAGTAAATAAGCATTTTCTACTCCGTAAAAGAAAAGTGAAAAAACAAGACCAAAGTAAACGTGTCTGATATTTGATTTGGCGAATATGTTTTCCTATTCCAATAAATACGGAAAGTCGCTAGCCTAGAGCCAACAGGCTCTGATTTGTTAGTTTGTCTCAGCGATGTTCATTTTGTCTCGTGGAATTTGCCGACCAAACAACAAACTTAACGTCATTTTCCTCTCTAGGGCCATCACCAACATCAACTAGTTCAGTATCAGCTGCAACAGCTTTGGCTAATGCGAGCGCCATCTTTGAAGGCCCTTTCCATTTGCGTAGCCCAGCGCTAGGCACACGTGTCCAAGAACTTTGGCTTCTTGCCGAGATTTTGACTGACAACAACGATGGTGAGACGTGTTACCAATAATTACGAGAATAAACATGTGAAGTCTATTCCCAAACGAAATTTGCATGTCAAATTATCATCACGGTTGGTTTAACCAACTCGGTTATTTCGTGAAACTACCTCCTTTGTAAAAATCACGTCAAACTGCGTAAATAAAAGAACGACAAACCAGCAAACACTGAAGTTAAGTAGCCAAAATGGTAATTGTTCTATTAACTGTTACAAAGGTAGGCAAACTGAGAAAGTTGGCAATGGGGGGTACGCAGACCTCTCGCATTGTATGTAAACATGAGTTTATAAGTAGATATATGTTTGTTCCTTTTTTGCCTGTGTCTGTAGGATACTGCACAAAGTATTTTTCATAATAGACATTTTTCCTGCGGTGATATCGATATTTACACAGATAATTTATTTCTTGTGTTAACCACCGCGTTTTATTCCAGAGGAAATATTTGACAAAAGCTTTCAAATTAGTATATCAATAGACGGTGTACTGGGCGACCACTCCACGACAAATTTAATTCCAGAAAGTCAAGCTACAAATAGGTAAGAATTTAGTACTTGAGCTTTATAGGTAAGTATACAGTATATTATAATATTCGTAAATCGTTTTCGCAAAGGAGTAGAGTTGGAACTGCAATTTATGAATGTGAGCATGCATGAGCTCTGAAAGCTCAAGCCCTCGGTGGGGATGTATATGAGCTGTTGATAGTGAAACTCTGAAATGCTGACCTAAGGACGGTCTAGTAAAGTTTGCTGGAAGCCGCTGGATGCGGGCAGCACAGGACCGGTCATTGTGGAGATTCTTGGGGGAGGTTTCTTTGTCTAGCAGTGGACGTGTTTCGGCTAATACAATAATGATAAAGCTTCAAAGTTACAGTTTTAAGTCAAAAGTTTTGACTTAAAACTGTAACTTCATCATCATTTACCTCAAGTGCCTGTATACCTCTATTTACACAAAGATACGTCATGGCATTCTGTATAATATTCGAAATATTTTACTGGCCTGCAGCTGCACACTAGCGCCACTTCAATAAAAAAACACAACTCCGAGAAAACAAAATATACCAAAAATCCAGTTGGTAAAATTGTTTCATAGGTCGTTTAGTATTTTTAGAATTGATAAATTTATGAAACTGTGCTAATATTCAAGGTCATTTTATTATTGAAAGATACGTGATCAAGGACCTTGGCGTATGTATGTTGGAAATTATAACAGCTACGTTCCACTTTCAGAACTCAGCACCTAAGATGCAAAAGGCAAATCTGCGAGGAAGTAATGGTGCTGCATCTTGGCTCTTTGGAGTATACGCACTACGTCCTCAACATACGTTTTTACGGACTCAAGGAGTTCCACAAGCGTTATTACATTAGAGAAATCGTTTTCTATGTTGGTACCTAATTATCAATTATTACTTATTTTTAAGCGCACCTTTTAGGTATGATATTTGACAAACTTTTCCGGGTCAAAAAATTTGTTCCTTCCAATTCTTCCATACAAAAGGTGCTAGTAACTCGCACCATTTCTATGGGTGGTTGAATTTATTTTTAACTGTGGGCCCATGGTTATTGGAACAAGGTGTGGTTTATTTATAGAGGTTTAAATACGATTATCTGAATATACGCCTAAATAAGATCAATAAAATCAACTAAAAATTTAACTAAAAAGATATCTAACTTATTTTCTTCTTTTTCTAGTTCAAAACGTACAACCCGTCGTTTACGCAAATGGAAACATGGTTTAGATTTATATTTCTACTGACGACTTTCGTCATATCGGTAAGTGTTCACTTCATAAGAAAAAAATATAATAAGTAAATAAATTATTATACGTTGAGGTAAGTGGTACATTATTATTTGGCAATGTTTTGTTTCAGTGTTGGTTCGCGCATTCTCTAAGAAAATTCGCGACTCAAGACTGGGCCATAGAACAGAAGTGGCTATCTATACTACTACCGTTACTGTTGTTGTATAATGGTAAGCAATATGCAGGCGCGCATCCTCAAGTATTTTTTTTTTAACTCGTGTATTGTGCACTTCATCAGAGGCAGTTAGCTCTAATATGAAATAGAATATGGCGTGATGGGATGGAACCGGTTTCGCTAACCGCTTTGAAAAGCGTTCATTTAGCGCGGGAGATTGAAGTGACTCGTAGTATAAATTCTTGATTATCTAGGTTCGAATACGTGAATGAAGTTCTTCTCTCCCTTAGTTCCTAATTATAAAGCTGCATATAAGTAACTGTCAATTACCCAAGTCTCGAGACCTATCTCACTTCCTACGTTAGCATCTGACTCAGCGTTCGTCAAAATACCAAGTCTTGCTTGCTACTATCGTATGACTAAGGTGGTTGACCTCACCTCTCTCACTACACTAACATTTTGTTGAACACCAGCGCCACTAGATGATGTTGATTAACTTGCTGTATTACTCTTGGATCGTGATTTACCGCCATATTGTATTTGAGTTCATATCGCATTGCTTGTTTATTTACCTTTTTTCTCTTGGATAATCGCATTGGATTTGTTTATATTACTTTAGTAATATGATATTGTTACAGGTAGGTTGGTAAAATAATATTTCAAATACAAATACAAAACATTTATTTGTGAATTTGGGTAACAAGATAATATTATACCTATACCTAGGTGTTTAAATATGGTCATCGCATCTCCAAATCCTGCCAAAATAGATTAGCATACAAATATAATACGAACGACTTAACATAGGATTTAACATGATAACAGTAGTTTTAATCTCATAAAATTTCGTGGTTAGTCAGGTTCAGAATTTCACTGATGAAGTGATGATGTCTACTCCGAACCATTTTTTTTTTTGTGTTGGATGGGCAAACCCCTTTTGTACCCATTTTTCTTAGAATATCTATTCCATGCACCCCACGTGTTTCGTTTTAAGTCCTACAAGAATACTACACCCATAAAAATCTAAATAAAAATTATTTTATACTTTTCAGTGCGTTAAAACGTGTTATGTTAAAAAAAAATTTTTACTTCATAATTATTTTTGTTGCAAATAGGGTTACATCATAATAAAATATGGACCCTATTTACAACAGTAAATATTCGTAGCACACCATTTTCGCAAAAAAAAAATGTTTTGTGAGGTCATTTGTTCTGGAAACAAGTAGTCGATGTTAATTGCCTGTCTCTATGCTAGAAGAAGTGCGCTCATTGATCGCACGTTTTGAAATTGCAGCTTCTATTCGACGCGAATGAAAATGACCTCTGTTTTAATCAATGTCTAAACTGTGTCCTTGTTGCGTACGCTTGGCCTTTAGGAGATAGTCAAGTCAGAGGCTGAAAGATTTTGATAACACATCTACTTGGCTTAAATCAAACCTGACAATATCATCAACGGCCCGTTACAGTCCACTGCTGGACTATGAGCCACTTAAGTGGAGGGTTTTGCCATAATCTCCAAGCTTGGCAGGCGGGTTGCAGATCGCAGATTAAAAAGTTACTGTATCAGAGAGCGCTGCTGCCCGTTCCCTGTTCAATGTGTAGTCCCTAAGTCGCCTCTTACGACACCCACGGGAAGAGTAGGGGTTGGTGACAAATGTATTCTACTCTGCCGTCACCACACGGCTTACTTGACAATATAATGAAGTGTTCATTCTCACAAACCCAATGTTATATAACATTCTCTATCGAGTGCATGCGATAGATAGGCAGACATGTTATACCTACCCGACAAACAAGATTTATATAAAAAAGTTAGCAGCACAAAATAACTTTAAGAGTTAAAAATCTCCTTCAATTAACTACTAAACCGATTTTAATGAAACTTGCACTGTTCCCGAAGTTGAAAGGTACTTAATCTTGTAAAAAATATTGCAAACACATTTTTTTTGGCACAACCGCAACCCCACCTTGGCTAAATAAAATATACGAATATTATTTTATACTGGTCGAATTGATAACCTTCTTTTTTTGAAGTCGGTTAAAAATCTTAATATCTGAATTGTTTTATTGTGCTAGATCCTCTCTACCCTCTACGTTTGGTGTCCGGCGGCTGGTTTGCTCCACTGGCCGACTCTGTGATGCAGACCACATTCCTCGCAGCTGTGTTGCTATCCTGGTTGGCTCTTTATCACGGACTGCGTCAGGTAAGATCAATAGACCGGCAAAGATAAATTTGCCAGCTGATTTACTTTTTTTTACGTTCTCTGACACACTGTATGTAGGTATAGTTTTAATTTAAACATCCCTAATAATATTCCATATTATGGTGAGGTCTGAAAGTCCTGCATAAGCTTATAGGGTGTGTACAGTTCCCCATATTAAACGATAGTCTACTGAAAAAAAAGTGATTGTTTTTTGTAAGTTTTATCTACTACAGTTTATAAAAATACGTTTTCTGTAGGCAGCATTTTGCAAAAGGTACCTAGATTTTAATAGATGCCTTAAATTAACCTTCCCGTTTTTTTTTCTTATTTTAGTATGATTTACTAGATCAGTTTGCGTGATCACTGTATCTGTTTGTGGAGAATCACTTACTTACACTATTAGAATAATTATAAAGTAAAAAATATTTTTTAACAACACGTTTTGACGAAAGTATTTAAAATAATTTTAATTGAAATTTTTATTGGTGTAGTCTTGTAGGACTTAAAACGAAAAACATGGGGTGCATGGAATAGATATTCTAAGAAGTAGAGAATGAAGTGATGGGAAAACAGCATAGCTGACGCTGTAACCTTTTCATTATCTTAGTTATTTTCATGTCTGTCTGTACTATTTACTTATTGATACATAACATATTGTTAATGTAATGACAACGAATAAATGTCTTTTAATTCTTATTAGTGACAGGGGTTGTTATGAGTTATATTTTATAAACTTACAAATAGTTATTATTAGTATATTTTTTGCAGTGCAATTCAATTGTTGTGTTTTTTTATTATTAGAAAGACTTGCGTTTGACTATTATTCTAGCTGATGGAAATTAATTATAAGGTGAAAGATGGACTACGCTCGCCTAGAAGATGGCTATGATTTTTTTATAAAGGGGCTAAATTCTAATCTACAGTTTTTTGAGAAACATGGTTATGCTTCAAAATCGACTCCATGCACCCCACGTTTTTCGTTTTAAGTCCTACAAGACTACACCAATAAAAATCGCAATAAAAATTATTTTATACTTTTTAGTGCGTCAAAACGTGTTGTTAAAAAATATTTT
Source organism: Carpatolechia fugitivella (assembly GCA_951230895.1). Lineage (NCBI taxonomy): Eukaryota > Metazoa > Arthropoda > Insecta > Lepidoptera > Gelechiidae > Carpatolechia > Carpatolechia fugitivella. The sequence goes on along the minus strand of OX579648.1, from coordinate 12,820,637 downwards.
TTACTTTATAATTATTTTGTGCTTTCTAGTCCAGCGTATTTAAATTTTGCAAGATATCCTGAACATCACGTAAGACTAAATTGCTAAGACTAAAAATCCCAAGCAAGACGAGATTATGTTGTTTCGTTGAGATTACCTTTGGGCTCCATCATGAGACCCTGGACATCACATATTAAGACTAAAGATCTAGTCAAGTCAAATCCGACGGGCCAAAACACGACTAGGTTATGTTGAGTATTTGAGGAAATACAGCGGCCGCCTTCCGGCTCCATCATGATATCCTGAACATCACGTATGACTAAAAATCTTGTCAAGACAAATCTAACGAGCCTAAACACGACGAGATTATGTTGTGTATTTTAGGAGTTTCTATGGCCAGCTTTCTGCTCCATCGCGACCTCACGTTATATCCAGGCCTGGATATGACGTAAGACTAAATATCAAGTCAAAACAAATCCAACGGGCCCAAACACGACTAGGTTATGTTGAGTATTTGAGGAATTCCTGTGGCCACCTTCCTGCTCCATCATGAGACCCTGATTGATTGATTGATTGATATATACTTTATTGCACCAAGAAAGGGGTGTACAAAGGCGAACTTAATGCTATATAGCATTTTCTACCAGCTAACCTTTGGTGGTTAAGAGCAGGTTGAGGGTAGTGCCGCTAAAAACACCCTGGACATTACTTATGACTAAACATCTTGTCAAGACAAATTCAACGAGCCCAAACACGACGAGGTTACGTTGTGTATTTTAGGAGTTTCCATGGTCACCTTTCGCCTCCATCATGAGACCCTGGATATCACGTATCATTAAAGATCTTGTCAAAACAAACCCAAACACATCGAAGCACAACATAATGTTTTTAAGGAGGATCTTGTTAAGACGAATCCAACGAGCCCAAACACGACGAGGTTGTGTTATGTATTTTAGGAGTTCCTATGGCCACCTTCCGGCTCCACCATCAGATCAGCTTTATGGTATCATAATAATGCATTGTCACCGAGGTTACATAAGTGTATCAAATTTCAGGACAATCGAATGACAGCATGTGCTCCAAAAATGAGTTGCAAGATTCGGACCGAACAAACCCACAAACAAAAAAACAAACAAACAAACCAACAAACAAACAAACAAACAGACAGACAAGAAAGCGAGTTAATAAAAACCTGTTAAAATAAAACAATATCCGATTTATTGGACTGTTAACCCTCACTGAACCATATTGAACGTTATTGGCTTATCGGCTATCATAACGTAGTTATAGTTATGCTTTATGAGTTTGTGAAGACATTTCGCTAACACCTTGTATAATTTCCGATCTTTCTGAGGTTTTTTTTTCGTTTAACCTAAATCATATTAGTTTATAACGTTATCAGCTTATCATCTATTAGCATGATAACGCAGAGTTATAGGTAGGTATGTACTTTATGAGTTTGTTGAGATATTTCACTGACACCCTGTATAATTTCCGATCTTTCTGACTGATGTTTTTTTTTTTCGTCAACCCTGAACCGTATTATACGTTATCAGCTTATCATATTTTAGCATGATAACGTAGTTATAGGAATGCACTTTATGAGTTTGTCGGGACATTACACTGACACCCTGTATAATTTCCGATCTTTCTGATTGAGGTTTTTTTTCGTCAATCCTGAACCGTATTATACGTTATGAGTTTGTCGGGACATTACACTGACACCCTGTATAATTTCCGATCTTTCTGACCGAGGTTTTTTTTCGTCAACCCTGAACCGTATTATACGTTATGAGTTTGTCGGGACATTACACTGGCACCCTGTATAATTTCCGATGTCTCTGACTGAGGTTTTCTTTGCACAGAACGAACGCAGTTTCCTGACGTTCTACTTATTCAAGCTCGTAGTGGTGGGTTTCATGTGGGTTCCCGCGATGGTGATGGCGATATGGCAGAAATACGACGCCTACGATGACCCCACCTACAACTACACAATGAACCCTAATTATCCAGTAGGTGTCTGAATGAATACCTATATTACTTAAATGTTCGTAAATTACCAAACTATAGGTAGTTAGGAACGCATTTAATCGACTCTTGGATCTTTAATTAATTGGATCGGTCACGGATTAGATGAACACTCAATAAAAGCAAATTTTTGTTCGCGAGAAATCAGTTTTTTTTTATAAGAAAAAAAAAACATTTCAAATTTGCAATTTCCTTCCTTGATTTTTCAAAACGGCCGCTGCCTTAAATTGTCTAAAAAAGTATGTGATGATATTATTATTAACTTGTTAAAATTTGAGTTACGCGTAGATAGTTTTTTCATTGAACACATTTTGTGATAAACTTTTTTATTTTCAGATGGTAAAAATAATGTTCTTCTGTGCTGTCACGTTTTACTTCCTTTATTTACTCGTCCTAATAATAAAAGCCTACAGTGACCTGAGAAATATGCCTTTTTTTGGTACGTATTTTTTTTTTAATAGGTACCTGTACCTACCTACCCTATTCCCCTCAGGTGGCAGCTTAGCCCATGAAACTGAACTTGTTTCGAACATTCAAAAAGTCTTAACTAAAAAATTATTTGTTACATGTGAATTCCTACGAAAAGTAAAAATAAATAATGTTTTGGAATAGTCCTGGAACAAAGTGGTTGTGGTTCTGTGGTTGTGGTTCTACGGACTAAGCTACCACCCGCGAGATTTTACGATTATAATTCACACATTGTATAATTCTTGAGCTTGATATTTGATAAGTGAAACAATAGGTAGTATGTATTACGACGTCAATGCCAATATCAATTTTAAATTTCAACAAACTTAGCCATGAACTTATTTGCTTTACAATGTCAGGGACCAAAATGAATCGCCGAATAAAGTGGGATAGGAGCTTAATGAATAGGCAGGCGCGTAAAAAAGAAGAATTAATAGACCTTTGGCCGGATAAAAAACATAAACACTTTTAGGTTTTCGCGGTTATTACTAAATGTGGGTTTCGCGGTTATTAATAAATCAGTGCATAGGTATGTTTTTATTATACTTGATAAACTATATATTTTATTTTTTTATGTAGGATTTACCTACATTTTTATTTTATTTTTGTTAATTGATAAAAAACCCCCGAGATAAAAAACAAAAAACATTAATTCGGAGATATCTATCCGTTCTCAATTATAAGAGGAAAGCAATAAGAAAACTAATATAAAAGAGAAATTGTGAGGATTTTTTTAAATCCTATTGGCAACATCCAGATATCGGAAGATTTTGCTGAAAAAAGTGAAATAGTTAAATTTATTAATATTAAATATAATGATTGTTATAAATGTGGATCATAAATTATCCGATGACAATTTTATGATAGAGTCGCAACACATTAATTCTGCAACATCATAAATTCGGCTACGGCCAAAAATAAATATTTTATAAGGTCTTTCCACAAATCCGTGAATATAGGTATCCTTAAAAAACTGAAAAATTAAACTATAATTTTTAACTGCTCTATAAATGTAGGTACTTTTCTTCATTTTTTCACGGATCGACATAAGGTCACGCACGATAATGTCGTAGTTATGTGAAAACTACTAATCCAAGGCGTGAAGCCATTTATATATTTAAAAAAAACATACGTGGTTTCGTTAACGGGCCTTTCTTTCCTTTTACGCTCAAAACGAATGACAAAATGGCGGCGGAGTCTAGACGGGGCGAGTCGCTTCTCGCCCACGTTGCTCGTAGCCTCCAGATCGCGTCACTCCGAGTAACTAGCGCCCTCGCCGCTCCTACGTGTGGTAAGTGTTGGGCAAAATTTAGTTTGATTGACGATTAAAAACTAAAACTAACGAATTTAGTTTGGATTGAATTAGGTAGTTTTAATCACGTGCGGATTGATTCTGGGATTGATTAGTTTTAGTTTTTAGTCAAGATTGATTGCAATTTGAGTAATAAATTTTATTTTAGAAAATACGTTTTTAATGAACTAAATATTATTTGATGAAGTTGTTCCAAGATGTTGGCCAACTTTTTGTTTACATTTAAGTTGTTCAGATTAAGTTGTTCAGTTTGTAAATTAAAGTTAATGAGTTTGTATAGTTGTTAAGTTTGTAAAGTTGTTCAGTTGTAAAGATGTTCCATTTACAAACTGAACAACCAACTTTGTTAACTGAACAACTTACAAACTGAAAAACTGCCAACAAACTGAACAACTTTGCAAACTAAACAACTTTACAAACTGAATAACTTTATAAACTGAACAACTTTGCAAACTGAACAATTTTACTGACTGAATAACTTTACAAACTGACCAACTTCACAAATTTAAAAACTAAATAACTTCATAAACTGAACACTTTTGCAAATTGAACAACTTTACAAACTGATCAACTTTACATACTGATGAACTTTGTAAATTGAACAACTTTACAAACTGAACAACTTTGCAAACTGAACATATTTACAAACTAAATTCTGTAGTTCAATGCTGAATTCAATCTAAGTAACTAAATATTACTCAAATTTAGTCAACTCAACAACTAAAACTAATTTCTTTAGTCACGATTGATTCAATCAAACTAAATCAATCACTAAAATTTTAGATTGACTAATCAATCAAACTAATTTTTAGTGACTCCGCCCAACACGGTTCTACACCTCAGAGGAACAAAAGAAAGTCATAAAATCAAAATCAAAATAAAGAATATTTTATCCGAATTCTGAATTTATAAAAAAATTTCGACGTCTATGCTATCATGGATGGGCGTTCACTACTAGTGTACGCACAGTGGTCTCTCTCTTTCGCTCAGCAACGCGCGTTTGATTTCTTTGTTCTACCTACACTGCTTTGCCCGCGTCGCGGCCACGATACCACCGTTTCTGTGAGCGATAAGCCTTGGAATCATGGGCGTACCCTGTCTTGCTTGATGCTTTTGTAATACATTTTTTTTTTAAATAGGTACCTACCCTTTTCATTCGTTTTGTTTCACGAGTTTTTACCCCTAAGCAAAAACCAAGTAGGTTGGAATACCTCGCTGCGCTCAGAACAAAAAAAAAACTGTTCTCGCTGCAAAAATCTACTGTTCGTTCCTCTCTTGTTGAACAAAATAACTAGGTATAAGTAATTTTAAAAGTTCAAACTTTTTATTTGCAATGTTATTTAAGTAGGTACCTATTTGTTTTTTTACAGACATTCGTCTTCGATGCATCTCGATTGTAGTGGGAACAATCACTTTTATCACAACTATCTTAGCTTTGCAAGGATGGGGCCCGGCGGCATTGCAAGACCATTGGGCATCCCAGCCGAAAGTCCACTACGACACTTCAGCACCTTTCATGGCCCTCTACGGCCTCTTCAACTTCATGATGTACATTCTAGCGTACTTATTTTCGCCTGGAGGGAATTCTATACATGGTGAGTTTAATACCATTAGAGTTTGGGGATTCGTATTCCTTCTTCGTCTCCGAATTATACCTACCAACTGCGTTCACAGTCTATGATGTACACTGCCTCATCATCATCATCATCAACAGCTCATATACGTCCCCACTGAGGGGCTCGAGCCTACCCCGAATTAGACCTTAGGCCTTATAAACCACGCTGGCCTAGTGCGGATTGGTCGACTTCACACACAGCCTTTAAATTTCTTCGCAGGAGTGTGCAGGTTTCATCGTAAGAGCCTCGAATAAATGTACAAATATGAATTCGAAAACACATCGGTACGTGGTGGGGATCGAACCCGCGTCTCCTGGACGGGAGGCAGCGGCCCTAGACACTAGACCACCGACGCCACGTCCACTGCCTATGAATTCGCAATTAAAACGAAAGGTCTTAAAATGTTGAAGATCGATTTTTCCTCGAGCCTCAAGAAATGGCCTAAATAATTTGTAGCTAACTCGACTTCTTCGTTTCTTTCCAGAAACGTCCATTACAAAAGACAACCCGGCATTCTCAATGATCAACGATTCAGACGAAGATGTAATCTACGGCTCCGACGAAGAAAGCCGCCGCCCCCTTACTTCCCATCATAGAGTTAACGAAGAGATATGATTCCATAGACAAACATGTTGTAATTTTTCCTTGTTATATACTAATTACAAAAAAGCATCAACAGTACTAAATTGCATTTTAATTGATTTATAATTAAAATAGGTAGGTAGGTACATATTTTATGTAGGCAGGTATTTTAAAAGAATTCACGTGATCTCCAAAAACTGGAATTACTTAACGTTAATAGTAGGTAGTTTTGCTGAAGTTATGCATGCAGTAGTGACGTTATACTCGTGTGGCAGTTGCCGTGGAAGGAAGAGGGAAGAACCTACTTAGTTACAGACCATACCTACACACTGGCATATTGCGCCAAGTCAATTCATTTCTTTTATTCATGGCAGCGTTCTCCCAACAAGAAAAATCAAGCTACGGCGGCGTTACGTACGTACACGCGAAGTGCTTATATGCTCAGTGGTACACGCCAGATTTTCGCTTGATGCCAGTTATCCTACTCGATGTCAGATATCCTACTTGATATCAGAAAGCCTGCTCGATGCAATTTATCTCGCTTGATGCCAAATATCCCGCTTCACGCCAGGTATCCCGCTTGATGCCAGATATCCCGCTTGATGCCAGATATCCCGCTTGATGCCAGATATCCCGCTTGATGCCAGATATCCCGCTTGATGCCAGATATCCCGCTTGATGCCAGATATCCCGCTTGATGCCAGATATCCCGCTTGATGCCAGATATCCCGCTTGATGCCAGATATCCCGCTTGATGCCAGATATCCCTTTCGATGCCAGATATCCCGGTCGATGTCAGATATCCCGGTCGATGTCAGATTTCTCGCTTGATGCCAGATATCCCGTTTGATGCCAGATATCCCTTTTGATGTCAGATACCTCACTTGATGCCAAATATCCCGCTTGATGCCAGATATCCCGCTGGATGCCAGATATCCCTTTCGATGCCAGATATCCCGGTCGATGTCAGATTTCTCGCTTGATGCCAGATATCCCGTTTGATGCCAGATATCCCTTTCGATGCCAGATATCCCGCTTGATGCCAGATATCCCGCTTGATGCCAGATATCCCTTTTGATGTCAGATATCTCGCTTGATGCCAGATATCCCGCTGGATGCCAGATATCCCGTTTGATGCTAGAGAATCTGCTTGATATCAGATCTCCCGATTGAAGCCAGAAATCGTACTTGGTATCAGAAATCTCATTTGATGTAAGATATCCCATTTGATATCTGTCAATACCCTCGTTTTTTATGTAAATCTTCTTCCCTTTATGATAGATACTAATTTAAATACATCTGATGATAGGAATCTTTTTCTGATGCTAGAGATCGTCTAAGTTTTGAAATACGACGTAGCTACGAACATTCCTAAGTCGTTCTGACGACGACGACAGGAAACCTGACAGCTTGACGTTGGTTCCTTGGCAGAAGGGCAAGAGCTTAGTGTCATATCAGTCGCACTTCCCGGCAGAGCTGGAGCAGCGGTCGAATCAGCTGCTCTAAGAAAGCACGAAAAGTTATAAGGAAGAAAGTATAAGGAGGTTCTTATACAGAATGTAACATTTAGATCGGTCAGTATGGGAGTCAACCGTTATGAACCATGTCATCAATTTTAGTAACAAGAAAAACTGCATTCATAGATTAAAAAAAAAATCAAATTTTTTGCTGGGGAACCGAACCCTGTCATATTGAAGAAATAAAATAACATAATTTCTATGTCGACATCGATTGTCTAGGTCATAAGCAGGAAATTACTATGAAATATGATACCAAAAATGATTAATATGCATTGTATTTTACATATTTTATTTTTTTGTTTTTTCTGCAATACGAACGGGTTTGATTTCCGAACTGCAAGAGTTTTATGTTTTTCTTGTTACTAAAATCGATGATATGGTTCCTAAGAAAAAACAGATCTACGTATGTCTTATAATTTCCCATACTGACTGATCCAAATGTTACACCCTGTATATTCGTTCCAGTGGCTGTAGAGACGCTGGGTCCCTGGGGCGTGGAGGCGAAGAAGCTCATTAAGGTTGGCTGTCATCTAAGCGAAAGTGGCGGTGACGTGCTCCAAGAACAATTCAGGGTGAAATTTTAGACTTTAAGTTTGGTTTAATTATGATTTTGTCTTAATTTTGTTTTGTTTATTTTTTTACGTTTCTTATTTTAAATTGAATAAATATATTTTGACATAATGTATTGATAGTTTTTTTAAGGCGGGATCCCGCCATCCTTGACGTTCATAAGGGGTGATGATGTGATGTGATGTGCAAAACTCTGACTATACTACACTTACATTATTAAGAGCATGTTGGAATTTGAATAATACAAAATAAATATATTGCAAGTAACATTAAGTTTTTAATTGTCAGTAAAATAAATAATAGGTAGTAAAGAACCTAGATATTACAGATACAATAATAATTACATGAAATCACTCTAAAGATATAGTCTGTAGGTTGTTGAGAGTGTGTGTGATTAGAATAACGGGATGCGGATGTAAAATAGCCGCTGGCAGAGGGCGCTCGCGTGCGCCACACGGTTCGGCAGGCAGCGCCCGTGGCGTTGCGGCTGTGCGTCTGAGCACTGCACCGCCACGCATCACACACGTCACTCCCGCTCTGGGATCGCAATTTTCGTTCACACTTGAACTCTCATCGTCTGAACACAGATCAATCACTTCACACTCAGCATCTTGTTTTTTAAGTGATTTTTTCATCTCAATTTCATTTGGTAGATCACAGTCATCACCAACTATATACACATCTTCCTTGTCTTCTGTACACAACTTCTTGTTCTCTGATTCCTCTTTCAGTCTGTCTATGTAAGCCTCCATGCTTTCAGTGGACATCCTCTCCACATCCACAGTGATTGGCCGACACTTCAGCAAAAGCAGCTGGGCTTTCAAATCGAGTATTTTCTTGTTTCTTTGATTTGGAAATACATGTTTACGGTTCCAGTAATCTATGGGCCGTCTATATCTGATGGGAAACTGCTGGTTCTTGGTTTTATTAACTACAATTTTACTAAGTGGAGTAGATGTGCAGCAGTATCTTTCAATTCTTTCTCTAATGTAGCTGGTATCTCTTTGAATGTTAGTTTTAGCATTTTTTATGTATGCCAGAGATGAAAATGGATATGGTGGGCCACGGTCAATGTTTGTAGTGTGTCTTGAATTTCTTGGCTTACTGCAGGAATCAGGTGTAGAGATGGTTTCTTCTGTATTTCCATTAACTGCTTTAAGTTTAAGGGCAGCTATAAATTCAGCTAGTCCACCGCTACAAGTACTCGATGGCAAATTTTCATTATTGCATAGTCTCTCATGGGCTTTAAGAACTTCAAAATTATCAAAGTGGCTATCGCAGTTGTCACACAGATAAATGTCAGTAGATTTGACCTGAGGCTCATCATCAATGTCTATAGTAATGCACTTGTCATAGAAAAGGTTCTCATTTCTGAATGTTACCAACAGACGGCTATTGGGTCTGTAATAAAGAGATGTGGTGTGGTCATGGTTATCTACGTATCTGAGCCGGTTGTGCGGATAGCGCGCCAACTGCGCTGAAAACACCAGCAGGAACGCGCTTTTGTGGTAGTCATAGCATTTCCTCACCAAGTTCTTAAGTCTCGCCTCCCAATTTTTGGGCACGGAGCTCGGGCGGACGAAGGGGTGCGAAAAGGCAACGTCGCTCGGCCACCACGGAGGCTGCCGGATGTTTCTGGCCGTATCATGCCCCCAGGAACATGTCACCATAAACGAGATGAACTTCTCTAACTCCGAGGCAGTAATTTTCGTCAACGCCGTCGGGTTTCCATTAGCAAACAATAGAGGCAAGTTGGCGATCATGGTTCCCGCTGTCGTTTATGGTCATCGTAGGAACACGGGCGCGGGCAGCGCTTGCGATGTGTTTCCGCGCACGAACACTATAACGGTTAAAATGTTACACTTCATTATCGTAGTAGTAGTGGATGCACTTCTATAATACAAATATTCTCGTGCATTTGGCGGAGAATGCACTCGAAACAATTTTCATTTTTATTACGATAGAACGCACGAAAGTCCAGATCTGCGGGCGCGTTCAACTAAAAAGAGAAAGATCTATTCTTCCGTTCCGAACCACAGACAACGACAGGACAGGACGGACAGACAACCGACATTTTTCTCCTGCTTGCCTGCCTTTTTGCGCAACAAAACTAGTAGTTAGTAAACGAGTGAGATAGCACTACAAATCGGATATTGATGCCACTAGTGATGTACGGTCTTGTAGTTGGCTTGTACTTGTATTATCCGAATATCTAGGGCCGCGTTCCGATTTGCGCTGACATCACTTTGAGTACCCAAAACCGCGTACTGAATCACTGTCATTGGTATTACGGCAGCCATTGTGACGTCACGGATTGCGTCATGACCGCCGCCATCTTCCGCTAACGGCGCCCATGCTCCAGAGCGAAATTCACGTAAGCGTAATGTCAAATTCGACTGACATATTGTTTATTTATTTTTAAAAGTTAAATGTTTAATGTTTAAATGTAAAATTAACGTGTCTTATATTTATTTGGTTGAACAAAATTAAAAACACGTTATTAAATTATGAAATGGCGATAAATTACTCAAATATTTTAAATCAATCAGTTTTGTAGATTAGAGTTGCCAGATGTTCGATAGTAAAAGTATCGAGTAGGTTATGTATATATTACGATAGTTTTGACTCAGGCACATACATACGTACATAAGATAATATCATAGGCAATCTGATAAAATATAAACAAATATCAAACATTCTTTTTTGTATTGTTTTAATTTCATATGCTTAGATCTCCATTTTTAAAAATTTGCATACCTTTTCTTATTTTGGGTACTAGCTATGCGAAAACTGCTGTTTTCACAGCTGTACGATACTTTTTTAATACGTAGGTATAATAATTTAGAATTTTGCCAGTTTTGGTACGGTAATCAACATCTGGCAAGACTGAGTTATAAGCAGTTTCAGCACGCTCAAACGCCGTTCCGTTTTAATTTCGCTCATGAGCCGTATTATCGCGATTTCTGAATCGGTACGCGAGTAATCGCTGTCAGTACTTTGAGCCGTGAAATCTTATTCGGAATACACCCCAAGTTTGATTATGGATTTTTTTTAAAGGTCGCGTTCCGATTTGTGCTGAAATCACTTTGAGTGCCCGAAACCGCGTACCGAATCACGGCAGCCATTGTGACGTCACGGATTGCATCATGACATGACCGCCGCCATCTTCTACTAACGACGCCCATGCTCCAAAGCGAAATTCTCGTAAGCGTAATGTCAAATTCGACTGTGACGTGTTTATTTATTTTTAAAAGTTAAGCAGTGAAACCTGATTCGGAATATACCCTAAGATTACTTTCCCATCGCATCGTCCATATTTAACACAACGTGTGTGGGTGGAGTGCAGTAGACTAGTGCACAGAAAAAAGAGCATTCTTCGGAGAACTATATCTGATTCACTCTAGGAAACGAACCTAGGGTGTATTCCGAATCAGATTGGGTGCCGTTAGCGGAAGATGGCGGCATTCATGACGTAATCCGTGACGTCACAATGGCTGCCGTAATCCCAATGACAGTAATTCGGTACGCGGTTTTGGGTACTCAAAGTGATTTCAGCGCAAATCGGAATGCAGCCACTAATATATTGGCCGCATTCCGATTTGCGCTCACGGATTGCGTCATGACCGCCGCCATCTTCCGCTAACGGCGCCCATGCTCCAGAGCGAAATTCACGTAAGCGTAATGTCAGATTCGACTTTGACATATTGTTTATTTATTTTTAAAAGTTAAATGTTGTTTAAATGTAAAATTAACGTCTCTTATATTTATTTGGTTGAATAAAATTAAAAACACGTAATTCAATTATGAAATGGAGATAAATTACTGAAATATTTTAAATCAATCAGTTTTGTAGGTTAGGGTTGCCAGATGTTCGATAGTAAAAGTATCGAGTAGGTTATGTATATATTACGATAGTTTTGACTCAGGCACATACATAATGATAATGATAATGATAATTTATTTCAAATTAACTTGAGTACAGTACAATAAAGATTTACAGTGGCCCCCACACTAGGTAAAACCTGTATCGTGGGCGACCAACACGAGGTTACAAATTTTGATATAATACCTACTACTTTACTAATTTAGAGAACGTATAAAATGAGTCTAATTTAAAACAAACAAGCAAAAAGAAAAGAAGAACTAAATTAAGGCAAAACAAAGACTATAATAAATATAATAAACATACATAAGATAATATCATAGGCAATCTGATAAAATATAAATATAAATATCAAACATTCTTTTTTGTATTTTTTTAATTTCATGTGCCTATTTACATCTCCATTTTTAAAAATTCGCATACTTTTTCTTATTTTGGGTACTAGCCATGCGAAAAGTGCTATTTTCACAGCTGTACGATACATTTTTAATACGTAGGTATAATAATTTAGAATTTTGCCAGTTTTGGTACGGTAATCAACATCTGGCAAGACTGAGTTATAAGCAGTTTCAGCGCGCTCAAACGCCGTTCCGTTTTGATTTCGCAGCCGTATTATCGCGATTTCTGAATCGGTACGCGAGTAATCGCTGTCAGTACTTTGAGCCGTGAAATCTGATTCGGAATATAGCCACAGTCTACTCTACTGTTTTTATTATGGCTTCTGCATTTAGCAATTTAGCCAGTGTCGAGTAACTCTACTCTTTGAAACGAACGCATCCGTCCGTAAAGTGAAGTGAACAAAAAAAATGTGACTGACAGCTACAAAGTGATCGGCAGTAGTGATTTGCCGAGTCAGCTATTTTTGGTATTCGAGTATTTTAGTACTCGTCAAAAAAAGAATCGAATCAATACTCGAGTCGAAGGACTCAAACATGTACTCGAGTACTCGAACGATTACTCGAGTACTTGTTTAACACTACTTTAAAAGATATTCAAACATAATAAAATTTAAAAAAATCTTTTCATATCAAACACACTAAGTAGATCGTAGTCGGCCCGTTACGGAAATCAGCATCATTCGCATTAAATTCATAGTAGATATAATGAACGTCATCTCGTATGTGCTCTCGTATGTAGCTCCTTCTGACTTGTAAGTTATAAATTCCGTCAATGATGGATAAACAATTTCTTATTTTGGTATTCAGACCAAACGTGACGCAACAGTTTAAGAATGATTGGCGTTTGAACATGGTACACATGAAATGACGCTTAAGATCATGGATGCTGAAAATAACAAAATCTAGCTAACGAAAGTCCAGTTTCACTACCCTTTGACGCAAAAATAAATAAGATTTAACAATGAAACAACATACAAATCAGAACAGATCTCATAAAATCATTGTCTGAACATGGCACATACGAAACCGTATTTGGACCCAAACGAAGCAGCCTAGCAGCGTCACGTTTGATATGTGACAGTATATAATAACCCTTGAACTCCGTTCACGTAGCAACATATCAAAAGAAAAATCAGAAACAAAATTTCGACCCGTCATACTGTGTGGCCCATGATTAAAACTGTCACGTTACGTGAATTTCGCGTTACGAATGTTGTAAAGATACATACGACGTGACGAAAATGATATAGGCAATAATAGGGGATCGGACTACTTTTTAAAATTTAAATCCAAACTTCTTAGTTTCTGCTATCGAACACTAAAAGAATTTTTGCTCTATCTTTAAACTGACCGAGTTATAAAGGTTTGAAATTCAAGATTAGACAGAGAGGCACATACCCACTTGTGACGTCACTTGTTAGTAACGCCATATAATCTCCATACAAAAAATAGTTTTTGAAAGAAACAGATATATTGAAACTTTAAAAAACCACTGTAAATTTGTTTTTCAACCGATTCTGTTTCTTTCTTCGCGAATCGTCTGCTACTAATCTATATTTTAAAAATAATTCATAAAATATGGTAAATTAATAAAATATGATGAACAGTCCGATCCCCTATTCAAATTAAAAGTATGTTTGTAAGTAGATTTAGTTTAAGTTCGTCAGCTCACGCGTTTTGCGACTAACTTCGGGGTACTCTTGTGGCATAATATACAATTAGTTATATTTTAAATTTTACTTGCATAATGGTACAATAAGGTTGTAATGTGATTTTTTTATTTTTACGCTATCTACCATTAAAATACTGTAAGTGTTCAAAACCTGTATTCGAGTACCTGAGTATCCGAATACTTTATTCTGAGTTCTGAAATACGTGAGTACCAGTGAGGTACTCGAGCTAGTACTCGAGTCAGCCAGCCTTACTCATCCTCTTAGGCCTTACTCGGCATACTCGGCACATCACATCACTAATCGCCAGACGGACCGGACGACGACGACTTCGTTTTGACTTCGTTCATCCATCCAAATTACTCCTAGGGCCATAAATATAAATATTGAATTGAATAATAAATTAAACATCCTACTTAAAGATAAGATTGTACATACACCGATACAAAAATTTGAACAAAGAAGTGTATTTTAACTTACAATGGTATTGTAGACTGATTGTTTTCCTTCGACATGGTAAGTAATATTGAACAAGAGGTCAGTTTAAATTTGATTATAATAACGTGTTTATACTAAATTACCATATTTAATACAGGAAATAAACGCAACAGACGCGTCTCCAGGCTCCTCGTCAAGAAGCGGTTCGGGTCCTGTTGACTATGAGTCAGTTAAAATTTTATAATTTATTTTACTGATATTCATTTTGATTCTACCTACTTCTTTGTCTATTATTTCGTAGTGGGCTTGATAAGCTTTATAACAACCCAACCCAATACTTATCTAAATACGAATGTGCATATTTCAATTAAATAATTATTACAATGATACCGAAATAATTAGAATATTTTTGTATTAATTTAGTTTAGCTTTATCAGAATGGAGTGTGGATGGTTTAAGATATGCAGCTACACACCTGAGGCTATTGAGGCCCCATAGTTTAGCCTGGGCCATTTTATTGCAAGCAGTTCCTCCCATAAATGATGACATTTGTAAAAGGTATGAAACCCTTCTGACTTTAACTTAATTATCTTAATTTTTGCAGTCTCTTAGACATACTTATTTGATTGTATTGGGGTATGATAGCATGTCTAATAATATTTTCTATTACTCATTGGTGGCGATTCACACAGTCGCACTAATCCTTGCCAGTTCTATTCACCTTTTAAAGATTACAGAAGATGGCCATTCTAATATTAGAGCTGTCATAAATCGAATTTGAACCTTATGGATGCATCAATTGCACAATTTTACCCTATGCGCGCACTAGCGACATTTGTCTCTCGAGACACTATGTGCCTCTCTTTCGCACTCTAGTAAACTTGACGAGAGAGACATACTGTCGCCGCGACAAAAGTCGCTAACTAGTGCGCGCATAGGATTAGAGAGCAAGTAAAAAATCTGACTTAAAATTTCATTTTCTTCATTTCTTAATCTGACAGCCTATGCCCTATTTTTTAGGTTATCATTCATTCAAAATAATATCATTTGTTTGTCTGAATTCACCACCCTTCTTTTATTGGTCATAAAAACGAAAAGGATAGCTGGATTTTGAAATTAAAATTATAGCATGACTTCCCGAATCGGGGCCATTGCGGTGAGAAGATTAATCAACTTAGACTTACCCCCCTTTTTCATGAACCTTTTTATTAATCTTAGCAAGCCAATGAAACAGAACCTCAATAATAAAACAAACAATTTATATTATTTTTGAACATACAAACTTAAAGTAATTATTTATTTTAAAAATACAGCATGTTTTTGAATTAAAAGGTTTTATATGTCCAGTTGATACAGGTTTGGTTTGCTGAAGATTGTTACTTTAAATATTTTACATTTCATCTTACAGCATAAAAACACATAGGCATTTCTACAATGATCTTAAGAGGAAACTGTCCATGGACCCCCGCACAGTTATTGGTGATGATCCACTTTCACAGAATGATGAGGCAAGTTTCAGTGTTTATGCCATTTAGTTAATAAAGATCTAATAATCCTGTTTTTTGCTTCTTAGTTTGTGATGCTAATCAACATTATAATAATGGCATGTATCAGTGACCAATTACTTGAAAATGTGCATTTTATTCAATAGTTGGTGTTAATTCCTTCATTGATGATTTAATTCTTATACCAAGTTTGGGGCCCACTGAATATTTACTTTATAAAGCAATCTTTATTTTTTAACAAAAGCTGAGATTTTGTTTTTTTTATTTATGTATGAAGTATATTGTTATTTTTATCATAGTGTTTGTCACTTTTTCATCCTACTTAAAGCTTTCTGCTTCTACATTTCTTGGTATGAAAAACAAAATTTTTATGTAACATTTTTTTAGAGTGTATGGAAGCAGCATTTCTGTGATACTGAACTTCAAGCACTAATTCTTCAAGATGTCGTGCGTACATTCCCAGATGAACCGTATTTCCGTGATTCGAAGGTTCAGGACCTTATGGTACGTTAATGATGTTATTTTTTATGTAGCATTTTACACAAGCTAGGAAATAAGCAAAGATTATCTAAAAAATATTGTCAAAATCATACTATCACACTACACATCACACTAATATTATAAATGTGAAAATATATTTGGATGTTTGTTCCGCCTTCACGCTTAAAGTACTCAATGGATTTGTATGAAATTTAAAATGGATAGGATACTTTTTACGGGAAAAAGTCTTATTCCTACGGGAAAATCTTACACAACGCGAGCGTAGCCGCGGTTAAACCGCTAGTATCTAATGAAATGATACTAGAAGAATGATAGCACTATTATTTAATTAAAAAAACACAATTTGTATAGACTATATTTACGTAAAAATTAAGGTAAATGCCTTTATATTATAATAACTAGATGTCCGCCCGCGTCCACGCCTGCTTTGTTTGTAGATTTTCCCTGTACATATATATTCATTCGTAATAGCGCCATCTATAAACGCAAAGATGCACATAGCTTTATAGTTCCAATTCCAAGCGCGTGTCATAGATGTCGCTGTGATTACATTTTAATATTCTTGAAATCAAATCAAAAATTATCTATTTCCATAAGATGTTATTGCATCACTTAGATCCGTCATTACATTTTTTTGGGTGAGTTCACTAACACAATGGCGGAATCTGTGGAGAAGAGCTCACCGAAGAAACTCCACAGTCATCGCATCTTTTGTGTTTCCTTTTTTAAATACCCTTGTTGCGGTAAGGTACTACACCGTTGGAATAAGACATTTTCCCACGGTAAAAAGTAGCACATACCAAACTATCTTTGTACTAAATTTCATTAGAATCGGTTCAGTAGTTTAGCCGTAAAAGCGTAACAAATTGTCAGTTACTTTCGCCTTTATAATTTAGTAGGAAGGATAGGTTAAACCTAAGGGACACGAGCGTCTTTCGAGCGTCGTCGTCTTGCCAGCGTTTGCGCATCGTCGACGCGGCGTTGGCGCGACGTCGCCGCGACGCCAGCGCTGGGCCACTGCCGAACGCCGGTCTACGCAGCGCTGGCATCGCGTTTGCATTGTGCCTGTTGCGTACAATAAGTGTGAAAATGGATTCCGACGAAGAAACACTAAATAAGACACGAAATATAAAAAAGATTTCTTACCCTCTGCATTTTTTTCATCTGTTGTTTTTGTTTCAAACTGTGGAATAAACAGAATACATATCTCTTCCCAGGCTTTTCTTTTAAGAACACGATCACTATATTCTCTTTTTCACATATCCCACAATACAGGACAATTTTGAATTTCCTGTATGAAAACTTCAGTATCAAACTCATTTTCGGGCGGTGACTGCATCTCGGACATAACGTGTTCTCTCTATACTGTCAACGTTATAACTGTGGACGGTGAGAAGGGGAGAGGGTTGTGCATTGTATTGTACTTGCTCGAAAAAAACGTTGCGCTGCGTAGACCGGCGTTCAGTAGTGAGTGGCCCAGCGCTGGCGCCGCGAGGACGTTGCGCCAGCGTCGCGTCGACGTTGCGCGAGCGCTGGGAAGACGACGACGCTCGAAAAACGCTCGTGTGGGCGGTCCCTAACCTGTACAATATGATGATAATGATGATGATTATAATTTATAATGTGAAAAAACTTTAATTATAGTATAAATAGGATGTAATCAACAATTATTTATTATAATAACATTGTGTGCTCGTATTCACACAGGTGAGAGTCCTGTTTTTCTGGGCTCGATCACATGCAGTTGGGTACAGACAAGGTATGCATGAGATTCTGGCTCCTCTACTGTTTGAGCTATACATGGATAGAGAACACGCGCCTCCTACGCTTAGGTATATCCAACACATAACTCAGGTTTATGTAGAAATTAAACTTAAGCTTTCTAATTTTTTTAAAACGTTTGATATTTCAGTGACACTTTAAAATACTACTTGGATGGCGGGTATTTAGAACACGACAGCTAGTGAGTATTCTATTCCTTTTAGTCGGCTTTTCAAAGACTTGTAGGTAAATCCAGTCTCCACTAACGCACGTTCTGTAAACATAAAATAGATAAGACAAGACACATTTATTTACCCATTTTTAAGAATTCGTATAGGATTGTACCGTAATGTTTCAGCATGCTATTTAGTGCAGTAATGAAAGGACTAGAAAAATTCTACACAACTGGCGATGCTGTCCCCACTTCCAGCGGTAGAATGCCGCCATCCCGACATGTCCACGTGAGTTGAACATCTGGCAATAAAAAATAATAGTTTAAAAAACTAAAAAACACGCTTTTAGCACGCACTATAGCCAATCCGCCATCTTGGATGTCCGCCATGTTAGATTTAAGTCACGTGACTATATTTTTCGTATTCCTGACAGCAAACCCTTTCATTTGATACCCATATCATAGGGGTGCATTTCAAATAGCCTGTCCGCCATCTTGGACGTCCGCCATATTGGATATAAGTCACGTGACAATTTTTTTCGTTTTCCTGACAGCAAACCCTCTCATTTGATACCCATATCATGGGGGTGGATTTCAAACAGCCAGTCCGCCATCTTGGGGAGGCCGCCATATTGGATTTGTAATGACGTTTCTTAGCTAGTCATGTATTGTCATCAGAACTCAGAGCGTGTGCAAAATTTCATCCTAATCGAAGACCGGGAAGTGGGTCAAATTAAGATTCCAAGATTTTCTTACATACATACAAGTGAAGCTAATAAAAGCGTGTTAAAAACCATGCGTCGCCGTCTTAGAGTAAAAACCTTGGAAATAGAATTATTCGGTAATAGTACATTACGATACGAGGATCGTAGGTGGTAAAATACAAACGAGCTGACTATTGTATGCCCGAACCTTTATAAGTTTATAATGTCGCGAGTTTTATAAAACCTAAGATCCGTGTGTTGTACGACATTTTTCAATACACTTGTGAGAGAACTTACAGTAAATAATGAAAATG
Organism: Carpatolechia fugitivella; assembly: GCA_951230895.1. Classification (NCBI taxonomy): domain Eukaryota; kingdom Metazoa; phylum Arthropoda; class Insecta; order Lepidoptera; family Gelechiidae; genus Carpatolechia; species Carpatolechia fugitivella. Next base: position 12,801,216 of record OX579648.1, on the reverse strand, counting down.
AAATAGTTAAGAAAGGTTTCCCTACAAAAACTACGATGGTACGGGTAAAATTGTTCATGTAAAAGTTGAAAAAACTAACCTTTATTATATCACGCGCAGCAACTAACTGTACCATTCAGATATATCGTGTAATGAAAATCGCACAAGTGCGGTAAATGTGTTTTGCCGCACAGTTTACTGCCTTCGTAAGTTAAATTTTCTAGCAAGGTTTATTGAAAAAGTATTGCAAAGCACTTGTGATTTTGGAGAGAAGTACTCAAGAGCCCTAATTTTATTTTTGAAATTATCCAAGACTCGTAATGGCATTCTATAATATGATAAGTTAAAAATTCTTAAATTCGTATTCTTCTTTTCGCGACGCTCTTGAAAAATTGCTTCTTACAAATTTACGAGGTTTTCATTCTAAAGCCGTGACTCCTGCTATGTTTTGCTGTACACAATACACGGAAAACATCTCAACAAAACAAAAAATAATGCATGTTTGTCTATGGTTTCTTTGTTTGATTATGTGTATGTGTAGACTGATTTGTGTAGTGTGTAGACAAAAACATTCGCAGGAGTCACGCCTGTGGTTTCTAAACTGTTCTTTATTCTTACCACGTGAGTTTATGAGGTCGGTTGGTGTAGAGTCGCTATGTTAGCCTCATGTAGCGTATGTTTTCCATAGGTAAAAGTCGGCACCAACGGCATAACATGCATTCCGAAAGACATAATTTTATTATCTTACAATTAGATGGTTCAGCCAGTTTCTTATGAACAGTCCTGGACAGACTCCATTTGAAACCAGAACCACCGTTATTAGATCTCCTGTAGGTGAAGTAAAACAGATATGACTACAATAAAAAGGCTGTATGGTTTCTATTTTGTGAATGAAAAGCTTGCAACTTGTAATCTACCTTTTTTTTCATAAAGTCCTCTATTTTTTGTTTAGGGTTGCTTTTCGGTACGATTTTCACTATAATATTATGTTGCTGGCAAATTATTCTCACTCGGAGGAACGTTGGCTCCCATAATACAGATTATTCTTGCTTGGGAGCTATTCGTTACACTTGTATTCTACCATTAGCTTTGTTTTTTTTCCTGAAGATAAACACCATTGACTTAATGTAATTAGGCTTAATCAATAAAGATTTTATTATTATTAATTACAACAATATAATATTACTACAAAGTGTAATGTAATGGCCACAATTCACACAGTCATGATCTAATCCAAATTTTAAAATCCAGCTATCCTTTTCGTTTTTATGACCAACGAAAGAGAGGTGATAAATTCAGATGAACGAATGATGTTAATTTTAACGAATGATAACCTAAAATAGGGGCGTAGCTGTTATATTATGAGATTTTTAAGTCGCATGTTTTAAATGCTTTCTTAAATTGTGCAATCGACTCGGCTATAAGGTTCAAATTAGATGTTTGGCAGCTCTAATATTAGGATGGCCATCTCCTGTCCCTTTTCAATCTTTAAAAGATGAAAAGGACGGACGAAGGATTAGAGCGTGGCAGGGAGAATTTAGCCTCATTATAAAGTTCCCATAGATACCAAATGTTCACTTTATGATTATTGTTTTTAAATGTTTGTAGGGCCCAAATGAGGTTATACGATACTTGGATCGCATACGAGAAGAACATTTAATTCTTCAGGACCCTGAACTGGCTAACCATTTAGAACGTTGCAATATCACTATGGAGCTGTTTGGCATGTAAGTAATACCATTTACTTTCTAGCAAGGAAAGCAACATTGATACCTGGGCCCCGTTTCACGAAGCAACAATTTACAAGTAACAAGTTACAATTTGATATTCATTGCGTAGCCAATTCGCCAAAACTGGAAGCCCTTATTGCTTTATCTCTTTGTATACGCAATGTACATCAAATTGTACTTGTAATTTGTAACTTGTAGCTTCGTGAAACGACCCCCTGAAGAGTAGACAAAATGAGGGCATTGTAATGGGAATATTTTGGACCGGTACCATTGATATAATACCGGTACTGTTATTTATTTATATCAAGGCACACCAACAACACAATATATATAATATTCATACACAGTTTGTTTGTTTGTCAGAACATCTGCCTTCTGCGCAAAGGTCCAATATTTGTAATTGACAATATTTTATTTAAAAAAGGAAAGATGCGACGACTGTGGAGTTTCTTCGGTGAGCTCTTCTCCACAGATTCCGCCATTGTGTTAGTGAACTCACCCAAAAAAACGTAATGACGAATCTAAGTGATGTAATAACATCCTATGGAAATAAATAATTTTGACTTTGACTTTGACTTTTATATTAAAAAAAATTATATTTAAAATATTTTTGTAACATTTTTGTATTCCTTTCCTTTTCTAGACGATGGGTGCGCCTTCTGTTCGGGCGAGAGTTTATGCGAATGGAACTACCACCATTATGGGGCTTCATATTCGCAGACGGCCCGCTGCTACTGCACTTACACCATCTCGTCGTCGCCCTGTTAGTCGCCTTACGAACGATATGTGAGTTGCTATATCCTTATCCTTAATAGTATGATATAAATAAATGCGAAAGTAACTCTGTTAAGATTTCAAGGCTAAAATACTACACTGCTTTTTATAAAATTTGGAACTAAATTATTTGGTACCCAATGACAAATTTATGTCACGTCTTATTCCCATTGTGTATGACACCATATAGCTAGCGGCAAACTTCTTGAGCAACGACCTTGAATGCGCAGAAACAAAAAATAGGTCTCTTTGGTAGTGCGGTGCGGGACGAGGAGGCGGGGCGCGCTGGTTACCATGGCAACACGCACAGTATTTGTTGGTCAGTTGACCCTTGCCTCCCGCACCGCGTCGACGTCGTCTGTACATGCGCAAACTTTCCCCCACCACCTCGCGCGATGCTCAAGAAGTTTGCCGCTAGTTGTACCTCAGTAAGATAACCTAAAACCTAGACTAAAACAAACAACGTCATCTGTCGTTACCGCTCGGAATTGTAAGTGTATCTTTCTCCGCCTTCATAGATGGCGCTGCTGGTTTAAAAACGGAAAATCCACAAATAACAGTCGGACAGCTAGTTTTTAATAGATACTTTACCATGCTGCTGGCTTTAATCAGGCCCGATTGTAAAGCGAGATGACGTTTGATGTCCAAAAAGCCGTCATGATGATGATGTTACAGTTAAAACCAGTTTTTAGATAGAACGCGTTTTCTCTAGTTAGAACTAGTTTTACTAGCCTTTGTTATAACTAGAAATACCTAGTTTTTTTTTGTAATTTATTCAATAAATGAAAGGTTACGTACATTTTTAAAACATAAACAACTCGCCACACTTCACAGTTTGATGGCGAGACGCATTTTAAGAACGCGTTTTCCCTAGTTCTAACTAGGGAAAACGCGTTCTAGTTCTAACTAGTTTTACTAAATGCCTTTGCTATAACTAGAAATACCTAGTAATATTGCATGCCTGCAAGCAGACACAAGACAACCTAACCCCGAAGGGTATGGCCCACTAATATACAGGGTTCGAAAATATCCGATATTTATGATATTATATCCGATATATATTAAAAATTTGATATATATCAATTTTGTATGGTAGACAAGTTATTATTTTGTTGTATTATTTATTATACTGTTTGCATGTGTTTTATAAACATAATAAATTAGAAAAAAAAACTTTAATGCTTTTATTGATTTATTTATGATAAAAATCATCATTTAATAAATACAAAATGTATTTAATACAATACACAATAATAAACTATCGTTTCTGCACTTTGTCAATAACCTTCTTTGACGCCATTAATCAATCAATCGCCGGTGAGATGCCCATTTAAGGATTAAAACTTACTATTAGGGAGTATGTATGTGGGAAGTACACAATAGCAAACTGCAAAAATTTACTTTACAATAACAACAATTTTTTTAAACGATTTTTGTACTGATATATATTACAAAAAAGCATTTGATATATATTATGATATATATCCATTGATATTATATCCTCGAACCCTACTAATATATAAACACCATATTAACCAGACATATAAATAAATCACGATAGATTTCTATATTTGTTCCAGTATTAGACCCAGATCCAGGCGTAGTTTTATCAGCGCTAATGCGGCCGTGCTCAGTGCCAGTTTCCCACGTGTGTGCCCTGGCTTTACACCTGCGGAAACCGCTGGAGCATCCCCGCCCCGTGCCTTACCAGCTGAGTGACGTCAATCACCACAACAGGTACAGATCCAGCTGTAGTGATATCAACCGATGTAGCTTTGCTATTTTTTTGACATGGACCTAATGCTTGTCGCAAATTCGACATATCAAGCGAACCGGACTTTTGGGGGAGTGGAAGGCTCTTTGCCCCTAGAGTAATAGCAACAGTCTAGGGCGCCCACTTGGGGGCACGGACCTCGGCATAGGACGTTGCCAAATAAGTTGCCACCCTCGCCTCGTGCCTTACCAGCTGAGTGACACACCACAACAGCTACAGATCCAGCTGTGGTGATATCAGCCGATGTAGCTTTGCTTTTTTTTTGACATGGACCTAATGCTTGTCGCAAATTCGACATATCAAGCGTAACCGGACTTTTGGAGGAGCGGAAGGCTCTTTACCCCTGAGTGATAGCAACAGTCTAGGGCGCCCACTTGGGGGCACGGACCTCGGCATAGGACGTTGCCAAATAAGTTGCCATCCACGCCTCGTGCCTTACCAGCTGAGTGACGTCACCACAACAGCTACAGATCCAGCTGTAGTGATATCAACCGATATAGCTTTGCTTTTTTTTTTGACATGGACCTAATGCTTGTCGCAAATTCGACATATCAAGCGTAACCGGACTTTTGGGGGAGCGGAAGGCTCTTTGCCCCTAGAGTAATAGCAACAGTCTAGGGCGCCCACTTGGGGGCACGGACCTCGGCATAGGACGTTGCCAAATAAGTTGCCATCCTCGCCTCGTGCCTTACCAGCTGAGTGACGTCACCACAACAGCTACAGATCCAGTTGTAGTGGTATCAGCCGATGTAGCTTTGCACTTGGATAACCGCTGGAGCATCCCCGCCTCGTGCCTTACCAGCTGAGTGACGTCACCTCAACAGCTACAGATCTAGCTGTAGTGATATCAGCCGATGTAGCTTTGCACTTTGATAACCGTTGGAGCATCCTCGCCCCGTGCCTTACCAGCTGAGTGACGTCACCTCAACAGTTACAGATCTAGCTGTAGTGATATCAGCCGATGTAATTTTGCACTTGGATAACCGTTGGAGCATCCTCGCCCCGTGCCTTACCAGCTGAGTGACGTCACCACAACAGCTACAGATCTAGCTGTAGTGATATCAGCCGATGTAGCTTTGCACTTGGATAACCGTTTGAGCATCCTCGCCCCGTGCCTTACCAGCTGAGTGACGTCACCACAACATCTACAGATCCAGCTGTAATGATATCAGCTGATGTAGCTTCATGAAATTTGCACCTGGCTAACCGCTGGACCCGGCCTGGGTTGCTCTGAAGCTGCAGTGATAACTTTTCTCAACTGCCATTCTGCTCAGATTAATTCGTACTATGCCAATGGCTTTGCTCAGCAGTGGACCATGATAAAATCTATAAGAACATCTATAGTCCCTGCTTTCATAATCATCTTTTATTCATAGGGATATTCTTGTTCACTGACAAATGAATAACTTTATGAATTAAAGCTCACTCAAATTGAAAGATTGCTAAATCAGTAAACCCCGCCTAAAACTATAAGGATGGATAAATTAAGGCGCTGTATAGAGTTGCCAATCACTGCAACTTCGTTTTGTTCAATTATATTATTATTTACTTAGTTCTATCAAATATTATTAAATATTTGCTTTGATCTTAAAATCAGATGTTGTGTGGATCGATAAACATTTTTTTTATGGCACTAGGTTAATTTTGTGCCAGTGTCAAGTTTGGGAAACTAAACGCGCTTAAACAGTATCAACGGAATAATTTGGAAAAGACAGGACAGTGTAGAAGTAAGGTCAGGTAAATAAATAAGTAGGTAAATATCTATAAAGGGGAAAATGGTTATATTTTAATATTATTACATAAAATAAATTATGATATTACATTACAAAATACAATAAACAAAAGGATTCATAATAAGACAGGACATACGTGCAGGAAAAGGAACTTTGAGAGACTGGAGGGACAGGATTATTTTATACCTAGAATATAGCTGTTTATCGAGACTTATGTCAAATTGGAAAACATCTACTTAATAAGAAGATAACAGTATCTTACATTGAAAGTCTTAACCAACTTATACGCGTTGATAGTGTCAATCACCTGATTACCATTCTGTTCACACTTATATTTTGCATTTTATTGGCTACACATGGCATATGTTAATAAAATTGTGCAATAAAATCATAATTTTTAGTGCATGAATTTATTAACCGAATTTATTAACCCTTTTATTCTTTGTTTATTTAGAATGACAATTAATTTAATTTTAATCAGTTAAACTTTTCTAAAACCAGAATCAAATCCGTTTGTTTAAGTAATGGGAACAGAATCTATGCCTATTATTCTGTTCAACAGATGGGTCTATAACCAAGCTCTTCTCAGCCTTGAATGTATGAAGACCGAATTTTGACTCTTCTGTCTTTCTCAGAATATTGTATTATTCGTATATTACAATCATATTGCAGTAGCAGCGATACAGCCTCGAGTTGGACTCTAGAGCAAATGGGGTCGGAAATGGGCGGGGCTTCCAACGAGTCTGGTTCAGAGGGCGTGGCCGAAGGTGCGGACGTTGCGCGTGAGTTGGCAGCGCTGGCATTGGTGCGCGCGCAGCTGCCTTCTGCCGCAGCTGCGCTTGTCCGCGCGCTGCCCAAACCAACGCCAGAGGTTGCCATACCCCTGCAACAGATACTGCAGGTTGGTACTAAATCATCATCTCATCTCAGCCGAAAGCCGTCCACTGCTGAACATAGGCCTCTCCCATAGATTTCCACTGTGAACGGTCCTGCGCTATTTGCATCCACTGGCGCCCAGCAACTTTCACCATCTGTCCACCTAGTGGGATGCCGTCTAACACTACGCCTTCCGGCCCGTGGCCATTCGAGAACCTTTCTTCCCCATCAGTTATCGGTTCGTCGAGCTATATATATGGCCTGCCCCTGCCCATTGCCAACTTGCTTACCCAACTAAATAATCATCTTAAATTAAAAAAAAAAACGAAATTGCCCTGCTAAATAATATAGCCATTGTGACTCGGGCTGATGTAAGGATTCTAACGATACCTCAAATTTGTTCAGGCATTTAGTAGTGGTGGAACAAAGAAGCGTACATACATTCATGAACTCTGAACACACTACACTCCAATCTTGTAATAACATCACTTATTGGGAACGGCTGGACCAAAAAATAAGGTTTTAAGGGAAAGAAAAATTTGAAAGTTGGCTGGGTAATTCAGGCAAAAGTGAAAGTTCTTTTTTATGTAGTATTTTTGTAAAAACAAGACAGAACAATGTCTGTCAGGTCAGCTAGTCTAGTGATAATATAGTAATCCGCTGGCCAAACCTCCAACAGAGGTCGCTTTACTCCTGTAACTAAATCCTCTGAGAATGGAAAATTAGTTCTAAAAGTCTTCATAGATGGCTTTAGGAGTATCTATTTACAAATTAATGTTTATGATGAATACTCACTTATAATTTATGTCTTACAGTTATCGGCCTTACTACAATGTCGGAACCACGCCATCATTGACGTCGAAACAGCTTTGGAAGCGGCTGAGGGTCAGAATACGGACACTGTAGGCCGACGACAGTTAGTACCAGTCTCTTTAATAGGAGGCAGGCGAACCCAGAACAAAGCTTCCAAATCAAAGCCTGTCAAGCCGAAGGAAGTCCAACTTAAACTGTTTAATCAAACGGAGTGTAGTCCCAGTGATCTGCCAAGTTTAGACCCATTACGGTCAAGGACAGAATGATTAAGGCGGAAGATAATGCTGTGTGGGTATTATCATTGAGAATATGAACTGTGTTGATTGTGGGACCTGTTTTTTTGGCTCAAGCTATGTTAGGGCGCATTCCGAATCAGACTTTCAGTGCTGTCAGCGATCAGAAAAGCAAAAAACGTACGAGTTTTGCTTGCTGACAGTAATTCGGAACGCGATTACAGGTGCTTTAATCGATTTCAGCGCGTCTCGGAACGCAGGGTTATATTACGTCTTGTCGAACAAGAGACTATAAATGACATTATTAAGTTTTTGTCTGACCTGTGTGCTAGCTGACAGTCTGCTTACTCTGTAAGGTTATAAGCGTGACAATATTGAATATTCGTATGTATGAATATGTATGCCTGGTAAAAAGTGTCATTTATTTTGTATTTGTAGCTAGTAAAAATATTACTTTGTGATTTTATGTGATGTAGAAATAACTGGTTGTAAGATCACAAATTCAATTAGGAAAAATAACCCACTATTATTTCTTGCTTTGTTTAATTTTAAAGAACTTTAGTATTCTTTGTGCGATTAAGTCTTCCCTTTTATTGTAAACATTATTTAGTACATAAGGTATGATATATGTCATAAAAGTAGATAGGTCCTTCTATATTGTACAGCTTGGCAAAAAAGACTTTGGAAAAAGGGCGCTTCTATCGCACTTCCCACAAGTACCACCCTCCCTTCCACCTCGTAGTCAAATAGGAAAGGAAAAATTACCTAATTTATAAAATGTTGTAAAATGGCATACAAATAATAAAAAGCAACCCAGCATGAATGGCAGCAAACTAAATATTTAGTTCCACCTGTCACCGCGCCAAACTCTTTGTCAAGCTGTATATTCTAGTTAGTTTGTTACAAGGTTTAAAGTTTATAAGTAATTGTATGTCAGATTATGCTGCAGAGCATTTAAGTGTCCTGTAAGTGCATTTATAAACTTGTCTTTTATAAAGATAGGTGGGTTCCTTCAGCAAATGTTTTGTATCTGTGGTTTGTTTGTAAAATAGTAATAAAAGTTTATTATCAACTCTTAAAAAGAACAAGTAGGTATACCTACCAGTTAAGTTGTAAGTAAGTAAAGAAATTATTATTGCCTTATATTAATTTGTTTTATTTTAATTTAGCTGCCTTTCATGTCTATTTAGAAATAATTCAATTCCAGTTGAAATAAAATAGATCACTTTGCAGTTCAATAATGTTTCTATTTTTTTTCTTTTACATGCATGCTTCAAGCAAGTTGCGTTGTCAAAGAAGAAACACCTAAGATATCAGCCTAAACAAAAAAGAAGTCTTCCTTTCCTTGTTCTTAGTTCATTTCATTCACCTTTCATTGGTTACGCTATGTAAAGTTGATTCTACATAAAAAAAAACCTGCGTTCCGAGATGCGCTGAAATCGATTAAAGTACCCGTAATCGCGTTCAGAATCACTGTCAGCCTTACATTTTTTTACTTTTCTGATCGCTGAGAGTGCTGAAAGTCTGATTCGGAATGCGCCCCTTTGGAGAACAGATTCCGTTGGTGGACTTTTCTCCAAAATCGTGCTTGGTCAGTATGATTCCATAAGAGGCTCAAATGGCTATAACCGATTTACAAATACAAATAGCAAATCTTTAGCGAAGTGCCAAATAAAGCGAGCAGTGTAGGTAGAAACCAAAATTGACTCATTAATGTCTAGAGTCCGCGCAGCCACCCAAGTCCGATAACTGCGACACATTATTAGTTCGTGTAAACGAGGCTTCAAAAAATATCTTGAAAACTACCGGAAATGAATTTTACAGAATCATCCGTTTTTGGGGAATTAATTGGTCACCCCAATCAACAGTCGCAAAATGTCACTATCACGTTGTAGTGCGGCCTTGCCGATTCTGTCACTCGCTGTTGTGAGGTTGCTGGTGCCGACTGGGGTGAGAGCTTGTGGAATCAGTGTTAGAGGTAGCGCCAGTGTTTGTAAGAGTACAAGCGTCTTCGAACGTCCTCGCAACATGTATATTGCAGAAGAGCGCGGCTCGGCGTATGCGCCAGACTACCGAATCTTCTTCAGTAAGTACAGCAGGTTATCCGCTTGTTTATCGTTAGACCTCGCCAGTGCCAAAGGTCAAAAGTAGCCGGCGACGTGGCTAAACGACTTTTACTTTGTTATTGCTTTAACAGCTGTTCTAACTACAGATTTATCTTAAGTTTCGCAATGTTCTCCTTGTAGTTTAAATCGATTAGAATCTGCCTAACAGTCAGTAAAATTATTTTAAATAAGTCTTAAAACGACGGGATTATTATCTGAATTACTTCACAGATTTAAAAAGTAGGTAGGTAAAATCACAGATTCTTATAAAATTATATCACTTTGAAATGCAAGTTCACCTACTCTTCCAGAACTACCTACCAATCTCTCTAAAATATCAGGTTGCATATTAATAATAAACCAACAAAGTTATTAAGTGTTAAAAATAATATAGGATTTTATTTTTTCTACAGTATTAAGCACATAGTTGTTAGTCATGAACTGCAAAATAAAACACACTCATTTAATATTTATTGGTATAAAGATGACATACAATTAAAATATCATTGCTACTTAGTTCTTATCATATCCAAGCAGAAGTCAGCTTTATTGGAACATTAGTCATAAGATAAATATCAAAGGGATATCATTAGTATAATCAATGATTACATCAAACATTGCTTTTTTGTCTAATCTTGTCTTAACCTTGAAGTTTATCATAAATATACAAATAATACAATAATTTATTAGACAGGTAAATGTTTATCCACTTCAGAAATGGTTCCCTTATACTTACAGATAAATAATCTTTCCTTTTTCCTTTTAATTTCTTTCTTTCAGTTTAAGTGCGTACATAGGTACTTAGAAACTTGTCTTGTATTTTTTTTCATGATCATGGTTTGATAATTCCAGCAGAAAACTTTGAAAGATATTTTCTAAATACAAAACAATTTTATAAGGTATACAAGAAAATTGCAAAAACAAAACATTATTTGGAAATATACATGTATAACAAATTCTGCTTATTTTTTTTAAAGAAATTTCTTTCAGATGACCTTGTAGAAGAAAAGTAGAGACAATAACAAATAAATTGCTTATTTGTAAGTAGAATTGAAAAATATTCGAGAAAGTTACAAAAATATATTAAATAAATATATCTAATAAAAATAAAAATATATTACTAAAAATTAACTCAAAAAACTAACTTATTTCGCTGATGTTATACCACTTTAATTTTATTCATCATCATCATCGGCCCACCACTAATAAAATAAAAAACAATCTTTTATCAACAGAGGATGAGTGTGGCCCCATCTCCCCTCTACATGACATTCCATTATGGGCGGATCAGGCCAACCGCATCGCCAACATGGTGGTGGAAGTTCCACGTTGGTCCAATGCAAAAATGGAGATCAGCCTCTCGGAGACCCTCAACCCTATTAAACAGGACACAAAGAAAGGCAGTATGCGTTTTGTAGCTAATGTCTTTCCTCATCATGGGTAAGATTTTTTTAAAGATTTATTGGTACCTGTACCAAAAAAATCTATGTATTTATAGTCAATATAGGACACCATAAAACAAACCATTGGATATACAAAATCTCTGCCATAGTGAAACTCGAAAGTAGAAAAAAGTAAAGTCTTACCTCAAATTGTTTTATGTTATACACCTAGTTTATTTCAACGAAGACGACAACGGTGCATTATACTGCCCCATCAGGAACAAAGATTTAGATTAGTCTAATTAGCTAGAATAGTATATTGCAATATTAATGCTGTTATTGGATCTATTGTTGTTCTATTTCTAGAGTAGGAAACAGGTTCTTAATAAATCTTAGCTACTAGTTGAATTCATAGAAAAATAATAATCTTTATGATGAAACAATGGAGTTAGTTTTGCAAGAACAAAATACTACATAAGATTAAGAATGTGTAATAATCGCGAGAGTTTAAATTTTTATTTCATTTCATGCTATTGATATTATTTCAGTTGTCAGAGTTATGAAATGAAGACCTTGTAGACTTGTTAAAATATTCATGCCATGAGGTAGGTATATTGATATATACCCACGTATCCCATTAGTCAAACATCTGCGTAAACAATTAAACATGGAATACTCCAATTCAACTTATGTACTTCATTTTTTATTTCCCATGGATTAAAAAAAGAAAATTTATGTTTGTCTGATATGTGTCCTGTTGTGGAATCATGCCGTTGTTTCATATGTTGCTTCGTCGCATTTATAATAATATCAATAAAAGAATATGATGTACTCAAGTAGTTCTTTTTTTGCAAGTCTATTAGTTTTACGCTTTTTCATAGGTTGACGCCTACAAGTAGTTGTGAGTTTGAAGAAAGACTATCAAAACAAAAAAAATGCTTTGTGTTTTGAAAGTCTAGGTATGTTGAAATCGACAGTGCTCTAGACATTGTCTAGGTCACGATGATTTTCTGTATGTATAGCACGACTTTCACTCCCTTTATCCAAGGTAATAGGGGATCGGACTGTTCACCATATTTTATGAATTTACCATATTTTATGAATTATTTTTTAAATATAGATTAGTAGCAGACGATTCCCGAAGAAAAGAACAGAATCGTTTGAAAAACGAATTTACGGTGTTTTTTTAAAGTTTCAATATGTCTGTCTCTTTCAAAAACGATTTTTTTGTATGGTGATTATAATGGCGTTACTAACAAATGATGTCACAAGTGGGTATGTGCCTCTCTGTCTAATCTTGAATTTCAAACCTTTATAACTCGGTCAATTTTAAAGATAGAGCAAAAATTCTTTTAGTGTTCGATAGCAGAAACTAAGTAGTTTGGATTTATAGAATAAAAAAAAAGTAGTCCGATCCCCTTATTAGTACACTAAGGTCTCGTAGCTCGTACTTACGTGAATTACGTAACTCGAGGGTGAGGGGTTTCTTACTAGGCCTTATGGTTCTGGTACTTTGGGGAAAGGCGCTAGGTTTGCGTTACGTCACGATATTAGATAGTTATAATCTACAGCTAACGGCACTTATCTTTAGCTCTGAGCGAGCGGTGACTCTCTTTCTCGCATAGGGTAAGGGTGGGGTGACTGAGAGAGAGGTATCGCTCACTCAGAGCTAAAGATACGTGCCGCTAGGAATACTAAGCTAATATTATAAAAACAGGAAATTGAATTGCTGAGGAAGATAGGGTCCTGACTTAGTGTTACGATCGTACCTACCTAATACTCGTTCAAATAAAATAAGTGGAGAGAGGTGGGCGCATCGATATGCGTTTACTTCTTAATTTTCTTGCGACCCCGAATAAATACACATTTTATTTATAATTAACTAGTCGCCTTACTGCATGAATAAAATACTAACAATTGTTTTCATGGAATGATTGTTCCAACAGTTATATCTGGAACTATGGCGCGCTACCACAGACCTGGGAGAACCCTCAGCACGTGGACGGAGGCACGCAGGCGCGCGGAGACAACGACCCCATTGACGTCATCGAGATCGGCTCGAGAGTCGCCGCACGTGGTGACGTCATTCAGGTATACATACAGAGTTGAGGCAGAATATTTGGAGCAATAACGCATTTATTTGTGAAAGTTTTTGACTTTCTTAGCATGTTTTTAAATAATCCTGACAATTTTAGCAAAAAAGTGTAATTTTTAGGTTGCTGTTGGACCAACTTTTGTATTAATTATATATCGCATTGACAGATATTCTTCTTCATTACGTGGGTTGTAATGTCGAAACCATTGGGAATAAACCCTGGCTGAATCTGGTCTGGAGAGACATTTAAATATTTGGATATTTATTTACGCAAGTTTTTAGACACTCAAGTAAATAGCAAAAAAAAAATTTTGTCTATGGGCTGTAGTAGTTGGACCTTGTCATAATTAACTGGAAAAACTTGTTTAAGAGCGTCGATAGTGTAGCGGTTAAAGACTACATACACTATCGATTGTCGCTAAAATATATTTTTTGCAATTTAATGTATCTAAAAACATGCGTTATAAGTTATGTATGAATAACCCATGTGGGTTATTCAAAGGTGCAAGAGGTGCGAGCTCTATTACGAGTATGTACTCGTAATAGAGCTCGCAGTTTAAATTCCGTCACGTGCGAATGCGTTTTCGTTTGTAAGAATATCTTTGTGATGACCCATCTTGTGAACTGATAGGATAGCTCTATTTATTTTGATAAACAAATATCAATAAATTGATCATCAGATTGATCCTTTTGATCACAGTAACGCACTTAAATGTTTTTTTGTGGATTTTTTGGAATGGAATTTTAGAGATATCGACGACATTGGTAAAATACTTTATAATTTTTATTTGGTGCCTGCTAATTCTTATCTGTTTTCAGGTGAAAATAGTGGGTACGATTGCCCTGATAGACGAGGGTGAGACCGACTGGAAGCTGATAGCGATAGACACGCGCGACTCCGTTGCCGGCAAGATCACTGACGTGGCTGACGTGGAGACCCACTTCCCTGGACTATTGAGAGCCACCGTCGAGTGGTTCCGCCTTTACAAGGTATTTTGTTCACCTTGGGCTCCAGTGTGTCCTACCCCTTTTACCCTACCCGTTTTGACATACGGAGCCGAGACGTGGAACATGGCGGTGAAGCTGGCTCACCGGCTACATGTCGCTCAGCGAGCTATGGAAAGATCTATGCTTGGTATTTCGCTACTGGATAAAATCCGAAACGAAATCATCCGGCAGAGGACCAAGGTGGTTGATATCATCCAGAAGTGTAGCAAGCTGAAGTGGCAGTGGGCTGGCTACGTCTGTTGCAGAACCGATGAGCGTTGAAGCAGACGGGTTCTCGAATGGAGACCACGTCTCGGGAAACATAGTTGCCAGGTGGACTGATGACCTGAGGAAGGTCGCTGGTGGTGGCTGGATGAGGAAAGCGGGTGATACGCTTTGGCGTACCCTTGGGGAGGCCTACGTCCAGCAGTGGACTGCAATAGGCTGATTGATTGATTGATTGGGCTCCAATTTGAGTCTAGTGAATTCTATTTTTTTTATAAGCTACAATAAATGTTTTTTACAGTCAAATGGTCTTTTTTACTGGAGTTTGTATGTGAGCAATAACATTAATAAATAATTTTTCAGTGTAGATTATTATTGTAAATCCAGGCAAGGTACAACATACTTTTCTTTCCTTTTCTTTCTTTCTGAAATTTTACATAATTCTTGATTTCGTCCTGTAGATTCCTGACGGAAAACCACCTAACCAGTTTGCCTTCAACGGTGAAGCGAAGAATGCTGAGTTCGCGCATAAAGTTATTGATGAGGTGAGACAAATGAAAATAATCCGTCTATACGAGGGCTGCTATTTATGTATCCGGAATAACAAAAAATAACAAACATCTATAACCAAATATACTTTTATTGCTTTTCAAAATATTCCCCGTGATGATGGATGCATTTTTTCATACGTTGAAACCAACTTTCGTAGCATTTTTTCCATTCTGTATCGGGTATCTCCAAAACGTGCATTTTGAAAGCATCAACGGCTTCTTCCCGGGTCGAAAATCGGTGTCCACGTAATTTGTTCTTCACGCTTGGGAATAAATAAAAGTCGTTGGGTGCCAAGTCGGGACTGTACCAATGGCTGTACCAATACCAATACCTGTGTCAATTCGATCATTTGACTATTTAAATACTCCGTTGTTGCGGCTGAGGTGTGACAGCTGGCGTTATCGTGGTGAAGGATTATTCTTCGTTGTCGATTGTTCTTGCGTATTTCTCCAAAGACTTCTGGCAAGCAAATGGTGGTGTACCATTCAGAATTCACCGTTTTACGATTCTCTAATGGTACTGTACATGTCCACTAATACCAAAAAAGCAGGCAACCATTTGCTTCAAAGTGCTTTTTGCACGAACAACTTTAGTTGGGTTTGGCTCATTTTGGAACACCCAAACCGTTGACTGCTGTTTAGTTTCGGGATCATACGCATATATCCAAGATTCGTCTCCTGTGTAGATATTATGAACAGCTTTTGATGTACCACATTTGCATTTTTCTATAATTTTTTTGCACCAATCAACACGAGCCTGTTTTTGTTCAACTGTTAAGTTGTGCGAGATCCAACGAGAACAAATTTTTTTTACAGCTAAATGTTCGTGTAATATTTTATAAATACTCGTCATACTAATGCCCAGAAATGCCTCTATCTCGCGATCTGTAACATAACGGTCTTGCATTATTAGTTCGCGCACAGCATCAATATTTTGTGGTACAACAGCCGATTTAGGGCGACCTTCTTTAAAATCGTCCGCAAGCATACGACGACCACGATGAGACTCACTGAACCAGTGATACACAGTAGTTTTCGATGGGGCTTCCTCCCCAAAAGTCGACAAAAGTTGATCCATGCACTGTTTATGAGTTAATCCACGCCGAAAGTCGTAATAAATCATAGCACGAAAATTTTCACGAGTCAAATCCATGGTGATGATAGACAATGAATTTTAAAAATGGCGCCACAATGTAAAAACAATTGACAGATGAATGAAACAAACTTTATTTTACAGCCAAAGACTTCTATTTTTAAATGTTATAATTTCTTTTTAAATATTGTTTATGCAAGTGGCCAGTTCCGGATACATAAATAGCAGCCCTTGTATCGTCCGAAAAAAATGTCATTGTAGGGAAATTATTTAGCACAATGGGTGACGTGATTGGCATTACAAAACTATTGTTTATTACTATTATTTTATAGAATAGTCGTGTGTATGATGGATTTAACTAAGGTCCGAACGTGGAGTTACCGATTAGAAATTTGAAAAGTCCAGACAAAAACTCCGGAAATTTTTGTCACAAAATACATACTGTGCACGCACGTAGTAGACGCGAAGGAACTGATTCTACATGTCTTTGAATGTGTTTTACTTGTATTCCAACTAAACTAAACATTCTGGACACATTTCATATCCGGACAAAGTCCGGACGGAAGTCTAAAGATCATAGGGACAAATCTGGATGAATGGTTGGTTACCCTACTCGAAGTCGAATATACGAGTTTGGAACTTGGGATGAAAATAATGTTTCCTGTTCTGTAATATCGAATTTTCACGTGGCTGCTAATCATACTGAGGAATGTTTTTGTACTTCTATTTTCATGCTTTCGTTACTTTTTTCTTTTACTGTATTATTTTAATAATACTATATACCTGGGCGACCGAGCTTTGCTCGTGCTTTTGAACTCATAACCCTTAATTTTTTTCATAGTAAGTAAAAAAAAACAACATTTCGCCACGATGTGAGTTGAAGTGCCATCTGGAGAACTTTCGGTCTAAGAAAAAACATATAGAAATTTAGATATTCCTGTTATATTTTTTGTATTAATAAAAAAAACATGAATAATAAAAAATACTTGAGAATTCAAACTCAAGACCATTGCCTTTAAAGTCACGCAGTTTCCCGACTGAGCTAATGTTACGTTATCGAAA
This sequence comes from Carpatolechia fugitivella, assembly GCA_951230895.1. NCBI lineage: Eukaryota > Metazoa > Arthropoda > Insecta > Lepidoptera > Gelechiidae > Carpatolechia > Carpatolechia fugitivella. Next base: position 12,783,804 of record OX579648.1, on the reverse strand, counting down.
ATGGCGAAATTATCTGTTTATTCTAATGATATGCGTAAAGTCTGATAACACGCAGAAAACCTGTTTCACCAAGAATGAAACCTAGCTAGATCGATTTATCGCCTACGAGACCCCCTATATACAATATTTAACCGAAATCGATGCAGCCGTTTCCGAGATTCTTATTATATATATACAAGAATTACTCGTTTAATAATAGTACGAGTATATAATATATATATTTGCCCTAGGTTCACGAGTTCTGGCGCGCACTTGTAGCCGGGCAAGGCCCGGATGCTGCTGATATTAACAAGTAAGTTATAGCATGTATACAAATTACAGTAATGCGATCTTAATCTTTTTATCAATGAATTTATACAATCTGAAATCGTACTATTAGGTACATTGATAAAATCGCTGTAATAGTTACATTACGATACAAGGATCGTAGGTGGCATGTTACAAACGAGCTGACTTTTGTAAGCCTGAGCCGCAGGCGAGGGTTTATAATGTCATGAGTTTGTTATAAAACCTAAGATCCGTGTGTTGTATGACGTTTTTCAATACACTTGTGAGAAAACTGATAGTAAATAATTAAATTGTAAGAAAGGTACATAGTACCCTACAAAAGCTATGATACTACAGGATTAAAATTGATCATTTGTAGAAGTTGTAAAAACTAACCTTTATTATATCGCGCGCAGTTTGAGTATCCTTACTATTCACATTTATCATAAAAATCAACACTTAATCACTCATAAAACAACATTCAATGTAAAACAATCAATTAAAATTTTACAAACTTGGCGCCAACCACAAAACGTAAGTATGTTTATGTTTTATAAGCATAATTACGGAGAAAAGGCTCTGGCGAACAGCCTCTACGAATTTATTCTTTGTTAAATCGAGATAATTTTATTTTGATAATTAAAATATTACTGGCTGATAATATTTTTGATACAATTTGTTGAAATAGAACAAAATAAAATACTGTTCTCTTTGTATGAATCGATTTAAATATTTTTTATTGTCAAAATGGTCCTGGCTGAATAATAATTTTGAAGGCCGTAGGAATTAAAAAAAAAGGGCAATAAAATCGCACTAGTACGGTAAAACGCATTTACCGCATAGTTTACTGCCTTCGTAAGTTCAATTTTCGAGCAAGGTGTATTGAAAAACAAAAAAAGAGTTGGTTTTATGCAATACTGATTCTTTCAACAATGGTTATATTGTTGACGGTGCTCGCTCACACACAGCAGAAACATTGTATGACATTCGAAAATAAAGAATAAAGCAATACTCAATGTTTTATAACGTTACATAACTGCTGTGTGGTGTGAGGAACACTTTTTTAGTGTTTCTTGAAAGTTTGCCAAAATCTATCCGTATCTTAATTCTACATCAAAATCAAAAATATTTTATTCGAATTAAGATTTTTACTAATCAATTTTCGACGTCTAATAATTTTACATTTATTTTCTTTTTCTTTTTTTTGTAGTGTTGTATTTTTTTATTAAATAAAATAATGTCTAATGTGTACCTCTAGGACCAATGTGAGCGTGATGACCAGTCCTTACCGCGTGGAGCGTGCGGAGGCGAGCAAAGCTATGTCTGCCGCGCCGCCACACTCCTTGCCGCAGCCACTGCCTTTGACTGGTGAGTGAACTGCTGTATTATAGTGAGCGTGATGGCCAGTCCGTCCATCGGAGGCAAAGCTATTTCTGCCGCGCCGCCACACTCCTTGCCGTAGCCACTGCCTTTGACTGGTGAGTGAACTGCTGTATTATAGTGAGCGTGATGGCCAGTCCGTCCATCGGAGGCAAAGCTATGTCTGCCGCGCCGCCACACTCCTTGCCGCAGCCACTGCCTTTGACTGGTGAGTGAACTGCTGTATTATAGTGAGCGTGATGGCCAGTCCGTCCATCGGAGGCAAAGCTATGTCTGCCGCGCCGCCACACTCCTTGCCGCAGCCACTGCCTTTGACTGGTGAGTGAACTGCTGTATTATAGTGAGCGTGATGGCCAGTCCGTCCATCGGAGGCAAAGCTATGTCTGCCGCGCCGCCACACTCCTTGCCGCAGCCACTGCCTTTGACTGGTGAGTGAACTGCTGTATTATAGTGAGCGTGATGGCCAGTCCGTCCATCGGAGGCAAAGCTATGTCTGCCGCGCCGCCACACTCCTTGCCGCAGCCACTGCCTTTGACTGGTGAGTGAACTGCTGTATTATAGTGAGCGTGATGGCCAGTCCGTCCATCGGAGGCAAAGCTATGTCTGCCGCGCCGCCACACTCCTTGCCGCAGCCACTGCCTTTGACTGGTGAGTGAACTGCTGTATTATAGTGAGCGTGATGGCCAGTCCGTCCATCGGAGGCAAAGCTATGTCTGCCGCGCCGCCACACTCCTTGCCGCAGCCACTGCCTTTGACTGGTGAGTGAACTGCTGTATTATAGTGAGCGTGATGGCCAGTCCGTCCATCGGAGGCAAAGCTATGTCTGCCGCGCCGCCACACTCCTTGCCGCAGCCACTGCCTTTGACTGGTGAGTGAACTGCTGTATTATAGTGAGCGTGATGGCCAGTCCGTCCATCGGAGGCAAAGCTATGTCTGCCGCGCCGCCACACTCCTTGCCGCAGCCACTGCCTTTGACTGGTGAGTGAACTGCTGTATTATAGTGAGCGTGATGGCCAGTCCGTCCATCGGAGGCAAAGCTATGTCTGCCGCGCCGCCACACTCCTTGCCGCAGCCACTGCCTTTGACTGGTGAGTGAACTGCTGTATTATAGTGAGCGTGATGGCCAGTCCGTCCATCGGAGGCAAAGCTATGTCTGCCGCGCCGCCACACTCCTTGCCGCAGCCACTGCCTTTGACTGGTGAGTGAACTGCTGTATTATAGTGAGCGTGATGGCCAGTCCGTCCATCGGAGGCAAAGCTATGTCTGCCGCGCCGCCACACTCCTTGCCGCAGCCACTGCCTTTGACTGGTGAGTGAACTGCTGTATTATAGTGAGCGTGATGGCCAGTCCGTCCATCGGAGGCAAAGCTATGTCTGCCGCGCCGCCACACTCCTTGCCGCAGCCACTGCCTTTGACTGGTGAGTGAACTGCTGTATTATAGTGAGCGTGATGGCCAGTCCGTCCATCGGAGGCAAAGCTATGTCTGCCGCGCCGCCACACTCCTTGCCGCAGCCACTGCCTTTGACTGGTGAGTGAACTGCTGTATTATAGTGAGCGTGATGGCCAGTCCGTCCATCGGAGGCAAAGCTATGTCTGCCGCGCCGCCACACTCCTTGCCGCAGCCACTGCCTTTGACTGGTGAGTGAACTGCTGTATTATAGTGAGCGTGATGGCCAGTCCGTCCATCGGAGGCAAAGCTATGTCTGCCGCGCCGCCACACTCCTTGCCGCAGCCACTGCCTTTGACTGGTGAGTGAACTGCTGTATTATAGTGAGCGTGATGGCCAGTCCGTCCATCGGAGGCAAAGCTATGTCTGCCGCGCCGCCACACTCCTTGCCGCAGCCACTGCCTTTGACTGGTGAGTGAACTGCTGTATTATAGTGAGCGTGATGGCCAGTCCGTCCATCGGAAGCAAAGCTATGTCTGCCGCGTCGCCACACTCCTTGCCGCAGCCACTGCCTTTGACTGGTGAGTGAACTGCTGTATTATAGTGAGCGTGATGGCCAGTCCGTCCATCGGAAGCAAAGCTATGTCTGCCGCGCCGCCACACTCCTTGCCGCAGCCACTGCCTTTGACTGGTGAGTGAACTGCTGTATTATAGTGAGCGTGATGGCCAGTCCGTCCATCGGAGGCAAAGCTATGTCTGCCGCGCCGCCACACTCCTTGCCGCAGCCACTGCCTTTGACTGGTGAGTGAACTGCTGTATTATAGTGAGCGTGATGGCCAGTCCGTCCATCGGAAGCAAAGCTATGTCTGCCGCGTCGCCACACTCCTTGCCGCAGCCACTGCCTTTGACTGGTGAGTGAACTGCTGTATTATAGTGAGCGTGATGGCCAGTCCGTCCATCGGAAGCAAAGCTATGTCTGCCGCGCCGCCACACTCCTTGCCGCAGCCACTGCCTTTGACTGGTGAGTGAACTGCTGTATTATAGTGAGCGTGATGGCCAGTCCGTCCATCGGAGGCAAAGCTATGTCTGCCGCGCCGCCACACTCCTTGCCGCAGCCACTGCCTTTGACTGGTGAGTGAACTGCTGTATTATAGTGAGCGTGATGGCCAGTCCGTCCATCGGAGGCAAAGCTATGTCTGCCGCGCCGCCACACTCCTTGCCGCAGCCACTGCCTTTGACTGGTGAGTGAACTGCTGTATTATAGTGAGCGTGATGGCCAGTCCGTCCATCGGAAGCAAAGCTATGTCTGCCGCGCCGCCACACTCCTTGCCGCAGCCACTGCCTTTGACTGGTGAGTGAACTGCTGTATTATAGTGAGCGTGATGGCCAGTCCGTCCATCGGAGGCAAAGCTATGTCTGCCGCGCCGCCACACTCCTTGCCGCAGCCACTGCCTTTGACTGGTGAGTGAACTGCTGTATTATAGTGAGCGTGATGGCCAGTCCGTCCATCGGAGGCAAAGCTATGTCTGCCGCGCCGCCACACTCCTTGCCGCAGCCACTGCCTTTGACTGGTGAGTGAACTGCTGTATTATAGTGAGCGTGATGGCCAGTCCGTCCATCGGAGGCAAAGCTATGTCTGCCGCGCCGCCACACTCCTTGCCGCAGCCACTGCCTTTGACTGGTGAGTGAACTGCTGTATTATAGTGAGCGTGATGGCCAGTCCGTCCATCGGAGGCAAAGCTATGTCTGCCGCGCCGCCACACTCCTTGCCGCAGCCACTGCCTTTGACTGGTGAGTGAACTGCTGTATTATAGTGAGCGTGATGGCCAGTCCGTCCATCGGAAGCAAAGCTATGTCTGCCGCGTCGCCACACTCCTTGCCGCAGCCACTGCCTTTGACTGGTGAGTGAACTGCTGTATTATAGTGAGCGTGATGGCCAGTCCGTCCATCGGAAGCAAAGCTATGTCTGCCGCGCCGCCACACTCCTTGCCGCAGCCACTGCCTTTGACTGGTGAGTGAACTGCTGTATTATAGTGAGCGTGATGGCCAGTCCGTCCATCGGAGGCAAAGCTATGTCTGCCGCGCCGCCACACTCCTTGCCGCAGCCACTGCCTTTGACTGGTGAGTGAACTGCTGTATTATAGTGAGCGTGATGGCCAGTCCGTCCATCGGAAGCAAAGCTATGTCTGCCGCGTCGCCACACTCCTTGCCGCAGCCACTGCCTTTGACTGGTGAGTGAACTGCTGTATTATAGTGAGCGTGATGGCCAGTCCGTCCATCGGAAGCAAAGCTATGTCTGCCGCGTCGCCACACTCCTTGCCGCAGCCACTGCCTTTGACTGGTGAGTGAACTGCTGTATTATAGTGAGCGTGATGGCCAGTCCGTCCATCGGAAGCAAAGCTATGTCTGCCGCGCCGCCACACTCCTTGCCGCAGCCACTGCCTTTGACTGGTGAGTGAACTGCTGTATTATAGTGAGCGTGATGGCCAGTCCGTCCATCGGAGGCAAAGCTATGTCTGCCGCGCCGCCACACTCCTTGCCGCAGCCACTGCCTTTGACTGGTGAGTGAACTGCTGTATTATAGTGAGCGTGATGGCCAGTCCGTCCATCGGAAGCAAAGCTATGTCTGCCGCGTCGCCACACTCCTTGCCGCAGCCACTGCCTTTGACTGGTGAGTGAACTGCTGTATTATAGTGAGCGTGATGGCCAGTCCGTCCATCGGAAGCAAAGCTATGTCTGCCGCGCCGCCACACTCCTTGCCGCAGCCACTGCCTTTGACTGGTGAGTGAACTGCTGTATTATAGTGAGCGTGATGGCCAGTCCGTCCATCGGAAGCAAAGCTATGTCTGCCGCGCCGCCACACTCCTTGCCGCAGCCACTGCCTTTGACTGGTGAGTGAACTGCTGTATTATAGTGAGCGTGATGGCCAGTCCGTCCATCGGAAGCAAAGCTATGTCTGCCGCGTCGCCACACCCCTTGCCGCAGCCACTGCCTTTGATTGGTGAGTGAACTGCTGTGTTATAGTGAGCGTAATGTAGGCATAATTTGCATTTTGGCGGTTAATGTTCCATCCGCAAAACGTCTTTTTTCACCGCATCCGCAAAACGTTTTTTTTCGAAAATTCACAAATAGTCCCTTTCGCGGCCAATCAGATAGATTGTAGAAGTTCCTAATAGCGTATTTGCTTGACTAGTATTTTTTCCAAATATAACTTTTGCGTCAATCTGTGATAAATTCCAAATCAGGAATCACATTTTAAATTAATTTGTTTTGAATACAGACAAATACTTATTCAACTACAAAGATATAAAATGTGTACTTAACAAAAACGTATGCGGCAAACAAGATTATTTTAAAGCAAACCTCTTCAAGGTAATCGCCGATATTGATGCAAACATTTGTGTAATGCATTTAATACGTCGCCATGCGAAATCAATCTAAGTATCCTGTGATAAAAAAAAAGAGATCCAAAGATACTTCATCGAGCCAATTCATTAACCGTTTGTTTTCGATTCAAACATTCAAAGAGATATCAAACATGCATTTTTTTGCAGAAAAGAATTCCATAGTTTTGTTAGTAAATGGGTTAGGAACAAACTGCTTAAAAACTATGTTAGAAGAGTTAAACTTATTTAAAATCCCAATGGCAATGCTTACCCAGTATTTTCGAAATGGGCCGCCATAACGCGACGCTATCATAATATAAGGCACCTATTATTATCCAAGTATCGTACACCCAACTTTGTAGTCGTATTTTTATTGATGCAATTTTTACGATTGGCGCAACTGCATCCGAGGCACATCTGCTAAGTGTCGAGTCGAGGCAATAACTTCATAATAGCGTACCGTCTGCATTGCGACGCTACTGTAAGTCACTTATGTAGTCGAGTCGAATTCTGGGTATAAGCAGTATAAGGTATGGTGTAACCTAAGTATGGTGACGGCAGAGTAGAATACATTTTTTTTTCTTATGATTTTATTCCTTTGCTTTTGCAAAGGCATTTGATCTGCTTTTAGTCACTTTTAGATTATTTGCAATGGATTATTAATTCTGAAAAATATATTGAGGAAGACCAAATCTCCAAATAGTTTATTTTTATTTTTTGTACCTTTATTTATTTATTTATTAAAAAACTAATAATTACAAAACACGTCATCATTACAGGATTGCTCCCAATGCGATGACGCCATCATACATAACACTATGTTAACATGCATAATCAAATGAACATAATAATACTTTAAAATGTCAGATAAAATAACATTTGTCACCAACCCCTACTCTTCCCGTGGGTGTCGTAAGAGGCGACTTAGGGACTACACATTGAACAGGGAACGGGTAGCAGCGCTCTCTGATACAGTAACCTTTTAATCTGCGATCTCCAACCCGCCTGCCAAGCGTGGAGATTATGGCAAAACCCTCCACTTAAGTGGAGGAGGCTCATAGTTCAGCAGTGGACTGTAACGGGCCGTTGATGTTGATGAAGCTAGGTATAAGAAATGTAGTAGTCATATTCTGAACCCGCGATCAGTTTTTGGTAAAATTAAGATATCTACATTATAAGAATGAAAATATACAATGTGTTAAACTAAAATCTTGAAATTAAGTTTAAAAAATATATATTTGAATTTTCATATCGCAACAAATCAGTTTTAAAAAAATAGTTTTAGAACAATACGGCGTTATAATTAACATGTTGTAAAAACATCATATACCTGCTCATATTTCATTTATATCATAACACAACACCCTTCTAGAATTATTTTTGTGAGGGATGTCATAATAACACCCTCCCGTACCTTGAAGTACCAAATCGCACATGACGAGTATTATTCTTGATTACCTTTGTTTAGAAGAATTTCTTTGTCAATTTCAGTCTTTACAACATTTTTTAATTGTCTGAAACACTTATTCGTTGTCTGAAACGTTTAGTTATTACATTTTCATGCTTCTCATAATTTACACAAATACATAAAGTCAGACCTATCTTTTAAAGGGGAGAGACAAAACACATTGTTTCGTTTCATTCACATTTATTAATCTCCAGACTCTTTTCAGAACGTTTCCGCTTTGATATTAGTCAAACGTTCGCTTTAACCTCTCCCGTATTACAATCTCATTCAATCTTGCTTCGTTTATCGTTGTTAATTATTCCGATTTTTTGCAGTGGACAAGTGGCACTACTTATCCAACATCTAAGATGACATCCACCCACCTAAAGGCAATCACCACGCACCGGTGCGTCGCCTACACCTACACAGCCGGCTGCCTTACTCAGGTCATACTCATTGTGATAACTTGTAAGTCCAGCTAATATCACTAGGCAATTTGTATTGTAATATTGTATAGCTAATTTGCATGTTATGTAAAAGGTAGAGGTAAATTGTACTATACGCATACGATTGCCGTAATTCTGTTCTCGAAGAACTTTAAGTAAGATAATTACGTAAGAGTTATTTATTTACAGGTTAATAAATGTATGTGAGCATTTTTTAAATATGGATTTTATTTTTTATAACTAAAACAACTTAATACATTTCTACGACTAAATCACAATGAATAATTTTATCTAAACGGGAAAAAATCGCAACTTCTTTTCATCAAATATGGTGCGGTATTGTTGGAATGTTTTTGGCGTAATAAGCCAACTCGTAGAATATGTTTCTTCGTAAAGATGTTCAGTTTAAAAAAAGAATAAAAAGTATTTTTTATCAAAATCACGGTTTTGAAAACTATATTTAGCGAAGTGACATCCTCTTTTATAATCATAACGCCTTTTTACCTCGCTTTTTAGCCTTTAAACCGATTAGTTAAAGTAGGTCACACAAAATTTAAACCCTTTGAGCTGTTGCGAATAATTAATTGCATAACAACAAAGTTTCCCACATAATTTTAACGTGTAAGGGAAACTTCTACATACTCGTACTCCTGCTGGTATAACGAGGGCGTGCACGAGGACGTATAGTTGTTTAAAATTTGTGTTTGTTGGGATGTTTTAGGGTAACTTTACGGAACACACCCAGTAATCACTTAAGAGTTGCACAGTTACACAACATCTAAATAGCCGTCACAGCTTTTTAATTTTTTATCGTCTACGGCTCGATTCTTTGCATGTGGCTCAAGCAATAATACCCTTCTACCGCCGACATACAACATCAAAAATGCAGAAAATCTTGGCATACTTGGAAGTCACACAATCGTCTCCGCACGCACTCAGGTAAATTTTTTCTTATTTTTTTTTTACGGCAGGTAGAGTTTGCCGCCAAAACGAAGTCAAAAATCAAATAAAAAAAAAAATACTTGCAAATGTCCTGTTGGTACCAAATAAATTGTATTGAGTAGGGAATAAAATATTTTTTTATTAAAAAAAAAAAAATTTAAAATTGAAAGAAAAATCCGAAAAAAAAAAGTATTTTTTGTCATTTTACAGTATTTTTTAAAATTTACGTGAACGGTTCGATTCCCGTTCGCATCATCTGTTTTTCTTTTTGTTGACTTATTTTTGCTGTAACAACGGATTGTGAAAAAAGAAGACCTACCTACCTGGCTACCTTGGTGTATTCTTGTTACTCAATGTTGTTACTATCTATCTATCTATCTTGCCGCTGGTGCTTTTATTTTTCGAAAAAAGTGGATACGTCCATCCATGGTATCAAAAATAAATCGTTTCCTACAAATTTTTTCTCTATATCTATGGCTTGAAAAGTCGATGACCGACATCACATGCCTTGATATTAGAAGTATTGACCTACCATTAGGTAGGCTGGTAAGTCGCAAAAACCTATTGCCGACGAAAACCAAAGTTTCGTTAGCTCAATCACTCCTACTTCCTATTTTGGATTATGCAGATGTCTGCTACCCTGATCTGACTGTGGAGCTCCTAAACAAGATTGAACGTCTGCAGAATCTGTGTATCCGCTTTATTTTTGGCTTGCGAAAATTTGACCATGTCTCCACTTATCGTTCCAAACTTCAAAGGCTACCTATTCGCTGTCGTAGGGACTGTCATATCCTTTCCCTTCTCTATTCTGTTCTCTTCAACCCTAATGCCCCTCCCTATCTTAAAGACCTCTTTGTGTTTCGCTCTGATATTCTTGGAAAAAATCTCCGTTCGTCTAAAAACCTTTCTCTTGACTCCTTCCTCCACTGATTTTTATGCTAAATCCTTTAGAGTCCAAGCCACCAGTCTGTGGAATAAACTTCCTGAATATATCCGACGCGCCCCGTCGCACAGTATACGATTTGTCCAATCTAGAGAGACAAAAATCGATATCTTACTTAAAGGATTTGAAAGGACGTAAAGTGATAATTTAGACATTATGTGATGATATATGGTAGAAATAAAATAAATTTTGGTCATTTTTGGTCAATATTTTATTTTTATTTTAATAACGATTTCAAATCACTTTAATGTTTTGCGTTATTTTTTGTGGTAATTTTCTAAGCAATCAAATAAAGGGATCAGATGACGTAAGCAAATCACACTAATATCATCACTTTAATATTATAAATGTGAAAATATTGGATATTTGGATGTTTGTATGTTTGTTCCGCTTTCACGCCTAAACTACAAAACGGATTTGGACGAAATTTGGAATGATTAACACATAGAATACTTTTTACCGAGAAAAGTCTTATTCCCACGGGAAAATCTTACATAGCGCGAGCTTAGCCGCGGGTGGATTGTTAGTGTGAAAATATATTTGGCTGTTTGTTCCGCCTTCACGCGTAAAGTACTTAATGGATTTAGATGAAATTTTTAATAAAGATAGTTTGATTAAAGATAGATTCGTGCACCTGTATAGAAATAATTAAAACATACTCAGAATCGCAATAAGTCGCAAAACCAAATCATGTTTATAACAAACTTAAACGATAAGAGAATATGTTAAGAGCATAATCACGCCTTGACTCATCTTGACTACCCACTTTAAGAATATGTGTGCTTGTTCTTAGAGATATTTTTGAAAATATATGTATATTGGTACATTAAATAAATTAATATATTATAATAATGACCTGAAGTTGACGAGTCCATCACAAAAGAGGACTTGGTATTACATATACGAGAAACACGTGCACAAGGCCGAAGTTTACGGTCGCGCAAACCGAGCGGGCGGCGGCTACCAGAATTCGTCACGTTAACTTCGCTCCGTTGTTATTAAGAGTGTGCGATAAAAATACTGCTTCTAAGTGCATAATCATTTGTAGGGTTCTTAGAAATATATAAAAAAAAAATAAGAAAACGCTCTGATTATGACATTATGATTTAGGACTTCTGTCTCTCTAGAATAGTCAAATCGTATGCTGTGCGTCGGCCGAGTCTTTCAAAATGCGTGTCAAAGCGCATTAATTCCTAAACTCTGTCTCCTCAATCCTCATCCTAATTATTCAATTATTATATTTATTTATTTCCTTTCACTCATATCTATATATTAAATAGTGATAAGTATATTCATATCTTATCTATATTATATAATCTTTTATATATAATTTTTAAGTAAGTACCCACTGATATTTGTATGTAGTTTATTATAGGAAACCAGCCACCAACCCGCTCTGCTCTTTCTCTTTTTTTACCGCTTTTTCTTAACCAAAGGTTGCCTGGAAGAAATTGCTACCTTAGCAATAAGGCCGCCTAATTGACTCGACTAACTGTAAAAATGTATTCTTATACATTTTGATTGGTGTAAAAAAAAAGAATATCTGTATTGTATTGTACTGTATGTATGTATGTATGTATGTATAAGGGGGACGTCTGCGAGGAGCGCAGACGGGTGACCTGCTCCATATACAGGAACTATTTCACCCTTAATCCCAGTTTTGATGGATGCTCCTTTCATGATAGCGCCGCATCAGCTCAGCCGTATCGCGTGATACTCGTGGTAGGTGAGTAGTGTTAGGTCTATCCCTTGTTCTCTCCGCTTCTGGCATAGGGTGACCCAGTGGCCCCAGCGACTACCCAAGGAGAGCCAGCTTGGCAACGGCTATTGCTACTACCAGCCAACCCCCCCGAGCGCCGCGTGAGCCCCGGTGCCCCCCACGCCTTAAGCTTCGAGAATACCGGGTTCCCCCACACGATTGTTCTCCCCCCGTGAGATCGCAATCGGCCGGGCCTGCCATCGCCCACCCTCGGAGCACCCATCGAAGGAGTACTGGTTTTACTGTAGCTCCTCCGTGATGGCCCCCTCAAATCTGCCTGTTGCTTTGCAGTATCTCAGTATGTCCTTGAATGACAGATTGCTCAGTTCTTCCTTTTCGATGCTGTCTGTTCCTAGTATTTCCCATCTCGGCAGTGAGTACATCGGACATTCTGCCAGGAAGTGTAAGCTTGTTTCATCTTCGCCGCACTCTGGACATGAGGGGCTCTCTGCTCTCTTCATGATGCTGAGATGTCTCTGTAGCGTGCAGTGTCCTGTCACTATACCTGTGATGACTCTGACGTCTTTTTTCTTGTGTTGAAGTAGGTGCTTAGTTCGTCTGCGATCAATTGTCCTGATGAAGAGTTTCGACTGCCGGTATCCGGTGGCCTTCTCCCATCTGGCATTGGTTTCTACTCTTGTTTTCTTCTCAATAACTCCTTTTGTAATTCTTTGTGGTATTGGTAGGCGGGGCTCAGGACCTGTGAAGGTACTATCCGCTCCCTTTCTGGCCAATTCATCTGCATTTTCGTTCCCCTCGGTGCCTTGGTGTCCAGGCACCCAGGCGATAGTAACGCTACTTTTATTTGCAAGTAGGTTATTGTATTGTACTAGTCTAAGGTCCCTTTCAATAGAATCCGGCAATAATGTAAACAAGATAATTTTTTGACACTAACTGTCCAAAGACAAACAATACTTTGATGAGTAAAAAATGAATATGGCAGTTTTACAAATTATTGAAAGTTTTGTCGTCCGAGTATTTTTTAATTAAAATAACTATCATAGAGAAGTTAATAGGGGGCTAAATGATTGTAAAAAGAATGTATGGTTCCTTGAAAAGTGAATAATTGATCAGGGGATTAATACTCAAATGTAAGTAATTACGGAGTAATCGTGTTTAAATTGGTTTGTTTACATTATTGCCGAATTCTATTGAAAGGGACATTACGTACTAGTATTCATTATGAAAGTTGTTGGTGATTGTAAGTAGTCTTGATTGTGTCTCAATAACAGCTCTATATCGATCCAGCCGCCGACGCCAGAGTGACTCGACTGCCAGTCGCCATGCAGCTTTCACCAGGACTCGAGAGAATGTCCCTATACAGGGTGCAAACAAAACAACACGAATTTAATAAACTTAAGTAGGTATTAATGTCATTGCAGTTGCAGAAAAAGTGCTCGCGGAAAATAGGACAGTGGTTAAATGTTTACGGTATATGGTAAACTGAACGCATTAATTTTGTACAACATACTTATTCCACCGATGTTAATACTTTTGGAAGCTCGAATTTATGCAGTGGTATTTTATAAATTTTGAAAGACAGAATATCATTAAGGGTCGCATTCCGAATCAGACTTTCAGCACCGTCAGCGATCAGAAAAGCAAAAAAACGCATGAGTTTTGCCTGCTGATTACGGGTGAGATTTCAGCGCGTCTCGGAACGCAGGGTGTGTTTTAAAATTTTTCAAGGTGGACTAATCTTTTTTGGGATTGTTTTTTTAAAAAGCGTTTTTACGGCCCTTTTTTCTAAGGAATATTATAAAGAATACGTGGTTTAGGCTTTGCTTTGTCGGTCAGTCAGTCAGACTTTTAGTAGATCCAAAGAAATGAATCTTTAAAAGCTAGATTTCCGTAGAACCCTACATCGTGACCTGGCCCATTAAACGGGCACGTCTCATGTTACGACTGTCGAAGTTTATTCACCAAGACGTACTATTTACGGACGATCGGTCGCCGCACAGTCTGGTTTGTTTTGCGAAATACATCTGGGGTGCGCGCGCAACTTACAAGGGTGGAGGGTGTATCTGCGTGCGGCAGTGCGCGGCAAGCTTCCGCCGCACCCGAGCGTTTTCTTTACACCCAGCGTCCTTCGGCTTGCTTTGTATATCAGAAGAAGGAATAATGCGGGCGTGGCGCGTGGTAGCAGCCCTAGCGCTGCTGACACTAGCGGCGGCAAGACGATCCGACCCCGACTTCGAATTTGACGACGACACGGTAAGCGTATCTCTTAATCTCCTTCCATTCCGTCCTACTTCCGTTATCCCTTTTAGGAATGTATGTCTCTCTCGCTTTCTAATCTGTAACACTAATCTCGTTAATCTCTTTGCGTCTTTAATTCGGTATGCGGACTTTTTCTTCAGTTATTGATCGCAATGGTTTCAGTAGTAAAAGCTCTTGACCGACCGTCGCGTCCTGTTGAAAATTACTCATTTTGATTGATTCGATTACTCATGCTTTGTACGTAAAACGAGTTCACCCTGTTATTTGTTGCGTACCATGGTATACAAACTTAGAAAACGCTTATGAAAGCGAAAAATATTCCCTATAGAACAGAAAAACTGTAGTAATCGCATAAAATAACAATAAATCTTGTCTCAAAGCCTAAAAGTTTTATAGGTGAATATTACGTATACCTACATAAAATGCTACGTATCAGCGAATACGATTAAAATTTAAAAGGGGCGGTCTAAAATGAGCATAAACTGTTCTTTACTTATATACTGTCAGAAGCAAAATACCTTCGTTAATCGCTAGGTACATCGTAAATATTTATTGACGTTGGAAGTGTTTTAGGTGATTGATGAGGACATACTAAGACGTTGTAATGTTACAGGAATCGCGCGGAGGCAGCGGTCGCTCCAACGGGCCTCGTCGGTACATTTACGACCCTCACAGTTAGTAAACTACATTATTATACAAATCGTATTTTTAATACGGCCCGGTTTCCACATCTCCTCTCTAGGGCATGGAATACCGGAGTAATTTTGCATACCGGTATTGAAATTTGAATTGCTGTATAGCAGAAACACTCAAACTATTTATCAACTCCCTAGAAACCACAAAATGAGTAATTAAAGTAATAGATTATTAAGAATACTAAAGAAAATACGTTCTTTGATCCAAGAATTATTTCATTGGCACAAATATCACAATCAAATATTAAATTATAAAGTTAAAAATATTTTTTTAACAACACGTTTTTACGCACTAAAAAGTATAAAATATTTTTTATTGAGATTTTTATTGGTGTAGTACTCTTTTAGGACTTAAAACGAAAAACGTGGGGTGCATGGAATATATATTCTAAGAAGTAGAGAACGAGGTGATGGCTGAAAAACAGCATAGCTGACGCTGTAATCTTTTCATTGTCTTATTTTCATGTCTGTCTGTACTACTTATTGATACATAACATATTGTTAATGTAATGACAATGAATAAATGTCTTCTAAATCTTATGAGTGCCAGGGGTTGTTATGTGTTATGTCTTGAAAACTTACAAATAGTTATTATTAGTATATTATTTGCAGTGCAATTCAATCGTTGTGTAATTTACTATATGCCACCTACGATCCTTGTATGTATCGTAATGTACTATTAATTTTAAAAGTAAATGTAAAACTTAATCATTAACATACATTGCAACACACAAATACTAACTAACAACGACTAACATACAATAACACATATGTATTGCAACTTATATTAATTTAGAATTTCTTAAACCGTATCCGTTGATTGCGAACCGATAAAATTTCGATCTCTGTTCATCACAAAAAAAAACACAGATTGTATGATTGGTGAAAGTACCCAGAGTTTTTATGACCGTGTGTTATGTCGTGTTCATCATGAGTTCATTCCAGACCCGCTGTGTGCAACTTTGGCGTGCGGCACTCGGGAGGTATGCGTTCTTCGTGAAGGCAGGGCACTTTGTGCCGACAAACGTGATATCTTGCGACGAGGGTAAGTGTGGGGGGTAAATGGGTTTGTTATAATATAATAGTTTTGTAACCTTCTTCTTTGCGTGTCGATGACAAAATCTTTCTGGCCTTAATTAAACCTTCTGAAAAAATCGGATTAGGCTGTAGGTGTTCAAAACGCAACAAACGGATCTTCTGTTTCTTTCGTTTCCGCCTGATTTTGGAAAGCAAAACTTCATTGGAACAGGCCACCGCGTCGTCCATAAACATTTTGTATTTACATAATATATATTTTTTAGCAATTTACAAAGTGTTAGTTCAGCAACAGAAAATCTCGGCTGATGAAACTGGACAATATCTTTTCCACAACTTTTCTGTTTTTTTATTATTTTTATTCGAACTGTCATTCACGACACTGATCAAAGGACCGAGTCAATGTATGAAAATATTTTTATTTGAGTTTTGTTCAAATGTAGTTTTTTTTTTAATTTTGTTGATCTATATAGTAAGCTAGTTGGTTAGTAATCTCAGAGAGATATTATTTAACTGACACGTTGTATTCAATAAAACACAGCAAAACATATATGCCGACCTTCTTTTGTATCCTACTTAACCTACCCCATTGTAATAACAGGGACACGCTGGTAGCGAGCGGCGCCCGCGACGATGATGAAGACGTGTTCTATGATGAGCCCGAACCGGATTCTCTGGACAAGATCGAGTCCAACGACACGCCTGATGACGTGCCTGATGCGAACGCCGAGAACAGAGTTGACAGGTATACTTACAACTGCTTTTGACATGATTAATACTTGACCATATCAATTAGGCGCACGACAACTAAGATCTGGTGAAGAATACAAATTTTTACAGCTGGTAAGAACATTTTTTGTTTCTTTTTTCTTTCTGTGGAGGCGCAACCCTCGGAAAGAACAGACAAATATGACGAAAACGATACGATGAAATGAGACGTATATTAGAGTAAACTTACATTTTAATTAATCGAATCGAAACACTAAAGTCAAAAGTCAAAAATTTTTTATTCGAATTAAGATTTTTACAAATCATTTTTCGACGTCAAAGCTATCATGGATGGCACGTTCACTACCAGTGTACGCCCTCTGTGGAGAAGAACGGCCAGAAGAAACTCCACAGGAATTGTATCTTTTGTACTTTTCTTTTAAATATATAAAGAATCATACATGAGTCATAATTACAATCTACTCCGCTGATTTGGAACAACAGTTGACCAGACGTTTTTATCATCTAACTAATCATTTATCGTATAGGCCTTAATAGGCGTTATAATAGGCCTAAGAATGCTCTACACCTTAGTTAACTCTCAATGTCCAAGCCCTGTCCAGGATCAATAAAATTTTATATTTTTCGCTTAAGTTTCAAATAATGTATTTTCGAAATCAGTCAAAAACAATAATCATATCCTTACTTTTCTATTCAGATGCGTAGGTTGCGGCGGCGCAGCCCGTGGTGCTTTCCTGTGCGGTTCAGACAACCGCACGTATTCCTCACTATGCCGCCTAGACTTGCACAACTGCGTGCGTCGCCCGGCTCCACCTGTCACTATGGCTTGCCGTGGCTTCTGTCCTTGCCCAACCCCGGCGCCCAGGAACCACAAAGATCGAGCCATGAAGACAGCTAAACATCTGGCCGCGTACGATGATTATGATGAGGTCGGTACTGTTAGCTTAGCACTGTAAAGACACAAAGAGCACGTGCAGATGGTCCTCTGGGGATTAAAAAACCTCCGGCCTCACCATACAATAGGGAATCGGACTGTTCCTAAATTTACCATATTTAATGAATAATATAGATTAGTAGCAGACGATTCGCGAAGAAAAAAACAAAATCGGTTGGAAAACGAATTTACAGTGATTTTTTAAAGTTTCAATATGTCTGTCTTTCAAAAACGATTTTTGTATGGAGATAATATGGCGTTACTAACAAATGACGTCACAAGTGGGTATGTGCCTCTCTGTCTAATCTCGAATTTCAAACCTTTATAACTCGGTCAATTTTAAAGATAGAGCAAAAATTATTTTAGTGTTCGATAGCAGAAACTAAGAAGTTTGGATTTATAAAATAAAAAAAAAGTAGTCCGATACCCTATTTCAAATAGTCAAGTAAGCACGTTTATTCGACGCTCTTATAATAAAGAAAAATATCCTGAGGCACAGATAATATAATACTACGTACAGATGCCTCATCTCATACAAAAAATCTGTCCCTCAAAACTCGGGCTATTCTTCGGGCTATTTCGTTTCCTCCATTAGCTCACTAGATGGTGCTACGTGCGCACTGACCTACAAAACTGCGAAGATACGCCATCTAGTACGAGTAGACGATTTTTCTGGAGTATTTCGCTTTTGCTTTTCATCACTAGATGGAACTAAATGCAGCCATTTAGTATAAAAAGCGTAAAGGCGTGTCTCCTGCGAATGTTTAGGTCTACACCACATCTACACTGTACACAAATTCGTGTTTCTACTATCCAAAAACATTAAAAATGTTTTAATGCAAAAAGAAAACATCGCTGTGTCAAGGGCTATATTACAACTATTAGATAATAGATGTCGCTGTATGTGTGATATGTCACAAACAATATAATAGCGCTGCAAATGACAACGATTGCTTAGACTCTACGTAGTGCCAATGTTGTCACTAGATGTCATCAATATTTTAGAACAAAATTTCCGTACTATGGAATGAGACCCCGTGCCCGAGGTAAGCTTCACACGCATGCGGAGAGTTCGAAGGTTATTTATTTAAAGTCGACTAATTCACACTGAGCTTGGGTGGTCGACTAGGCCTGATCGCTCTAATTCAGATTATAAAGTTTCTCTGTGGGAGGAGACATAAATACGACGATATTTGAACTAAAGAGCAATTCTTATAAAATAATTTCGGAAACGGCTGCAACGATTTCGATGAAATTTAGCATATAGGGGGTTTTGGGGGCGATATATCGATCTAGCTAGGTTTTATTTTTAGTAAAACGGGATTTCCCCGTGTTTTCAGGCTTGAAAAAAGAATTGGTACGCCATATCATTAAAACAGACAGTTAATTTCGCCACCATATACAACTCCGCAATAGCTCAGTCGGGAAGTCTGCAATGTCTATCTTGGTTTTTGAGTCTTGAGTTCAAATCTTGTCAAATATTTTTTTAAATTTTGTTCATGTTTCTTTTATTATTTGTTATTTACTTCTATATTTTTTCATTTAGTTATTTAAATACAAAAATAACAGATATAAAAATTTCTTATATATATTTATTTGTCATGGTCCGAAAGTTTTCCAACAGATGGCACGAGCAAAGCTCGGTCGCCCAGTTACTTAATCTTGATATATCAAATAAAATACTCGTAATCTTTCCCACTAGGATAAATCAAGGGACATCTCATTCCACAACGAGGTGTGGCCCCACCCAAGACGCGGCAACCGGCGTCGCAACAAGCAGAATAAGGTTGAAGGATGCGCGCTCGAACGCTTGGCCGACAGACTGCTGGACTGGTTCTCAGTACTCATGGACGACGCCCGGGCCACTCCGCCACCTAGACAAGGTTAGTTCTTCTAAATCAATGGCCCATTACAGTCCACTGCTGGACTATGAGCCTCCTCCACTTAAGTGGAGGGTTTTGCCATAATCTCCACGCTTGGCAGGCGGGTTGGAGATCGCAGATTAAAAGGTCATAATAACCGGGAATAATACTAAGGTTTTTATCTACGTAAGTAATTGTAATACGGATTTATTTAGAGTAGCGACGGAAGTTATTGCTGATAAAATGATCATGTGAATGAATGAATGAAATGAATGAATGAATATATTAATAATATACTTTATTGCACACAAACACAAACATATAACAATATTATTTAAGTAGAATTATGTACAATTGGCGGCTTTATTGCTAAGGTAGCAATTTCTTCCAGGCAACCAGATAGATAGGAAAGAGCAGGTGATTACGTAATTTTGAATACGAAGGGTGAAGAAATCTGCATTAATTTATTGTTTTCCTAATTTTGCCTACTTTACAGAGACGTCTCATACAAGTTACTTTTCTTAGTTGTTCATGGGTGTCGCCTTTAGTATGTTCTAAGGAGTCGCTAGACAGTGGGCTAGAGAGGGGTGAGATTATAGGAATAGTAGATGTGGAATATGTTTTTTTTTTACTTTTAAGAGGCAGGTGTTAACCCTGAGACCCAGGCATATCGGACAAAGACTTCTCTCTCCTCTAAAGTCTATACATCCATGGTTGGAACTTTGGATCTGACATGATATTGCCTGTGTTGTAGGTTTCCCCCGTGAATGCAAGCCGGAGGTACGCTGGATGTTCAACCACCTCGATACGGACGGCGATGGCCTACTCTCTCCTCACAACCTTTATGCACTACGTAAGTTTATCAACGGTGTTATTTTCTAAGAAAAGCAGCTGATTTCAACACAAAAAAAAAAAAAAAAAACAAAAAGAAATCCTGACAAAACAAAAATTGATAGCGCGTTTTTAAACTTACCCGTAACAATAAGTTTCCTATAGTCGACTGACTGTGGCTTTGTTACACCCCTTGTATGCGGCAGTCAAGACGTATTGACGCAGCGGCGCAGGCGACTATAAACGCCGCAGACAAAGGAATGTTACAATATCGCGCGCGCCGGCGCCGCATATAAAATATTAAAGATAGATCATAAGGTTCGTATAAAGCGGTTAACATTGTATGTACGTGTACCCTTGGGCAGATTAATGCGCTCGGACGTTTAAGCCCAGTGAAAAATTTTCGTCTTTTTGAATCGATGATTTCGGTTAGATTGCTCGATTCCACGTTTCGAATCACTATTTATTTTTCTATGATGAATCACCCGCTTCGAGCTCACTCGTACCGTGCAACCCTTTTAGGGTTCCGTAGTCAAAAAGGAACCCTTATAGTTTCGACATGTCCGTTTGTCTGCCTGTCCGTCCGCGGCTTAGCTCAAAGACAGTACTAGAAGACTGTAATTTAGCACGGATTATGTACATATTAATCATACCGACAAAGCTGAAGAATAAAATCTTAAAAAAAGTTTTTTAGGTTTCCTCTGGAACACGTGAAGTGAAGGTTATATTTTTTATTCACGACTACCTCAAAATGGGTTTTTGCTAACACCATTTTTCGTAGGTTTCAGAAAAATTTCGTTCGTTCGTTTCGGTTTCGGCTAAGTAGTATTGGACAACCACGGAACCCTACACTTTGCGTGGCCCGACACGGTTTTATTAAACGTTACCTGGTCTGTCATCCAGGTCACGACGAGCGCGAGCAATGTCTCCGGCCGTTCCTGTCGGGCTGCGGCGGCGGTGGCGGAGGCCTGACCCGCGCCGCTTGGTGCGCCTGCCTGCGCCGCGCTGCCCGGCCCTGCACGGCGCTGGCCAGGGCTCATCCTGCGCCACATGCCGGTCAGTGCGCTACTGTTACAGGGTTACAGGAGTCTGCAACATATAATATATGACTTAATAAGGGTCGGCGTGATTTTTCATCTCATCAGAACATCTAACCTATATCTAATCTATTTGTAGGTGCCTACGTCCCAGCCTGCGACGCCCGCGGCTTCTACCGCCCGCGACAGTGCCACCCCGCGCTCGGCGTGTGCTGGTGCGTCACGCCGCACGGGCAGGAGCGCGCCGGCTCGCGCACCAAGGGAGCGCCCGCCTGCCCTGGTGAGTGGTGACAGTGGCTGTGTGTGTGATTGCGAACAGCGGTTAAACCTAAGATTTACAAAGTCTTAGTATTAAAGCCCGAGTTGTTTTCAATTTCAGACTTAAATCGGCATTTACTTTGTAAATCTTAGGATTAACAACGAAGGAAAACATCCCGTGGAAACCTACATACACTTGAAAATATATTCAAAGACTTTGTGTGAAATCGACCAACCCACACTGGACCAGTGTGTTCAATAGGCAATATATATTCGGGATAGACTCCGAGTCCCTCGCTGGGGACATAATATATGAGCTAATATTTATATTTTTCTTTACCAGGTGAAAAGCCAGCTTTAAACCACGGGACAGCGGAAGCGGGCGGCGCGCCAGCGGACGATGAAGATGCGGATTCAGATGTAGACGCGGGCGGAAGCGGCGGAGGCGCACCGGAACCGGAACTTCGGTTCTAAATTCAAACTTCGAAAGTTCGTGCTGCGATTACACGGTCCAAGTCCCCTAAAGCACGCCCTAGTAGCTTTGATCCAAGTTCACTTGGTATCAAAGGTACAGCGAAGTTAATTTCAATTGGATACCTGGTGATGTGTGTTGTGTCTTTCTTTTAATTTTAAGAAGAACATTTTAATGTAATCGCTTATTGTAAAATTGCAGTCTTTGGCGCCACTGGGCGAATCAAGAGAGTCGAGTATGGTCCAAGTCGGACTTGGATCTTGTCAATCTAGCTTCCGTGTGTATTTCTGTTACTGTGACGTGATTAACTCAACGTTATAAATAAGCTGAATACTTAGTTTAGGTTTGCTCCCAGCGATAATTTAGCAGTATCGTCTTTCATATTACATGTCAAGTTAAATTTTCACGATAGGTTTTATAGAGTACTGGCGCGAGTGAGTGAGCGGAATGTTTGGATAAAAAAAAGTAGATGTTCGTGGTTTGCAATACCTAATTGTACTGAGCCTAATACCTGGCCTAAATACTTATTAGTGCTAGCTATTTATTTTCGACTGAATTTCTATGTAAGGATTGTAATGGAGCAAAATAGCTGAAGGATTATTGGATACCTGCACATTGGTCGGAAAGGAATAGTTTTGAATCATTTATGACATTCTTTCGAAGCTTGTAGCGTTATACTCTACTGTCTAAACTAGACCATTGTCACTTAATAACTCAGATTTATTTTTCATTCTAGGTACATTGGTACATTCATTTAGCGCATTGACTATGAAACATTGATATAGGTAAATAGTTAAATAACTGAGTAAAGTATAGCATGGCGCAAAAGGCCAATATACTTACATTATAATATTTTCTTAATCGAGTTCTGGTATGCAGTTCAATGGAAGTAAAGTCACTGTACCTAAATAAATAAAATTGTTCCGGCCTTAGAAATGCTATGAGCCCCAGTAACAAATAAAGTAAGTTCTATACATATTAGCAGTAAGATATAGATAAATATTAGTCCTTTTGATTCTACTGTGAGACCTGTTCCTTAACTTATAAACCCTGCCCTGTTTTTATATAGAAAAAAAAACACCCTGAATTGCATTCTTTTTTATACCAAATACTGACGAGAAGTTTGAAAATAGTTGTTCTATACCCATAAAATTGATTACCGACCTTTATTTATAATTCAGAATATTATTAAATATCCTTTTATGCCATCTTGTATGGCGGTTGGTCGGCTAAATCCTTGAAACTCGTGCATACATTTTGATTATGCATTTAATGATTCAAATGGGGTAGGGTTGAAAGAGTGCACCAACTATGTATAATAAAATAATGAAAATAATGAACTTGACATCAAGAGTGTTTCATAATGCAGAATGAAAACATAACTTTATAAAGACCAGGTACACCTCGCCATTCATATTATCCCATTTGTGTACATGAAACCAATTTACAAGTAAGCTTATGAACATTTTGATATTACTAATTTAATAATTAAGTACTGTGTAGGATTCCAGCTTGACCACTGGAGAGTATACTTTGAATCTACCAGCTCTTAGGATAGTTTCAGCTTGAACTAGTTTGTTAATAATATTAATGAATGTAAGTAATTGGTTCTTAATCCTATGTTATTTATATACTTAATCTTACATACTTATATTTTTTCTGTGCACTAGCTGGAGTCCTGCACATACAATAGGATAGATGCTAGTATTTAGTGTTTACTAATTAAAGTATTGATTTTATGTGGTTTTTGTATACTTGTGACTGTGACAGTTAATTTTAGAGTTAACTAATAGTTCTGGATAAATATTTAGGTTCTTGCATGAATGTTAAACATTTGAAAAATGTTGATATGAAATTAATTTCAGGTAGTACTTTGTGATGTTTCTCTCAGCTCTTCAAAAGTAATAGAAAGTAAGAAATAACTTTTAAAATTATTACTTAATTAAATAATGTTATGTTTTTAATTACAACATTTTTGGTACTTACTAAGAAATATTTTAAGTTTGTTTAATTTATAAACATGTTTTGTTTTTAATTATGAGAGATGTTTAACATTGTAATGTTGGTTAATATTATGACAACTATAGAAACCTACCTGTATGTATACTTGTAATAAGTCACATTTAGGTAGACAATCGTTTGCACTTTTTTAATCTCACTCACTGTATTGTAATAAACGGTCTTATTTCAATTGTGTAATGTTTTAATAATCCCTTTTTATCTTAGCTTGCACAGTTAATAGAAGAAATACTTTACCTAGCAGAGCAATAGGGAATATGCACATTATTTTTATATTCTTAAATCAAAATATTTCATGTTCCAGATATATTCTGAAGGTACACATAAAAAATATTTTTTCAAATATCTTGCTCAGAAACAAAGTTGATGGTTAAGTTAGGCAGAGAGGTCCAATGTGTAATGTGACGTCATATTAAATTAATGAAATAATATTATTTAATATTATTAAAATTTTGTTTTTGTAATATGAACAGATTATATTTGTTTAATATGTTGTAACTAGGTTCATACTAAATCAATTTCGATTCTGTTTTGACTGTCGGTATTAAATTTTTATATTATAGGTATGTATATTTACAGATGAACTATGAAAAAAAAACAATATTTTTTATGCTTATTCCCTATTGCCTTCTGCACAGGATGTTGGGTAGAATAGCCTGGCCTTTTGTATTGAGAGATGTTCTAAGAAGCATACCCAGCTTTTGCTTAGGGGTCATTGTTTCAAGGAGTAATTATGAATTTCACAAAGTGTTTAATTTTGCTGATTTATGTTTTTTTTGGACTGTAACGGGCCGTTGATGTTGATATTTTTTTTCTAGCAAAATAAAAAAAACAGTTTTTTTATTAGATATTTGTAACAGATGTAGGTAGGTAATCTGTCTGCACAATGTTTAGAAATAAGTTCCCTTGGTCTAAGGATAAACTTGAAAGAAAATCCTTAAAAGCATATTAAAATAATTTGATTATTAATATTGTCTTGAGATATTCACTATAATTAAGTAATTAATTTGTTAGGTCAACTCACAATTTCTTTGTCGGTTGGCTGTTATGTTTCGGACTTGTTGGAGGTCAACCAAAGTCAAAGTCAAAGTCAAAATAATTTATTTCCATAGGATGTTATTACATCACTTAGATCCGTCATTACATTTTTTTTGGGTGAGTTCACTAACACAATGGCGGAATCTGTGGAGAAGAGCTCACCGAAGAAACTCCACAGTCGTCGCATCTTTTGCGTTTCCTTTTTTAAATAAAATATTGTCAATTACAAAATTAATGCTTATTACATATCGAAAAAGCCTGCTACTCAAACAATCTATTCCCATGGACACCTATCTTCTAAGTAATCAGATATCCTATAGTAACCTTTTTTATACAATTTCTGTTTTATAATTATTTTAAACTTGTCTAAAGGCAAGTTTTTAATATCAGTAGGGACCTTATTGTAATAGCGTATACAATTGCCTTTAAAAGAATTACTAATTTTATGTAGTCGGCTGACATAAGCAACCAACTTGTCTTTATTTCTAGTATTAAAATTGTGTATATCACTGTGCTTCTGAAAATTACTTATATTTCGTTTTATATACACAAGATTGTCATAGATATATTGAGACACAAATGTCAGAATATTGATTTCTTTAAATTTTTCCCTCAGTGACACTCTAGGCCCTAATCTATAAATTGCACGAACAGCCCGTTTCTGCAAAATAAATATACTATTAGCATTCGCAGCGTGACCCCACAATAAAATACCATAGGTCATTAGACTATGAAAGTAACTGAAGTAGACTAGTCTAGCGGTGTCTACGTCGGTAAGGGCTCTAATTTTTTTAACTGCGAACGCTGCTGAACTCAGTCGGTTCGACAATTTATTTATATGGGAATCCCATTGTAGTTTGGCATCTAAAGTAATGCCCAAAAAGACAGTCGAATCTACAATGTCCAATTTCTGTCCTTTTATAAATATATCTGTAGTTACCGATTTCACATTGGGTAATACGAATTTAATACATTTAGTTTTCTTTTCATTAAGTAATAGATTATTAACAGTAAACCAATTCACTATACTAGAGATAGCATTGTTTACGTCGTCATAGTTTGATTGTTGTCTTTTAACTTTAAATATCAAAGAAGTATCATCGGCAAACAATACTAACCCATGTTTTGCTTTAACAAGATAAGGTAAATCATTAATATATACTAAAAACAAGAAAGGTCCAAGAATTGAACCCTGCGGGACGCCCATACTTATTGAAGATCCGGGTGATCTTTTCCCATTAACATTGACCATCTGAACCCTATCTGTTAGATATGACTCCAGAAGGCCAAGAGCCTGATCTTTTACACCATAATGGCGTAGCTTCCTGACAAGAATTTCATGATGGACGCAATCAAAAGCCTTGGATAGATCGCAGAATACACCTATTGCATCCATTGCGTCTTCCCAGGCACCAAAAACATTGTCAATTAGCTCAACACCAGCGTCGGCTGTTGCGACACTTGCGACCCCTTGTGAAACCA
Organism: Carpatolechia fugitivella; assembly: GCA_951230895.1. Lineage (NCBI taxonomy): Eukaryota > Metazoa > Arthropoda > Insecta > Lepidoptera > Gelechiidae > Carpatolechia > Carpatolechia fugitivella. Next base: position 12,757,235 of record OX579648.1, on the reverse strand, counting down.
AACTGAGCAAAAAAATGGTGAGTTGTCTGAATCAATTAATTACACTAACTTTAACTAAGTTTAAACACAAATTTGCGTAGAGCTAGAGCGAGCAGAACCTGGGTAAGTATTTGCATAGAAAATAAAACTAAGAGATTTCAATTCCACTTACATAAGTTAGGTTTAATTTACAGACTAACAACGTAATGTACACAGCACAAAGTTAAGGATAAGCGTTCATTTCTCCTCTTCTGGAAGATTAGCGAATTTGCCATTGTAGTAAGGGATTTTCGTGACGAACACTTTCCAGTCTGTGAAGTACAGTAGGCCCAGGAAAGCGGTCCCGCCGAAGCCTGCAGCCGAGGTCATGAAGCTGACTGCCACTTCCATATGCTTCTTCCCAAGCTTCATATTTGTGTCGACCTCTTTAGGCTTTCTTCTATTCGTTAAATAGAACCTCCAATTGAGATTTTCGATCGGCAGGTTACGTAAATCTGGTTAAGTAAGTTTTGACATTTTATACCATGGTATTAAATAAAAACTACCAACATCTTAGGAAGTGTGTTAAATTATATTTTGATACAGTCATATCAAAGAGATATTCAGCTCATTAAAAGAAAGTTATAAAGTCTTGATATGGTATCTATATTTATCAAACTCGGAATTTCTTTACGTAATTTTGTAAACTTATTGTTTTGTATTAAAATTGATATTTTTTTGACAACAGCAATACTTTACGTGGTGTGTCAGGTTTGCGTTTTGTTTCTGCTGTCTGCCTTGAGAAAAATACCGAAAATTCTGAATCTTTCCAATCCAATAAATTCCGATCCTTATTATAATTTAATCTTTTTAATAATCGTTTCCTCGTTTTTATGTCTGTGGCGATGTGCAAACCGCACCATGCCAAAGGAAAAAAAAAAAGTCTTGCTTGTCAATATGTACGCGAGAGCATAAAAGAAAATAAATAAATATATCTAGACGTGAAGCCATTTAAAAAAAAAAAATATAGTTTTAAATCCAGTGCCGTTTTTCAGTTTTTGTGCGACACTGTTTTATAAGTGGAAGTGGGAACCTATGAAAAATAAATTAAGTAATTGTGAAGTCAATATCCTTTTTTAGTCAGTGCAGTGAATAACAAGAATCGCGTCGACACTTCTCAGGGTTTCGGACTCGCTGACAATAAAATGTGGGATGGGGGGATGTTCCTTGGCGCATTGACGCCGAAGTTCTATGTGGCGCTTACTGGTACATCGTCGCTGATATCGGGTCTGATTCTGATCTTCGAGTGGTGGTATTTCCGCAAGTATGGCACGTCATTCATCGAGCAGATGTCTTTGGCTCACCTGGGCCCTTGGTTGGGTGGAGCGGAGCCCGAACAGCACTCGCCACATCACCAGCATCCTCCACATCCGCCGAACGACTTGAAGGTAGACACTAGCCCAAAAATCTCAATAATTCCCAATAAGCTATAAAAAATAGCAACATTTTGACCTACAGTATTTTTTTTTAATGAAACTCAATTTCTTTTGCTGCTATTGGTATAACCTGAGTGTAATCAATTTCTAATCCCAATTTGTAATACCCAATTTAATTAAATAGTAGCTGATATCAAATGTTATGAACTAATAAAAAAAGTACTATTTTCTATAGGTTTGGAGAAATCCACTTGCACTACTTCGAGGGGCGGAATATGGTCGACTGTGGAGCTCCACCAATCGTCCTCCTCTCACATATTATGATATGAATCTTTCTGCACAGGAACATCAGGTAAAAACTAGCTCATATAACAATACCTGTTAATAGTTTTTGTTGTAGATGTACACCTCTGTGTCATAAAATTGTAATTTTACAGCATTTGGTATTCTAAATAAAATAAAATATTTATCCAACACTGCACTAACCAAATTATAATATTAGGCTAAATTAGAAAATATTTTATTGAATAAATATCCAAATGTGAAAGAAAAATAAAACATCATTTACATATTAATTTCATTTGGGACAAAATCTTCAAGTAAATAATTATGTTTCAAAAATATTTAACCATATTTTTAGTAATAAAAAAAAGTTCAAGTTCATATGACAAGTATTGAACTAGATAACCGCTATATTTGCAGGCGTGGTTCAGCATAGGTTCAGTATTGGGCGACCCAGCTGAGGAAGCCATGGCGCTTGCGTGGCGTGAGCGCGAGCCAGCCGCGCGGGTTTCGGCCGCTCGAACTGCGTTAGCGCACCGACCAGACTGCGCGGCGGCTCTACTGCTACTGGCCGAGGAAGACGCACCTACAGTTCAGGAGGTAGGATTCTGTAGCCATGCTTGTTAGGAGTATTCAATGGTTTAGTAGAAGAAGTCGCGTGAACCGCGTTTTCCCACCGGCCAGACTGCGCGGCGGCTCTACAACTGTTACTGGCCGACACAATACACTGTCAACGAAATAGGTCAGGGTAGTTCTAAACCGATGAAGTTTTCTCAGGTGAGTTTCCATTACGTAAAATCCAAGTTTGTATAACGAAAATATAAAAACGCGCGAACTCGCGAACGCGCGCTACGGCACCACTTTCGATGCGCTTCGATTCGCGCCACGTCGCCACAGAATTGCTTCGCTTCAACTGTGCGCCAATTTTAACAGGCTTAGATCATTATCTAATTTCTAGGCGGAACGCGTCTTAAGGCGAGCGTGGCGCGCGGCTGAAGCGTCTTGGCGCGCCGCTACCGCCGCGGGGGGAGCGGGGGGGGTAGAGGCGAGGCGCGCCGCCAATGTACTGGCACACGTCAAGCGCCGCTCGGCCATGTGCGCGAGGAGACTTGGTAAGTGGGACAAACAATAGCATAGACAGAGTATGTAGCAGCAAGTAAAACCCCAAGTGTGGTTAGTGTGGCGAGTGGCGAAGGCGAGGCGGAGGCATAGTAAAAGCGAGGTGGAGGCAGAGTAAAAGCGAGGCGGAGGGAGGCAAATTAAAAACGAGGCAGAGGCAGGGAAGGAAGAGGTGAGGTGAAGGCGCGCGGATGCTTGTATTTCGAGCCCAGCGTTTCCAACTCACGGCCCAGACTGAAGACGGATTGATGGCAGTAAATTTTTGTTTTTCACCAGTTAAAATAAACGGATAGTGTCTACTTTCTATCCCTTTCTATAACTTTCTAATAGCGACATTTGTGCTACAGACCTAGAAGCTTGGAGCGGAACAGGAAAAGCGACTGACCATTATACATTATTATTATTATTATTGTGATATTGTTTTTTACGTGAGTGTTTCTGTTTTGAAAAATAACAGTTATTTGTTTTTGTATTTTGACTTGCAGCTTGTTGTTGTCAATAAATTGAGTATTGAGTATTGAGTATTGACCAATCACAATGCGCGGCCTAAAACGCGCTTATGAAGTTTCTCGCGACAATTGTATATGTACAATTTCCAACCAACACCAGCCATCACCCTTTTCCCACTGTTCTGTTCACTGTTGTTTACCTGTTGCACAATTTTATTTGAATCATGAATGAACTCTCCACAGGCAGGTTAAGAGACGCGGCCCGTTTGTTCCGCGAGTTGGCTCGCGACGCGCCTCCCGCGCTTCACACGCTCTCACTACACGAGAATCTCATAGAAGTATTACTGGAGCAAAAGGCCTACGCTGATGTGCAGGTAAACAGCTGTTTATTTGCATCTTACTGTAGAATTGAATAACTTGTAAGATCTATTTTATTTAGTGTGTGGCTATGTGGGTAAGTGCTCATAGACAAAGAACTCGTCTAGTCGAGGAGGGCTTAATAGGGTATCGGACTGTTCCTAAATTTGCCATATTTTATGAATTATTTTTAAAATATAGATTAGTAGCAGACGATTAGCGAAGAAAAAAACAGAATCGGTTGAAAAACGAATTTACAGTGATTTTTTAAAGTGTCAATAGTGTGTGTGTGTGTGTAGTTTTCAATATGTCTCTCTTCAAAAAATGATTTTTTGTATGGAAATTATATGGCGTTACTAACAAGTGACGTCACAAGTGGGTATGTGCCTCTCTGTGTAATCTTGAATTTCACACCTTTATAACTCGGTCAATTTTAAAGATAGAGCAAAAATTATTTTAGTGTTCAATAGCAGAAACTAAGAAGTTTGGATTTATAAAATAAAAAGAAAGTAGTCCGATACCCTATTAAACAGCGATCTGTTCGATATCCAGGTCATAATTTTATTTTTAGAGCTCCGTGCCGTTAAATATGCGTTACTCTATAGAGTTTCATAAAAATAATTTGAACGATGCGCTTACGGCTTGAGATGAGATGATGATGAGATTGAGTAAATATGGTGCCTGGTGTGATATTCATCGTTACAAATCAACACTCTTAGCGCCATCTATTGCAACTACTTAAAACGAACTCCATTATAAAAGCTGATGAGACGTTTTGTTTATTCGCAGGCTGTATTAGCGCGGTACGAAGACGTGGGTCTCCCAGGGTCAGCGTGTGTGCTGTACACGGCCGCGTTACTGCGAGCTCGCGCCGCGGCCTCCACGCCCAGCGCGCGCCACGCAGAACTACACGCGTTAGCGGTGCGTAACATACAAGCTAAACAACGTAATCAACTCAAATAATATATAATGTTTCAAAATAAATAACACAAAACGAAAGAGCCAGCATGTGTCAAATTACTTTGCAGCTCTGAAGCTAGGCTCTTTCGTAGCCTGTTATTGGCCTCGATTCGGGATGTCACGCTCTAATCCTTAATTTAAGTTAGTCCGTCCTTTTTACCTTTTAAAGATTGAAAAGAGACATGATATGGCCATCCTAATATTAGAGCTGTCAAACATCAAATTTGAACCATAAGGCCGTGTCGATTGCACAATTTTAGAGAGCACTTAAAACATGCGACTTAAAAATCTCTTAAACTGACAGCTATGCCCTTATTTTAGGATATCATTCGTTCAAATGAATATCATTCGTTCATCACCTCTCTTTCATTGGTCATAAAAACGAAAAGGATAGCTGGATTTTAAATTTAGAATTAGAGCATGACATCCCGAATCGAGGCCATTATTTATTTAGTTTCTTACTCCCAACTAGCATCTGAGAGACCTACCTATTTTCTTTTGCTTAAATCATAAAATTGAGCTTTCCAACTCAAAACAAAATCACTGTTTGAGATTATCCCCAGTTTGGTAAGGATATCTAGCTATTATTGTATAAAAGAAGGCCGCAATTTGGGCCATCTCAGAGGCCCTTGGCGACTCACTCTGACACCAGACTGATTGATTTACAACTTCACAACCATCACTATAATGACGCTATTAAAATTACAGGCAATGCGCCGCGCAATAGAATTCAACCCTCACGTCCCAGCCTACCTCTTAGAGCTACGAGCAATAGCCCTCCCACCGGAGCACATTATCCGCCACGGCGACAGCGAAGCCCTAGCCTACGCCTTCTGGCACCTGCGGCACTGGCGCGCCTGCGAGCCCGCCCTGCGCCTACTGGCCGTCGCCTGGCGCGCGCCCACACAACCCGCCACGCACCGACAGGACTCGGGTAGTTATATAAGATAGGATAGCACGATATGGTATTTGACAGTTCTGTGATGGAACTATTAAGACGGGGATGCGGTGTGGTGGAATGGAATAGCATGGGATGGTTTGGGTTGGTATATGATAGCGTGAGATGAGATGAATAGGGATGATATGGCGTGAAATGAGATGAATATGGGATGGGACAGCATATAATGAGATGAATTAGGATGGAATAAGATCAATTGAGATGTGAAAGCATAGAATGAGATAAACCCTGCGTTCCGAGACGCGCTGAAATCGATTTTAGCGCACTCAAAGCGCGTACCGAATTACTGTCAGCAGGCGAATCCCATACAATCTTTTGGTTTTCTGATCGCTGACGGCGCTGACAGTTTGATTCGGAACACACCCAAAATAGGATGGTCGTCATATTGTACAAGTTTTGGTATAGTATCTTCAAACAGACAGTAATATCTTAACACAGATTTAGGAAAACTGTAACGACACCGCCATTTGTCTCCAGACTTGCTCCCGGCAGAGCGCAGTGCGCCCCCGCCCCGCGCGCCCCCCGCGGTGCTGCCGTGCGCGCTGCTGTGCGCGCTGCTGGGCGTGTGCGCGCTGCTGGCGCACCGCTGGCCGAGCCACGCGCCGCTCGACCCGCGCTCCTTCCTGCGCCTGCTGGCCGACGTCTGAACAAGAATAATAATTCATTTATGGCCGTAATACATCAAAGCAAAACAAAACGAAACTATTATAATACATTCATACAGAAAAACATATCTGTGAACACAATAAACTGTCGGGCGTTTACGCAAGTGATTTAAAGTCGCACGATTTTCGCCGCGCGGCAAAAGTCGGATGCTAGTGTTCTTTGGGGCTTGCGACTTTAGTCACCTGTGGTCCAGACGAATTGCCAACAAAAAAATATTGTATGGCGCACCGCCAACCGTGATCTGGTTCCTTAGACTGCATACGTGTCTCACAAACTACTAGGAAAAGACTTTCAAACAATAGTACCAGTGTTTAACAAAAACTGTTAACTTCGCTGCAGTACTAATACTGTTTCTATTTTCAATCAGCAAAAAATTGAATTACCAAAGTTAAAATTATTATACGGGTTGGTACCCTTATAATAATGCTACGTGATCTTCCGTCAAGTCAAGAGACAGAGGATTGGACTACATGTCCTCTTAGTTCACTAGTTAAAAACCTAAGCTCGTAGGTAGATAAACATGTAAAAGAACGAATAAGAAAAATAACTGATAACATTAGCTAAGCCAATAAATAAAATTTATATAAGGTCCACTGTCACTACAAATGAAACCTCACAAATGCAATAAGTACAGTTTATTGATGATAATACAATGAGACTACAACAAACAAAACAAGGATACACGCGCGTAGTTTTTATCACAAAGGAACGCAGATTTACTATCGGAGAGCTCGGCGCGTACTGAAGCGCCGTGTCGGCGGCGCGGGGAATGCTACGAGCTTGCACGCGAGTTTGCCGACGCCTCCGTTATTGGTAGTTGGCCCGCGGACCCACGGCGCGTAAATAAAAGAGTGGTTCGCGGTAATGACGACAGGGGGCGCCGCCTTACAGTCTCCCCCTCTAGTCTTGGTGCCGTCAACGCCAGGACTAGCACCTAAAATCCGGGGGCGTCCCCGCCTACGTTTCTCCTGTAAAGGAGCCTGTCTGTGGCCAACGAAGGGTACGAGATCTGAAGCGTGGTACTTACCTAGGACTACATTGTCACTGACCCTCTCAAGCAGAAAGGTCGCCGGGCCGCACAGTTGACGAATCACGTACGGGCCGTCGCGACGCGGCAGCAACTTCGGCGTCTGCCTCTTGGCAGCGTCGTTGGAGCCGTGTGTCTTCAGCAGGATCAGGTCTTCCTCCGCGTGGGGAGGCGCAGGTCGCCGGTCTCTATCGGCGTACTTCTTGCTTTCTGCTTGAGCGCGCTCGTGAACGTCTCTAGCTTCGGCTAGAACGTTGGCCATCTTTCTCAGGTAAGGCGTAAAACTAGGGACGAAATTGTCTTCATCAAGAATGTTGCGGACATCGGTGGTAGCATCAACAGGAGCTCGGAGTTCACGCCCGAAGGTGAGGTAAGCAGGCGAGAATCCGGTACTGGCAGTCACAGCGGAGTTCATGGCAAAGCGGATGGCGGCGAGGTGAGTATCCCACGTATCGTGGTCTTTTCCTACCAAAATGGCGAGCTGGGGTTTCAAGTCACGAGTCTTTCTCTCAATCGGGTTGCCCTCCGGGTGATACAGCGGAGAGAGCGCCTGCGTTACCCCATGGCATGGCACGCTTGCTGCATGACGTCGCTAACGCACTGCACGCCATTGTCAGAGATGACTCGACGCGACAAGCCGAATCTGAAGAAAATTTCATTTTTTAGAATTTTAGCGCACTACACTTGTTGCGGCTTTTAGCGCGAACAATTCGAGCCAACGGCTGCACACATCTTCTATTATAAATATCCAGCGGTTTCCTTCCGGGGTCACGGGTAGAGGGCCAAATAGATCGATCGACAGAACTTCAAATCGCATCGCCGTGGCTGGCGTTTGTACCAAACCGGCCGGTTTGCGCGTGTCGACTTTATATGGCACACATCGTCTTACGTAGTCAGCGACAAAGGCTCTCATACCTGGCCAGTAAAATCGCGTCCGCAGGCGCTCGACGCCGAAGTGTCCGGCGGTGGAAGCGTCGTGGAGCTCGGCAAGCAATTGCGTGCGCTCGTGCTCGAGGCAGGGCTGCTCGACGTCTTCGTCGTCGGCTGAGCACCTGTGGAGTATGCCGTCTGACATAACGAAGCCTTTATCTGACCAAACGCGTGCCTTGAACGGGTCGTTCGATTCCAGGTCGTCGACTATCTTCTTAACTTCAGAATCTTAGTCATTAGTCATGACGGGCTGGTTTCCGCAACTCGACGTCAAATGCGCCTATTTTGCGTGTGGGTGGGAATGCGGTGTCATTCGAGCCAACCCAACTCTTCCAGGAAACCCAGTAGGCCCTTTACATTACCGGTTATCCCTGGAAGGTCCCTCGTTTGACCGAGGTATTTAGCCCTGTAGTCCGCCACTCCCGTGCACTCCATGAGGACGTGAGCGGCCGTTTCTTCTGCCTCCAAGCAGGCTCTGCAAAGGGGGCTGTCAGTAACACCTAGGACATATAGATGTTTGTTAAAAGAACCATGACCAGTTATTGCTGCAGTCACCAAACGCAAGCGTGGTTTACTTAGCCGAAACAGGGTCTTAGCGAGCCTGGCACTGGGGGTTGGCAAGGCCATCTTCGCCTGTCTACACTCTTCATGGTTCGTCCAAAGAATGGCATGTTCGTTCCTAGTTGATTCTCTAAGTAATGTACGTACCATCCTGAAGGGAAGAGGGATGATAGGCTCGGGTCCGTATGCTGTTAAGCTAGAACCTCTACGAGCCAACTCATCCGCTGCATCGTTACCTCTAGATCCGCTATGTCCTTTTATCCATTGAAGGGTTACGCGGTTGTGTTGACATACCTCCATTAGTCGTTTGTGACACTCGTAGATTAGTCCCGAGTTGATGGTGTTGCTTTTTAGGGCTAGTAAGACGGCCATGCTGTCCGAGAGGATTCGGATGGAGGAGTTTCTTACCATTCTCGATGCTATAGCATTAGCGGCCGTGATGATGCCCATACATTCAGCCTGAAAGACTGTGTTATGGGCACCCAGTGGGAGGGCTAGCTTGATGTTTAGGTCCTCCGAGAAGGTTCCTGAACCCGTGCCTGCCTCAGTTTTGGATCCATCGGTGAAGATTCTGAGCTCTTTAATGTCGAGCCCTTCAACCCGATGGTCCTCGTGTAATTGTATTTTGTACTTCTTATCGAAAACAAACTGTTTTGGAATCCTGTCACTGCAAGCCATTGAGATGGGGAAATTTTTGTGAACTTCCCCTAGAATGGCGGCGTGCGGGGTCCTGTTGTTTCTCCATAGTCCTAGGGTGTTAAGTCTTACCGCTGATGAGGCAGCCTCCTGCTGTATGTACAGCTGGAGTGGCGGAAGACATAACATGGCCTCCATCGCTGCCGTTGGAACTTCAGAATCTTTCGCTTGGTTCTGTCTAATATCAGTCGGGGTCCGCGTGGGCATGTCCACGAGAGCGAAGCAGAAGTCGCATGCGTTATCGTCAGGGCACGGCGGACGTGAGAGGGTGTCGGCGATAACGTTACTCTTACCCGGTGTGTAATCTACTTGTATGTCGTATTCTTGCAATGTCAGCGCCCAACTGGCTAGGCGACCACTGGGCGATTTCAGGCTCATCGACCATTTCTGTGGTTGGTGGTCGGACTTCACATGCACCTTGAACCCTTCTATATAGCCTCTGAATTTCTACACGGCCCACACGACCGCGAGGGCTTAGTAGTCGTATAGTTTTTCTCGGCGCTGTTTAGCAGGCGGCTGGCGTATTCAATGGGCCTCTCGTCGGGGCCCTGCCCGTGCATTAGGACTGCTCCGAGCGCATTGCCGCTGCTGTCGGTGTACAGCGTGTAGGGCAGCGTACCGTCGGCATGTCGCAAAATAGGTGCAGAAGTAAGCATTACCTTCAATTGCTCAAACCCTTCCTGCTGAGGCTGTCCCAGCGCCAGGTGCTGATTTTCTTCAGCAGGTCCGTCAGCGGCTTCGCCACTGTGGTGAAGTTCGGGATGATGCGGTGCAACCAGCTTGCTGCTTGAATAAAGCTTTTCAAGTGCTTCAAGTTCTGTAGTGGGGGCATGGCTGCGATGGCGGAAACCTTCTGGCTGTCAGCCGATAATCCTCCTGGCACTATCACATGCCCCAAGAACTTGATGGAGTCTCGGGCTAAGAAGCTTTTCTGGCGGTGGATGCGCAGCTTAAACATCCTCAGGCGCTGGAACACTGCTTCCAGGTCTTTCAGGTGCTTATCGAATGTGTCTGAAAGTAAGCACAAATCGTCAAGATAAGCCCATATATGATGTCTTTGAGGATTGATTTAAACTGGTCCATAAGCCGTTGAAACGTTGCACCCGAGTTCCTCAAACCCATTGGCATTCGCTTAAATCTGAATGTCCCTAGTGGGGTGACGAAGGCAGTCTTGTCCCGGTCCTCCGGTCGGACTAGAGCTTGGAAGTACCCTGAACGAAGGTCAAGAGTAGACATGTAGCTACTTGACTTCGTCTCATGCAGAATATCTTCCATGCGAGGGAGCGGGTAGCGATCAGGTTCAGTGATTGAATTCAATTTCCGGTAGTCTATGCATAATCGCACCCCTCCACCTTTCTTCTCCACCATTACCACGTTCGCAGTCCAAGGGCACTCTTCTATGATGTTGGTTTCGAGCAATTTCTGCAGCTCTTCCTAGAACTTCTTTTTTTCCTGTCGACATCCTAAAAGGAGGGGACGCTATAGGCTGCTGGTCTTCCTTCACTTTTATGCAATGCAGAGCATACTCGGTAGGTGGTCCTTCAGTAGCAAACACATCGGCATAGAGTAGCTGGTCCAGCTGTGACCTCTGCTCGCTACTGAGTTTAGTGCCCTCGTCATCCCTGAGATAGACAGGCTGTTCATTATTTAGAGCGAGGAGCTGATCATCCTTTGAAGGTAAGTTGTAGTCGATGAAGTCATATTTAGTATCCGGGGAGTCAGCAAAATACCAAATTTCCTAAGGCGCATTGACTATTATGCCTGCCTGAGTAATGAAATTCAAGCCGAGTAATGTCCTAGCAACGGCAGCATCAGGCAGTACCATCAAAGTAATAGGTAAGTAACGGCGCGGGCGAGAGTGGTTCGCGGTAATGACGACAGGGGGCGCCGTCTTACATTTATTTATTTTACGATTTATTGTACACAAGTAAATTACAAAAAATAAAACATGAAGAAAGACGACACAACAGGTACTACTTATTTCTAAAGAAATATCTTCCAGCAGACCTAACGGAAGAGACAAGATATATAAAGATATGCAGATAAGACGTGCACAATAACTTTATATAATCATAATTCATAGTGTAAAATACTTCTTTGGCATATGTATAACTCTGTCTCTTATAAATTTATATTTCATAATGGTACCTACGTAAATAGACTATTGTTTGTTGTAGCTTTACCTAAGCATTTGGAAATTATTGATCTCGTATAAGTATTTTTTCACCATGCATTTGAATCCTTTTATAAACAATGCATTTAAATGCGGTAAAAAATATAAATCTGATTGTACTTATATATTTTCTGTCACCAATCAATCAGTATTAAAACAAATTGATTGAAATTATTATTTAAATGTAAATAGTTAAATGTATAGTATTTAAGACAAATTGAAGTAATGAAGGACTACAATGTATTTATATTAAAGTTTTATTTATTTTAGCTTTAAGTTATGAACCTCATAAAAATTGTGGATGATAAAATAAATTTGTCAACATTAAGCCGTATTTTATTTAAACAAATCGAGTCGCTAAGAACCTTCGATCATAGTAAGGCTAAGAACACGAAGTGAAAAATTTTTTTTTTTTAGGTTTGACAAAGAGCGGTGGAACATACTAGGTGTCACACGGCACGGTTAGACCGAATCAGAAACTGGAGTAGTTATATATACTCACCGGCACATCTAACCGCCCACCCTTGTATTTCGGGTTAATTTTAAACTACGTTTATTGTTATACATTACAATTGATTTATTGATTATTTTACGATAAATTAAACACACTTAAATAAACGTTAAATTAACTACTTTTTAACTAACATCAGCTGTAATTAATAGAATAAAGAATCACGAATATTCCCTGAAAAAAAGGGTGGGCGATTAGTTGTGCCGGTGAGTGTATATATTCTTTATTGCACACTTAAATTTACAAGATAATATTAAAATTAGTTACAAAAGCGAGCTTATCTCTGTAAGAGATCTCTTCCTACAAGGTGGTGGAAAAGGTGAAAAACAGAGCGGGCACAAGGATATGCACTAAATAAATTACCTTAATTACCCTAAAAAAAAGAAGTTAAAATAAAACGCATGTACAACAAAATATCTACATATACCTAGTAAATAGGTACATACATACATAATTATGAAATTACATAATATTACATATTATAATTTACTTACATACCTAATAAAACACATAATATATACATACACAAAATAATATCAAGAGAGATGAGATAAGAAGTGCTCTTTTAATTTAAGTTTGAAAGAAGTTATGCACGTTATGCACTGGGTGCCCGAGGACGGTAACCGGTGCGGCGTCGGGGCAGACCCAAAAAGAGATGGCGTGACGATATGGATGCCTTTCGCGTAGCCTGGCCAGAACATGCGCAGGACAGAGAGCGGTGGAAAAAATTGGGGGAGGCCTTTGCCCAGCAGTGGGATCGCGTAGGCTACCTCTTCATTACCTGCATTAAAACCGAAAACTTTAAATAGACTACTCTCTAAGTGTTCCTTTATAGTCACTCAGCTTTCTAAACCTCCAGCAAAGTGTGTTTTAAAAATATTTAGTATCGAACGGTCGCAAACGTAAAAGGTCTATAGTAACAACACGCCGACGATTAGAACGTCAATTTCAAAGCACCTATCTATCCTCTACCTCGCAAACTTGCTAAGCAAAGTTTCGTATGATCTATGTGATCATGCGAGTAGTTATAGCTATGGTCAATATTATCATTGGGCCTTAAACACATACTTTGTATTCAGCGTCGCGTACGCAGTGGCGTAATACGCACTATATAAGCCGAAGAACGGAGAAGACTTCATTTCAGCTTATAATATGATAGGTAGGTTTACCCAAGGTTTACCACACGTGACGTGACTGCCACACCCTCAGAGAAACAAAACGAAGCGACGCGCTACGATCATCTTTTATTCCTCTAAGGGCCACACCTAATATTTACTTTGTTTACCTAGGTACTGAAAAGGTTTGTTTCCATGTAATCATGAGTAGGTAGTTAAAGCTGTGGTCATTCCTTTGGGGATATGAGCACGATATCTTGTGTAACTATGTGTGTAATATTCGTAGGTAGGTAGACAAGACACAAATGTTATTGGAAACATAACAGCGGTAGTAAGAACAGTTGAGCGGTCTTATTGCTTCGTAAAAATTTCTTCCAGATAACGTGCGTAATTTACATGCAAAATTGTTGATTTTTACTTTTATTTGCAGCGAACAATAAAATAAGAATTGTTCGTGATCAAAATAATATAACGGAATAGTACATTACCACATTACGATACAATGATCGTAGGTGGCATATTACAAACGAGCTAACTTTTGTAAGCCTGAGCCGCAGGCGAGGGTATATAATGTCACGAGTTTGTTATAAAACCTATTTTCCGTGTGTTGTACGACGTTTTTCAATACACTTTTGAGAAAACTGATAGTAAATAATTCAATTGAAATGGAAAGGTACATAGTACCCTACAAAATCTATGATACTAGGTAAAATTGATCATGTAGAAGTTGTAAAATCTAACCTTTATTATATAGCGCGCAGTTTGAGTATCCTTACTATTCCCATTTATCATTAAATTTCAACTCTTAATCACTCATAAAACAACATTCAATGTATGTAAAACAAATTTTTCAAAATTGGCGCCAACTACAAAACAATAAACATACTTCTTTTTTCGTTACATCTATGCTACAAAACGATAGTATGTTTATTTTTTATAAGCATTTTACGGAGATCTGGCGGACATTCAGCCTCTACGAATTGATTCTTTGTTAAATCGAGAGAATTTTATTTTATAATTAAAATATTACTGGCTGATAATATTTTTGATAATAATGTTGAAATAAAAAAAATATTAAATATTAATATTTTCTCTTTGTATGAATCGATTTAAATATTTTTTATTGTCAAAATGATCCTGGTGCTGTTAGTGAACTCACCCAAAAAAATGTAATGACGGATCTAAGTGATGTAATAACATCCTATGGAAATAAATAATTTTGACTTTGACTTTGACACTGGCTGAATAATAATTTTGAAGACCGTAGGAAGTAAGGTAAGGTTATTGACTCTTGCCAAGATGCAAAAACTTGTATCGTCGGTGATTTTAATCTGTCTAATGTTATATGGTCACCCGTATCTGATGTACCCTTAAACTGTGCCTGTGATAAGTCTAAAGCTATTTACGAGATGTTTCAAATGACCAATACTACACAACTGAATTATGTACTAAATCATAATAATAGGATACTGGACTTGGCGATTGTGGACTGCGCTGATTCCTTCTCACTAGCAGAGGCCTCACCGATCAGTCGTCTCGACGAACACCACCCTTCTTTCGAAATATTAATCTCATGCAAACGCGCACGTAGTATGGTTTTGAATGACACTTTAATTACCAAACTATGTTTCTACAAAACCAACTATGAGGAATGTAAAAGGGCCCTCCAGGAGATTGATTGGGGGTTTAGTGCATCTTCCATGGATTGTGACGAGTTTGTCCAATATTTCTACAATCGTCTTTGGGACATAATTGTCAAATTCACCCCTAAAACTAAATTGCGTAGCAATAAATATCCTGTTTGGTTCTCGAAGAGTCTTGTTAAAACCCTCAAAATTAAATTTAAATATCACCAACGTTACAAAGTTCACGGTAACCCTAGGGATTATGACACTTTTTCAATGCTAAGGTCAAGAGTAAAAATCCTTCTTGAGGAATGCTTCTCTTCTTATATTTCGCGAGTGGAATGTGATCTTTCAATAAACATTAAGGCCTTCTGGCGATATACAAAAAGCAAAAGAATTACAAACGACTATCCCAGTCAAATGCGATATGATGACCGCACTGTGAATAATGGCCAAGACATCGTCAATCTGTTTGCTGAATATTTCTCTTCGGTATACAGTGCACATTCTGCTTCTGGTTACGTTCCGAGTTTTCCGTCTGCTAACTTCACTCTATCGAGATTATCAGTGTCATTATGTAACATAGTGTCCTCACTAAAAAATGTGGACCTGTCTAAAAGCGCTGGTCCTGATGGCATTCCACCAATTTTTCTGCGTTTCTGCGCTGATGAACTAGCGATACCACTATTTATTATTTATAACAAATCTCTGGAGTGTGGCGTATTTCCATCGATATGGAAAATAGCCTATATTACACCTATTTTTAAAAGTGGTCTAAAATATGACATAACCAACTATCGCCCTATAAGTTTGTTGGTTTGGTTTGCTAAAATTTTTGAGGGTCTCGTGTATACACAGGTCTATGCTCACTTTAGGCATATTCTTAGTCCTTACCAGCACGGGTTTGTTACCGGGCGATCCACTACTTCTAATTTATTAGTATATACCACCTACCTTTGTGAGAGCTTTAACAGTAAATATCAAACAGACTCCATATACACAGATTTTTCTAAGGCTTTCGATCGTGTAAGTCATTCTGTTCTTCTAACAAAGCTTCATCACCTGGGTATCCATGGCAACCTACATCGTTGGTTCACATCGTATCTGTCTGATCGCTCCCAACTTGTGGCATTGAGCGGTTTCGAGTCTGTTCCTTTCCTTGCGACATCTGGAGTGCCTCAGGGCTCAAATCTTGGTCCGCTGTTGTTTTTAGTCTTCATTAACGACTTACTGGGCACATTTAGGAGCAATTGTCTTGCATACGCAGATGACATAAAAATTTTCCGTCAAATATGCGACCCCAGTGACTGCCTATTACTTCAGAATGACATTGAGATCCTGAGCAAGTGGTGTGTTGATAATCATATGGCGCTCAACACAAAGAAGTGCCAAGTCATTACTTTCACTCGAAGCAAGGGTCCTTTACTGTTTGATTATAAAATAGATGGAAATACCCTAGGCCGTGTAAGTACTGTAAGAGATTTAGGTGTCATATTTGATACTGCCTTATCTTTCAGGTCACACTATGATCATATTTGTACTCAAGCCAATAGAATGTTAAATTTTGTCATACGAACTGCAAGACCATTTAAAAAGGAAACTTCTTGGATTGTTCTCTATTGTGCACTGGTCCGTAGCATTCTGGAATACTGCTCTACAGTTTGGTCACCAATCTACAACGTGCATAAGGACAGAGTTGAGTCTATCCAGCGTCGGTTTGTCAGGACTTTGTGTGCAAGGTTGGGCATTAGACGCAAAATTCCTGAGTATACCCAACGTTTAAGTAGATTTAAAATGAGTACTCTTGAAGACCGAAGGTGGGTTTCTGACTTGTGCAACTTGCACAAAATTGCCAATGGATATTCCGACGGTCAGCTGCTCGAAAGGTTGCAGATTAAGGTTCCAAACAGATCTGTGCGAAATCCACAACTTTTTGTTGTTCCTCCTACTAATAATAATGTGTCCCGAAACAGTCCATTACTGAGATTGTGCACAAGTTACAACGAAGTTTGTGTTCATTTGGACATTTTTGATTGTGGCATCAACATTTTGAGAAATGTATTATACAAAATTTTATCTGGTAAATAGAACATAATTATTGGTTTCCTTTTCTTTTTCCTATATACCGATTCTACTCTGGTTCTGTTTAGTTTGTGTATTTTGGTTTATGTATTATTTGCATTGTTAACATGATTTGGTGAATGCTGTGTACAATTATAATAGGATAGCAGTTTTATATTGTTACTGTGAAATGTTATGTGCTATACTTCCTTATTCTGTTATCTGTTTTTGTACCATTAAAAAAAATAAATAAATAAATAAATAAAAAAAAATTGTAATAAAATCGCACTGGCGCGGTAAAACGCATTTACCGCACAGTTTACTGCCTTCGTAAGTTCAATTTTCGAGCAAGGTGTATTGAAAAACATATTTACAGGAAGCGCAGTGAGTAATGGGTGTTCCGGGTCAGTAAGAAAGAATTCATCGCCATATTTCCCTGTACCCACCGATGTGCTCCAGCTCGCACTTACCCTGAATTTGGACTGAACGCCTTACGTCGACCATGCTGCTGGTCTACGCACAACCTTTAAATTTCTTAGCGTCGCGGTGTGTGCGGGTTTCCTTACGACGTTTTCCTTCTATATTTGACGGGGATCGAATATACCCATCACGATACATAATAGTATTGTTATATAGTCTTTTTTCCAACCCTTCCTAATTCTCTTTTTCACTGGCTAGTAAATAAAGATTTTTTTTTTATTTTCAATACTTAATTAAGATGCGTAGTTTACTAGTTAACTGTCATCTATTCTTCATGTTGGGAAGTTCTATCTAATATTAGGTTAACGACAAACTTGACTCCTAATAATTAGCGGTTGCGCTAGATACTAATTAAACTACAGAATTCGCGCGAACTAAGGAAAGTGTCAACGTCCTCTGGACTCGGTATCCTTATCTTATTATCTTATCTTACTTAGCCTATGCTGTCCCACTGCTGGGCAAAGGCCTCTCTCTTTTCTATCCACCCTTCTCTGTCTAGAGCATCGCTAAGCCAGATCTTGGAGAAATTTTTTAGCTCGTCCTGCCATCTCCGCCGAGGTCTGCCACGTCGTCGCCTGTTAGTTGGTTTCCAGTTAGTGGAGTAAACTTAGCCCACAGGATATCAGGCATGCGAGCGACATGGCTAGCCCAGTCCCACTTAAATAAACCTGGCCGAAGTACGAACAACGCCAGTTACTTGTGTTTTGGAGCACTGTACCGTATTTCTGACTCTGTCAATCAGTTTATACCCCAGCATACTGCGCTCCATAGCTCGCTGGCAAACTTTGAGTCTGGGTGCTTCCATCAAGGACCAAGTCTGTGCTCCATACGTGAGGATTGGGAGAATGCACATGTCCATGAGCTTACGTTTTAGTGACAGTGGGAGGTCACTTTTCATGTAGTCTTTCATGGACCAGTAGCTCCTCCAGGTATTTTCGGTGCGTCTGGCAACTTCTTTGTCTTGTCTTGCCTGGAAGGAGATCACTTGGCCCAGATATATATACTCATGGACATATTCCATTGAGCAAGGCTGAAAAATCTGCGCTTCGCTGATGATATTGTGATCTTCGCTTCCAGGGCCTCTAAACTGCAGCAAATGATTCAAGATCTGAGCTTGGTGAGCCTTGAGGCTGGATTGATGATGAATATGACAAAGACCAAGCTTATGACTAATAGCTCGAAACTCGGTATCCTAACACACAAATTATGGTACAGTATAGTGGAGATTGCATTGGTTACATGCAGTCTCCGCGCACTTTTCCCTTTGTTTGTTGTTGCTGGCACTCGATATTCGCCCTATATATCGTAAAAAAGCTAATGAGACGTAGTGAGTCAGAGAATGATTGGCTGAAGAAAAGAATGGTGTGGATTAGGGATTGAAATGAAGAAAAGATAATACAAGAATATTGAAATCTGATATTGGAGTCATTATTTGGCTACGGATTTATGCACTAGAAGCGAGTGCCTCCCATCTTCAAAGAGCTACGTCCACCTGACATGGTGTAGACTTATGAAGAAATCGGTACCTCCAGTTACGTATTTTTTTTTTCTTTGCTATATTATTTGCCTGATTATTTGCCTTGTAGAATCAACAGCAAATATCACAGCACGGATCGCAGCTACGAAGCAATTTAATTTTGTTACCTTTGTTTAGCTTCGACTGAACGCGGACGCAGAGGAAGACGTGTTTAATCTTAAATCCTTTTTATGCACCATATTAAGTTTTCCAGAAAAAAGTCTAAGAAAAGACTGTGAATAAAGAAATCAATATTGAATGAGATGGCCAATGCAGCGATTGCAGCCATTAGAATGATGATGAGATACCATGGAAAGGTCTCTCTGCATTGATGCCTTGGTGATGTACAATTGATATTATTTTGTTAAAGAAAGTTGAATTATGTCTGATAAGTATAACGGTCTGAATTCGTCCGCGGAGGACTTCTTCTCGCAATTCGAGATAATCGCCGCTATAAATAGTTGGAGTGACGATGTAAAAACGTTAGTGTTGGCTACTTATCTATGTGGGCCGGCTCTCAGCTATTATAATTTGACAAAATCGTCCTCTACGAAATATGAGGATATTAAAAAAGCGATTTGTTTAGAATTCCCGTCTCCTATAGACCATGCTTCGTTGTTTTATAAGTCTCGTCAAGATTATAATGAGCCTCTGATGGACTATGTGTATCGTGTGGAATCTCTTGCCGGAAAGGCTAAGATTTCAGACCAGAAAATAATAATTAAGCAATGTTTGACTGGTATGTCATCTTTTTTTAAACGTAATTTCGGAACTCAATTATACAAAGATTTCGCTACCCTCAAACAAACCTGCATGGAGTATTCGATGCTCTTTATGGCCACACACACTGAATTATCGTTGCCAGTGAAGATAACCTCGACTCGATGTGGCGAGCCCAGCAGTTATACGAATTCAATGGGTGATGGTTATCCCAGTGAAAATATTGGGCAGCGTAGTGCGCAAGCCTCACCGCAGGAATTATACTCCACGCCGCAAAATAGATCTTCTAGTTGGCCGCCGAGGAGTCCATCTTCTCCACGTACTACTAACTTTGGATCAAACCGACCCCGCAATGATGCGAGATCGTCAAGACCCCAATACACTCAAAACCGGTATAATTTAAGAAGCGGTTCGCGTGATAACGTTGGAAATATACAGGGTAATGACCCAAACTATCAGCGTCGCCAGTGAATGGGACTACATTGGTAGACGGTCATTTTAGTCGTCCCGTTTCTCCTATTATTTGTGTTGATTTGTACGGTGTAGTGCATAATGCGTTGATTGATTCAGGTGCCACAATTTCTGTGATTTCTTCTTCGTTTCTTGAAAAAGTGGATAAATTCATTCCGTCACACGCATATAATGATAACGCCTCTTGTTTGCGTACGGTGAATGGGATTAGGTTATTAGCTGAATGTTCTGTTATATTGGACATTACAATAAATAGCATTGTTTATAATCATGCATTTGTTGTTGTGTGCGATTTAGTACCTGATATAATTTTAGGGCAGGATTTTTTATATGCAGTAAAGGCCATTGTCAACTTTGATAAACAGTTCATTGAACTGGACAGGAATAAGGTATGGTTCAGAAATGATACAAAAATCGCGGCGTTTTCACTTGATTATGTTCAGTCCGGGACTGAGTCCGAACATTTATTGCCGTTACCGAAAGGTGATTATATCTATTTTCTTAATACGGTAGAATCAATAAATGAAAATTTGGACGATTTAAAAAAGGATACGATCCTAACGAATAACACGAAATGTAATAATTTTAATATTTCTGATGCTTTATTATCAGATCAGAAAAGTAAGTTGTCAGAATTACTGGGCAAATATGAAAAGCAGTTTGCGTTTGATTCGAAGAATTTAGGGGCATGTTCATTAATGGAAGTTGAAATAAATACTTCAGACGAGACTCCTATTCATAAAGCTCCTTATAGAGTTTCACACCATCAACACAGTATAATTAGGGAACAAGTGAGTGAGATGTTGGAAAATGGAATCATTCGTGAGTCGCGAAGTGCATATGCATCCCCGGTTGTCTTGGTCAAGAAACCTGATGACACGTGGCGATTCTGCATTGATTATAGGTCATTGAATAAAAAAGTAATTACCGATTCATATCCTTTACCCAGAATAGATGACATAATTTTATATCTAGCTAAAGCCAAATATTTTGCGGATCTGGATTTAAATAGTGGATATTGGCAGTTGAGAATCAAGGAATCTGATAAGCATAAAACTGCTTTTGTTACCCCTTCGGGATTGTATGAATTTAACGTCATGCCGTTCGGCCTTAAAACAAGTGGTGCGATTTTCCAGCGGGTTATGGATAGTGTTTTAGGGGGCATGAAATATCGGAATGCTATTGTTTATATTGACAACATATTGGTTTATGGGGAAACATTTGAAGAATTTTCTTTATCTTTAAATGAAATCTTATATAGAATTAAAGAATGCAATTTGACACTTAAACCTAGTAAGTGCAAATTTGGTTTTGAAAAAGTTTCCGTTCTTGGTTATGAAATAACGGGTCAGGGAATTCGACCAGATCAATCACAGTTTGAAAAGATTATGAAGATCCAGGTGCCAAAATCAACTAAAGAACTTAAATCTATTTTAGGACTCTTTTCATATTATAGAAAATTCTTAGATAATTATGCGGATTTGGCTATGCCTCTAACAAGGTTGATGAAGAAGGGTGTCAAATTTATTTGGACAGAACTACAGCAACATGCATTTTCTAAAATTCTTTCTCTTATTCAGAACCCCCCTTTATTAAGACATTTTTCGAATAGCGAAGGCATAGTTACAAGATTATTTGTCGATGCTAGTGATAAAGCATTAGGTGCTTGTTTATTGCAGGGTGATGATAAAATATTTCCGATTGCTTTCGCGTCGCGTAAGCTCTCTGATTGTGAGACCAGGTATACGATTACCGAAAAGGAATGTTTGGCTCTAGTGTGGGCTCTTAATTATTTTAAGCATTTACTATGGGGAATGAAATTTGACGTCGTGACGGATCACAAAGCTTTGGTATGGCTCCGTACTAAAAAGGATATGAATGGGCGTTTAGCTCGTTGGTCTTTAGCGATTCAACAATATGATTTTGATATAGTATATTGTTCGGGCAAAGATAACCAAATTGCTGATTTCCTAAGCAGGAATCCATTAATTGAGGATGTTGATGTTAAGGAGACCTCTCCTAAGGATGTAGTTGAGGATGGTTTAGAGTTATACAGGATTGAAGCTTCTCGTTTTGAATTTGATCAAAGCGTTGATAGTTTTTGCACTGAACAAGTTTCAAGGATTGCTTCTAGATCTTGGCTAAACTATAAAGGTTTTCTTACTAGAGACAATAAGCTCTTTCACAGGTGTAGGATAGGTAACAGATATGTTGATCGTTTGGTTGTTCCTCAAGCTTCATTTAATGACGTTATGAAGGAAATTCATGATGATCCTTGGAATGGAGCGCATTTTGGTCTTACGAAGACTTTATGTAAATTTAGGGACAGATATTTTATTCTTGATGCTGAAAAGAAAATTTCTAGATATATCGAAAGTTGTAAAGAATGTCAAGAGAGGAAGAGATCGTATTTGATTGCTCCGATGCATCCGATTGAAGTCAATCATCTTTTTGATAAAATAGCCCTTGACATATTAGGACCTCTTCCGACCTCGGATTTAGGAAACAAATACATCATAGTTTGTTTAGAGTATTTATCGAAATACGCGATAACTAGAGCAGTCCCAAGTGCAACTGCTCAGGCCGTTAGTGATTTTCTTACTCAAGAGATCTTCTGTAAATTTGGTATGGTAAATGAAGTCATTGTAGATCGTGGATCAATTTTCACATCACACATGGTTAAAAATACGATAGTTTTTTTTGATTCCACGTTATCGGTTGCTGCAACTAGGCATCCTCAGACCATTGGACTCGTGGAACGTTTTAATAGCACTATATCTCAGAGTTTAGCGATGTATACAAACGAGAGTCAAGCAGATTGGTGCATGTATTTGCCCATGTCAACGTACGCGTATAATATATCGAGACAGGCGTCATCAAATACGATTCCTTACACTATTGTTTTTGCTAGAGACCCAATTTTGCGTTCTGATGTTGATATTGTATCTAATCGTAATGATTTGGATATTGCTGCTCGCAATAATGCTAATATTAGAATGATCTCTTGTGCGTTGAGAAATATTCGTAAATCGCAAATGACTCAAAAGGAATATTATGACAGGAAAGTCAGGTTCGTAACGTTCGATCCAGGTAGCTTAGTCTTGGTATATAATCCTAAAAGAATAACAAATGTTGGTCAGAAGTTATCGCGTCCATATAAAGGTCCGTTTCGTGTTATTCGAAGGCTATCTAATAATAATTATTTACTACGTAAGATAGATGGAAGCTCCAGACGTGATTTAATATTTCACCATAATTCTCTGAAACCGTTCAGATTGCGTGTTTAAAAATATTATTTTATAGTAACTTGGCGTTTGTTTCCCTTGATCTGTCCTATGCCTTACTTTATTCACAACTCGTCATGAACTTCTATCGTCATTTGTAGTTGATATGTTATGTCAGCGTCTTTGTCAACAAATAATTATTATTGTCTCTATATATAAATTTATTTTTATTTTTGTATGATGGGTAACTTAATGTTTGTCTATATATGGCATAGTTTGATAACTTATTCTTACATTTTATTTATTTTTGTTTGTCATGGACTTTTGACTTAAGCTATGGTATTTTCATTTAATCAACAATCGTTCGAGATATTCGTTTGGTTTGAGCATTACTTGTCGGATCTCATAATAGGACATATGCATCCTCATGAGATGTGCTTTTTCTTAGCACGATCGTATTGGTTTAGTATTTTATGAGTCGGTGGATTCGAGAACGCTTATTGGTTTCATGTTATGCTTATTAGGTTAAGTCAAGTTCTATTAATTTTTGTTTTTCTCTCGAATGGATTAATCCAGCTCTTATTTGCAGATTCGTAATAAGTAGTTTATAAACATTTTATATATTAAAAAAAGAAACTTCATGAAGAAAAGAAGGTTTTAAAAATCTAGCTATTTAATGGGGTTGTTATTTTCTATAAGGGGAGGGTGAGCTTAGTGTATAGGCCACTCATTTTAGATATGCTATCGAATATTTATAGTTCTTCGGAAAAGATCTTGTTATTCGGTTAATATTTAACGTAAGTGACGCATAGTGTAGGTGATCATTATTTTTCTACATATACGAATAGGCCTGAGCTCCTGTTCCAGACCTGCCGCTACTTCGATTTTTAGACCTTGTATTCGCGTTTTTCATTTGTTTTTGTCTTAGCTTAGGTTGAAATATTTAAGTTTAGATTAGGTGTGATCACTTAAAGTTTGTTCATTATGTTGATGGGATTTTGTTGTCATAATTTGATTTATCTGATATTACATAATAATAATTTCGTTTGTTCTTGTTGGTCAATTATAGCAGCATGGTCCAATGTTAATATTATGTTGAACGTTTTGTGTCGCTGTTAGTTGTTCTATTAATTCTTCAAAATTTATTTATTGTTCTTTTGGTTCATGTAGTGTACCATGAGTTGTACTTGAATGAATAATCTTTTGGCGTGGTTTTAATTATTCGTATTTGGTGAAACGTTGTTCCACCAGGTAGCTGTTAGCTATGGCTTCTTGTACAAATCATAGGGTTTGTTAAATGAAATATTATACGCACTTTTAGGTAATTAGTTAGGTTTATCTTTTGTGATCGGCTGATCATTTTCCTGTAGGAGGAGGGATGTGGAGATTGCATTGGTTACATGCAGTCTCCGCGCACTTTTCCCTTTGTTTGTTGTTGCTGGCACTCGATATTCGCCCTATATATCGTAAAAAAGCTAATGAGACGTAGTGAGTCAGAGAATGATTGGCTGAAGAAAAGAATGGTGTGGATTAGGGATTGAAATGAAGAAAAGATAATACAAGAATATTGAAATCTGATATTGGAGTCATTATTTGGCTACGGATTTATGCACTAGAAGCGAGTGCCTCCCATCTTCAAAGAGCTACGTCCACCTGACAGTACCTAGCATTTTCAGTCGAATACTGTCATTAGATTTTATGAGATACCTATGATTAAAGGTGTATTTTACACAAAATATGTAGACCTAGAAACTACTTACCTATTATGTTGTCTGTACTGGCATTATGTACTGGTCTCTACTCAGACAGACCATGCCGCTTCAGTTTTGAATATTTATAATAGTTGATGTACGAGTAAGAAGAAGAGTTGAGTTAGAAAGTTGAGTTACGTGAAATAGAAAACAAAATTAGCTCATCGTGCTATGCGTTGAGAACTCTTCGAGATGAAATATCTGAAAGACAGCTGCTAACAGTCTATTATGCCCTAGTTGAATCGAGACTACGATATAGTATTAAATTATGGGGGAATAGCTATAAATATAATGAAAAAAAAGCTCTTATCATTCAAAAAAGGGCAGTTCGTACCATAGTAAAAATACCACCTTGGGAATCTTGTAGGGAACATTTTATTAGACTGGGTATTTTAACGGTCCCGTGCTTGTACATGTTTGTCTTACTTGTAGATTTAAAAAAATATTTGTTGCACAATGAAGCTGATAACGTGAGATTAGTCAGAGAGAGTACACGTAGAAGAGAGGTCCCGTTGTATATAACACCGAGGCTTAATGTAGTCAAGCACAGTGTGGAGTACAACCAGGTAACTTTTTTTAATAAGTTGCCGGTTGAACTGCGAGGGAACCTCACGCTCCGTAGCTTTAGAGTCAAACTAAAAGCATTTTTATTAGAGAAGTGTTTCTATTCTGTAAATGATTTTATTTAACTTAATTTAAACGTGTTTTAACCTGATGCATGCTAGAATAGAATTTTGACATAACTCTGGATTTATTTAATTTTATACTGATTTTATTTTGTGATGTATTATTTTATTTCGAACACAAACTATGTTTTGTTAACGAATAAATGAAATTGAAATTGAATTGAAGTATTACCACCCCACCCCACTTACTTCCCAAATTCGCTGCTCTATATTCCACATGATTCCCATTAGAACTGATGTATATAGTACTAATAGAATTTAAAGCAGAATAAACTGCTACGCCGGATGTGCTACAATTGCTACGCCGTAGCAAATGCCAGAAAATAAAGTAACAAGAACACGTAAATGGTTTTAAGTAGTCATAATAGAGCAATGGGTTGTAGTTAATCTGGAAAGCTTCAATTTGTTTTTAAGTGAGTGTTTTAACGTATCTTGATTTGAGTATGACAATAAAACGTAGTGATAGTTAAGTTATTTAGATTGTCCCCATTAAAGAGCTTCAATACCGCGTAGTAGAGTCTGTAATTCAGTCCTTTTTGGCCTACCTCAGGAAGTGGAAATATAAAATCGCTTTTGGACTCATAACATTTGCTTAACATAAATCTTTCGCCGAATGCTTCAAAGTAGTTTGGAATGACTTAGTCAGAGCACGAATCAATAAAAATTGCAGTGGAAGTAAGTTAATGTGTTTGTCGCACCTGCGTCGTTGGCATAAATAATTGTTTTAAATCCATTACTTGTCGAGTTGCTACTGATTTACAGCCGCGACGCGACCTCGAAGCACCGCTTTGCCGTAATGTCGTCTGATGAGATTCCTATCGCTCGGAAAGCGCTTAAGAACCACTTATCTTTACATATAAAAGAACATGTCCTGAAAGAATGACTGATGCATGAACGTTAAACTGAAACCCCTCCCCTACTTACTTGTAAATGCTCAAACTGTTTGTCTATTTCTTTCTTAGGTGTGTCCATCTATGTCAAAGGCTTTTGTGGGGCCCCGCGCCGCTTTACTTACTTTGTGCTTTTGGCGACTAAATACTGATACTTGGTCATGATTGTTAAGACAGTGAGTTTAATGTTCCTGAAAGAACCTTTAATTTAATTTCGTACCCTAGTTATTAAAAAAACACTTAAGAATTTTAGAATGTCCTTTTAAACTACTCGTACGGAGTTGGGGCAAGTCGTTAGTAGCAACATAAAAGCTATCATAAAAGAAGATCTACTGAAGTATAAGTAGTAAATTGCACTTGACACTATAAACCGGGAACTTTGCCTGCAGTAAATCTTGTTCGTAATTGAGATGAGTGAATTACGCACAAGCCAGGATTTAATATCGGCAGCAGATGTGCGCGCGGTAAAGCTTTACATGCGAACTTCGACGCGCACAACTTAAGCAATAAACCGACGCAAACATCAAAATTTAAGAATCCCTACTGCATTATCAATAAAATAAGCGTAGACGAGCAAGCATGTCAAAAAAGGTAAAGCATCTATTAAATTCAATCATTAAGAGGTATTTTTTTAGTTTTAAGGTATACGATAAGTATTTTTAGGGCGCCACCAGTCTTTTTTTTGTTTCTGGCCGACATGATAGTCAAAGTCTGACCGTCATCGTTCGGAAGTTAAGCGGGCTTTACATATCTCTAGAACCGATTACTACTGGGGCCCGTTTCACGAAGCAACAAGTTACTAGTAACAAGTTACAATTTGATATACATTGCGTAGCCCATTTGCCTAAACTGTAAGCCGTTATCGTTTTATCTAATCGTCTACGCAATGTACGTCGAATTGTACTTGTGATTTGTAACTTGTAGCTTCGTGAAACGGCCCCCTGGTCATTTCTATTGTAGCACTTATTGACCGTTTCAAGTGCCACCCAAACACAGCAATGTAGGTAGACCTAAACACAGCAATGTAGGTACTTCGAATTAGACTTTGCATTTAGGCGGTGTAAAGGCGGCTTTACAGGAAAACATAGATAAAACCTAACCTACATAGTAGAGAAACACATAACCTCCTTCTTGTCTTCATTTCGTGATCGGGTAAATAAGGCAACGCAAAATAAATTAAGCGCGATTGCAACGCTGCTGACGAGGACATAACTTCTAAAACAAGCTCTTAATTAAGCCAAAGTGCCAATAAAATCAGTGACAAGCTATGGATGCACACAGTTCACGCAAACTGGTTGAAATAATGACTGGAATTATTGCAATCGGCTTTCATAATTGAAACAAATTAATTTGGAGCACTACAACGGGATAATAATAACGCTGCTGTTTCGAGGCTTACTCAATTTATATTCAGATTCGTTTAAAAGGAAAACTGATTGAGCCTGACCTAATATTATGTAACAAAATAATGAAGGTAAGTAGGTAACTGACTGAAATGTATTTTTTAAACATTTTCCACGTGTACTTTTTCACAGACACAGGTATTCAGTTATCATTAGAATTTCTAGACTCATGCTTGTCATGGAAATCCTTACCATACATTTTCTTTGTTAGGTACTTTTCTAATGTTACCTGGAATAAAGTATACTGAAAGATACATTAACAGATTTTAATATTTGGAAATATATTGGAAATGTACCTACAATTTATTGATTGTCGCCACAATAGCGCCCATCAGGCTAAATGGCAGAGCATGGTAGCATATCATAATTTAGCTATAGCAGGTATAAAAGTAAAAGTATTATATTAAAACCTTCATTTTTAAACATAAATAAATATTATCTATAAAAGTAGTAAGTGACGTGTCTGAGCCGACTATTGTGTCTGGGAATATAGCCGGCGGGAGCAGAGAGCACCAGGGTTGCCAGCCGAGCACCCGTATTCTATATGAATACTAATCGTTTCGATTCCTATTTAGTGTTGCATCAATAAATATACTTCTCCGCTGGCTTATATACGTCCCTATCTAGAGGCTCGAGCCTACCCGAACCACCAGTTCGGCTTGGTCACCTTCACAGACAGCGTTTGAATTTCTTCGAAACAATACCGTAATAGCGCTGTATTTTTAACTTAATAGTCAATATTTCAGATGTCAGATCCGTGTGTCAAATCAACACAATATAAAGGTAGTGTAGCTACATTATTACGTCACTGTTTACTAATCGTGTGCTTACATGTTTGCGGAAGGTTATTTGTAACTATAAAATTTTAAATGTAAAGAATTACCCGCTAACTCGATTTATAAAAATAAATTTGGTGAGAATAGCTCTCGTGTGCCTGGCAACCCTGAAAAGTAGTATGGCGACGACGTTTCCTGCCGTTCACATCGGATTGGTCCCACTCGGCTTCGTTCATTTTTCACTCACACAATAATCTTTTAAGGAAGAGGCAATATGAAAGGAAGATGTTCAAATAACATTATGAGATTTTATTAAGCGTGGAGATAAGGAAGTTTGGACGGGTTCTGTAGGTATCTAATTAATTAGACGTTGTGGGTCGGGACATATAATATTAATCAAGATAAGATTGAAGACAAACTTAAAAGTACCATTCTATTTTTCCTTTTACGCAAATTACTCCAGATCTAAAAATTATAACAAATTCAGCAATGAAAAAGAAAAATAACGAAATGTCTAAGTTTAAATAAATGTTCCGACAGTTTATTTCTTACAAGAAAGTGAAGATGTACGTACTTACATAAAAGCGTTCAGAAAACACTTGTGTATTATTACTCGTATACTGTCGACCACATGCCAAGCTTAAACAATTCGACCTACGGGACGTCTTTATTCCGTAACAGTTAGGGGTGGTATTCGTAGAAGAAGGTATTATCGTACACATTATTTGTCGTCGACTGTACCTGTAAAGCCGCTTAGGACTCCGTAACGAGTAACAAGAGACTACACGACTCTACAATAGCTGTCTCGGATAGCAAATACGATACACGCTTACTATATAACGAAGAAGGCTTGTAAATTATGTGAGCAAATATAATTTAATACGCGGGCTGGCTTATTAATAGTTCGTTCTACGGTCGAAATAAGTGCAATCAGCCTTAGTCAACCATGCAGGACCAATGCAAAATCTTTTTCGCTACTCAATCTTTTTCGCTACTTAATCTTTTTCTTTTTCAAGGTACTCTTGTGCCTAAAAATTTAATGAAAATAAAAAATACTTAGATATACCATTATGTGTATTTATCGGTAAGCTCATTAAAAAAGCTTATTTTAAACCAAAATCGTGGTAATAAACCCGTAGATATAATGTGTTATGTGTTATTTCATTTATCACCAGCGGATCGACCGCGGTTACGCTCGCGTTTTGTAAGATTTTTCTGTGGGAATAAGACTTTTTCCTGTAAAAAGTATCCTATGTATTAATCCAGGGCACAAACTATCTCCATTTTAAATTTCATTTCAATCCGTTCAGTCGTTACGGCGTGAAAGCGAAACAAACATCTTAATATTATTAGTATGGATGTGATGTGATTTTATAACGACCAGAAAATAAAAGAAATTTTATTCATTGCCGTCACATGCATATAATAAGCTCGTCTGTTTATTGTTTATTCTTTCGTAATATCTATTAGTTAAACAAGAGTTGTGTGTAACTAAATATTTCCATCAGGTTTGGATACAACGTAAGAACTTTATATTTCTTGTAACGTGGAACTTGTACTGCTTCGCTGTTGGCTGTATCTCGAATGTGGGCCAGTGCGAACACGGGTTATCCATTAGTAGCATTTATACGCGAGGTTAAGTTTAGGCTGAGCTGGAGTTTCGCAGAGATTAATTACTTACATCCCTACTCTGTAACTAAGATCTGCGCTCGAATTCACATCCGCTCGATTTAACAGTAGACTCTATTCGTATGTTTTTGTTCCGCTCAAATAAATTCATGACAGCCGAAAGACGTCTATTGATTGACAAAGGCCTCATCCCTACCCGCATCCAGCAGCTTTCCATCAACTTTCCTAAGATCAACAACGGCTTAACGTGCCATCTGAAGAACGGAAAATCCTCCAGTTCATTTATTACTCCCCATAATGCTATCCATTACCTAGTTTGCAATGGGGGATTTTCCGACAGCCAATTAAAATAAGAAATAGTTCATAAATCTTCGATAGATGGCGTTGACGATTCGTGGATCCGAAGAAATCCGGCGAGTCACCCAGGGCCATAAAAGGATTTAAAAAAAAGAATCCACGAAGTACACCTGGCGCCATCTATCGTCTTAATTAGAACTATTATTTTTATTTTTAAAGAGCTGTCAGAAAATCCCCCATTGCTTAAGTTTTGTTATTGCCAGAGTCATTCAGTGAAATGTAGATAATTATTGTGAAGATTGCCATCCATGATAGCTTTGACCCGCCCCCATATTATAATAATAAGTTACTTTATGGCTTTGACGTCGAAAAATGATTTGTAAAAATTATAATTCGAATAAAATAATTTTGATTTTGTAGAGGTTTGAGAATACGCAGCCGGGAGACGTCACCGTATTTAATCTTCATTGTGTGAAAAGTACCTCTCCTTGACGTTTAGGCGCTTCACCTGCTCTGAGAGGTTTGTTTAACTACTTCCGTGGCCGAGCGGTAGAGCGGTCGATTCTCATTAAAGAGGTTGTGGGTTCGAACCTTGGCGAGGACACTTTATCAACAGCTCATATACGTCCCCACTGAGAGGCTCGAATTAGTCGACCACGCTGGTCCATTACGGGTCGGTAGACGTAACCTTTGAATGTCTTCGTAGAAGTGTGCAGGTTTCCTCACGATGTTTCCCTTCAGCGTAAGAGCGTTAAATAAACGTACATATGAATTCGAAATTCGAAAACATATTGGTACGTGGTGGGAATCGAACCCACGTCTGGAGGAGGAAGGCAGCGGCCCTATCCACAACACCACCGACGCTCTAGGGCACAAAACCACATTGTGTGATGGATCTTGGCTTAACAATAATATCGTCATTGTCATCCAATAATCCAGTTTTCGCTTTCTACATACGTTTTTTTTTAATTTTAGCCCGGATTATATACCTATAGGTATATGAAGAACAACAGGTTTACCTACCGGCGCGGATAGAGGCGCGGACTTCAATCGCGATAGCCACTGATTTTTAATTTCCCTAGAGACGATGTGATCGCACCGGTCTATGACGGCACAAAATCGTCGGGTCCTGTAGGTATTTGATCACTATGAGGTAAATAGAACGGTGAAAATAAAAAAAATGAATAGAAAGTCAGGGTAAAACTTATTTTGAGTCCTATTCTCTTTATATACTTTACCTCTAATTAGATTGCTTTTATTTTTGTTAATTGTTTATAGTCTATTAATAATTATCAAATTCAAGTCGTCAGGGGTCTGGAAGAGCGGAATTTCTTAACACGATTGTCATTATTTGCTTAAAAGGAAAAGAAGGTAAAGTCTAGTTTTTTAATCGACTGACTCAAAAAACAAGTGCTCTTTTAAAGAACAACTAAAACTTGTTTTTTTTTTAATTTTCTCAGAACCATCCTTCAGCATACGCTTACATACCTACCTACCTATTCTAACTTTTAAAAGACACTATACAGAAAATAGGCCTAATAATTTACACTGAGAAGCAGTGAATCATCGAACGATATAAAAAACCTTGAATGAATGAATAAATATATATTTCTCAAGAAATTTTGTTTTTACGTAGGTCTTATTTAGATAATTACATCCAGCATACTCTGCTTTTAAACAAGCATGGAAACATTTATAGAAGTATTGATAAATAATATCAAATCATAAATATAACTTATTCAATCTTACATTAACATTTGTGTGCAAAGATAAATCCTATTCATCTATCGAAGTGTTTACTTATAAATTACTTATCGACAAGACCGATGGTTGGCCTTTCACACAGCCACGTCTTAGAAGAACGGTCGAATCTCATTAATAACAGGTCATTGTTCAATGTCCATTGGTGTCAAAGTCAGATACTAACTTACTGAGGAATGGCCCCTAATGACCACTACGGAAGTCATTATTATTCCCAACTATTCGTGGCACCGGATACATAGGAATTATGCACAGGAAAATCAACGCATAATAACTTGTAGGCAACAGCTATGTAACCTGCATATAAACTAACTTGTAGCTTATTTTCAACTTAATAACAATATTGATATCAAAGCAAAAAATATTGATAGCAAAGTTTAAAGTAAAAGAAAA
Source organism: Carpatolechia fugitivella (assembly GCA_951230895.1). Lineage (NCBI taxonomy): Eukaryota > Metazoa > Arthropoda > Insecta > Lepidoptera > Gelechiidae > Carpatolechia > Carpatolechia fugitivella. Next base: position 12,724,354 of record OX579648.1, on the reverse strand, counting down.
GTTCACGTATTTTATATAAGGTGCAAATAAATTAGCTGACACTATTTTAAAGGATCAACCTACACATGAAATTGAACCACTTTCTCCAAGAAACATGGGCTGAAACAGACGGAGAAAATATTTAGTTGGCCGCGCGGTTTTGTATAAAGGGAAAACTTTTTTTTGTCGTCCATCAGCCTATGTTTCTTGGGGAAAGTTGTTCAGTTTCATGGGTAGGTTGATCCTTTAAAATAGTGTCAGCTAATTTATTTACACCCTGTAATATACAATAAACGCGCGTAGGTACATAATTTGTATTGCAAGTGTAAACTTTTTATAGTTGTTGGTTAAGTGCTATAAAGTATATATCTTATTTCGACAGACCTGTAGAATAACTTTCTTCAGTAAAAAGCTGGCAAGTATCGATACATTATATGGAATCTGGCGAATGTTGCTGTGAATACAAAATTGTAAGTTGAAAGGTTACTGATAGCCTTTCTCAATGTTTTCAAAGTTCAAAGCTCCATGTTTTACGACAGGCGAATACTAATCTGTTTTAAACCCGTTCCAAAACGATTTGTAACAGACAATGTATGTTGTTAAGCAGAATATCGGCGAAACAATAAATAAAGAAACCAAAACAGTGAAGCAAGAGTATGTTTAAAAAAATACACGGTTATTTTTGCACTTAAACTGCTTGCAATGCGCTACGTGGATGAGCATTTTTCACGTCCTAACAGAAACACACAAAAGTATATAAATGTATTTCAACTGCCGTCGCTTCCGTTTGATATATATATTTGGTTAAATAATAAAAAAAAACTGTTTATAGTCATCATTAATATAGGTTTCCGATTTTAAAATGCCTTCATTAAATTCAGTTGTATTGCTTCTGGCGGTGAAGCTTTATTTTTGTATTCATTACACCGTTTATAAGGTTGTGGAACGCTTAGGAAATATTTGCAACATCTTTAAAATTTTGCTTGAAAATAAAATATAGCAAATCTGATGCCTGATGAACATCAAAATAATCGTACAACAGCAATGCAAAAGAAACTAAAAGGAAATTTCTAGTACATATTATGTAGTGGGTTTGCTATAGACATTTGCAGTTATGCCAATCTGTAACGTGGCTATGACGCGCACAGAACATGTAATTGATTGATGACGGCGAGAAGGCTTATTGTACCATAAATGCACTACAAACTTACCACTAGTTATACTCTATGCTACCTATATATTGTATCATCCAAATACTCCTAAGAGTGTGGTGTAGTTCGCGAACACAATACTTTAACAAGATAAGTAGTAAGTGCATTAAGTAATTACCAAGTTGTGCCTTGCAGTTGCAGTCAGGTGTACAAATAAAAACCTTTTTTATGTGTAATATACTACGACTATGCTACTTGACTTACTTTGGGACCATTACGAATCATTAATTTGGGTAAAAACAGCCTCCGTGGCCGAGTGGTCGAAATTTCGACGCCCATTACGGAGGTTCCGGGTTCGATTCCCGGTGGGGACACTGTCAAGCAAAAATCTCTTTGTGAGACTTACCCCAGTTTGGTTAGGACATTGCAGGTTGATTCACCTGATTGTCCGAAAAAGAAAGATGATTCCGTGTTTCGGAAGGCACGTTAAGCCGTTGGTCTTACTATCTAGTCGTTACACGAGCCAAGTCAGTGGCCTTTGGCGGCTCTATAACACTGACACCAGGGTTTGTGAGGTCGGTTGTCGACCTTACAACCCACACGATGATGATGATGGATAAAAATCTCATTCGAATACAGAAAAGTATATTTGAAAATTTGAACAAAACTTTGACACCTTATTCATAAATATTAGCATTATTATTAATGAGGTAAAATTTATCTTTATTCAATACCTAAAACATGTCAATATGATTGAAGTCAAAATTAAAACTAAAACTGAAAACTACCTACTTAATCAAACAAACCACCCCGAATCGTACCCGGCGGCGGGAAAATGAGGTAAAATAGACTTAAGTCTATTTTACCTCATTTTATTTAGGTTTAAACCTAAACAGACATATTTACCTAAATCATAAATTAGATACTTGACTGTGAATCACAAATGTCAGAGCCACTCCTCTACTATTTTCTCGACAGATTAGTGTCATGTTAACATAATACTCGTAATACAAACCGACTTGTATCTTCTTCATGTGAATAAACTCCCTCAAAGCTACAGACACGAGTTATACTAGTAGGAACCACATCTTGGTTGCTTTTCAACGTTTTTGCGCTTACCCAGTATAAAACCGCGACTCCTATGCCACACGAGCACGTGATTCATATCGTAGGGTTCAAAGCGTAGCTTATCGCTACGATTGCTACGTGACGTAGTAGAGATCAACAAAATGGCGAAACGTACAAATAGTTTTCAGTCGTCATTCTATACAGAATACCGATTTATGAGGTTTATGTTATAATAAATAAATAAATTGGTATGTGGGGACATCATCACACACGGCCATCTGATTGCTTGTACTATGGGTACCAGACAGCTGATATACATTACATAAATAGATAAATACATACATACTTATATAGATAAATAACAACCAGACACAAGGCAAACACAAGTGCTCTTCACACGAATGTTTGTCCTGGGCGGGATACGAACCCGCGACCCTGTGCATCGGAGGTAGATATACACTACCACCTGGGCTATGGAGCCGTCGCAAAATATCGATGTTGGACTTCGATATTTTGCAGAATTTTATTTAAACTTACTTACAAACACTACTAAGAATTAAGGTTACTTACAAAAATAAATGTAAAGTAAGGTATTCGTATTAATTAAAATTCTAAGTCTGTGATAAGTTTAATGTTTTGTTTCACTTGACCTACAATAAGTTATAATTAACAGGAACCCTTTTTCTGCGTCATCGTCGCCGCCATAGATAAGTGCGTCAAAAAGCACACTTCATCACAGTTACGAAACACCTTGGTGAAAATAATCCTGTCGGCGTTCCAGAACCCCAAGTCCCGACTGCTGTTGAATATTTATTTTAGCACATTAGGCCGAAACAGGCTCTACGGGGAACAATGGCGAACGAAAATAAGGCCCAAGTACTTACTTGAGATTGTAAACAGTGTTTGCGTAGAGGTCAGAATTAAATAACACTGTTATGTAATTGTCATTTGTTATCGAGTAACTTCTGAACCAACAACTGATCAACGGAGGTCACAAAATAGGTACTTTATTTGACGAAAGAAGAATAGGATCTGATATCTGAAGTAATGGTTTGATTAATTGAGGTCACACAATATCTATGCTGTAGGTGGCTATAGCTAAGACAGAAGAATAGGATCCTATATTTGGCGTTGTAGTCAAGTGATTAACCATTTATCACATAAGTACTACTATTTATTTATCTGTGTATAAGGACAGAATGAAGTCTTGGCTTAGCAATATAATCTAAGTGTTATTCCAATAAATAAAATAAAAAAATCTTACGATGCCAGCGAAAATTTTCACATGAACAAGATGATCAATAAGATTCTTATAATGAATATCTTGTCCACAAAAATCCTTAACAACGCAGACCATTGGCTTTACAGACGAATACTTCTACTTTTCAGTAAGCCAACACACAAGGTAGTCTCCTAACTGAATATTCATGGGTCGCTTCGTAACTAGCACACTGACGACCTCGCAAACCAACCTCTCCTTGGAGAAGGTTCTAGTTTACTTTGGTCATATAAATATTTTAAATAATATACTTTAGGTAAATAATAACTGAAAAGAAATAAACAAGTCCAGAACTCTATACTAAATTTGTTAAGTAATATTGAATAACTCGCCACTGATTGAAAAAATTTCATGATCAATACTCACATAAAACAAATAATTAATTTTAATGTGCAACATAAGGAATATAAACAGTCGGGACCCATTATTTGGAGATTTGAGCCGGTCTAAATTTTGTATTGCGATTGACGTAAGCATCCTTCTGTGATCGAAGTAAGCATCATCAAAATCGGCCCACGCGTTTGGTCTCCAGAGCGCCACATAAGAACAAACATACATACAAGGACTGATAAACGCATTACCCTCTTTTGCGTCGCGCGCAGTCGTGTAAAAAGGTTCAAGTTTAACGAGGATGTACGTTAGGAGATATGTTTGGCTGAAAATTTATCTGGTCGTTATCTAATAAAGCAATGCACATCTATGAAAGTATAGTGAAAAACGGTCACATCACAAGACATTTTGTCAACTCTACGCCGATCACTGCTATTTGACTTTCTTATCGTCTGGTTTTATTCAACGGTTTTTCAAGTTTTTTTTTATCCATAATTTAAAAACGTTTGAATAAGTGTTAACTTTTGAAGGTGTCTGATATATGTTAAGATTTTGTCTTTGCCCATATCGCACTATTTTCACATTTGTGACCAATTCATACTATGGTCAGTTTACACTACTCCTTTCTTGGAAGGTGGAAAATTTCGATGCATCCCCAAAGGAGCTGGATTTTTGAGGCACATACTTGAGATTACTAATTTGCAGGCCTTTGCTTGCTGCTTAGATGTAACATTTTGTTTAATTACAAGTTAAACGGACGCTGCCGTTTTACTTATGAAGAATTACGACGGGTAAAAAATAATAATAACTTATCTCTTAGAGTCAAAAATCGATTATTAGATTATCAGTCAATATTATCCAATCATAAATAAGGTAGTAACTAGACCAATAGGGCAGAGTGGCGAATCCTCAAACAACCTGCTACAGAGGATAAGCTACACAAACACAACAAACTCACCGGATCTTCACCGACTATTTGTTACTGTCTAACTACAACATGGAGTTCAGAGGTTGTAATTTATAGCTTTTACAATTATTTTAGCACCTGGGCGACCGAGCTGATATTTTTAACTATCTTAATAAACTAAAATGTAAAAAAAATACTAATTACAAGATTTCATCCAAGCCGTTGCAGCCTCGAGTTGCAGCTGTTCCCGATAACCTTTGTTCAAGCAAGTTCAAACAAGAAATTGTTCATCAAATAATAATTAAAGTAAACAAACGTTGTTCTACACTTTGCTCTTAGTTCGTAGACCTTGCTACGTGATTTCGTAGCGGGTGCTACGACGTGCGTAGTTCGTAGTTTTATCGAGTTGCAGGTTGTCATAATTTGTTTATTGTTCTTTTAATAGTTTACTTGAGCTCTTTGATGCAAAGTTGCCTTAATATACGTTTATAACTACGAATAATAACTACGAATAAAGAAGCTATAGAAGTGTAATTGTAAACAAAACCTACGGAAAATATGGCCCCAAATCTCGAGTATTCAAACAAGGAACGTCACTGTAGGTTTATTATATTTATATTTTGATAGTTGGTACTTATAAAGAAAAGAGAATGTCGTATTTTACCATTATACGGCTATCTTTTATCTTTCGTTAGCCCTCTGCAAAGTCAGGATATTTTTCTGAACTTTCTGTTCTTATATTGCAGCTGTTTAATAAAAATCCCCGTATCAGCAATGTGTAAATAGACAAAAAGTAGATACTCGTTTAGTAGTGAGCATGACTGACGAGGGTAACTAGGTTGAAGGCTGGCCCGGAAATGAACTCGCCTTCTGACCTTATCGCTCTCCACCCAATTCGATGGTCAATTTGTCTAATGCTAGAAAAGTTTATGGTCTCAAGACAGAATAGTATTTAGTCTTTTTAGATCTATACCTAATAAATAAGTAGAGTTTCAATTGGGGTTGTGAGGAGTTGTGAGGGGCTGTCGATTCGATAGTAATTTGTTAACTGCCCTACAGATAATAAAATTCAAGTGTTTCACGAAAAACAACAGAATAACAGAGGAGCGGAGGACCAAAAAAAATCCACTACCACAAAAACTGATTTAGTAACATTTGAATCCGAAAGTAAAGTATTAATTTCATTTGATACAGGAAATAGTATAAAAGAAAGGCAAAAGTTAACTTTTTACAAGGCTTACACTGAAATATTCCAGTTCAGTTATGTTTTTGTGTGATGAAGCATTGAAGTAGGTTAAAAAGTTCCGGAAGTTGAAACTCAAATACTTAACTCCCGCGGGGTCAGTTAGTTATTTGACTTTACATTAGATTACTGAACTTTGAACGGCGGTGTGCTGTGGTTTTGTCCTTCACAAATACTTCAAAGATACTTTCACTGGGAAGACGGGTTTAATATTGCCTTTAATCGAGTTTCTAAGGTTAAACTAAAACGCCATACTATCGTCATCATCATCTCTGCTGAAAGACGTCCACTGCTGGACAAAGACCTCCCCCAAGGATAAATTTATGCTTGAATTGATTTGATGGTGTTGACATAATCAGTTTTGACATTATGAATGTTAATCTAACGTATGTAAATAAATCCATCTTCAGCACTCAGGAACCTTACTGCCCCAGAGATCGCCAGTTCTACGTGACATTTGCCTCTTCCTCGAGCTATTTCGGGAAAGCCCGTAAAGCCATACATAACCCTTCACTTACTATACTAATCTCACGTGGTCACTTGATTCGAATTTGCCTGCAGCAAAACGCAGCGAATGTCTTTGACTTTCAGATAGCTTACCAACTTCGATCACAGAAGGGACAAGCTTACCAAAGAGAAAAGAGAAATGATTAGTGATGAAGACAGTAAAATTTTCTGGTTTTATTTTCCACGCCGGATCCGTGGTCTCACTTCTTTGTCCCAGCACCGGTAGGAAAAAAAATCGTGGTCCCGCCAGATACACAATTGACTATTTTGTAGCTTTTAAATATTTAACTTAATCAAACTAAATAATGTTAACAGTCTGCCTATGACTATGAGCACTGATACCAATGTTTATGACTAAGAAATGTTATAGTTGACTAGTTCAAAATAGCTCTATATTGGCTTTATAAATCAGTGTCTGGATATTGTTAGTGCTGCACGCGTCTTGTATGACAATCTAGACAATGAACTGCATACGAAGCACTGCATGTCAGAAAATAGATACTAAACAATTCATGTATATTGAGATATAGATATTATTCGAAATGTATTTCATTATATCTATACTATAAGGTGAAAATGTATCTGTTACTAACATGAAAAACGAAACAAAGAAACTAAGCTGCATTTTTGAGGTATGTTTGTTTAAAAAAGTAAAACTTGAAACAATGCGTGCAACATTTTTCCAAATTGAGCACTAACAATCACTCACTCACTCACTTTGCAGTTTTTCCCGTGGAAATAGAAGCTTTTTCCAAGAAAAGAATTAGTCCATGCTCGTCCTGGGTGTCAAAATATTTCTGTATAAAGTTATATCAAAGTTAGTTAAGCCATGAAAGTCGAACATACTTTCGCATTAACAGACATCGCCAGTTACCAACAACTAAACGTTATTCCAATAATTACAGCGGAAGGAGAAGTTCGTAGTTAATCGTGCATCAACCGGCAGTCACTTAGCCGGCTTATCGGTCCATCTTCTTATCAATTAATGGCTATCCCAACCGCTCTTAGCGCCGCCCTATTAACTTGAATCTTAGATACGTATACGCCACATAAGCTTAGTCGATTGGCGGGCAAGTCTAACAAACTAAGATAAGAAAAAGCTAAGGAATATTTTAGCTTATTCCTACATTTAATTCTGTAAACACAATTTTTGAAGAGAATCTTTGAACGAACATTATATAAATAGATAAAAACACACAAAATAAACAACACCCAGACAAATGCTCATCACACGAATGTTTGCCCACGGAGGGATTTAAACTCACCGCCCCGTGCTTCATAGGCAGGTGTATTACCGGCTAGGCTACTTAGCTAGACTTAAAGATTTTCCTCGAAATCTTTAAAGTCTAGTCGATTTTTAACCGACTTCAAAAAAGGAGGAGGTTCTCAATTCGACTGTTTTTTTTTATGTATGTTATTAGATATCTCCGCTAATTGTTACCCGATATTAATAATTATTTTTTCATTCGATAGGATTTACTCTCGAGGTGGTCCCATATTAATTTCGTCAAGATCTGATGGTGGAACATGAGGTAAAACTTGGAAATTCCTCAACGGAATGTAGCATTCGCGTCGTTATTCGTCTATTCTTTTAGTCATATCTCAGTCAGTTTTCAACCGATTTTGATGATTCTTTTTTCATTCGATAGAACGTGCTTTAGGGATAGATCCATACCAATTTTGTCAAAATCTGATGATGGAATAAGAGATAAAAACGGAAACTCCTCAACCAGTGATAGCAACAGGCATCGCGCGCGATACCGTTTGTGGTGGAATGTTGCTAGGCAACGAAATAAATTTGTATTGTCAGTTTGCTGAAAATCTACGTTTCCCTTGTTCCATTTATTCGATTTTATCACATTATTGGCGACCGTGACAGGACACGAACCTGCAATCTTCGGATATTGTATTGGAAATCACAAATAATTTAGCTTCTATGGCCGAGTGGTCGAGTGTTTTAATCTTTTTACGGAGGTTTCGGGTTCGAATCCCGGTGAAGACACTCTTAAACGAAAATGTTCTTGTGAGACTTTCTCCAGTTTAGTTGGGACATTGCTGCCTGAATCACCTCTTTGTCTGAAAAGAAAGATTATTCCGTGCTTCGGAAGGCACGTTAAGCCGTGTGTCTCGGCTCTAATATCTACAGAAGGCGTCGTTACTAGCTAAGTCAGTGGGTTTTGATAAGGGCCCAATACTATATTAATTGTGTGACCAGGGTGTGTGAGGTTGGTTGTCGACCTTATAATCCACAATATGAAGAAAAAGAAGAAGCCAGCCTACGTTCACTATCTGTAATCAACTAACGATAGACTTTCAAGATATCATCTCAAACCTGAAACTCCTTACGAATAGCCCAAGTATCGGGGTAAACTGTAAGCTTATTAAGAGGGAAGAATAGTACGTGCTCGTACAATACAAAAAGAGAAAACGTTTTTCCACTTCTATATATATTTTCCAATCTCCATGATTTTTTAGTATGTTATTGACACAATGAATGACTAGGTTTATAGTTTTTGCTTTTTTCAAAATTCTCAATAGATTCAAACTTATATAGGCACCTCAAGTAACGTAATTTTTTTGATTAAAACTGTGTCAAAGTGATTTGTTGAAATTAAGTAATTGGAAACCGTTTTCTCCCGTAGTGGGAATTTCATCAAGAAAAGTATCTATTGTCGGCGAGCTGCAACGCTCTCGCTCTCTCTCTCCTGGGGGTATGAGCGCACGAGCGATAGCAAATGTTTTCCTAAATACCTATTTCGTTAGGATCGCGAAGCTATTCTTTCCTCTTAGCATTGTCAGTTTAGTGGCCAGCTGGACTACCAAATGACCTCTTACTTCGTAGCCTCTTACCCAGTTTAACTTATGTTATTTTAGAAACTATTATATAAACAACTAAACGCGGTTGCAAAGCTCGAAAGACGCAGTCTAAACTAAGCAAATACCAAAAATGTAATATCTTTGTACTGAAACTGTTAAATAACAGAACTTAGCTTTGGATAATGAAGAAAAATAATAGAAAATGTGTCGCGGTTAGGATTAATTACTTACATAAAATATATTGAATAAAACACTGAAAATCATAAAATAAAAATAATTTTAACAAAAAAATAGAAACCTCCTTCAAATTGCCTTATATGGTTATCTCCACTAAAAAGTAACAAATAAAATAACATTCCAGATGGAACATGAAAAAAAATATTGCCAATATCCTCAATTAAATAGATAGGTAGTGTATTAAGTAAATATTTAGAATTTTGTACTTCCTTTTGGAGTCGGTGCCAGCCAAAAAATCGTCGATTAGTCGTGGGCAACTGTTTTAAGTCGTCGTCGTCGTTAAGTCAGTACATATTTCTATATGACTATCAATAAAATTCTTTGATAGTCTATAGCGTCCACTACACTACTCGCGAAGTTGATCGAAGTAAGCCGAGGACGAGAGTATAGAGAGGCACTTCGTGCAACTTCGGGCTTCACTTTTACACCAATTTGACACTTCGTGAGACTTCGTCGAAGAACTTCGCACGAGAGTGTAGTGGGCGCTTATGATATAAATGTTTTGTTGTGCTGCGCGGGATGCAATGCCGCACCCGACCAAACGCAGGGATAACGACAGGAGCGACTACCAAGAAAGTCCGGGTAGGTTTCATTCGATAAATAATTAATACTCGTAGTTTCGTCATCTTAAATTTTTGGCTGGCACCGACTCCAAAAGGAAGTACAAAATTCTAAATATTTACTTAATACACTACCTATCTATTTAATTGAGGATATTGGCAATATTTTTTTTCATGTTCCATCTGGAATGTTACATTATTTGTTACTTTTTAGTGGAGATAACCATATAAGGCAATTTGAAGGAGGTTTCTATTTTTTTGTTAAAATTATTATTATAAAGTCATATGGTTAAAAGTTGTTTAGAAAGGATAATTAATTCAACAATTATTTTGTAGAATGACGGCGGATCGGAGGCCCATTTGCAGAGTTACTGAATCGCGTCCGCGGGGAAATCAGGCGCGTAAATATCCGCCCGTAGACGCGGAGATTATTAAACGGCTTATTAAATTATATACTCATCTTGTCTAATACTTTCAAGTTCATTTGAAATAAATTATTATTATTATTATTATATATATTTTAAAACTTTCTTCTCCCGTAAACGGGGAACAACTTCACTTCCACGGGCTTTTGGTCAAAGCGCAAGTGGAAGTGGGTTCAGATCGAAGGGTTCAGGTGTTCAAATCAAATCAACGGCCCGTTACAGTCCACTGCTAGACTATGAGCCTCCTCCACTTAAGTGGAGGGTTTTGCCATAATCTCCACGCTTGGCAGGCGGGTTGGAGATCGCAGATTAAAAGGTAACTGTATCAGAGAGCGCTGCTGCCCGTTCCCTGTTCAATGTGTAGTCCCTAAGTCGCCTCTTACTCTTTATTTATGATGATGCAAGCTTTCCGTATTTGTTAGCTCTAAAGCCGAAAATGGTTTTATAAAATCTTAATTCAAATTAGTTTTCTCTGATTTCTAATAAAACTAAGTAATATGTGTTGGTAAAGTAGCAATACGCAATGTTTCATAGATAGTTCATACATAAAGAAAAGTAAAAAAATTATGTGTGTGCGCGAGCTTAATATGTGAGTGGTTAACCAAAGAGGGACCTGGAGGGATTGGAAATCGTTATATTTTTTTTGAATTTATGAATCTGTGGTCTTTTAGCTTTATTTTGGTCTAATCAGAAAATTTTTAGGTGCCGTAGTTTTTTTTATGATTTTTTTGTGAGCCGAGGCAGTTTTGGAAAAATTACACCTTACACACAGAGCACATAAGTTTTGTGATGTCGGGTAAGTGTCTACACGAAACTTCAAACGCGATTTACTCGAAATGAATTATTTTCCCTTGAGGTCCCTTTTTGGTCAACCACTCATTTCATATATGTATATGAAATTGCCATTTATTGATTAATTTTCTCATATAACTCAATTAAAATGTGCACTTCAAGCTGTCAAAGTCGTCATGTTGATGGCATTGAATTCACCCACCCGCCTACTTTCTCACCTCCACCGACGCCTATCAAAACGGATACCAACACTACCAACGTACAAATATGATGACGTTGACAGGTGCACAGTTATAAAAATTGGGTTATACGAGTATACGCCCTACGCCATGCCACGCAAGTGTATTCTGCGTGTTTATAAAAAGGTGTATAAAAAAATAGCTACTGATCTTCAACATCTAGTACTTATATCACTAATTACCTCTTTGCATTTTATAAAAAAAAAAACAAATGTATCTGAAATGTCCTGGTATTTGCTTTATTCAACTAAGCCCCTAACTCCTGCCTCAGGTAAATAGCCCGGTTGTTCCGAAGAGCAGTAGTGGTACGCAGTAACGGCTACACAAAGGGCCCGCAAAGAGACGGTATGCGACCGCGCTGGCCGCAAATCGGGGGTGAAGTACTTACCCAGTCTAATAGGGTAGCTGGCTTTATACCTGACAAACGCTGAAACTGTACAGACGATGTTGTGTATAACGGTCGGCAGATTATTTTTTATGGTAGAGGCAGAATTATCTACCGAATAGCTAAAAATTTCAAGTCTTTTTCTATTGATGGGTTGTAAGGTCTTTAAACAGACTCCGGACCCAAGTCGGCCGAAGTAAAGAAAACATGCAAAGGTGGGGTTATGGCTCAGATAGTGAATGTCTGTGTGGCATCTCTCCTCAAACAATGGCCCATTTATTATCCTGCCCAGCGTGTCCTAGCACCTGTACAATGCCACGGACGCAGCCATGGCTGTGGCGGAGTACTGGTCCTCCACCATATAGCCACCAAATCGACAAGAAGAAGAAGAAGGTCAACTGCAACCGGCCTTACAAACCCTTGTTCCAGAGTGATATGGCTCACGGAACGACTTTTTTCCGTAGGTAATAGCCGGTATCAACAAGTTAAGTAAAAAACATCTCTTTTTTACCAGCGGCAGGTCGTTTATCGAAAGTTATGATTTTTTTGTAGGGGCGTTAAGCATAATTTGAATCGTTGCTTCAGGCTCGCAAGTACGCGTCTGCTATATTACCAATTCGGTATTAATTTATATGGATGCAAATAGCGCAGGACCGTTCACGATGGAAACCTATAGAGGAGGCCTATGTTCAGCTGTGGACGTCTTCCGGCTGAGATGATGATAATGATTACTTTAGTTGATGATTATTTATAATTACTTTAGTACATAAAAATTAAGTCTGTTAAAGAAAAAAAAGAATTGTAGCAAAAGTCTTAGCATTATAATAACTATGACAAATACTTGATCTTCGGTTTGTTTGATAGATCGCAGACGCATTATTTAGTTGTAGCAAGTATCAACGCGAAAACATCCTAAATCTATGCGTGTAACGACTATATATTTTTATGCCTTTTGAGATGGGAATCGTCTTACTTTTTAGACAATTAGAATATTAAGCTTGCAATGTCTTAACAAAATTGTAAACAGAGTATTTTTTATCACAGTGTCCCCGGGATCGAACCCGATACCTCCGGAATGAAAACGTAAAGAGAAGCTGTTATTTTTATTTTGTATTAACAAGGGGCTTAAATACGTTATTAAAATTATTCGATTCGATAATTATTTTTATTCGAATTTACCTATAGTATTTTTTCAGACGCTTTTTATATTTTTTTCATCAGCACTGTCTTCTCATTAATAAGAAAATAATTTTGTTTGAATTGAAGCGTATAAATGGGGTATTTACCTGCAAAATCCCGGAAAATCTCCTCATGTATATTCATGTGGTAACGAGTCGTGATCGATGGCCGCTACGTGCTGTTCTTTCTAGGGACAGATGTGGTATTAACTCACCTAATATACGTCGTGTGAAGAAAGGAACGTCTATAAGGGTAGCTTAAAATAAATTTACTATATAACCCCAAAAAAGATTGTATAGGCTCAAGCATGGGGTGACGAGATTTAGAAATATTTGATGTAAATTACCAGACGTTGGTGTCAATTCCCGCAGCGAAACTAAATTTAAATTTAATATTAGTCTTGTCACTTTCTGACCATGAAAAAGAACAGGCGATTGTCACCCATTGTGAGCGCCAAATTTTATAGATTAAATGTAAAGTTTTGACATGTGCAATGTAATTTTAAACGGCTTCTTTTAGGATCCCGCTTAAAATTGACGTTAGTGACATAAAATTTGACGGCCCGTCCTTTTTCATCGTCGTGGGTCAGAAAGTGACAAGACTAATATTAAATTTAAGTCAAATTAGTCATCATTGCTGACCAGGCAGTATTATTTGTTGTGTCTGGCCCAAAATCTTCTCTTTTTTCTGCTGATACTGTAAACATATTGAAAAGCAGTCATCCTGCTACAACTTTATAACAACCGTGTCTGCAACAAACAAGCTTGTAAAATTAGCTCCAGGAATCTCTGAGGCTGCAGCGAGCTCACACACCATGCATATTCAGCGCGGCGCGTGAGTGGCCTAACCAATAGCCGCTACGTGCCCACGCGGGTACTTTACCAAAATAGCTATTGTTGATCGCATATCAAGTGTCTTACAATGAATAACAACCCGATTGCTACAAAATAATGATATTCTGATGGTCAACAAGTCGCATTTGAAACGCGTCTACTATTTACATTACATGTGTGACCAGAGTCAATGTAAAATACATTGCAAATTACTATATGACTGAAAATTTTGCAGTATATGCATGTTTATTAACATTATTAAATTGAGATTCTTTGTGGAGAAGAATAGTGAACAAACAAGTAACTCAACAAGAAGAGAATTATTTGCAGTTGTGTTTGTACTTCTTCTTACAAGTTGATGGCTCATATAGAATTTAAACTGACATCTATAGTTTCAAAAATATAAGAAATTTCAAAGACACTTATTTAAATAAGAAAAAAAAACCTCATCAATGAAATATTACTTAATTACTAGCTAGCCTGGCAAACGTTGTTTTACCATATAAAAAAAATGGGGTGGGCCACCCTTATAAAAAATAGTTTACGACCTATTCTCAGACCTACTGAATATACACAAAAAATTTCATAAAAATCAGTCAAGCCGTTTCGGAGGAGTTTGGAGTAAATCACGTAGGGATCCCAAATGTGTTAGTACGTATTTTTCAAAGGCAAACCATCATCAAAGCTGTCTCAAACAAGATCAAAAAAAAAAAATTTAATCTGAAGAAAGCTAAATTAAATTTTGGTATTAAAAGTGGCCTGTGATAAAGGATTGGAAAGGGTTAAAGATGTAATTTCCGGTGCGCAACGACCCCTTTGTGCGAGTCTGTCAGAGGGCCGGCGGCGGCGGTGGCGGCGGCTATTTGGATATCTTTGTAACGGAGAATATTGTGGAGCGGAATGAAAAGCGCAGAAATAGAGTTTTTTTTTATTATCTACTGTTTCATTCTAAGCATTATACTATACGAAACTTAACGAAATCTCTTGCACATTTTGCTGAAATTGAGAAATTGTTATTACTGCAAAAATATTTAGGTTTAATGATTTTGCCTAGTTTAGTTACATTTACAGCGAAAAAAAAACCTAATTCCGATGAAAAAAAAAACGAATAACATAAGAAGAAACCATCTAAAAGACGAATAATGAAATGATGACTGGAACTCAACATAAACGGATAATTCATTAAACTATTACAATATGACTTCAGGACTTTTCGCCAACAACCCAATAATTTCTCAATGGCAATTATTTTAATGCCAATATTATTCTGTCTGCCTATTTGCTACACTTTGCAAGTCTTCATCGATGTAATTTATTACTATGTACCTATGTAACATAAACGTGCGTCTTGTCCTGTGAGTACAATATGCTGAATTCTTCGTTACCTTCGACGTCATTACGAGTCAGTCGCACGAGGTATGCGCGGTAAGAACGGGCGGCCAATATAAATTCCTCTCCTTTCTTCGACACTCCATTGCATGTCTGAGTTCACGAGATTATTGCGAGAGCAGGAGCTAGATACTCATACTTTTTTACCTGCAATAAAATAAGGCAGTCTTCAGTAATTAAATACTTTATGTACGTAAATACTTTATGTACGTAAGTACAGGTTAAAAAAGACAGTAAAATTACTAATTATTGCATCTTTGTACACATAAGTTTGTTTAAGGAAAGTGAATTTGGCATTTTCTGGGAGACCCTGAAACACTAAATTAAAAATTAACTGATATTAAAATACAAACTCATCAAATAATAAAAATAAAATCCCATTTTAATTTTAAGGAGTAGCCAATAGACATACATTTTTCGTTGGACGCTCATAATAACAGACTTCGTAGCACTTTTCTACGAGCTGCTACGAATGTGTAGCAGCGTAGCAAACTGGTTGTGGCTAACCGGGCGTGCGTAGCTGCTTATTCCTTTGAAACACAGTCTCGCTTTGGGTTGGTTGGTCCGCTTTCCAATGTATTTATATGCAATCATACCGTTCATCTTTAAATTCGAGCAACTGGTTATCGCCATGTTATTATTGTAAATTGTCGTTAACTGAACTTAATACAATTTTTTTAGGTGTTTCATCTAGTTAAAATGGCAGTCTCTCATGCATGACCTGTGAAATCGAATGAGTTTAAAAAGGGGTAAAATTAGGATTTTATGGCTTTTCTGATGGTGACCATCAGTGGTTCAGGAAAACAGTCCATGCAAACTGGGTTAAATGATTTCCGCGGTCACTGTAGTGCTAGACCATAATGTTCATAATCGTACCAAATATGAACCGACCAACGTGCCACAAACGCTTCACAGTAAATAAGTTCCTTCTAAAAGTTCAAATAATTTAATAAACAAGTTTGATTGAACTAATCCTAAACTAAGCGTAACGCAGCTTAATCTGTTCATACTTAATCCGTAGGGCTTGGAAGTTAGTCTTTACTCGGTAACAAGTTATGTTTCAGAAATAATTTCGTACCATAGTACACTATTTATAGTTAAGTAAAATCGCCGTTTGCAAATGCGGATATTGATAAATGAGACAAAAATAAGTATTTCAAAACACAAATACAATTACTGCGTAAAAATCGATCATGTGTTAATAGGCCAGTACGATGTAACTACGATATTTTTTTTACGGTTTTCAGGGTTGCAAACTTGGGTGTAAACTACTCTCAAGGAACCTAACAACATAATAATATAAAAAAATCGTAGATACGTGCGCGTTTGCGATGTTTAATGTCAATATTGACTGGCCTATAAGGGAAGTAATAGTATTGTTTGATAGAACATATTCAGCCACAGTCTATTATACAGACCTAGCGTGGATCGATCCACTTGATAAAAGTATCATCATGTTCATTTACGTTGCTAAAGTTGAACATATTTTTATGTTTTCTTTTTGAAGTTATTTGCCCAATTTATATTCTGATTACCATTACCATATTATTTGCATATCGTTACAAATATTAACCTGAGTAAGACACAGGGTTCGCAAATGTAATTTATTAAATAAATGACTGAACAAAGTACGTGTATCAATAAAAATATACGTTGGCAATTTCATATAGGGATATCAATCACTGAGCTCTACAATTATGAGTGTATTTTTAAAGTAGATAGTACGTAATTGAATGAGAAACATAATACTCGTACATACAATTAATTAATTAAAATAATATTTCGACAAAAAGATTTTAAGTATATGAAAAGTTACTATTTTTTGCCGTGTGGTGGCGCAGAGTATAACTCATTTGTCACCAACCTCTACTCTTTCCGTGGGTGTCATAAGAGGCGACTTAGGGACTACACATTGAACAGGTAACGGGCAGCAGCGCTCTCGAATACAGTAACCTTTTAATCTGCGATCTCCAACCCTCCTGCCAAGCGTGGAGATTATGGCAAAACCCTCCACTTAAGTGGAGGAGGCTCATAGTCCAGCAGTGGACTGTAACGGGCTGTTGATTTTGTTTTCTTTTTCTATTTTTTATCTGCGTCATTAATATAAATTACTTTAAATTGGCATAATTATTTACTTAGGGTAAAATAAAGTATAAAAAAGCAACCTAGGGTAGGTTGCTTTTTTATACGTCAGCATGCTCGAGCAAAAACATAGGATAAGCACCTCCCACCTGATCTAACGATAAAACGATAATACTTTTATCTTACTGAAGTTAGTTAAATTCTAAGATCTTGCCTACTCTTGCAAGCTACTTAGATAGTAAAATCGATCTAATTATTATTCTTTATCAATTCCGAAGAAGTCCACTAGGGCCTAGTTGGCACCTTTAAAAGCATTTTGAAACAAGAATGTTCTCGTTTTGTCTACTTGAAACCAGTGATTGGAGGCTATTTGTCACGTCTTTTAGTTGGGACCACGAGCGGACTTTTTCCAATCAGCTTTTTGGGAATGTGACCGAGTCTCTATCCATAAAGTAAGCGAGTTAAAGTACTGCAGACAAGGGCTTCTAATACCGGTATTTTAAGGGACCACCGGTATCAAATATTACTTTAATAATGATCATAAATTCCATTCCATTTTAGTGTTGCACCTCCAATACCGAAGTGGCAGAGAACCAATAATAAATTATCAGAACTGACCGCAATTTTTTGTACGCAAGTCAAGATTTTCCAGCAAAATCCTGTTGGTAAAGAAGAAGACTATTTAATTTTAATTAAATTATTTTGTTTACTTTATTACTTGTAGATAAAATCTCCGAAAAAAAAAATCTGTGTTTGTCCCATTAATTTCTTACAAGAAAGAAACATGTGTTCGCGGATTCGAAAAGGAAAAGTTATCAAGCGACCAGATTTTTGTCGACTGACCGTCGTTTATTTTTTTACCGTTTCTACGTCGAGCTGGTTCCAGGCAATATCCTGTGGTCAAATGGAATCTGCCGGTTTTTGTCAGCTCCAGCCGAGCCCATCAGCACACGTGTGTGGGACAAGCTTCGCCACCGATATTTACAAAGTGGACCGTTTTTGTTCCATTTTGATTCTGTATTTTTATAACGCTATGCAATTAATGCAGCAATAGGGTTCGATTGCGCTAAGGTGGGTGTTTTTATACGTGGAGTCGTCAGTAATAAGATGCATTGATAATACAACTCGTGTGCGATGTTTTATTCTAATTATCATCTTAAAAAAAATAGTCCTTGAACAGTGAAATGGGGTTTGGGTATTAGTTATTTTACCAATAAGAGCTTTGGATCTAGCGGTTCATATTGGCCAACAATAAATACATCTTAAAATAGACTTATTTCATGTTTAAGCTGTTTTCTTAAATGTTATTGAACATAGAGAAACATTACTGAATAATTGTTCGCAAATTTATGTTACTTTACTTTAGTTTTTAATTAAATTGAAACATTTATAAATGGTTTTAAATCACAAACAATTCCTAACAATCCAGCAGTCTGTCACTCATTCCCTTTATGATCTAGTCAAAGTTTGTATTCCCTAAAGCATTAGAACTTGAGGTTCTGATTTACGAGACATTACAACCTAACGCACAGTTTTATCCTCAACACTTTATTTTGAAAACTATTAATTAAAACCATGAAACAGTGATGTTTAAGACTGTAGAAAAAATTATAAGAACGACTAGCAAACAAAAATGTGGTTTACTATTCTCAAAAATATAACTATGTCATTATCGTCTCTTTGGCAGGGTCGTACAGGGGACGCAAGCGCGTAAGCTAACAATTACGTTTTGTATTATTCTGGATCTGTGCTTCGGAAGGCACGTGGATCGCGGCTATTTACGAAAGTAGTCAATGCACGAACCAAGTCAGTGGCGTGTGGCAGCTCTATATAGTGTTATAGAAAGAAAGAACAGTGATCACGATGCAATTTATTTTTATACAAAACTTCGGATATAATAGTATATAACACTGACATCTATTCGCACTGTATACGTTGAGCGATAAGGTCACCAATCACTTTTCCTTCGTTGTACGAGTGTTTTTGTTTTATATTTGAATTTGAATGATGCCGTTCGAAAAATCCAATTCTAAGCTATTAAGGAGACAACTTCTCTGTATTTCTGAAACTAATTTGAAACAACTCGTCCAACTTTATCTATAAAGCAGCTATAAGCGAACGAATGCATAGAAGCAAACAATAAGTTTTATTAGTTTTAGTTCGCGCACATTAGTCACGGATATCGGACAAGTTGCCAGTAATAATGTGTACCAACTGCCAGCAAATGTGGCATTAGAAGTTTATCTAGAATCATAATAACAACAGCAATATGACGATCGTTATTATTCAGCTGATTTTTTTGTAAGTTTTATAAAGAAGGAGGAGCGATGTTTAATATTCGTACTTTGATTATTCGTATTCTTTATTATTCAATATTTACTTAATCGCATTATTATTATTGTTAGTGAGAATGTCATGGCAGTGAAAATGTCGTGGCTTTACTGTCATAATATTTTCACTGCCATGACATTCTTACTGCCACGACATTTTTACTGCCATGATATTCTCACTGCCATGAAATTTTTATTATCATGACATTCTCACTGCCATGACATTTTCACAGCAATCAAATTTACTGCCACGATATTTTAACTACCATGACATTCTCACTAACAATATTAAAAATACGAATAGAAATGTTACAAAAAATATATAATTTTAGTTTTTTTTCCTAATATTTTTTTTGTTCGTTATTCAATATTTTTCTTTTTTGGATTTTTCTGATTCTTTTTTTATATTTGTTAATTTTGTTATTACATCTGATGCTCATAATACTTACTTTCCATACCCATTGGGTTAGGTTGACATGCATGCCTGTATGCTTGCTTGCATGCTAGATTGCATGCATGCTTGTTTACACATATTATTCACTTACTATTGCTCTTAATTTTAACTTAGGCGATAAACTATGTATTTTAATCTTCTATTATTAAAAAAAAACCAGGATTCGAAATTTTAAATATTTGATATTCCGTAATAATAAATTCCATTAACCTGGTGGTCTAAAATACAAAGAGACCTCAAGGAAGCTCATTTGCCTGAATAGACAATCCAGAATAGAGTAACCTGGCGCAGAAGAGTGAGGAGACCCGATCCCAAATAATGGGAAAAGAAGATATTCCGAAAAATCGTACATTTGAAGCATCGAAGTTATAACATTCGGGAAATTGACTTTCGTAATTGTAATAAATCGGTAGTTTGAAAATTTGGAAAAAAGCTTTGTAAATTTTAAATTTGGAATTGTGAATCATTCGGAATCATGGAAGTTTAATAATAGAGAATTTCAAATTCGGAAATATGTAGTGTACTCTTTCCGACGATTATATTAAAATGTGTCTGGATGTCCCTACATGTGACAAATCGTGCGATGATGATCGGAGTATTTTTCGATTAGCGAACATGACTCCCCCGCGTGAAATTACCACAGGAATCAGTTGCCCGTAAAAATAAATTGGATATATCCCACATAACCAGCAGTACGTTGAAAATAATTTTAAGGAAGTGGGCAAGTGGTTTATGGCGTTTTAACATTTATCAAATTCAGTCTTATGCTTCGTGAAAGCAAAATTATGATTAGTTTTTACTTAAAATCTGGAAAAATGCTCCGTGGTATGATGCATGCTATTTTTATTTTATTTTTAAATGAGTTCACTCATTTAAAATGTTCTCATATTTATCTATTTCTCATATTTATCTATTTGGATGATTGATTAGATTAATGCGACTCGTTATTTTTGTCAGACAAACAGAAATTCCTTTTATGGAAATAATTAACATTGCCCGACAGAAGATCAAATATGGAAAGTGAAAAATTAAAAAGGTGAAAAAATCGAGTACATCACCGTTCTAGAACCTACTAGTAGTTAATTAGGAAGTTTCAAGAGAAATAAGTCGAATAATTCGATCCGTGCGCGCGTAAGGAGCGCTTATCCCACTCCAACTGTAGGAACTTCGTAATTAAATTATTCTTAGCTCGCGTTCCCTGAAAAGGCACGGCATCGAGCACTACTTGACAACTTAATAAAACAGATTATCTACACTCAACTCAACATGTTTGCTAAAATTTATGAAATTACATCTAACATACACCACGTAAGTTTATGTATAAAAGCCGTACATGGTATCACATTAATATAATATAATAAATGCGAAAATATATTTGGATGTTTCGATGTTTGGATGTTTGTTACGCTAATTTAATTATTTTTTTATACAGCCTACGGTTAGTACATACTCCTTCTTAACCGTCGTGGTACACTGGAAGAAGGGGTCTTCTTCACCCTAAGATACCTAGTCACGTTACAAAATTCAAACTCGTCAAAAAGTTTACATTAAAATAAACTCAACTAACAACCAACTCAATTTAAAGATCTGAATAAAAACGAATACTTAATGTTTAAGTAAGATAACAAAGATGAAATTTAAATTGTATTTACTTTCCATATACCTATGCGTTATACATATACCTATGTGTTATTATATTGCTGAAAAGAGTAGTTTTTTTGTTATTAGTTGATGGGCTTACTCTTGACCACAATCAGGTTCGCGAGGGACGAGATGTGGTCGATGATGGAACGAGTTCACCCAGAAGGTGCCTGTTCACTCTAACTTTGAAAATACTTGGGTTATAAGCACTCGGAAAAACAGAAGCAGGCAAAGAATTCCACTCCTTGGCCGTGCGCATAATAAAAGATGAATTAAAGCGCCAAGTGCGGATGGTATGCTGCAGTTCGTCTGGACTCCCAATAGTAAAATGGTGATGGCGAAATGAGCTCATGCAGCCCAAGTGCACACTCCCCGAATTCGTCCGGAGGTAAACCAGTTATTAAAGACGAAGCAAACTCAACCATCTAGTTTATACCGTTCGACGCACCAATAATGAAAATGTTCTTCTAGATAGCTGTTCGCTAACTAGTTCCCTGAAACAGCGGCTGCCCAGCTGCAGATGTTGCGGGAATATCCGCAGTTGTGCGCATTTCTTGCGGGTTATTGTACAAATTGTCGGACGAACGGTGTCGTTTGTGTCGCAGCCAAGTTGGTTCTCAACAACTCGTAAACACGGACTGCGGAGTGCGAAACAACCGGCTAATTTTGCTAATGGAAAAAATTCCAACTGACTAAAATGAAAATTGTGACTTAAGAAAATTTTAAGTTTTTTGGAGCAGACTTGCTAAGTGGCGTAAAATAAAGTTATGTTGCGTGGCCATTTAGCCACGCAATATTTTGACTCTCATTATCATGATTTCAGGATTACCTCCATTCTCCAACTTCAACAAACGTTTTTGAATTAAATCTGTCATTTAGTTATTATTAACAATAGACGATCGCTGGCACGTTTCTGCGACTTCTAGAATTTCATTAAAAGTTTTAAGGAGGATGAAACTTAATTTCGTTAAAAACATTCTTGCTGTTGAAAGTACTTCGATGAAAATTTATTTTTGCGCTGTTGGTATACTTTTACGGGTCGCGTCTGACGGGGTTGATGTTTGACGATGGAATCAAGATGACCGACGAAAGCTGAGGACAGATGAAGGCGACGCGACATGGGTCCAGTTTTGGCTGTCGCTGGTTGATATAAAGTCTAAGTCTATTTTTTTTTCTGTTTTATTCTATTCTAAGGCGCCCATTACACGGTCAATCCAGATCGCGATCAGTGATCTCGATCCAGATTGAATGTGTAACCTATTGTACAACCAGGCAAAAGTGGATCGAGATCACTGATCGCGATCTCGGATCGCGATCAGGATTGACCGTGTAATGGGCGCTTATGATAGTATAAGATTTGATTATTTACCGGATGCAACTTTTATGTTTACTAATGTAAGATTTCTTCATCGATAGGTAAAGATTTGAAACCTGACCCTGAAACCTATACGTATAGTTGGCACGACTTTTCAGATTTCTTTTTTATCTGGAATAATTAAATTATTTTACCAAAGAAGTTCGTAAATTAAATATATCATAAAAAATTAAAATATTATGTTGTAAAAAATCAAATTTGTAATCAAATTAACATTAGATACATAGAAACAAACAACATGAAAAAAAACATTATAAAATTAAATTACGATAGAACCCATTTTCGGGTGTATTGGACCCTTTCTGAATTCGGAAGACTGTCAATCAAAGAAAGCAATATCGAATGAACATCTAAACGCTATACTGTAGCAACAGTATTCCGAACGGCTGCTATGTCGACGAACGTTCGACAAAATCATCAACATCAACATCAACGGCCCGTTACAGTCCACTGCTGGACTATGAGCCTCCTCAACTTAAGTGGAGGGTTTTGCCATAATCTCCACGCTTGGCAGGTGGGTTGGAGATCGCAGATTAAAAGGTTACTGTATCAGAGAGCGCTGCTGCCCGTTCCCTGTTCAATGTGTAGTCCGTAAGTCGCCTCTTACGACACTCACACGGGAAGAGTAGGGGTTGGTGACAAATGTATTCTACTGCCGTCACCACGCGGCATAATCACATGGATAATAATAACTCTTCGTGGTTGTCTCTTAGGTATAGCAAGTGCAGTGCGCGTGTTGATTGGCTTTGGTAGGTCAAGTATGAGAATGTCTAAAAAGTCTGTTCGGATCTCTACCACGCTACATCTCTCACTCCGAGCCTTTTTCGCTTTACCCGTGTTTTATTTAGTTCATGTTGTATTAAGTTGTAACTAGTTATTTTGTAATTCAACTTTATTATAATTTACTTAGCATAACGCAATAGTTTCAGTTTCACTACTAACTCCCCTCACTCGCCGAGAACTCCACATTGGTAGAAGACCTTTATGAGGCCGGACAGAAAGCTGTTCTTGTGGCACTGGTTGAAATTAATGTACTGTAAGAAGAAGCTTTTACACTTCACCAATTTTGACTTGTAGCCTCAAGCGTTTACTTGTGTGCTCTTGCCGCATCGAGTTCGGTTGCTTCGCCACTAGGGTTAATTCAGGAATTTACGCTCTAATCCTCCATTTAAGTTAGTCCGTCCCTTTCGCCTTTTAAAGATTAAAAGGGACAGGAGATGATCATCCTAATATTCTGTCAAAAATGAATTTGAACCCTTGTGGACGCGTCGTTTGACAGCCACGCCACCACCTTATTATTGATTTTTAGTCATCTCCTCTTTTTTATCACACTAATATTATAAACATGAAAATATATTTGGATGTTTAGATGTTTGGATGTTTGTTTCGCTTTCACGACTAAACTACTAAACGGATTTGGATGAAATTTGGAATGGACACAAGTTGGAATGGAATGGAATTGGAGTTGGAATGGACAGAAAATGTCTTATTCCCACGGGAAAATCTTACACAACGCGAGCGTAGCCTCGGGCGAAAAGGATAGACTTTAAAAGGATTGGAGCATAACTACCCGAATCGGGGCCAGAGGCCATTGGCCTCGATTCGGGATGTCACGCTCTAATCCTTAATTTACCTTTTATAGATTGAAAAGGGACAGGAGATGGCCATCCTAATATTAGAGCTGTCAAACATCGAATTTGAACCTTATGGCCATAAGTGTCGATTGTATTTTAAGTTATCATTCGTTCAAATTAATATCATTCTATCGTTCTTTTTCTATCTATCTATCTATCTAAATTAATATCATTCGTTCATCACCTCTCTTTCATTGGTAATAAAAACGAAAAGGATAGCTGGATTTTAAAATTAGAATTAGAGCATGACATCCCGAATCGAGGCCATTGTCTTAAAGACGATGTCTTTGTGAGGATTTACTGAACGACAAAGGATTGTTTTTGCAAAACTAAACTGAGACAAAACTGAGACAAAGACGAAAGTAGCCCGATATTATACTTGTGTGAAATGGACGTGCTGAATAAAACATAACAAGTACTTATCTATTTTGCTTACAGGATAACAATAGGCATGTTTACGCCAAATGCTCTGCTCTCCCTAAATGTAACGCTATTTTTCCACTTCAGGGGGTCGTTTCACAAAGCTACAAGTTACAAATTACAAGTAAAATTCGATGAACATTGCGTAGACAACGAGGTAAAACGATAAAAGCTTCCAATTTTGGCGAATTGGCTACGCAAATAATATTAAATTGTAACTTGTTACTAGTAAATTGTTGCTTCGTGAAACGGGGCCCAGGTGGTAAAATACGAGTAGTACACAGAAGAATATTTTAATCCAAGTACAGCTAACAGGAAAACTTTTTAATAATAGTCACTGTAGGAGCACTTCTGCAAATGGTACGGAAAGGAATGTAAAAAAACTTACAAAACAGAAGTGACACCCGCATGTTGTGATTATAGCCACTGAAGTCACAAATACAAAATATTATTGTCACAAATTTTATAAATAAGTATAATGTACATGCTAGTTCGGGGGCAGACTGGTTATAATGGACAATGCATGAACACGAGAGGAGCGTTTAATAAAATATAGTACACTAAAATAAGAAGAATTAAAAAATAAAACAAAATGGCGGACGGGAATCACCTAGTACTCGTATAAAGTTTAAGGACGTCGTAAGAGCAGAGGTACCTACTAATAGAGGGAGGGATACCTGCACCCTCTAAATGTTGACTGTCTTTTGCGGTTCAGAGGGCAGGCCACGACGTCTGCGAGATTTGTCATCAGAATAAAAAATAGTTTATTGTATCAACCAAACAACCTACAGCAGGTTCCTGGATTGTTTGCAGTCACTGTGCTTTTATTTTTTTTAAATGCATCCTACCTTTATTGAAGTGGTACTTGGCAGCTCTATAACACCGACACCAAAGAGGATTAGTTGAAGAAAAGTAACAATGATAAAAATTTAGGTAATAAATTATTGATTTTCTTTTAATGATATTTAAAGGGATTGTATTTGTTCGAATCTACAAACCCTATCGACTCATTTGGCTTATTTATCGCTTATTTTATAGCTCCACGCTGTTCCCACAATCGAGGATGCCGGGTCTTCATAAAAGCTCGATAAAACAATACTATTCGCGCCAAACTTATTATTTCATTCCGGAATTCTGTACATAGCAAACCCACAGGTATTTACCTTCCTAGTGGGAGAAGGTCTAGAAAGGAATGCCGTTTTTATTCTCATTTCAGTCTCGGAATGTTACTCTCTGCAGGTTATAATGTAGGTGAAGAACAAATAAACATTTTTCACTATGTCTATGTGTATTATGTAGGTAGTAGAAAAGGTAAATTATTTACTCACTGTTAAAAGTAGCCAGGTTCAGGTCATCAGTCCCCTGCCAGGTGGACTGATAACCTGAAGAAGGTCGCTGGTGGTGGCTGGATGAGGAAAGCGGGTGATCGCGCGCTTTGGCGTACCCTTGGGGAGGCCTACGACCAGCAGTGGACAGCAATAGGCTGATTGATTGAATGAAAAGTAGTTGTGTATCTAATTAATAGTGCTATGATTGGCTAATAAATAAGTATAGTTAATATTTTTAAGACGAATTTTGTTAAATAGGTTAAAAAATACGTAGTCTCATTTCAACACATTTTCACTTTTTTGTTTGGTTTATTAACTATCTTAATTTTGTTTTAACGAGACACAATTTCGTACACGTTCCCACATGGACACATCATAATACCTATATATTGTATCATCAGCACAGAATTATATAAATATTACTTCTATATTCCATCTAGTCCTATTCAGTTTTTTGTCCTTCTTAGTTATCAACTGTGTGTACGAGGGCTGATTGATAAGTTTCCGAAACGACAAAGAAAAACTTTAAAAATCTATTTAAAATAAATTTATTTCTCAACGTAGTTTCCTTCTACCTCGATGCATTTAGTCCAGCGCTTCTCCAATGCCGTTACACCAGTTTGATAAAATGTTTTCTCCAACCCCTCAAAATACTCGTCCACGGCAACAATGACTTCTTCATTTGATGAAAATCTCTGGCCACCTAACCATTTCTTCAGGTTTGGGAATAAGTGGAAGTCACACGGGGCCAGATCCGGGGAATAGGGTGGATGCGGTAGCAATTCGAACCGCAATTCATGGAGTTTGGCGACTGCAACCATTGACGTGTGTGCAGGTGCGTTGTCATGGTGGAACAAAACTTTTTTCTTGGCCAAATGTGGTAGTTTTTTCTGGATTTCTTCACTTAATTTTTGCAGCAAGCTTGCGTAGTACTCTCCATTTATTGTTTTTCCTTTTTGCAGATAATCCACTAAAATAATCCCTCGAGCATCCCAAAAAACAGTCGCCATCACTTTGCCGGCCGACAAAACCGTTTTTGCTTTCTTCGGCGCAGGTTTTCCGCTCCCAGTCCACTGCTTAGATTGTTCTTTTGTCTCGGGAGTATAATGATGTATCCAGGTTTCATCGACTGTTACATAACGCCGAGAAAACTCGTTAGGATCTCGGTTAAACAGCGCCAAACACTCCGATGAATCGTCCACTCGACGTTGCTTTTGGTCAACAGTGAGCAAACGCGGCACCCATCGCGCGCAAAGCTTTTTCATTCCCAAATGTTGGTGCAAAATATTAAAAACGCGTTCAGATGAAATGCTCACCATCTCTGCTATCTCTCGCAACTTCAAGCGCCGATCATTCAATACAATTTTGTGAATTTTTTTGATCATGTCCGGATTCGTGACTTCATTTGGACGGCCAGACCTGTGGGCGTCTTCGCAGCTCTGTCTTCCACGTTTAAAATCAGTTACCCAGGTGTGAATTGTACTCAATGCAGGAGCAGAATTACCTAAAACACTGTCTAGCTTGGTTTTAATCTGGGTTGCTGTTTTCTGTTTTAAAACGTAAAACTTTATCACCGCACGAATTTCGTTTCTTTCCATTGTTAAGAAAATTTACGACAGAGAAAGTTCTACGTCCTATCAAACAAATTCCACCAGTTCGATTAAATTCAAATTTGGCGTTCTATTTTCAAAAAGATGCCAAAATATAATGTAATATTTTTTTTTTGCGTATCATTTTTTTAAGTTCGCGTTTCGGCCAGTTATCAATCAGCCCAGGTACTCAGAGATTATATAGACTTGTACTTTAATCCCCAAAGTCAACTGAGACCTTTAGGTGAAATTAATGGCCTGCCAAAATAGCTCAGGGGCTAAGGGCTTTGGCACCCGGCGAAATCGTCTCAGGTAACATTACTAGCGGTGTGTTTTACTCGCTAACAATGGTGATTGTAGGCTCAGCTGAAAAGATAAAGGTACAGAATTAAATCTACTACGTGATCCTTACTTAGCTAAACCTATACTATAAGGGCGATATTCAGAGATAAAACTTAGCCAATTCTTAGCTAAGCATGCTCGAAAAATATCGAGCTGACCAATAAAGCCACAAAAGCAGATTATATTTAAAATCAAAATGACATTTGTAAGTCTAAGTTTGCCTTGAGTCACCGACATCGGTGACTTGGACTCGGCTTAGAACAATTTAAGTACTTACGCCATTTGACATTTATAAAAACAATCTTGGCTTAGTTTTCGCCTCTAATCGACATTCAATTCAAGGCGAAGACGACCCTAAAGCTTCGGCCATACAGAGCGGGAGCGGCGCGGTCCAGGGCCGGGAAAGCGGGACGATGTATGACGCGGCGTAGCACAGTCCCGCTTTCCCGGCCCTGGACCGCGCCGCTCCCGCTCTGTGTGACTTGGGCTTTAGTCTACTACACGAGTCAAAGCATTATACCTTACAAAACCTATAACCCGTTTTCGGACTCTAATGATAATACTGGATTTAGTAATGTTTACCATTGTGTTAAACCATAACTATTTATAAAAACAAGAAAGGCACTACAATTGGCGTATGTTGCTATCCCGTACTGGGTGTGGTGAATGGCTTTTATTATTGTGTAACCGGGTATAGAGCCCCTACTTATCAGATCTTGTTCGTCCCTGCTGTGAGTCTCTTGAATACAAACAATATCTATATTATGTTGAAGTAAGACTCTGTGCAGATAATCACACTTAGCCCTACTTATACCTTCAATATTAAGTTGGCAAATGTGGACTGAAGGTCCGACATTTCTTATCTGAAGAATCGTTAGTGCGTTGGTCCTGAGAAGTGTTAAGCGAGCAACAAAAATTAATACAACTCACAGATTATGAATTACCCAACCAGCAATGGTTCATCTCAGAACCAACACAGAAACGGACCATTTCAGGGCCAAAACACAAACGGCATTACAATAATTATCTAATCGGTCTTTTGTCAGCATTTGACAATGGCGGACGTGTCTTCGTTTTAATTTTTTTATTTCAGTTTATTGAAATGTTTAGTGTATAATTTCGATAGTGTATTATTCAGTGAATGTTTCGGGACTATAAACTATAAGATAGAACAATTGAATCGCTTACACTATGCTGTCATTTTTTGATGATGCAAAGTCGAGGCCTCGTGGTGGCTTTAGTAATTATTGTACTATCACATTACTGAGCCCAATTCACCGAACAATCATCCAAGGATATATCTTAAACCTACAAACCTATATCACTCGACACTGGCGAAATACGTCTATATAAGATATGTCGCCATTAGTTAGGAAGAAGAATAAATAAAAATTATCTAATCCTTTAAATTAGAGAATAGATTGCGTGTTGAAAATATCTGAAAGGTCTAAAAACTTTGTAACAAAATTGTGCTCATAATAAAAGTGTTTTCACAGCGTTGCTACAAAAGTATTTGTATTGTTTACATTCGACTTTCATTTTTACCGTACCCGTACCCAACATGAGAATAAAACGGAAACTACGTAAGTACTATGATCGACGAGTTGGAATGTTCGTTTCGGTCAACCATCGAACGGCGCAAACAAGTCTCAATATTAAGAGTTCGTGGCAGGCAAAAGGGCAAAACTATATTTTCTTTAGCGAAACTAAAGTTGTTCGAACTTGTTATTTTTAATACAAAGGGCTGCTTTGGGTAGTGAGAGATTTTCAAAGGTCTTATAGTACCTACGAGTACAACAAAAGTTCAACAAAAGTTAAAAAATCATTAGAACGTAGTGTGACGTTGTAAATAATAATTTATGTATATATGTAAGGCTATTTACTCGTATGTCAGTTTACGACTCTTATGACATGAGAAAGCAAAAACTCGATTAATTGCTTTATCGTGTAAGAATTGTCCCTTGTCATCATAACATAAAAACGAGAATATGTTTATTTCCGCCTTGTATGGTTACAACAATAGTTATTTGTTAGGTAAGAGAGGAATGTTGATTTTTCCTCAGACAGAGAACTAATATTGAATCCAGAGCATGCGAAGGAGTCTATAAAAGAAGCACGAGCGAAACGAGTGTTTCTAAAAATATACTCCTGAAGCTCGCGAGGAATTCTAAGGTTCGAGGTGAGAATAAGATTCCTCTCAAACCCAATACATTATTCTTCACCTGTTCCGGCAAGAAAATCATTAAGTAACTATTTACTTACCTACGTAAATATTGGTACTTAAAAATGTACAAGAGTTCTCTTATTTTCGATATAATTCTATAAATTGAGATTTAATTACTGTATTTTATCATAATACTTTTAAATACCCATACAATCTTTTGGTTTTCTGTTTGCTGACGGCTTGATTCGGAACATACCCAATTAAAAAAATATGGCAGACGTCAATTATTTCCTGTGTAAGATAATGTTCGAAATTCAAACTAATTTTCCTCTCTAGACATGAGAATGGTTTGCATGTCTAGAAATGAATAAAGCTATTTTCAGTCCTGTTTTCGGGCATTAAAAGCCAACTTTCCGAGGTGGAGAGGTGAAAAGATAATTCGTTCTTATACCGGCTACCGGGTTTTTGAATAGGTGAGATACACTTAATTTGAAACTTTTAGTATATTTTAAATATGTATAGAGTATAAAGTTTTGAATGAAAAGTAATCAAAGACATGGATAATAAGATAATTATAAATTTTTGTTAAATTCTATTTTTAAAAACATGCGAATCAAAGTAAAGAAAATTAAGCATAATGACTAATGATCTCGGCGCTGCCCATTTCACGGATTCTCATTCTAACTATAAAGTTTCGCATATTTTATTATTTACGTCTGAAAAGGATTTTTGTTTTTTATAAGAAATGAAAGTATATAGTACCAACGTCTTTAGATTGTTTTCTGATTTAGAAAAGAAGAAAAGTCCCAAAATGTCCAAGCAAAATGTATGTAAATGAATACAATCTCACTGTCAGCATGCGACAGATGCTATGCAAAGTAGGTAATTTTGTCTCTAGATCTGAGTAGGGTTTCTTTTGTAGTGTAGTCTAAACCGATTCTAATAGTAGGGTACTCGTATATACTTGGTGCAACCAGCACTTTAGGAGTTGAACTACTCTCGTTCTGTATTCATAAACTAAAAAAAACAAAGACTGACCAATCAGGGGCGTTCACAATTTTATATATTATAGACCCGGACAGATTATGAACACTGCTTCTTTCACATTTTGACGATTTGTCATCAATAGTTTATAAACTATCTAGAAAATAATACGTTAAATTGTAAACGTTTGGTTTCAGTTCACAATTTTTCGTCAGTTTATACTATCGCGAGACAGATTAAAAACTAACGATGTTCACAATTTTACGGTGACATAATCGCATTGAATAAAAATTCACTGACTGTGCATTGGTTTCGACCAAGCACCTTTATTTAGCTTCATAGCAAAGCTGACAAACTTAAGAATAAGAATATCTGAATAAAAGTTATATTACTTGCGATCTGTTTTAAAATGAATTCATAAGGCAAAAAATACACTATAGAAAAAACTGAAACCTGCTTTTAGTACATGTAAAGAATCACACATAGTTTCCATTTTTACCTGAGTGTTTCCATTTTAAATAAATAATAATGTAATTCAATTCATTTTTTTAAATTAATGGCGTTCCCAAAATGATTTCGCCAATATCAAGTGTTATTGTGTTTTTTTAGTTCGACAAACGAGCTTCATGAGAGGAGAAAAAATAAATAAATTGACAGATGAATTTAAAATTTTGAATGTTGAGTTATCAATAATGTAAAGAATCAAGTTATGATCAACAAACAAGTACATTTATATGTAAAGTGGGTAACATGAAAAATAACAAAGTATGAAAAAATACAACTATTACTAGATGTATTTCTTTGCTGCTTAAATTTCACATGTTCTCGGTAAAAAGCTTTCTTTTAACAAACAACTTAAGCTTTATTCTAGGTAAAGTCTCTTGTGATAGTGTAGTGTAGTGTACTGATATAAATTAAAACTTACCTGGCATCTTCTTTGATAAATTTTATCTTTAAGGTAGAGTAAAGGAATAAAGCTCTTTTTTTTTTTTTTTTTTTTTTTAAGTATTTTTTTATATGGTTTATACAACGAGTTTGTCTTGGTCAGTTGATCAGTTTGTATGAAAACAATCCTTTTTCCTCGCTAATTCCAAAAAGTTGTGAAACAAAATGTTATTCAGTTTTATAGACCGGTCTACCACCACCCGAGAGGTTTTGCGATATTTAGTTAAAATTTTGTATTTTATAGAAGTATCTGTTGAGTGTGAAGTTTGAACTCCACATAGTCTAATTCTCTTTAGAATGGGAGAACATTTTACACTTTTCTGTTTAAAAGGAAATGTGCCTACTTTTTGAATTTTGTAAGTAGATATTAATTTATTTTTGTGGACCACTAGTGCCCAGTTTTCTTATCTATCCCACGATATAATATATATTGTTCTCGGCTCGATGGAGCGCGTCTCACTCTATAACCGGTAACTTATAATCGTGGTACCGACAACGCGACGGCATACTAAGATAGTTACCGGAACATATAATATAATGTAGAGACTATTTTATAGGTACATACTTGTTGAAACAAAATTATAGCAAATAAAATGAAATAACTGCATTAGCTTACGAGAACTGTGTACTCAGTAATGAGAGTTAGACAGTCATCATCTTGTTTCATTTTTATGATTATTCTATTACTGCTGCGCGGCTTCGCTCGCGCTTTGCAAGATTTTTTCTTTGGAAATAAGACTCTTTCCTGTGATAAGTATCTTATGTGCTAATCCAGGATACAATCTATCTCTGTTCTCCAAATTTCATCAGAATCCGTTTAGTCTTAGTTTAGGCATGAAAGCGGAACAATCATCCAAACATACTATTTCACATTTATAATTTTAATATTAGTGTGATTGGTAAAACTATCAATGCCAAAACGTGAAACGTTGAAAATTGGAAAAGTATTCCTTTGACGAAATGGACGAGTAACTATTTTGATTGCAAAGGGAACACGTGTTTGAACTCTCAGGGAAACAAACGGTTGGAGCGTGCGAGGTGCAAACGAAATATCGTGCGCAAAGCGTAACATGATAGGGCCTGTGATAGGTAGAAATTTCATAGCGGTGAGGAAAACTGAATGTATATGAAAGAAAGCCAAGATTGATGATTTTTGTCGTTCGTTGCTAATGTGATAATAAAACATTGCAACAACGTCACTAAATTCAACAAAATATCGATTGCCTAATTAGATGTGCCTAGATTTTTTTTAAATTTGGACAGGTCTAACAGGCACTTGTTGCATCTAAAATAATGTTATGTGCTTTAGCTAGCTAACACCAAACATTATCGTCTCATACGTCATCAGCTTAATTATCTACACTTACTTTTCTAAATATCCGTTGCACATTCTCCCCTACCTCCAGCAGCGTGGTCATGCAAATACTGAGTAAGATCAGACCCCTCAGTGGGGTATTATATGAGCCATATGAGCTGATGACCACGACTGTGTAGCAAAATACTATTTTATTTTAGTTTTTGTTATTTTATTGATATACTTATGTTAGATGGCTATTTGAATGACAGACAAGGTGTATGATTTAAATGTTCATACATGCAACGAAATAAATACAATTGTATATTCAAAGATACAGATCATCATCATCATCATCAGCTTCCTATCACCCACTGCAGGGCATAAGCCTCCTCTTTTTCGTGCCAACCTTTGCGATCTTGTGCACACCTCAGCCAAGTCTTTCCAGCAACCCGCTCTATATCATCGACCCACCTAGTTGCAGGTCAACCGGGAAGATACAGATGCGGTCTATGTAAAACAATGTATAGATTTTATCGTATTATTTAAATAATTACTTCAATATTTGACGTCCATGTATGATTAAATTGTACCCACTGTCATGTCACTAAAGATAATGATGTGGATGATGGATGATGGAAGCGGTAAATTCGCAGGAAAACAAACAGCCAAAGAGAAAACAAGACAAGTTTGTAAAGCGAAAAAGGACAAGCTCCACTTAACTATCGAGAGCTCAATATCGGGGTATTTGACAAAGAAACACGTAGATGCGTAGTGATCAAGTGCGACTGTTCTCTAGAAATATTTTTATTAAGTGAACATGATGTCCCGTTTGCCCTATCACAGAGAAAAACAGACGACGACGCGTGTGCAGACAAGCGTCGTCGTGTCGCTTCGCATCGCAAACGTGTGAGCCCCACAAAGCGGCGTGTGCTAAACATATTGCCAATATTTGATAGATGCTTGTAATATCGGAGTGAAATGGTAGTGTTTTTGTTAGGTACGAGAGATGGGTTTGGGCGCGCTATATATTCAATATTTTGCTTTTATTCTCAAACAGGTGAGCAGGGAAGATTAAGTTTACAGAAAGCATACACTAAAACAAACAATTAGCACACAAGTTTTAGAAAAAAGGTGTTTCGCTGATTATTAGCTGCTGTATATTACCCATGAATTTAACTACAAATATGTGAATATTACCCATGCAATTTTTTAAATAAACGACGTTTACAATTACCTACTTATATAAGGCTTGCAGATCATACATTGTAAACTTATGCGTCAGATTTATGGACGACCGTTTTGCGACAAAATAATAAACAGAAA
This sequence comes from Carpatolechia fugitivella, assembly GCA_951230895.1. NCBI lineage: Eukaryota > Metazoa > Arthropoda > Insecta > Lepidoptera > Gelechiidae > Carpatolechia > Carpatolechia fugitivella. Next base: position 12,689,126 of record OX579648.1, on the reverse strand, counting down.
CACAGTTACCCGTTTCTCTTTAGAACCAACATATAATTTTATGCTATATATTCACCAGTTACAAATAAAAGCCCAAACAACAAGGACATTACGCCTCATAAGCTCTAAGAAAAGAGGGGATGCGAAGACTTGCGGCGTTTTTGCGCCATTAAGCTGCTCGGGATATCGTCAGGGTTTTCATACACTTCACCTCGTCCAACCACATCCACAGATACAAAACTCAGTCACTCGTTAATAAAATATACAGAACTGTTCATTCAACCTTTGTAAAAACGGAAAATATTTCATAAATACTTTTCGAAATTTAAATTAAATGTAGAAGTTTGAACTCAACCCTTTGATTGTTTAAAACAGTCACGCTTTGTGCACAATGTAATGCATTCGGGTCTTTAATGGTCTTACTGGCAATTTAATTACATGAGCAACCCTTTATCTGTTTATTTGGTCACTTTTTATCCTTTACGGAGGGTGCACTCAATTATTAACTCGCTTAAACACCACGAATTATATAACGCAGAGAAGAGATCATGTCAAAACTGGTGCAGACGCATGAAGCCCGTGCAATAGCCCCTTTATTAAAGTTAATGGCTATCTGCATTATGGTTCCATTTATGAACAGTACAGTTGAGTCAACGCTGCATGTTGCCTCAAATATGCACACAACGAATAAAGCAGGATCAATTTGCAACCGATGACGATTTGAGGTAGTTTCTTATATTTATGGATTTACCATGAATGGTTTTATTAAAAAAAATTACAAACCAAAATATAATAGAATTCTGAGTGATATGGATTCAAATACAGAGCTACTCACCTCATGTTAGAATTCAAACTGACTTTACTCTTTTTTATCAAGGCTGCCAACATTTAACCGTTACTACATCTAGTCTATGGTTTTTAATGCTACCATGACTTAAACTTAAAAATAATTTATCTTTTAGACAAAAAACTTTGGTGTGCCAATATGGGACTCAATGCGGTAAGGGGAGAAGAGAAGATACAAAATATCAGATATAATAATACTTGTAATATAAAATGAAAAGCTTTTGCAGCGTCTACTTGCCTCGTCCACAATATCGATACGGAAAATCAGTCGAGCGAGGCAATCTCAACCGTCGTCGAAAAGATATGCAAATGCAAAGCCTCTTTCATCAAGCTTCTAGTTTTCATCTCAGTTGCATCTTCAACGAACCAGTACCTTTTTAATCGTACTCCTTTACCGCCTTATCCGACGAAAATACTCGTGCAGATTTTTAAAAGAAAATTAACCATTTATTTTTGATTTCTCTGCTCAAAAGTACTGGGATTTAAAAAAAAGAATCACACAGATTTTTTTTGTGTGAAAGAAATGCACAATAAGGGATCGGACTGTTCACCATATTTTATGAATTATTTTTAAAATATAGATTAATAGCAGACGATTCGCGAAGAAATAAACAGAATCGGTTGAAAAACGAATTTACAGTGATTTTTTTAAAGTTTCAATATGTCTGTCTCTTTCAAAAACGATTTTTTGTATGGAGATTATATGGCGTTACTAACTAATGACGTCAGAAGTGGGTATGTTCCTCTCTGTCTAATCTTGAATTTATAACTCGATAAATTTTAAATATAGAGCAAAAATTCTTTTAGTTTTCGATAGCAGAAACTAAGAAGTTTGGATTTATAAAATAAAAAAAAAGTAGCCCGTTCCCCTATTCTATCGCAGTAACACAATTATTTGTACCTAATTATTACCTCCCACTAACAAAACAAATATTTACATTTGTGTAAAAAAAATGATATATATGTTGTAACTTTTTAAAAGTACTTCCTTGTTTTTTGAAAATATTTAGGTGCTTTTTATTTCAGTCATATAACTCTTGTTTTTTTTTGTTTGATGATATCATTTTCATGACAGCCTGCCTGACCACGTACGTAATCAAATTAATTTTTGTGATTTCAAAAGTTGTTTTAAAGAAAACCGAAATAATTTCGTTAAATCTGCTTTCAAGAAATATTAGGTCACGTTTGAACAAAGAATGTTTGAGCAACGATGTTCTCAGAAGTTTTTTTTACTCGGAATCGAATTTTAAAAGTTCTTTTCAGTGGTACTCGTATTTCTACAAAGGGAAAACAAATAACAAGGAGTTTATTCCAAGAACACAATATCTTTTTTTAAAAAGACTTGGCTTAAAGGTCTAGTAACCGAGCCATAAATTCCAAAAAAAAAAAAAAAAAATTGTGTGTCTATATCTGGATAAACTCATTTTTACTGTCTATTAGTAATAATGCTACTGTCATGAGCACAAAAGAGGAGTCGGAATAAGCAATTACCGTTGCATTGTCTTTATATCTTTGTCTCATTTTTTTCATTATATTCTGAAGCAATTATAACTTTTTGATAAGTAATTAAAGCTCAATCATGCATAAACAAGATAAACTTTGGCACATAAATGGTAGAATAGGTTTTGAATTGACACATACCACTTTTTATTGCAAATTTAATATTACGGAAAAGAATGAAGTCGCGTTGGCGTACATAAATAAACTCTCGATAAAAAGACAAATTCAACACATCACATTTTGTACTTTTCGAGAAGCTCTCTACATGTTTGTAAAATACTCGACACGTTCAATATTGACTGCTATTGCTACTTCACGCCCCCGCCCCCTCATCCCGTCTAGATTCGATTTCAACTCAACACGTACCAATATCTCCTATACAATGAAAATGAACAGAGATACACTAATTTCATTGAAACTCCGAGAAGTACTCTTTTTTTTCGCAACTGAAACAAAAAACTATTTATTGAGATGTCAATGATTTTGTTTTGTTGTTTCAGATTTAGATACATACATCGGATTTTTATTTTCTGCCTTATCTCTCGCATAATAGCTACCTGAAAGAAATTGTCTAAAGCGATAAGACTGCCATCAATTTGTCATCTTGTTTAATTTTTTTAAGATCACTGAATGAATATACTTTATTGCACACAAAAGAAAAAAAATAACAATCACAATAATCATGAAAGAATTAGAAAGTGTACAGCTAGGTGGCCTTGCTTCACAGCAATTTCTTCCAGGCAACCTTCATTATTCATCATGAAAACTTCATAATTTGAGTTTGATGGGAAGAAGTGTATACAAACTAGTGAAACATTGAATTACGAGGTCACGTGCAGTCCATTTTATTTCTGTCTATGCAATATGGTAACGACTATATAAAGCTAGTACGGTAATAACTTTATTGAAAGTTTAAGACACAGAGAGCATTCCGTTGTCAGTTGGATATCGCGAGTTCGGGCGGCGCCGGAAACCACTTTGTAGTACTTACTTGGTTACTAAGTCTGTTTCGTGCAACATTCGACCTATGTTTGGATACCAGAGTTTTAAGTTTAACTCCCTTGGTTTGCCTGTATATTTGCAACATTATCTAAAACTGTTGACTGTAATACAACCTTCCTGAATGGTACCTATCACGAATTTGTTCTGAGATTGTTCAGAGCACTTGTGGTCAAGTTTACTTTTAATCTACTGAATAACTGGAATGCATAACTAATAGTACAGTCGGAAATGCTTCTGCAAAATCTATTCTCGCAACACAACCAGTCATGTAGGTATATTAAGAAGATGCAGGTTCAAACCCTGTCGACATCGACGAATTATTTTTCAGTTTTCAGTTCGTGCAAAAAGTATTTGACAAGTGTGAGTCATGAACATCTTTCTTTGTGTCATACATTTTTTAATCTTTTTAGGTTTCAATTTATTATCAACAGCGTGGTTAATTATTCCAAGTCAACAGCTGATATAATTATGTCCCCACCAAGAGGCTCAAACGTAATGAAGACGATCAGTCATTAGTCGTTTTTCCCATTGTTATTTGAAATTTAAGCAATAGTCTGTCTTGTCTGATACCTAATAAAAATTACGTGATATTCATCCACCTAAGTGTTTACATTTGCATTTCGAATTGTAACCGAGTAAAATATCTTTTAGAAATAATAAAGGTTAATTATTTATAGTCACTCAACGACCCATGCCAATTCGAAGAAAAGATTTTGGATCCTTTGATAGCAGCTTAGGAATAAAATGATCAAGGGATCCAGACAGGATTGATCACATAACAATTGCTTTTATAGTCATTCAGAAGATTTAATTCGCATGGATTATTATCACCCATCGTGATTACAATTGGCGGAGTTGAAAATTTGCGATCTCTTGAATCTGAGCCACCTTTAGCGCCGGTACTTAACCTAATTACTCCACGAGGGAATTAACGGATTAAATTATGGAGCGAATGACGGAAATAGAGTGAATTTTTGGCTACCTCCACTTCTGCATCTGTTGATTTAGGGAACGGGCAAAACAACGATGTAAAATTAATTTGCCTACACAAACAACCAAACTGTAAGTTGTGTTAAACACGGTTGTTTGTTGCATGTTTTCTGAAATAGTTACGTCAGACTTTTATGTAATTTTTCCTCTATTTTTAGCCGTAACCTTGCAGGTAAACTTCATCATATCATAAAAAATTACATTTGCATTACAAAGATTTTCTCTAAATATCTTCTCAAGGACTTTCCTTTGCAGCTAGCATCCAACGGCTTCCTAGGACCTTCATAGGACCAGCCAATGTGTTATACATGTGTTACACATTGGTTGGTTAGTCGAGCATAAAAATTAGTATCACACAAATTAACATGTTTTGATTGTAGTTATAATTCCTAAGTGAATTAGATATTGCTGCACCGTATGGTTAATCAGATATCGGCTCTGAAAAATATAGTAAGCAGGTAGTAGCATGATTTATGGAGGTGGATGACGTGAGCAGTGATTAATGTTACGCGAGCGTCCACAAGCCATTCTCATTCAGGTTAAATTACTTTCTGAAACTATGAAGTGCATTGAACAAAAGAACGGGTATTAAGATGGCATTTTGCACTTACTGGATACTTATCATGTTACCCTTACCGCACCGCTCCTTACCTACTTCTAAGATTTCCAAATAAGTAGATGTATCAGCTCATATATGTTCCCACTGGAGGACTCGAGCTTACCTTGAATTAGGGTGATCAGGCCTTAGTTGACTACGCTGGCCCAGTGCGGGTTTGTCGAATTCACACATGATCTTTTTTTCTTTGCAGGAGGGTGTAGGTTTCCTCATGATGTTTCACTTCATCGTAAAACGACGTAAAAGTCTAAAAAATATTGGTACCTTTCATAACAGATTACCAGGTTCTCAGAATACCAGATGGATATAAATCGCGTCTCCCGAACGGACCACTACTACACTACATACGTTAAAAATGTTAAGTACCTATTTTTTATCCTTGTTCAAGTGAAAATCCTAATTTAAAGTTTAGTAGCTCATAGTTGGGAGAGAAAAGTTTAAAATTAATTATGGAACTATACATTTTTATGTGTCACCGTAAAAAGTGTCCGACGCTGGCTCACTTTCCAATAGCTTTTTTATAGGATATAAAAATTAAAACTTGACAGTTTTATTTAGGTAATAATTTTATTTTATTCTAGTCCGCAGTTTTTTATAAAGTAGGTATTCGAATCTTTTTTTTGTTTTTGTTCGTGGCACTAATTAACTTTATTCGAATCTTTATGTTTAATTTAAAGTTGGTACAAAATTTATAAAAAAAGTAACTGATACAACACTGAACTGTATATCTAAAGTTTCAGGCTGCATCACCTTGTCTGAAAAGTAAGATGATTCCGTGCTTCGGAAGGCACGTTAATCCAGTTCCAACTATTCCCTGCGGAAATAATTGTTACATTTACGTGAGCCATGTTACTATGTTCTCTTCTCGTCCTTACAACTTACGTGATAAATTAAGATAATAGTCGTATCATTATGTTTTATTTTACGTAGGCACCATACCATAGACAAAAGTAACATGTTTTAATTTTTGTATGGATGAAGCTCAGAGTAACAAAGGATGATCGCTTCGAGGCGACGCGCGTCTGAAATCTTTGGATGAAACTTGTAAAGTACTCGCAAGAAACCATCTTTATAATATTTCTTCAGTGACCTCTAGAGTTGCCTGAATAAATTTAGCTTGAGGTCGTAACCCGACTTGGTTCACCAAGCTGTGTAAAACAGGAGTGCGTGTCACATCAATAACATAATTACGGCTGTTTGTCTGTGCGGATGGGCCCCGAGAGCCGCCTTTAGAGCTCCCGGCCTGCAAGAAGCAGGATTGATGCTACGGTCAGCTTACTAAACGATTCATTTTTCTTATGTATATGCTATAAACTACTAGGTGCATAGGGCCGATTCTTAACTCAAAAATATTTCCTAAAGTGGTTTTAGTATGAGCTCCATGGAAGCTCACTAAGTCACAGATCACGAATGTATGTATCTTATACTCAATTGTTGTTTTCAGGTCATTATGACGTTCGTGGATGAGCAGTAGAGCGATTCTCTCTGCGGAGGTTTCGGGTTCGATTTCTGGTGGGCAAACTTTACCACCGAGAGGCTCGAGCCCACCCATAGTTAAATTCAATTTCACAATAACCCTTTTTATTTAAACTATAGCTGCTATTCATCTAATTTACATTTATTTGTATTATAAAGTCAAACTTTTTTATTTTTTTTATTCGATTTAAGATTTTTTTTACAAATCATTTTTCGAATCATTTATATTGAAAAGAATAGAATAGGATTATGAGAGAATAGTTATTTTTCTTAAATTGTTTGTTAGTAGCTTTTTACGGTCAGACGAGAGAAAGCCAGAAGTATTAATTAAACCGGATTCTAAATAGGTCAGATTTTCTATGGGTCGAATTCTATTTTAAGTATCTACGTACATTTACGTAGGACACTCAAATACCACGAGACAGACGGGTCCACACAGAGATGCCAGATCAGTTTTTTCAAATCCGTAGCTGACACCGAAATTTCCGAAGAAATCTGTAGTTTGCCTCTAGAAAAAACCCTTAAATCTATGGATGTAACTGTAGGCATAACATCTCCAAATAAATAAAAACATTAATTTTAGTTGACTAGAATGTCGGATCAATCGTGTTAATGTATTTTTTGTATTAGAAAATGTTTGGAATAAATAATCCTTTAAAGTAAGGAAAAGCCATCTCACATCAAAGAGGTTTTGTTAAATTTTTTCCGTTTAGGTGGATGAACGTAAATTTCGTAAATTTCCGTAGGTCCGTAGTCGAGGCTAAAAATCCGTAGAACTACGAGCAAATCCATAAATCTGGCAACACTGAGTCCACCAACTCTCCACGTAAATCAATGTTTAGTTAGGACAGGTCAATCTACTTCCGATTATCCTAAGCAGCTGTTCGAGAGAGGATCATAACGGATTCCAACAAAACTCATTATTTATCTTTGTTCCGGTTTCGTTTGAATACAATAAGGAAATTGTTCGATTTTAATATTTGCGAACTGACCCGCTAGTGACAATATTCCAGAATATTAGTTTTAACCAGTTCTGCGATTCTATGTTATCAACTGGCAAATGTTCATCGAGGTTCATAATTGCCTGCCGTTTTGTCGACTTCACCAGACACATGATTTGGATGAGCTTGGCACGATGGTATATAAATAAAATAAATAAATAAATATGTGGGAACATCTCACACACGGCCATCTGACCCCAAACTAAACAAAGCTTGTACTATGGGTATCAGACAGCTGATATACATTTATTAAATGGTTAAATACATACATATATAGACAACCAGACACAAGGCAAACACAAGTGCTCATCACACGAATGTTTGCCCTGGGCAGGATTCGAACACGCGACCCTGTGCTTTCAGGCAGGCGTACTACCAACTAGGCTACGGGGCCGTCGATTTACACAAAAGGTATATAACTGTATCTACACAATAGGTATAAAACTGTGATAAAACTTACTAAGCGTACAACGGGTAAGGAGGATTTCTTCGTAGGCGTTTGAGCTACGGGCTACGAAATCTTAGTGCTACGCCGCCGTAGACATGACGCTCATTTTTTTGTTACACTGCATGTGATAAAAACTAACTAACTGACTAAGCCGCTGCAGCTTCCCTTCCGGGCACGAGGGTTCGATCCCCGCCACGTACCAATAAGTTTTCCAATTTCAAATTCATACTTTTTTCGACGCTTTTACGGTAGAGTAAAATATCGTGAGGTAATCTGCACATTCCTGCGAAGCAATTCAAAGGTGTGTGAAGTCGACCAACCTGCACTAGGATAGCGTGAGGAATGGTAGGCTTGAGTCTCTTGGTGGGGACATATGAGCTGCTAATGATAAAAGAGCTGCTGTACGATAAAAATATTTATTACAAAGCTTATGCCGGATCGATCAGATTTGTCGTCAATTTTCAGAATTTTACTTTTTGAATGGCAAAAGCCTTTTTTTTACAAAAGTAAATAGAAAATACACCGTTACATTTTTGCTTTTAAAGGATTTACAAGGAATACCTACTCGTAACACCTGAGTGCACATCACTAGATTATATCCCGTCTGAATATTACATTCTCGGAACTCACGCTTTTGTTGGGTAACTGCATAGCGTCCTTCATTCAATAGGATAAGATATGAGGACAGTCTATGGTATAATGGTTTTAGTCGGGTTTTGAAGTGGACCTGCTCACGTCTTTGATGGTTGTGAGTGATGAGATGATGGCCAATCCCAGGGCGTTCATATCATATTTGTAAATGAGTATGTCCACACTGAGGTCTCCAGCTTACTCTGAATTAGGGTAACCAGTCGGGATTTAGTCGACAATGTAAGCCCAGGACAGAATGATCAACAGGTTTCCTCACAATATTCTCCTACATTATAAGAGCGTTAATGAAGCGAACCTAAAATTTTTTTCGAATTTGAATTTTGAATGGCGATGGTCTACGATCCGCGGCTTCCCGAACAGGAAGTTTCGTAACCGCTACACCATCAACATTTGGTGATTTCACAAAACTACAATTTACTCATATAAAAAGTACAATTTACTCATATAAAAAATTTTTATTGCGTGGCAGCCGTGGCGTGGCCGTGGTGCGTGGTGTGGCCGTGTGTGAGATGTCCCCTACATATCATTTTTAAATAAAATAATATTTTATTAAACATTCAACATGTCATTACATACAAATTATATATAGTTATAATAGTCAAAACAATAATTTAAAAAGGAGCAGATCCTCAAATCAAATCAAATCAAATCAAATCAAATAAATTTATTTGCTAAGAATGGGGTTATACATAGCTGACAAATAATGCAGAATTAAAAAATAGTTTCTCCCACTCAGTCATTACAACATCATGACATGCAAACACAGATCACACTCCAGGTAGACTTAAATTACTTATAATACAACTTGTCCAAAAATTCCCCTATAGAATAAAAATTAAATTTCTGTAACCACTCGTATAACCTTCGCTTAAACATTTTCGTATCTAGGTCCTTAATACATTGCGGAATCCTATTATAAATTTCTACACACATAAAATAACAATTCTTCTTAAATCGGGATGATCTACAAATTGTACCAGTAACTAGTTTATTTGGATTTCTTATGTTCGCAGCACACACATCTCTAGCTTTTTTAAATGGATGTAGATTCTCTCTGACAAATTTTGCGACTTCAAATATGTATAGACTTGGTAAAGGCAAGATTTTTAGCTTTGCAAAAAGAGGTTTACAAGAGGCCCAAGGAGCAGCCCCACAAATAGACCTGATGCACTTTTTTTGGGCAATGAAGGCTTTGTTTATATCGATACCGTTACCCCAGATCAATAGACCATACCTCAAATTTGACTGTACATATCCGTGATATGCTGTCATAGCGGCCGCTGTGCTTACTGTTTTACGTAGCTTGTATAATGACGAGCTCGTCCGCGTCCCCGCGAGACATAATTCCCAGCATACTGGCAGAATTTCCTTTCTGTATGGTCAAGCTGATACGCTGGGCGAGGAAGCTGCCAGCTCTGCGATCGCCAGTAGTCTCGCTGAGACGCGACGAAAGATCTGCTATAAACTTTTAGCTTCAGGGCCCCATGGGCCCAACGTCTCAAACCCTATTGGAGCAAAACATGTAGCCACCGGAAATTTCCTCGTACTTACACGCACCTTTAAAACTTCAGCCCCCGCGGCCGCGGCAGCCTGCGCACAAGTAGCTCTCAAGTGAGAAGGGGCCAGCGTGTCCACACAGGTCACATCCCACACCAGGCACCTCCCCTGTTGCCAAGGAATGAGTGTCACACCATCGGGTCTCTTGCCATCCGAGCGAACAATTCCGTTTGGCTCTCTTTTTAAATAAATAAATTTTAAATAAATTTTTATTCGGAACACCAACAGTCAATTACATAGATTTCGTGAACAGGCATGTGCTTACAAAGTAGACCAATATTACAGGTATTCGCTTGTGGGTACAGTAACGAACATAGGTACTTATTATTAATAATATATAAATTGTAAAAGTGAAAGTAAATATTTCAAATTTAATCTCGGGTTTGAAACACATGTAGGTACAGGAGAACATAGAAAATATAAGAAAAAGTAAATAAAAACCTTTTTAGGACATGGAGCATTTTCTTTATCATTTTTTTTTATAAATGATGTTTTTATCAAAACATTTAGAATACATTATTATACCCAGATTAGATACAAACAAATTAGTACAAAATTAATAGTGAGCCTTAAAGTAATTCAAGGTTATCAATTGCTTGGTATTTATGAAAGATTTAGAACCATCCATTGCATAGATAGTGTAAGTAAGTAAGTAACACTAACAACATTATTTATCTCTCTCTATCTGCCCGCGGCTACGCTAGCTTATTTTATTTTATAAACTTAAATTTTTATGTAACGTGATGTATATCAAATACTTATAATTTGCAATTTGAAGCTTCTTGAAAAAGACCCCAGATAACAGTCAGACACACAGGAGTTACTTTTGTATTTTTAGTAACAGTATGAATTGAAGATAAGGTGCAATATGTCTCTATTCCTGTGAAAACGTCTATTTGCGGAGCTAGGGGGATCTATTGCAGGATTTGTGTTATTGATTTCGTACCCTTCTTTATTGGTCAACGCTTACGACACTCGGGTCAGCTTTTCATCCCAATATTATTTCTGTTGTCTAAAGTACTTCTTATGTAGGCAAAACCTAGAAGGCTTAACATGACATAACAAGCATTTATGTTATTTTGCTTTCATTAATTCTATAATGTTGTTGTATTTAAGTGTTTTTGTGTATTCTTAATTTATAAAAAAAAAAAACAATTATACGCCGAAAATTACTAATTAAAATTTTAAAACAGAGATGTGAACTATTTAAAATTACCTAAAATAAAACGAAGAAAGTTCCATGCTGCAATTTTAAATAACGCTTCCAACTTTAATTCAATAAAAAAAAAGATAAATGAAAGGTTACCTGAATAACTAAGCAGTTAGTAGTACCTGAAAAATCTAATATCCTGAAAAGAATTCATTCCCGGTCTACAAAAGGTTAGGCAACAAAGTTCCAAGTAATAAAAAGGTGTAAGGCAGTAATCGAGTGCAAATAATGCTAAGTGAATGTAAGATGAGGGAGGAGTGTTCGTGGTGGCATGTGGACGAAGGAGGTGGTGTTGCCAGATCACACGATTTACCAGAATTCAAGCTACTTGAGACATTTTCTAAGAGGGCACTTCAATTACGACCTCAAGTGATTGAAAGGCGTGATAAAGTATAAAGAAGATATTAAGGGATGTTCTTAAATAAAAACAATGCGTGAACTATGCATTTTAAGTCCTTCATAAGTTCTTTTAGTCCTTCCTTGTTGAGGTTTTATACTTCGAAACTATTTTAGTTTGAGTAAAGCGATTCAACTCTTTATTTTTTATCTTTTAAAAGTACCCTAACCCAAACATTTCATTATTTAAAAAATCTCATAAAAAAAGGTAGTAAGTTTTAAACTAAATACTCAGCCCTGTACGTATTTTGGCCTTTTGTGCGATAAATCCTACAGATAATTCGTTGGATAAATCCCTTTTGATCAACAAATTCTTCATATTGTCCAGGAGTAGTCTCAATAATCCATTACTGCCACTTGAAACTGTACACGCCGACCGTGATATAAACGTGAAAGAAGGAGTTAAAATACTTGGTCTGGATGTCTCTGTGATGCGAATTACCGGGATCTGGCAATGCTGGAAGGAGGCGTGATCCGGCAGTGCAATAGCAACCGCCGAGCCGGCTGCGCGCCTCACGCGTCTACGATGTTGCTACGCGCGCCAAACTTGGATCGCTACTTCATATCATGACGCGTCTAAGCCTTTTTCAGGAGCCAGACGTCAACGCGCGCGGTGTACTCAGTCGTTACGTTTAAATTGTTGACGTTATTGTTGGTTTTGTGCAAATTTGTGAATGTGAACTGTTTTTTGTTAGTTTATTTTTTAAATAAAGTGTTTATAAAATATGGTTTTTGTGTAAAAACACAATTTTAGTGCAGTTACAAGGACTAATAAACTTCTGAAAGCCTAGTAAACAAACAAGACGAAGTACCGTGTAGTGCAATGTACGGTTGAGTGCTCTATGTGTGCGCGTGGGCATGGCGCGGCGGCTGGTGCTGAACGGGCTGACGGCGGAGGTGGTCCCGGCCGCGCCCCCCGCGCCCGCCTCGCCCGACTCCCTCGACTGCTACCACGAGTACGAACTGTATCGCCAGCTGCTGGCGCTGCCACCACCGGCGACAGACGTTCGACAACCAGTTTCCAGTACAAGGCCGCGCCGAGCCCGCACACCGTCCCCTGCAAGGACCGAGTGCAGCGATGGACAGCCCACGCCGAGGCGTGCGCAGACGCCGGGCCCGAGAAGAGTCGTGTCGACTCCTGCGCTGACGTCTGCTGCGCTGTCGCCACCGCCTCAAACAAGACCCGCTAAGGTAAGATTTTAATATCGTCATCTCAAAATTTTCCCTCCTGAGCTATTTTCCACGTTGTTATTAGGCTTTGGAAATTTTTCACAAACTTTAATAGGTACGTTTTTTTTACAATAACGAAATGTAGCAAACGCTCTTTTATTTAATTGTAGTGCTGGCGTAACAACCTATAGCAAGTGGGGAAGGAAGGTGTGGAAAAGTAAGAAGTGGAATGAAGAGAGATATTAAACTTGTTGCGTGAGCGAGCGCTATTTGAAAACGGAACAATGCTCATTTGAATAAATAATAGAGGGAACAAAGTGAGTGCAAAAAAGTTATAAACCCAAAGGATTACTTACCTGAAATTCACACGTAAAGGAACATAAATATACCAAGACGTCAGAAATTTTAGACAATAGGACCAACATATATCGTAATGAGAGCAAAAGAAGGAAATATTACGTAAGGTAAAATATGAATAGCACACAATTGTAAATTTATTATATCTTGGCATATTGCTTCTTCTTCTTCCTTAATGGTATCAGGATGAATAATGATCCTTACAGAGATATGACGCCCACCTCCAGGGCGATGATAGAACTAATTATCGATGTCAGGTAGATTCATCCTTCATCGTCTGCTATGATATGACGTTACTATTGAAATGTTAATGCAATAGTGCAAAAGTTACATTACATTATATTGCGGAAAACTTCTGTTAATCTTTTTTGTTAATGACTAGATGAGAAAAAAAAAACTTATTAATCATCATCACGAATTTTCAACTTATCTTTTGTCGCAGATCATACTAGAGAATTTTTAAAATTAAGTAAAAGATTAACATTTTATTCAAGATGATTCTATTTGCCGTGCCGTGTGGTGACGGCAGAGTAGAATACATTTGTCACCAACCCCTACCCTTCCCGTGGGTGTCGTAAGAGGCGACTTAGGGACTACACATTGAACAGGGAACGGGCAGCAGCGCTCTCTGATACAGTAACCTTTTAATCTGCGATCTTCAACCCGCCTGCCAAGCGTGGAGACTATGGCAAAACCCTCCACTTCAGTGGAAGAGGCTCATAGTCCAGCAGTGGACTGTAACGGGCCGTTGATTTGATTCTATTTGACGTTTAAGCTCAAAATGTCCTGATGTGTGTTATCTAGTGCGTCAGTTGTACCCATGATTTACATGTACTTAGTGGTAAGTAGGGCTTCAAATGAGGTAGTCAGAATGTGACAACGTAGTCGGGGCTCCGGCTTCACTTCTAACACCGCAACCGCAATTACAATATTCCAACGAGAGCTCCGTCAGGCCTATACTTTACATATTTTAGCAGACCTTCCGAATAAAATTTGGTTTTTTGATTTTGGTAAATGGAGAGTCATAAGTACTTCTTTTACCAATTTTCAAGTGCTTTTAAATTACCTAGGAATATAGTGTCTTTTATAATGGATGCCAATTTCAATATGATTCAAAGTCGTTCTTGGTCCCATGATGTTATGTAGGTATTACAATTAATAATGCATAACAAACTAGTAAAAATCTTTTCTTACTTACGAAGTTAAAAAAATCTAAATCCGATCATTTGTCCTTATATCTATCTCTTTCCACTCAATTGAAAAAAGTTTTAGGTCTGATCGCAATACTGTGTATAGTTTATCCGTGCCAAGTCCGATCACGATATATCGGTCGTCGTTAAATCACGCGGGCTCGATACCCTGGAGACAAACGGAGAATGGAAGGGCTATAGGCCTCTCTCCTCTTCACACATTGAATACCTAAAGTGCTATAAAAAGCCAATAAACGTAAAAGGACATTGAAACAGGCGTTTAAAGGGTGTCATTTCATTTTATTCTCATCTTAAAACGTCCGGTGGAAGGGTTGCTGTTGTTATTCGAGTGTTTATCCCGAAATAGCTCGCTCGTAGCCTTAAGTGCCCATTTGGGGTGTTCTAGAATGCGGACGGTATTATCATTAGGTTACTAGGCTTTCATTGTCTGCACTTGCTGTCGTGCATGTAACTATTCAAGTTTTGTGCTCACTCATTCATCAACAGCTCATATACGTCCCCACCGAGGGGCTCGAGCCTACTCTGAATTAGAGCGATTAGGCCTTAGTCGACCAAGCTGGCCTAGTGCAGGTTGGTCGACTTCACACACAACCTTTGAATTTCTTCGCAGGAGTGCAGGTTTCATCACGAAGTTTTCCTTCACCGTGCGAGCGTCGAATAAATGTACATATGAATTCAAAATTCGAAAACACATTGGTACGTGGTGGGGATCAGACCCGCATCTCCCAGACGGGAGGCAGAGGCCCTAACCATTAGACCACCGA